>CM029604.1:60580686-61780686 GCA_017311375.1 Mytilus coruscus | reverse complement strand
TGACAAATTGTTTAAGTTTGAAAATCAGGCCTTTGTGTCAAACTTTATCAAAGGCCTTTGACACATTGTACATACATTTTTACCGTTATCTAATGACTTGTAAATTTCATGAGTAATTATAGTAATTAGTTGATTCACTGTTGAATCGTTTTTCTTAAAACCTGAATTTTCAGTGATAAGTAAATCATGAAATTCACAGAACTCATAGATAGCCTTGTAGATGATTCTTTCAAGGATATTGGACACAGATGATAGTAGAGCAATTGGTCGATAATTAGACATGATACTTTTATCACCTTTATTTTTGTACACTGGGCACACATTAGATACTTTCCAGAGAGATTGATATACTCCAGAACGAAGTGAGAAATTGAACAGTTTAGTGAGTGGTTTATACAGAGATTGAGCACAGTACTTTAGAATATGGTTTGATATACCATCTGGGCCACATGACTTACGTGGGTTAGATTGGCGTAAATATTTAAGAACATCTGATTCAACAGCAACTACCTCCTGAAGACGCTCTAAGGTGAGAAAAGATAATTGCGGTAGAGCGGGCAAATCATTTTTATGTTGACCTAAGTGTATCTGAGCAGAAAAAAAAACAATTAAGGAGTTCTGCCTTTTCAAGATCATCAGATATCAGATTCATGTTATCTTTCAAAGAGGAGACAGCTCTATCTAAATTGTAACCTAAAACAAATTTACTAAGACTTCCTAGGATTAAGGTTTTCTCTAGAAAATGAGCGAATGCTATTAATTTCATATCTTTCCTTAGCGTCTCTTTTTAAGCGATTTACCTCTCTCCTATTATGTGATACAACTTGTCTTCGTCTCTCCGGGTCCGTTGATATATTTTTGAAGCAACGATCACGCTTACGAATCGCTCACCTAATCTCGTAACTCATCCATGGTGAATCTTTATGACGAATAGTTACTATTTTATTCGGTATAATTCAGAACAAGCGAAAGTGATAAGGTCAATCATATAACTAGCAATGTCGTTTCCATCGTCAAAACTTTCATATGCAAAATCAAAGGAGCGTTATATAATGCAGTATTCGGACTATTGAAATCAGCTGACTTGTAACCTAAAACAAATTTACTAAGACTTCCTAGGATTAAGGTTTCTCTAGAAAATGAGCGAATGCTATTAATTTCATATCTTTCCTTAGCGTCTCTTTTAAGCGATTTACCTCTCTCCTATTATGTGATACAACTTGTCTTCGTCTCTCCGGGTCCGTTGATATATTTTTGAAGCAACGATCACGCTTACGAATCGCTCACCTAATCTCGTAACTCATCCATGGTGAATCTTTATGACGAATAGTTACTATTTTATTCGGTATAATTCAGAACAAGCGGAAGTGATAAGGTCAATCATATAACTAGCAATGTCGTTTCCATCGTCAAAACTTTCATATGCAAAATCAAAGGAGCGTTATATAATGCAGTATTCGGACTATTGAAATCAGCTGACTTGTAACCTAAAACAAATTTACTAAGACTTCCTAGGATTAAGGTTTCTCTAGAAAATGAGCGAATGCTATTAATTTCATATCTTTCCTTAGCGTCTCTTTTAAGCGATTTACCTCTCTCCTATTATGTGATACAACTTGTCTTCGTCTCTCCGGGTCCGTTGATATATTTTTGAAGCAACGATCACGCTTACGAATCGCTCACCTAATCTCGTAACTCATCCATGGTGAATCTTTATGACGAATAGTTACTATTTTATTCGGTATAATTCAGAACAAGCGAAAGTGATAAGGTCAATCATATAACTAGCAATGTCGTTTCCATCGTCAAAACTTTCATATGCAAAATCAAAGGGAGCGTTATATAATGCAGTATTCGGACTATTGAAATCAGCTGACTTGTAATCCCAGACACGACCACGAAAAGCACGTGGTTAACTTACTTTGAGGGATAGTTTACAGAAAATAATGCGATAGTGACATACAGAAAGATCCCCGGACGGACCCGGATTAGGATGAATAGTTCCCGATATGACTAGTAATGAAAACATCATCATTGCTAGCTTGTGTAATGAAACAGAAAATGAGAGAATGGCAATAACTGAACAAAAGACGTACATGTAACGAGAGTGTGACAAGGTGTTACTCAAAAAGTGATAACTGTTTAGTCGTAATTGCTTTGATACAATAGTATTATGATATCGTCCGATACACGCTCTATACTGATTAACCCCGATCATAAGTTAGCAAAAGGAATGTTGCGGGATTATGTATCACTACATATGAACAAAACATATATGTAAACAAACAGTATAAAACAAGTAGACAAACAAATACAAGCAAGGTACATATAGAAAAAAAAAATTAACACAGGCAAACTGACATCCAATGCAACCAAATAAACAATTAATCATTATAAAATTGGCAACGAATTTTGTATGCCTACAATAATTTGAGATGTGGTTATTATCAAGACTGAAACATAGGATCAGTAAAAAAAAAAGTCAAATAATAATGATAATTAAAGATCAAGAGATTTATTGCTATAAACTTTACTATAGATGAATGCAAAAAGCAATATATATCCAAAACTGAAACAAACCATAGAAATATGTTGCTCATGAGATTAAAAATAATTTTACAATTAAGAATATATATATATATATATATATATATAAAGAATCGATTTCATGAAGCAACATAAATATTATATATATACATATTCTAAAGAAAATGCATCAACTCACGAGAAACAATAAATTTTTCAACAACACTATATGTGAATTTAGTAAATAAATCAGCTTACGAAGACCTTATTAACATCAGCAATGTCAATTATTCTTTTTATATCATTGTTTTTGTGTTAAGCAAAAATTTTACCTTTATTAGACCAAGCTTGATATATAAGCTCGTGTTCCTGGGGACTTTTTAAAAGTTCAAAGTTCAGTTTAAAAGTTCATCAGTAATAGAAACTTTTAGGCCTTTAAGTTTACGACGGTATGCTATGACTTTCATTTTATCAGTTCTACGGAGGCTCCGAGCATTTTGCAGATGATAGGTCGTCTGGTGTTAACATTTTGAGAAGAATCTTTGACCGGACCCATTCTGTGTTCAATTTCAATGTCAATGTTATCAAGAGAGAGCTTTTCTTTAAATAGTTTTTAAACGATTCCATGAGTATTTTCTTTCTCCTCAGTTTGCACAATTTCAAATATTCTCATGGTGTTTTTTCTGGTGTATTGAGCAGTATCATTTATTTGCAAACGATGTTGTTTGAAGTCTTTCTGTACCATGTTCAGCTCTGAATGAAGGGTGGATATCTTCAGTGTTTTAGCTTTATTGTCGTTCAGAAAGTCAACGAGATCTTTTGAAATTTTGCTATTCCATTCAAGTTGTTTATCGTATTTCTTTTCTAAGTCAAAGATCCTGCTTTCTAAAATGTCAATTCTGTGACTAAAAATGGCTTCGAGACCAGTTTGGATACGTTTTTGGCAGCTTGGATAGCTGCTTCTGTAGCTGCATTAACGGATTCTTCGATTATCCTCTGAATTTTGACTTTTATTTTCTGAATCAAGATCAAGGACGAAAGAATCAACAGAAAGTTAATCAAAGTCAATATTATACACAATTCGTCAACATCTTCATCATTATGTGCAATGAAATATCTGATTTATTTATTTTTTCATGATGAGCTCAAAATCGTCCAACCTTCCCACATGGGAGATAATCATTATAAGGTATATTAAAGCTCGCATACATAAGGGGTGGTCTAGCTCATCTAGATAAGGCATATTAAAGCCCGTATAAACAAAGGATGATATAGTTCATATAGATATAGAATATTCGAGCTTGTATAAATAAGGAATGAAATAGCTCTTACAGATAAGAAATATAAGAGCTCGTATAACTATGAGGAATGTTAAGGCTCGGGAACAAGAAATTTCAATGTATCGTATTGTGCTTATGCAAAGTGAGCAAGCAGACATTGTCGTTCGTATTGTTTTATGTGTCCTTATTGTAATGTAAGTAGTTTCAGACATTCTGTCAAGATTTTTAAATTTAACTGATAAGAATTTCCCCGTAACATTCTAAATGTTTGAAAGAAAAAAAACAAATACGCGACATATCAAAATGACCTTTGGTATAAAAAAACAATATAATTCTGAAATGACCTATCAAGATTGAATTTTTTCCAGATGGATTTACCTCCCCAAACCCCAACAACCTTGTTATCGCTTGAGCTCAAGGAAAGGAAACAGGTTGTAGAATACCTTCGGATGTGGAATTTATTTTGCTCAAACCGCCAGTTTGGTCCATTTTTTAGAGGAAAGTCATATAAACCTAGACTTACTTGACACGTGATCTTCACAAGTGTCTCTTAGTTTCCCTTTTTTTATTATTGAGTTAGTAACCGCTTTACGTTAAGGGAAAAGTTGATAGTAGAAAAGTAATAAACTTCCATCTCAAACTTCTTTGGTTTGACCGAAAAGCTACGATCCTTCGATAGGGTTAATAATCTCAGTTAAATAATTCTAAAATGTCAAATCTATGTATAAATTTAAAACAAAAAAACATACTTAATGAGTAGGTCCAATTTCCCATGAATTTATTTCACACTAGGGCAATTTTCAAAAAGTCTTTCAATCTTTAGTTATATTCATAGTATATCCGCCAAATGACTATACCTAAGGTTCTAAAATTATTTTGCTTATTTCTAAACAGGTCATCAAATTATAATTGAAGAATGCCCAGAATAGCAATTTTGACAGATCTTGAAAACGTATGTGTTTTTTGTCTAAGAATGTATACAAAGGACATCGTTAACGAAAACCAAAATCATGTTGGATAAAAAGTCGTCTATTGGCTTTCGGATTCAAAGTAATTCAGTTTGGTTTGATTTTATGGAAATATAAAGAATTATGAAACAGTATTTTAACTATAGGACCTTTCGATTAAAACAAATACAGGAGAAATTATCCATACCATTGAATATCAAGGTGTAAGTTTCATGTTCCAACCACATGGTTATGATAACGGTTTGCGGACAAAAAGCTATTTCTGTTTAAAAGCAAGTCAGGTAGAAAACAATATGACGTTAAACAAATTATTTTATGTATTAAGGTAGATTCATGGTATACACAATCGGTCTAGATCTTTGCTCAAATCTGCAAATTTGGAGATAGATAGGCAATTTATAAGTCAGACTGTTTATTTGATGAAAGAAAACTTGGTGATTTATTGCATTATTCAAAATGTTTAAATAAATACCAAATATTTGTGTTTTTAAAATCATTTTTTCAACTTGGCCATTTAAGGGGAGATAACTCTTTTAGTAAAAAATTTATACTGGACTGATGGGGAAATTTTAATTTTTTACTTGTAGCAAGAAAACAAGTTCGGTGACACCATTTTTTCTTTTTATTTTCCTAAAGCATATTGTAAAACCTATCTTCTCATATTTTATTTTAAAATTCTATCTCATAGATTTCTTTTTATGCTCAAAAATGTGGTTTTGCATGAACAATCTAAGCAAACTTGGGCAATTTCGTACGACCCGTAGCTTGAAAAATAGCACGGTGACCCATACTTTTTATTTTATTTTTGGAAAAAGCGTAGAAAAATCTTTATTTTGGCAAAGTATAAAAAAAATTCTATCTGAGGAAATATATACCTATGATCTACCTTAAGTTATTTTGACTGCATAATATTATATACGAACTTCCAATTTGTATTGGCGTGGTTGACGTTTCACTATAAGTCGCACAATCCAGCGATATTCCTTGACAGAAAGTATAAAAATGTAAAATTGAAAAGACAGTACAGACGTCGTGATTATTCTCTGGATTTCAAGTTAACATCAAATAAAATTTGTTGTTGTCCAAATAAATTTGTATTTTTTCTATGTATTTGACTCTATAGGGACTCCTTAATCATTTTGTTTGCTATGGAGGTTACAATGATAAATGTGAATATGTTTCAAAAAATAATAATGATTGTGTACGCACACAAGAACGATTTGTGCTGTTCTGTTGCACTTTGTACTTTATTTGACATTTTAACTTTTTTATTCGACCGTCTCTCATGAGAACACAAAACGCGTGTCTGGCGTACAAAATCAAAAGCCTGGTATCTTTTGATCAGGTTTTTATCACACAACTTTAATGTCACTAATTGTACATTGCCATAGGAATATAGCCAATCTGATGAAAGTTAATCTAGACACATTTTTTATCATCCAATTAATTATCAGATGTTCGTCGTTAAAGATAATGCATCTACTGATCTTTCTTTTCTGTTTTTGTTTTGTACTTTAATTTAATTTATTCACTTAAATGTTGTATTAGGGTTATATTTTCTCTAAGTTTTCAATTCTATATCTTCTTGTAAATGCTTTATTATAATATACTAGAACACACCCGCGACTGAATTAAAGTACCTACGCCTTATTTTAGTCTTGTTTTTGTTAGTTATCGTATTGTCATCTGATAAAGTCATGCTGATTTTAAGGTGCACAGTTTTCTCTGCTTTCAAAATCTTTCTGTTTGAACTCGTCCTGGTTTTCTTACTACAACTGAAACTACATGTGACATATACTATTGGTATCGGTATCGGGTTCGATTCGGAACTTGTTAATTTTTGGTAATATTAATTATGTGCAAAACAAAAAGGCCTGGAATGGTGTAATTTTTAATCAACATAATTGTCCTATATTAGTTTTAAATAAAGTTAAATTCTTTGATTCGTTGTTTTACGTCATGCCGGCTAACAAATCGGAGCTCGTTATTTTAGTAGTATAGATGTATTAGTTACGTAAATCAAATGAGTAAATCGAGTGGTTCGTCCTTTGTCGCTGCAGTAATTACATAAAACAACTCATCTTGGGAAATTTGCATTGTTCAAGTATGTAGAAGTTCTTTAATGGATGGTATACTTCACTTTATTATTTTGTTTTCCAAAGAGTATGATTAAAACTCTTCTCTTCAAAGTTCCTTGACGTTTTTACTACCAGTGCATTCAAATAAAGGTCAATTATTGAACAGTTAAAAGGAACATTAACAAACAAATAAAAATGTGTAGCACTTATGTTACAAGCGCTAATAAAAAGTGAAGTATCCTTCTGATCTAAATCAGATTAAGTCATATTCCGGATATTATTAAAACCTAGAAAGCATCTTCATTTTGTAGCACTATATTTCTCAACTGGTTACTTTCATCATTTTCATACAAATTATAATCGGCACTTTGTTTATCAGGAAGTCATCTTTTTTTCTTTGTTGACGAAAATAGTAATACAAACGTAAAACAACATTATAATTTATCGCCAGCTGTCTAATATATTTTGTATTATTTTCATTATAACATTTTCTCTTTCACATTGATCTGGTGGCCGCTTGATTTATTACGAAGTGATTAAATCATAACGATGCTGTTCGCTGTCACTTTAGTCCTTCTGGGTTGACTTTTATTTCTCAAAATTCTATTCATATTGAAATTTTGTTACTTTTATTATGGATTTTATGCAGTTTAACATTCATTTTCCCCAATATATTTCATATGGAAACTCAAGAAACATCGTTTTAGCTAAACAATTATCCTATTTTCAAATGCTTACATCACATCTGAAAAAAAAAACCAAACACACAGACGTGTTTTTATTGTATCATACTTTTTATGATACTAGAACACAAGTCCGTGATTGGATTAAAGTACCTACGCCTTATTTTTAGCCTGGATTTTTAGTATTCGAATTGTCATCTGATAAAATCAGGCTGATTATAAGGTGCATAGTTTTCTCTGCTTTCAAAATCTTTCTGTTTGAACCCGTCGACCCGGAACTTGTTAATTAGAAGTAAAAGTAATTATGTGGAAAACAAAAGTGCCTGGAATGGTGTAATTTTTAATCAACACAATTGTCCTATATTAGTTATATAAAGTTGAATTCTTTGATTCGTCGTTTTAACGTCATGCCGGCTAACAAATTGGACCTCGTTAATTTAGTAGTATAAACCCATTATCTATTGAAAAAGTCGTCCATTATGACGATATTATCGCATTGAAATTTATCAACAAACATATATAACTGCATCCTGAATTTGGTGTTTGATAAAAATAGGAACCTTTCACCTTTTTTAAAGGAAGAGTAATCCTTCCATCGAAAAAAGTGAAACCATGAGCATGTACATGATGTTTTATCTTTTTATGTAAGCATTACACGATGTTGTGAGTACTTATAATCAAATATGTCGAGAAATGCAGGATTGAGGGATCTTGAAAAAATAAGAATAACAAAAAGTAGAGTATTCTTATTCGCAAGAAAGATCTTTTTTATTATGATGTAGTGTACCTATCAATATTCAAATGGAGAGTAGTTTAACTGTACTGAGTGTTTAATACGAGATCACTTTTAGTCTGATTTTTAACGATTTTTACAATCAGTCGGCAATTGCTTTAACAGATACTTCTAAAATAATATCCACCACATATCGACATTCTTTTAAAGATATATATATATTACGTTTAGTATATTCGATATTCGCTATGTTTATTATTGATGCAAAAAATCATAACATTTCGTCAATCATCAGAAATACTAGTTTCGATATAAATAACGTGGTCTTCTTTGATTCGTTTTTAAAACTACTGTAACGGTGGTATCACCAGACCAGTAGTCAGCGCATATGTTCTGACGTAATGGCATTGATTAGGTCATTTTCCGTAATTGGTTTAGCCTTCAAACTGTTTTGGGTCGAACTCCAATGATGTGTCTTATGTAAACGGAAGTCGCGTCTGACGTACTATAGAACAAGCCTGGTATCTTTGATGAGTTTGTACATTGAGATATCAATGTCGCTACTTGAAGAAAATTAAATATTATATCAAGTGTAATGATCATTAAACAGTACATCGTCAATTATTATGGCATTCTTAAATCCATGGAGCAGGTGATACTATAATTACAAACAGCGTACTCGTGCAGATTGATACTACATTTGCGCACATCTCACCTGTGGGAAGTACATATAATAAACAGCTGAATTGGTAACTCAGTAGTACAATCCAGTTAAAATATCTTTAGTATCTTAAAATGTTATCGCAACATAATGTTACACAAAGCACATTTTACTTTGTGAAGTTCAAATCTAACCAGCTGGAAATGAAATGTTGAGCAGGGTGACTCCAGTATTCCAGTCCATGCATGGACATATTGTAGTACAATTCTAATCTGTTTTGATCTTTTCCTCACTGTGGTCTTTACTATGCAACGCCTTATGTATGCATTCATATGGATCGAATCAATTCTATATAGATATCCATTACATATTAATTAAGGTCTTTCCTTTCACTATAAGGAAAGACCTTACTGTATTTCTTCTGATTATTATTATTAAGGTCTTTCCTTTTCCAAAAGGGAAAGACCTTACTGTATTTCTTCCGTTTATTACTATTATTATTATTCTTTTTCCGCCAAACTTTGACGAAGTTAGCAGCCTTAACCGTGAGACGTGTCGCTTTCATGTTCACACATTCTGTCGGTGTCATGAATACCTATCCGGAACTCACCCTGTGAGTCAAAACATTTTGTCGGTTCGGAGTAATCCCTCCGAAACCAAAAAACCTTGTTATCATTCAAACACCATAACCGTAAGAGGTAGAAAAAAAGGGTGAAATTTGTTCAGGACCAGACCCCGGTTCTTCGTTACATTGGATCGAAAAGATTCAACGACTCGGTGGCAGGATTATGCCCCTATGAAAATTAACCGGTGTCGGTTGGCCACGAAAATTCAGAAACCGTAAGTCGTAGACACCTAGGATCTTCACCAATGATCATCAATTCATGTAACTTTGAAAAATGCCTCAAGGACAACTTTGTATGTTGACCTTGACCTTTGACCTAACACCTTTTTATGGGATAATCTCAGAAACCATTATACTTACAGAAGTTTTGAATAGTGAAAAATGTTTGGGTCATTAAGGCGCAACTTTGTTACAGTTTGACCGGAGAGATTTGACCTTTCTGTAAAGGGCATAACCCCTGTTTTAGGTTTCTGAAAAGACAAAATCAGCTTTTACTATATAACCAAAGGTCCTAGACCCATGGGGTCTTCATCAATGACATTGGGGACTAATGACCTTGACAAAGGTCAAAAGGTCAAAGGTAAAGGTCATGTCCCAGATAGCGAATTATGGGTTTCTGACCTTTTTTAAAGGATTTTAGTGTGTTTTAAAGGTTTTTAAGGTTGACCTTGACCTTTGACCTTTCAACTTTTTAGTTGATAACTCAAAAACGGTTAATCTTACAGAAATAATAACAGTGAAAAATGTTTAGGTGACTGGGGCACAACTTTTTACATTTGACCGAAGAGATTTGACATATTCTTAAGGGACATAACCCCATTAACTGTTTCTGAAAAGGTAAAATTAGCTTTAACTCTTGAACCAAAGGTCCTAGACCCATGGGGTCTTCTACAATGACATTGTGGACTAATGACCTTCACAAAGGTCACAAGTCAAAAGTCAAGGTCATCTCCTTAAAAGCGAATTTGTTGATTTTTATCATATTTTAACAGTTTTTTTGTGTGTTTCAGAACTTTTCAATACATTCTACGTCTATTGGAACATGTATTTTACATAACAAAAGGAAAGACCTCTCAATTGTTCAAGAACAATTGACATTTTAATATTATTATTATTCTTTCCGCCAAACTTTAACGACATTTCCCAAAAAAGTACGCGACATGTTAAAATGATATTAGATATCTAGTATCGGTTGACCGAAAGCTATCTTGTGGTGGGGGCACGATCCCGCCACATTTCCTTTATAGCGGTTATCTCCCCTAACACCGAAAACCTTGTTATCATTCTTACTCCATAACCATAATAGGTAGAAAAAAACGAAGGGTGAAATTTGTTCAGGAGCAGACTCTGGTTCTTTGTTACATTAGATCGAAAAGATTCAACGACTTATTGGTAGGGTTATGCCCCTTTGAAAATTAACCAATGTCGGTTGGCCACTAAAACTCAGAAACCGTAAGTTGTAGCCACCTAGGATTTTCACCAATGATCATCAATTTACATGACCATAAAAACTGATCTAAGAACAAAGGTCAAGGTCATGACCTAAATTTTGACCTTAGCTTGTTATCGGATTTACTCAATAACCGTAAAAGATGGCTGATAAATTGTAAAGGAGAAAATGTGTGTCTTGATGAGATCTACATTTGTTATGTAAGTTCAAAATTATTGGACCAACTATTATGGATCTAGGGCACCAAAACTGTTTTTCGGGTCCGAAATGATGATTTTTTGCTTATAACTCAAAAGAGATTAGAGATAGAAAGAAACTTTGAATTGCAAAAATGTTCAGCATAATGAGATCTATAAAATTTAGTCAATACTAGAGGTCAAGGTCCCTAGCAACGACATAAAACACCTAAGCAACCATATTTTTTTTTTAACTTAGAAGGCTATGAATAATATTAATATGAAATTTTAATACTGGAAATTACATTTTTGTCCCTAGCAACGACATATAAGTCCTTAGCAATCACTTATTTTTTAACTTGAAAACTATGAATAGTACATATGACATTTTTAATACTGGAAGTAATATTTTTATCCTTAGGAATGTTTTTTATCCTTAGGAATGATTTTTGTCCTTAACAACCACTTGTTATGAACATAAAAGTCCTTAGCAACCATATATTTTTGAACTAACAAGGCTATCAATAAAAGAAAAAAGGAAAGACCTTTCAATTGTTCATGAACAATTGACTTTTTAATTCATATTTGTTTTCTTTCATTATCTTTGAAAGTGTAAACATCTAACAAATGTTGAACCCTTACATATTTTGCTATACTGTTTAGATTCTTTCGATTGTATAGCCACAAGTGTGGTGTATACATTGCTTGAATTTGTAATGATTGTATCTAGAGTTAAAAATTATTTATTCTATTCTATTCAAATATTCTATTCGGCCCATTAATTTTTTTAATTTGCACTTAAGTGTTTTCTAACAAAACTTCATCAAATAAAAAATAACAATTTTCAATAAAAACATGCGTACAAATGTAATGCGTGCACCTAATATAATAATGGGAATGTTAACATTACTATTAGGCTTTATATCAAAACGTCTGTCTTCATTTCAACATGAATTTATATTATTGATATGTGTTTAGGTGAAAGGAAAGCCTAATGAGTTAACGATTTAAGTACGATACCTGGTACTTGAGACATCATGAAATTGTTTCAAATAATTAACAAAGGCATCTATACAAAATCTTATAACGATTCAGTGAGACAGAGTTATTTTAAGACTATTACAGTCATTACCAAAAACCATTATCGGTTAATCCTAGGTGTCATCGTAGTGGACATACGTACTAACTTGTCTTCTTATTATCGTCAGTGTGACAGATCCGATGTATTATGTCCATTATATTTCAACTTCTAGAATCAAGACGGACAAGAAATATTGCTTGTAGAGACATTATTGTGACAACTCATTGGTTACTGTCTACTGTCATCATGTTAAAGGTATTGACGAAAGTGACCTGCCAATATAACTTTATTTACTCTTCCATTTTAAGAACGGTGATCTTTCATACTCTCTTCGGGATTAAAATTTGCTTCAATTCAGTATCAATGTAAGACTTCAAAACATACACTCCCGACAGATGTTCTCTGGTCAATAGTAAACATCAGACGTCATAAGGCAGAATAAATGCGTAACCATAACCCAAGGTCAAACGATAGAGAAACAGCAAGAAATCATTATAAAAGCAAAAAGAAATAAAGTTCAGAAGTTATAAATGTTGAGAACAATCAGAAACCGTTACGAAAAGCAATAAACGCGAGCAGACACACAAGCAAAATACAAACCAGAATAAACTAAAAATTGGAAAACACGTTGGAGACTTACCGACGTGTTTTAAATGTAAGGAAAAAGCAATCATTTTTTATAACCTTCATCTGAACCCTAAACTGGAGATGTTCATTACACAGATAAAATTATAATGTTCTGGAAAGCTAAACAGTGACTTTGCAAACGGAATACGTCGGGTATACTTAATTTCAGTAATTCATCTGAACAGCAAAAGAAAGGACTCGGATGTGACATGTGTGATTTCGGAAGAAAAATTAAAGAAATAATCAAAACACAAATTAAAACGTACGATTCTGATTCCTGTGAAAACTACACGTGTTTCATAATAACATGTCATTTGTTTACACTTTGCAGAGGCAAAATGATAGAAATTGTCATCAATGGTTAATATTACAGTACAGTTCTGCTAATTTCTCATGAAAACTTTCGTACACAATGTCTTCTGTAAAACAATTGTTAAATTGTACCGTTATTACAGTTAGTGTTAACAGTACAGAAGTTTTAATGAAAACAAATTGTGATTTTGTAGCAAATCACATCACGTAATTTTACGGATGCCGATGACTTGTGGCTTTTATTTTGTTGTATTATTAACTTGGTAGAACTAGTAATTGTGATTTATAGGAACTGATGTCAATGTCGGAAACAATAATACCATTGTTGTTGTTACATGAGAAAGTTAATGATGATGAAATACGAATTGTCTGACGGTAAGGACGAACCTTATACACAAGGCTTAGGATTTAACGTTTCCATTCCAACCGAACGTGGCTGCGAATTTATTCATTCCGCATATCCAGTGGAATTTACTGCCGTTCTGAAGAATTCAAATGGATAACCATGTTTCTATACCTCAGTCAATTTATGGGCTTCAGAATTTGTGTGTACTAAAACATTCACTTGGCTAACTGATGGTATTTGCAAGTCCGTTCATTCGATAAACGGTATTAGAAACTGCAATGAACGGAGTATTTATAAAACAAAATGGAAAAAAGTTAGAATCACTTTCCATTATGTTAATATCGTAAGGAAGTTTGTTGAAACCACTTGTTTTAAGAATATTAAAGAGTTTTGACATTTATTCATGAGATCTTCAAGGTTTGTTTTCTGATGTTACAAAACAAAATTATACTCATAAATATATTTAGCGTTAATTATTGTTGTTGTAAATATTTTGCTTTCGGACTAATATACAAACTAGATAAAAAATACGTGAACAATTTGGTTTTTGTCCCGGAGGTCATTTCCTTTCGTGTTCCAGATCAATGCTAAAATGTTGCAAACATATATCCAAATAACTGTTTCGAACCATATTTGTGTATTTATTAATCGATGAAGTAAGTAAAATAAATTTTGTTTCACAACATATCCAAAACTACACAAAAAGACATTAACGAGTGGATTACAGAAAGATTCAAAGACTTCAAAAATGTCCCTACTGCCGAATTGATAAGTATGGACATTTCCTAATGCTAATTTTATAATTATGCAAAATCAATGTCAACTGTATTGGAGAATCATCCTATTAACTACCTTTATAATGATTATATTCCAAAAATTGGAAAAGTTTGCTGATAAATGATTAACTTTTGTTTTAGAATGAAAATTAGTTATAGAATATGCACTCATAAACTCAAAATTAAGCAATGTTTAAAAACTTTATTATAAATAGAGCTAACGAAAAATGTGTTGTACATAAATAAATATAATCTTTGTTTCATTATGGTCAACTAAGATGATCGAAATATATCAAAATATTGCAGAGCATTTCAAGAAGTACATTCATGTCGAAAATACCCAATACAATTCATGGATAACAACTCTCAAAATTGAAATGCCAATAATACCAATAACCGAAAACCAACTGCACGTTTGATGAGACTTTTGTAGATGTAACACGTGTCTGGTGTACAAAATTTTAAGCCTAGTATCTATGATGAGTTTATTGATATAGCTCATCACGTATTTCAATAATTATACATCATTGGTTTTCAAATTTATTGGTTCGAGCCTCTACGATGAACGTAAATCAAAGCTTTGGACGCACAAAATGTAAAAAAGTGAAATTTTTCATTTGATATTTGCAAAATTTTTATAAAGACTAATCGTGCTGTCTCGTCATTGTCATTTCACCATCTCTGTCATTAAACGTTAGGGGTAATGTGTTTACCAAAGTATAATTATAGATTTGCAAGAGCACCCTTGTGGTAATTTAGTAGAGAATGCCATACTGTCTATTGTGTTATTGTGCTACGGTCATTTTTTTGTATTCTTGTCTTTCTTTTTCTTATGTACTTTGTCTATAGAGTGTCCATATGTCATTTTGTTTTTCGTTGTTAGAATTCTATGTGACTGTCATACAAGTGAGAGGTTTAGCTAGCTATAAAACCAGGTTTATTCCAGTATTTTCTACATAAAGAAATGTCTGTACCAAGTTAGGAATATGACAGTTGTTTTCAATTCGTTTGGTGTGTTTGAGCTTTTGCTTTTGCCATTTGATAAAGGACTTTCCGTTTTGAATTTTCCTTGGAGTTCGGTATTTTTGTTATTTTACGTATTTTTCATTACTGTTTCGTAAATCGTTGGAAACCGTAAAGTGTTTACTCGATGTAAAACTTGATAATGTGCGTTGATTGGTTGCTGATATCTACCCAACATCTTTGTATATAACTATTTAAGAATATAATTTTTAAATGTTTTCACTGCATTAATACTATTAAAATATCGATCCCATCTATTACGTTATATAACCGTTCCTTTATTTATCTAGTCAATTGTTTACCCTCCATAATAAAGATATCTCTAAAATATAATTATACAACTCTTTTCTGTAACTAAATGCGTGTCTAAAGACTATAGATAGTCTTGTTTTATATGGTCATATATAATTGGATTGACAGAGATAACGTATAATACGGGAAAATTGATATGGTCATTATTTCCGTTCAAAAATACTGGCGTGAAATGTATTTATTTGGTATGATATTTATAGTTTGCTGTCGTAACAACAATTCTACTGTCTTCAATAAACACAGTTATCGAGGCTGCAAGTTCCGGAGGTCAATGCTATATCAGGCTTATTTTATCTAAAAACTGGATAATATACCTCGTACATGGACTTAAGTAATTTCTTTCAGTATTAAGATACACGTTAAAAAAGGTATCACCAGCCCAGGAGCCAACACTTCTGTTTTGACATGAATTAACGTTGACATAGTCATATTCATAAATTTACTGTTTAAAAAACCTTGAATTGTCGAAAAAACTAACGATTTTCAACCTCAGGAATATATTACCGTGCCTGTATTTAGAAAAACCTTTCGGAATTTTTGGATCCTCAAAGCTATTCAACATCGTATTTTATTTGGCATTTAACTTTTTTATTCGAGTGTCACTGATGATTCTATTGTAAATAAAACGCGCGTCTGGCGTACGAAATTATGAGCCTGGTATCTTTGATGAGTTTTTTTTTCAAGTGTTCTCAAATTTCTTATCATTTCTGTGCAATGTAAGAATTAGATTGGTTTCTTTTGTTTTTAATTTTTAAAGTGCATGCATAAATAAACAAGGCATACTAAAAACGCCAACTCGTAATATAAATAAGAATACATTTTATATTTTCAAGCATTGTGAGGATTCTGTTTAATTTCAAATCAATATCCCATAATGTTTAGTTGTCATGATTATCAAAGAAGTCGACATTGCTAGTGCATGGACTGCTACGAGGACACCAAAAATACTAGGACCTGAACTTTATATATTTATAGTTTTAGACATGTGTGAAAACTGTCACATAATCATGAAATTGCAATATTGAAGAATTCATGATTCTACCTCTAATTTAGTACCAAAACCAACTGCATCAATTAGGCATATAAAACATGAATGACCATCAATTGACTGATGTCTATGACGTCTGTATTTCTTTTAACTCATTGCAAAACTATAATGTACTATTTTCTATCTATTTTTTTTTTTGTATTTTGGTATAAATGTTTTATCTTTTGCAAGTCAAAGACTAAGTCAGTCATTCTTTTTTCTATAGCAGTGTTTGTATCTCTTTACATTTTGTACTGAAACAACTTTATCGCTTATTATATATTTTTTACAATACATATTCAATAGTCTTCAGTTAATGTTTTTTCACAACACATTTAGATGTTATATGCTATATTATTGCGCTCATAACAAACGGGAGTTGAATATACATGGCAGATGTTTGATTTAGTCGTTAGAGAGGGTTATGGACGACAGAACAAGGAGCATTGTTTTATTATATAAAATTGATACAAAAAAAGTAAACCGGAGGACAGGTACACTTTTACGAAATTATAAAAAAGTCATCACTTAATTTCGCTGTAACATTGGATGCCAGGTGATTAAGATCATGTTAAAATCAATGTTGAAAAAGAAATATGAAAATAACATAAACTGAGACGAATATTACCGAGCTTGATAATGAAAAGTTTATGAAAATTGGTTAAGAAATGAGTTCAGGGTATTTTTGTTGTTTTTGAATCGTTGCTAATTTCTAGAAGATAATAGGGAACATATCGCAAAGTAATGACAGTCAATGTAAAAATAAATCTTGTTGTTGCTTGATGTCAGAACATGAATGACCGTCAATTGAACTCATGCTCATGACGTCTGCAGATCTATTTACTCATTGCTTTACTATAATGCGTTATTCTTAATCTACTTCTTTGTATTTTGTTATCATTGTATGATATTTTACAAGACAAAGGCTGAGTCGGAAGAACCTTTTTCTATAGCAGTGTAGGCATTTCATCATAACTTACAACATCTTCATCGCTTAAGATATCTTCTGTACAATAGTGGTTCAGTAAATGTTTTACACACTACATTGAGATGTTATATGCTACATATTGTGCTAATAACCAACGGAAACTTAATATACATGACAGATGTTTGATTAAGTTGATGTAGAAAATGATTGATGTCAGAACAAGGAGCATTGTTACTGAGAGTCATCGGAAGTTCTATCCACTTATTAGATACTTCTCAACAAGCTACATTGACAAAGATTTTAATCTTATATATGACCATGTCAAAAAAATTGTGAGATTCTCAATATAATGAAAATGGTTAGCAGAATATTATATACAATGTAATCAATACAAAAAAGATCAAAATTAAAGAGAGATATATTTTTTTTTTTTTTTGACAAGTATAGTTTATGAAAATTCATGACTCATGAGAAATGATGGTTTATAGGTGTTATAAACTTTTACGTAAATACAGAGATGTGCAAATGATACAGAATGTGCTTACAACGCCAACTTGCAAATGTCATTATGTATGTATTATTTGAGGTAAACGATCAAGATATATTTTACCCCAAAATATTATAATACTGCATTTGTACTTACATAATGTAAGGTACAAGTAACGTAACACAGATCTGCCAACAATATACAATTATTGACTTTTGATGAGGTTGATATAATGATTTATCAACCCCGAGATACGATATTCACCGATGCCAACGGCCGAGGGTGAATGCCATATCTCTGAGGTTGATAAATCATTGTATCAACTGAAATCAAAAGTCAACAATTGTTTTATTACATTACTTTTTATCCGTCTCCAATTTTCTTTTATTTGCTCAAGATACTTTTACAATTGCTCCCTTTTTATAATAAATATATAATCTGCTTTTGCAGTTGCTAATTTTCATAAGTTGAAATATTCAATAAAGTTTAATTAAAAAATGTACTGAAAACAAAAAGAAGAGAGAAAAAAATATACCGAAAACAAAAAGAAAAAGAAAAAATGGGAATGTGCATAACGTCATAAACGTACGTCATTGACGTTGCCTTGGACAATCTATTTTAAGGTACTCGGACGCTGTTCCAAATCTTATATTAACCTCTCGTGATTTTTGTTTTCGGTGAAAATAATGTTTTATCAAAGAGGATTTTCTATGCTTTTAGCTAATGAGAAAACAGAAAATGTATAGTCACATAATAACATTTTATAAAATCAAAATGTTCACACTGCTCAATTATTATTTTTTAACTTAATACACAGTATAGGTGACATAGAATAGATTGTTTCATGAGATTGTAGCAAGAACGCATAATTACATTTGTGATATCAATCTTCGTAATTTGTGTCGAATCTGACCAAAGATTGTGTGCCCGTATTCTGCGTAGTATTGTCAGGAACCATCTCAAACGAACTTGTTGAAACTGTGAAAACATCATATACATTGATTTTCTTTGAAAACTGTGACCACATCATGTACATTGAGACGCTTTATGTCAGGACAAGTGTTTGATGACACCAGTTTTATTTGATTAAGACAATGGCTGTTTAATTGATATATTCTATTCGGACTTATGTTTACAAATGTATGTTTTATGCTGAATATATTGTATTATTATGGTGTTTGATTGCATCCTTGGTATCCTTCCTCCTTTTATTATTTTTTTTGGCAACATGATATATTGTGTGATGATGATGCTAGATGGCTGTTTAACATCCAGTGGGAAATTACATGCATTATCAGGACGAAAACTGTGTACTGGGATATACAGTGTTAACTTTATATTCTATAATGCACGTTATGTATATAACTTTTGCATGAACGTTTGCATCTTTATCATTTATTATCACAATTTGAAAATGAAAAAAAAAAAAAAAACGTACGCATACTTTAAAAATTTGTATGCGTCCTTAGTGCTTCTCTGCATTTACCTTCGTCGAAAATTTCAGATCAAAGAGGTTGAATGCCAAGGATGTATGAATATTTGAATATTTGAGGAGCTATAAGACCAAAAAGTTACCCAAAATAGCAAAAATCACGTAAGGTCAACTTAGCCTAGGCCTGAGGGAGTCAAACCCTTAGTTTCTAAATGATTTGTAAAATTTTAAACAGATAATTCAATAAAGGTAAGTAATGAATTTAAAATATGACAAAGCACGATATATTACTATCCAAAAAAATTCTGAATACAATTCGTTTTCTGTTTTATCAAATTTCTGAAGACAATATAATTTGCATGGTTATATCAGACGTCTTTTTTATAGTTATAAACTAGCCCAACCATAGAATGAGTGGTATATTGTATTCTTATCGTCCGCCCATTCGAATCTATAATATCTGTTATTTAGTTGAATGAAAAATGCAAAAACTCTGAACTACAGGCTATTAAAAGAATCGTTAAAAAGTGAGAATTATTTTAATGTCCTACGCGACAAAGATATATTTACATTCTGTAAATTCAGAATGGTCAACCATAAACTGCCAATAGAATGTGGGAGGTGGTCTAATATCCCAAGAGAAAATCGGACCTGCCCTTTATGCGAAGATGGTGATATTGGTGATGAATACCATTATCTCCTCAAATGCAACTTTTTTACAACAGAAAGAAATAAATATTTAGATAAAATGTTCACAAACCATTGTAATATTCTTAAGTCCAGGGAACATATATCAAAACAGTCAAAGCTTAGAAATTTGTGCAGTTTTATTAGAGTTATAAACGATGAAGTGTATTCTCTCAATTAACTTTCTCCCTCCTGTGTCATATTTTAAGGTCTTGCATTTAATATACACGCCACATTTTTAACATGTAAACATACTCATGTATTTCTATTGTATTGTTTATTTCCTCAACATATATACCTTTGTTATATTGTATAATGTCTATGCTCTTCTGTGTACCTTTGTATTTACAGCGGTCTATCAGAATAAAGTATATATAATCGTCCGTGTACATTTACGCTAAACATTTGTCATTTTGTTTAGAAAATAGATTTTGCAAATTGCTCGGCAATTTTAAAAGTAAACTGTTTTGAAAAAGAGGAGAAAAAGCTTTTGAAATCTTTTAAAAAATATCATTTTCTTTGGAAAATTCGAAGTTCAAAATACTTATGAAATGTTTTGTTTTAATTTTGAAAGGATATTGAAAAATCAGGTTTACATTAATGCAAAAGATTTTTAACAGTATATAAGAATTAAAGCAAGCGTATTTGTTTGTTTAAGAAAAAAAACTTGTGTCAATCTCAATCGAAAAAGACAAAATGAAATTGCTCACCTTGTTTGGAGACATTGCAAAATAAAAAGATGATACATTAGTGACTTATTTTTTTACTGAAGATTGTCTCTCACATGTTAATCGTTTTCAAAATGCAGAAAAATAATTGACACTGAGTTCCAAACCTTTTCTATTCTAACTGCGCACGAAATATACATACATACGATGATTTACTAAAGGTTAGATTAAATGCATTAGTGTTTATCTAATATTCTTGAAGTCTACATATCATTGTATATATTAACATAAATAAACCAAATTTGCATGTTCTAATTTTATATCCGGTAAAACGTACACTGAACACTGTTCTGATGTTTTAGATATAGTCAGGTCAACATCTAAAGAGTTTGAATTGCAAAAATGGTATTATACCTTTATGTACTTGTCTCAAATACGCTAAGCAAACATTATTACTATATATTCGGATTGATGTTTCATGACATCAGTCAGTTAAGGTCAATCCTGTATATTGATCAGTCCTTTTTTTTTAATCTGAAACGTCAATTTATGACGGATTTAAACAATATTTCTATAATGGAACAACATTAAACGAAAATTGAATTGTCTGGGAAGTTCAGTTCTTAGAAGTCACATTCTGTGACTCGATAATTAAGGTCATCATCTTCTTACCGGAGGCACTGAATAAATCAATTGTTTCAAATGTTCATCACTGAAAAGATAGTTTTTTTCGGTTTTCAAGTAAGTCTACATTTGCAAAAGTACTATGTGTCCATCTCAATTTTACCAACAGTATACAGATAAAAAGACGAGATTTGTTACATAACAAAAAACAAGTTTAACTCTATTATATTACCAAATTGTGCAATCAATTTGGAAATTAGCTAAGGCGTCATTCGTAATGTACAACTATTAACGTTCTACCCTTGGTTACAGCTGGATAAATAGATGTGAGATAATAATAATTAGTCTACTACCAAAAGGCACAATTTAATCAACATATATCTTCGACTTTGATTGTATTATCATCTTGTCAAATGCTTGGAATATGATTTATTTGGAATAATCAACTGTACTACGAAAAAATTAAGCTAAATGAAAACAGTAGACAACAATCATCTGAATGTTCGCAGACGTCCATAAAGGCAGATATTTGTAGAACTATGAAAGTTTTGCATTCTATTTCTGGTTATATAAATGATTTTATTAAGCAAGTTCATAAAAACTACTTTCTTTACGAATTTGTAACATCATTCATTCTTTGTACTGTGTTCTTGAAATGATTATTGTATCATTGGTAATCATACCACATCTCATTATGTTTATATTTCAAAAAGGTATTGGAATACATAATTATTTTCTAATTACGTGATGATAAATTAGTCGTTCAGATGTATGGTTAAGCTAAAAGTGCACGAATTTAATTCTGGAACGAGATTACATAATATATATTGTTTGTATTAATAGTTTTATTCAGGAGGAATCATAGTTACATTAACTCTAACATTGAATGTACATTATTTATTATCCCGAATGTCTCATGTTATTATTTTAATCATCTAGTGGTTGCATTTTACAGAAAATTTCAGGAACATTTCCTTATTCTCATACTGGGAAAATATGAAACGCACTACAGGATGTAAAAATTGAAAAGTCCAAAAAAGGTCCAAAGCAAAAGGGATATTTAAACTGATAAGTCGAAAACAAACTGACAGTGCCATGGTAAAAAATTAAAAACGTCCAAAAGACAAACAGTTTACAAAATACAAATAGAAAAATTAAGACTGAGAAACACGAATACCACCAAAAAAACGAGAATTATATCAGGTGCTTCGGAATGGTAAGCCAATCCTGCTTCTTATGGTACACACCAGTTATGTTACTCTTGTAGGTACAAACCCGGTGATAAGTCTAATTCGGTAGGTCACATTCGAGGAAAAAAGGACGTGAATTTGGTTACGACGATTGGAACATATCCGTCGTCATCTGAAAAACAGATATTCCATAACCGTCAACCATCTCGTATTGGAGTCTGTAAACGTTTCGTATGGATGTTTCAATTTCACCACTTGGAACTGTTGGTTGAATAGCTTCCTTGTATAAACAGCAACACTCTATCAAAGAAATTATGATAGAAAATGTAAGCGCTGGAATATCTTATCAACTGAGAGATATATACTCCAAATTCAGGAGCTGTTGGAATGTTGCTTCATAGAAATTTTATGTTCACAATTGGGAAGCTTAAGTCATCTCTTTAATTGTAAAGTTTTGTTCTCAACCGACCCTCATTGTCAATTTCTAGATGTAAGTCAAGATATGAGGCAGACTTAACTGTATCTGGTGTATGTTTTATTTGTTTTAACTGACGCAGTCAGTAATAATGTCGGTTTTTAACCTATTTTTAAAGGGCGCTTAACTACAGCATGCATGGTGTCACAAATCTTAACTCTGATTGGACGAAATTACGGAATTGAACAAAAACCAACAAAAAAAGATATATGCTACAATAAAAGGAAAATATTACGGACATAAATTCAAACTTAAAAGTGAAATTATCCAGATAATTTTTTTTTAAAAATCAGGTAAAGAAGGTGTCATTATCACCACTGTCAAATTGTTTGTGTTTTGTAGGTTAAGCTTTTAATACATGAGTAGGTAAATATCACTGACAGGTTCATTAGATCTACCAGGTCCATTAGGCTATCAATAATGCAAGTAATATAAAGATATCTTACCAACTTTGTGTACTTGCAAGTGCAGTCTAAAACTTCCAAAGTGTAATAATAATCTCAAAGAGTACAAGATCTTATACTTAAAACAAAGAATAGAAACACATATACATGGCAAATTTAATTACTTGTCAAAAGTGTATTATATAGATTATCTACATTTGGCGTCCGTCTGTCCCCGATATACGCACAGAAATAGGTTGTATCTCTAATTGTTAAAGTTTTGTTTGAGTTGTAATTGACATTTCTGCATGGTTTTTAACTGTTTCAAAGTTGTTATTCATGACAGATGGTAACCTACTAACATCTTATGTTTATGTCTATTTTACAGCTATGAGTACTTTGTTATCTTTGAAAAATACCTATATACATAATACATATAGTTAATATTTTAATTCTTTAGAGAAAAGCACATATACTCAAGTTTTAGAATCCTTTTTTTTGCCTTCAAATTGTGTCCAAATTTTTTTAACTATGATAAAAAGTAGATGTGTCGGAACGGCACGAATGGCCCTGCTTGCGAAAAAAGCAATTTTTAAGAATGGAAATTGGAGAATAAATTAAAGGCAACAGTAGTATATCGCTGTTCGAAATTCATGAAAGTCTGTATAACTGTTATTTTCATGACATTTTTTAAGTCCAAAGTCCGTAATTTCAGCAAAAATGAATGGAACGGAACCAAACTTAAACTCTATCTGTAACTCATCATAGTCGACTCAAATACTTAAAATCAGCTAAATACGTGGAGGTGTTTAGAAAAAAAAGTCCGTATAATTGTTATTTTCACGAAATGTTCAAAGTCCAAAGCCCATCATTTCGGCAAAAAACAGGAGAGCGGAAACAAACGTAAACTTGATCTGTAACTCATCATAGTAGACTCACATACTAACAATCAGATCAATATGTGAAGGCCTTTAGAAAAAAAAGACAATATAACTGTTATTTTCACAACAAGTTCAAAGTCCAAATCCCATCATTTCGGCGAAAAATCAGCAGAGCGGCAACAAACGTAAGTTCGATATGTAACTTATTATAGTAAACTTACATTTTTTCTTACAATGTCCTGTACCAAGTCAGGCATATGGCAGTTGTTATCAAATAGTTCGTTTCTATGTATGTTGGCGTTTGTTTTTGTTGCACTTCAGTGTTTCTGTTGTTCCGTTGTTTTCCTTTTATAATTGATGTGTTTCCCTCGGTTTTAGTCTGTAATCCGGATTTGTTTTCTCTCAATCGATTTATGACTTTTGAACAGCGGTATACTACTGTTGCCTTTATTAACATTCAAAAACTCAGCTCAATGTGTGAAGGGGTTTAAAAAAAATGCCGTATAACTGTTATTTTCACAACCATTTCAAAGCCCAAAGCCCGTAATTTCGGCAAAAATCAGTGGAGCGGAATCAAACGTAAACTCGATCTGTAATTCATCGTAGTAGAATCAAATACAAAAAATCAGCCCAATATGTGAAGGCGTTTAGTATAAAAGTCCATATATAACTGTTCGTTACGGATTGACGGAATGACAGATAAGGGTAAAAGAGTAACTTTGTTGCGGGGCCATACCTGATAAAGATTCATGATGTCTGTCAAACCCTATGCTCACACCTGAATGAATCAGATATCTTTTTTAAAGATAGTACTTGTTTTTTATCAAGTTCGATGGGATAGATGCGTTTAACATAGTCAGCAAACTTTGAATTAAATAGTGAAAGTGCATAATCGATCGCATGAAGTTAACGGATAATGTTAGCCTCTTTTTGTTCATCCCAAGAAGCTCCTTTAGAACGTCAGCCTCATATGAATAAAAGCACAAGTCGGCAAGAGGAGGACACATTAGGTTTCCATGGGAATGCCAATTACTTGTTGAAGAACACGTGCCTCAAACGTAACAAATGTGTTCTCAATCAAAAATCAAGCATCAAGTTCCACAGATTTTTTTCGTTTTATCAGAGTGTTCTTTTTACAAAGTACGATTTTTTTCCTCCCTAAGAAAAGATACTTGTATCTTCGTTGGCCGTTCTTTTTTTATGAAACAATGGAGGACCAATGTTTTCAATTTTTCTATTAGTTTGAATTAAGTAACACGATAGAAACCGTCAATTGACTATTTATTTGAATTGCACAATGAATTGCTCTCATTAAGAGAATACCCAACACTTTGATTAAAATAGATTTGGATCGTTTGATTTTCATAAAACTATGACAAAATATTAACTTTGACCGCTTGACGAAAATATAAAACTTTCAAGAAATTCGAACCACACAATTTACAGGAATAATTTCATTGGATATATAACAGTTGGACAAACACATATTTTGACCGTTGATTTCTCATTAACAATTTATAAATTGCGTCCGTCCGAAGCTCTTTTCTGGATTTACATTCATCAGGTACGCTCAAAGCCGAACATTTGAAAGCCAAGGATATATAAGAACTCACACATTTGAAGAGCTATATGACAAATATAAAAGAAATCAAAAGCATCATTTTGCGATCTTCAAGGCATTCCATATGGCATCACTGTCTTTAATATTGTGGTGGCTGCTTTTAGAAGAGCTTTAAGATATTTGTTAAGATTTATCATCGTGTTTTTTTTTTTTTGGTAAATAATGTACTGATCCTGGAACTCACAGTAAATGATGATTTTAAGATTGGCCGTATCTCCATTTTTAAACGCACTAGAAAAGCTGCATAATCGATAAAAGGGGATTTGTTTTCTGTACACAATTTAATGACTGCAAATAGATGACAATGAATATCAAAATAATTACATATTTTTGTCCAGATGAAGGTTTCACGATCGTCTGACATCCTCTTTGCTAATGACCTTTTTTTTCTGATGAGATCTGCCCTGTTGCTAGTTTGACAATCATATGAAGTGTTTATTGTGCCGAGAAAACGATTAAAATTTACACCAAGTCGAATAATGAAGTCATGAATTTATTCCACAAATCTGGCCTACACCATCGGACCGAAGAACCAGGAATACATATTTGGTTCGCATGATTGTACTACATCACATCAAATAAAGTTAACGTACATTTAGAGTTATTCATTGAATCCATTTTCTTCTGGGTTAATCTAAGTTAACAGAAGCGTATATCATAATTATAAGGGTATAATAGGCAGGCTATGCAATGTAATCTTTTCATAATAGTTAATTACAATTCTTGATCGATCTGAAAAGGGATGTAAATGTAACGTATTTTGTTGTAATAAAATAAGTACACTAATGGAAAAAAACATTATGTATGAATTCCATGTTAATTAAACAATAGTACTGCAATCGACACGCACTTTTTGTAATGACGCAAAATACCCCTATGACTTAACATACCGATATAACTGCGATCAAAGCGCACTTTTTTACTTAGTGAAACCAATGTGATTTAATAAATCAATATTACTACGATCAACGCGCACTTTTTAACTTACGTGAAACCAATGTGATTTAATAAATCAATATAACTACGATCAACGCACACTCTTTTTACTTACGTGAAACCACTATGATCTAACAAATCAATTTTACTACGATCAAAGCGCAATTTTTTAACTTACGTAAAATTACTGTATGTTATTAAATCAACATTTTCAACAACATGAAAGTTTATATATAATTATTTTGAAATAGTTGCAATCGTATTTATAAGTTTACTATAATATATGGTTAACAACATTAAAATAAAATGTTTAACTGTTATATTGGTAATTATGGGCAAAGTTTCATAAGTGCATTGATGGAAACTTACTGGAAAATGTCATTCTTATATATGTACGTGGGATTGCTTATCATATTTCAATTAGTATCACAATTCTATGTATCTTAATGACGCCCTTTTTATGCTCACATGTTACTTTCGTCTTGATTACAATTATAAATTGATTTTTCTATTGAATTTCTTCTTTGTCTATTTTCAGTTTTCTAATTATTTCCTCCTATGACGGTGGTTACGAATTTGTTCAATATTGTTGAAATGTCCTCTTGATCAATATGACAAAATAGTAAAATTGAACATTATGAGTCGATTTATCAGGGGCGAATCCATTAATTTCGAAATTGGAGGGGGAAATTCTTGACTTTATACAGCCAAACTGCGTGATGCGAACAATGTTTTGACGATTTTTTGAACAATGTTAATAAAACGATGTTAAATATGTGAATAATTGTACACGCTTGTTTTCAGATTAAGTTATTGTGAATATCTAATCGTCAATTCCGAATAGTAAACAAGTTTCACTCGCAATTATTGTCTTTCTCATTGTCTAAACCAATCAATGAAACTTTTTCATTTCAATGCCGTTTAACTTTATCTTTATCTGATAAAATTTGTTTCCATGAATCAAGTAAGTGTAACGATATTGTTTTGTTAACAAAACCTATAAAAATACCCAAATGGGACATGTAAAGAAATGATTAAAGCATTCAGTGTTTTGCTTGACAATATTCATAGTTGTTTTGGAAATGTAAAGTATAATGTGAAGTGATTGGTATTCTAGTGAGATTTAATGTGTTACTCTAATCGCACATTTGTTCCTGTACTGATATTACAAATTTCAGTGAATTACTAAATTAAAGAAAAACCCAACAAAACACCACATTACAGATATGTTAATCAAAAGCTGCGGATTACTAGGCAACATATTCCCCCTAAATGATTAAGATTTTTCTAGTCAGCCCACAATATTTATATCTCAACTTATTGAATCCATCGTTAAAGGTGTCATAGATGACTTTTGTCAGTTAGCTCTTGATATTTAAGATTTTCGTACTGTAATCTTTATACCAAAAGTGATAACGAATTGGATTTTTCATCTTCTATAATGTGTTTGACACTTTCTTCAGAGTGGTTTTCCATTGTCTTATAATGTTACCATTTGACGGTGATCTCGTGTAAGCGCGCTGATCTCGAGTGCAAGTGGTTATTGATCCGACAATTTAAAGTTGGTATTGCTGGTCTTTATTTATATCTTATTGCTTTGTATTGGAATAAGCTCATGCTTTATTATTTGATGGCAGTTTGTCGAAATTAGATGTAACTGCGAAGCAGCTTATAAATTTAAGTCTTATTTTGAATGTACGATATTTAAATTTCTTATCATAAACATTTAAGAAATATTCTATCGCATATCAGTTTCCAAGTTTATACGCTTCCGTAGAATTCCGTAAAATTGGAGGCTTTTAATTTCTCATCTAAGGACATGGAAACGTACAGAATAGTCATATTTAAAATAAAATTGCATATTATGTAATCCTTCGGTAGATATAATGAATTTATTGATAATTTGATTCTCGAAATCATTATCTAGAAGAATTTAGAAAGAGAACTCCATTTAATGCGATTATATAGTTTCTTTTACTAAACGATGATTTATTTCTTTTTATTTATAGAACCGTGAACTTAAATGTTGGTTTATATCTTTAATGCAAGTTTGATGAATAGAATTGAACGGAAAAGTATTCTACAGATTACAACTACTTTTTGTCCCGTCTCTAGATCTCGTTACTCTACCAAAAGGAAATTAATATTTCAATCTAAATCAAAATACATTTGTAGTAAAAGAAGGTTGCACATTATTCGAAAAAATAACGTTTTTACATTAAGATGTCTTTCTTTCTTCCGTGTTTAAATAATTATTTTATAGTGAATAAAATTAAAACACAATGTTGAATTCTATACCCCAATTTTTGACATTTTTACCTATTATGTCTGTTTGTTTTACTCACACCTTTTTGTCAATATGACGGAATGCTATATGACTGTCATACAAGTGAGAGGTTTAGCTAGTATAAAACCAGGTTTAATCCACCATTTTCTACATAAGGAAATGCCTGTACCAAGTCAGGAATATGACAGTTGTTTTCCATTCGTTTGATGTGTTTGAGCTTTTGATTTTGTCATTTGATAAGGGACTTTCCATTTTGAAATTTCCTTGGAGTTCGGTATTTTTGTTATTTTACTCTTTTCTTGTGAATTGATATACTGTTAACGTACTTTTATAAGTGGGGTACCAATTTTCGTGGTTTTCGTAGATGGCATTATCTACGAATTCAAGTATTCAACGAAATATAACCACCGTTTTAGGATTGACTACATGGATATGGGCAAATAATCTAGAGAATACATCGAATATCAGCAAAATCACTATGAACTAGATATACAACTTGACAGGATTTGTTCCCATTTAATCTTCAAAAAGCCTAAACTGCACGACCGTTTATTTTTCAATACTCATGAAAAATTAGTTTTGATCAAAATAAGTCAGATGATGATATGCAATGGTGAAGTGTTCATTTTATCTCCTCATAATTCTCATACGAAAAAAAAATAGTTTCATATTGGGCTTGCTTTTTTATTTCATAAGGATAAATTCTACATTTTCAGCATTTTTTTATGTAATTATTTTCTTTAAGTGACATGTTTATGATTCCTATTAAAATTGTGAGTTTGAATGTCCCTTTGGTATCCTTTGCCTCTCTTTCAACACCTGTGATGATCGTTAATCTGTTGATCATTCGATCTCGGGTTAATTAGTGTCATCACTTCGGTTTACATGTGTGCAACAATTAAAATGTTTAGTTTGCAATTTTCTTCAATCGAGACAAATTGTAAGCATAGATCAATCAGCTTATTTCCCAAAGCAATTATTTTATCAAAAATTTGTAAAATGTTTTCAAGTAATGAAAGACGAACAAGTATTTGAAAATAAACACCTTATTTTTGCAATGTCCCACAAATCATTTCAAAACAACATATGACTATATTCAACAATCTTCGTTTCTGATGGCTTCAACTTCTTCACTCGATTTTTTTTCCGAGAACCAAAATCCACAAATTTAGGAACGCACGAACATGTAATTTTTCCTCAAACCACGAAAATTGATACCTACGAATAAAAGTACTTTCACAGTAGTTTAGTATGCTGTTGAATGAGCATTGTGACGAAGGCCAGTTATTTGTTCGTGTCGGAAATTTTGTAATTTTTTCCCGTAACTATTGTAAATTTGTATAAGTGTTGAATGTTGTTATTGCATGTCTTAATATTTACACATTATAACTTATAATATTTAGGAGAGGACAAACTTAGTTGTAATAACTGTTGTCTGATCCGTTTTGTTACATAGTTACAAGTAATCTAAGGATTTAAGAAAGGCATGTAATGAATTCAAAATATGAAATACTATCCAAATAATTGAAGAATTCAGTTTTTTTCTTCTGTTTTATAAAATTTCTAAAGACAATGCAATATGCATGGTTGCATCGGACGTCTTTTTATAAATCATTAATTAGCCGAAACATGGAATGAGTGGCAAACTGTATTATTATTGTCCGTCCATACGAATCTATAATATTTGGTATTTAGTTGAATAACTTTATATATTTGGTCTATTCTTCATAACATTAAGTTGTACCATGGAATCGATTTTCAGACCAAGCAGTCATTCAACAGCCACTTGCTATTTTGTGACATCAAAAATAAAAGATGATATATAAGGGACTTTTTTTAGACTGAGGAATGTCACTTTCACGTTTTATCATTATCAAAGTGCAATAAAGAAATTGACACTGAGCTTCAACCCTTTTCTGTGCGTACCAAACATACATAAATGCGATGATTAACTAACGGTTGTATTTAACGCATTAGTGCTTATCTAACATTCATGAATTACTATAAATGAAAGCAAATTTGCATGTTCTTTTCTACATCCGGTAAAACGTACACTGAACACTGTTTTAATATTCTAAGAATCAAGTCAACATTTACAGTATATAAACTGAAAAATGATATACCTTCTCGTACTTGTCTCAATATATGAAAACATACATTATGAACCTTATATTCGGATTGATGTTTTATGACATCAGTCAGTTCAGGTAAATCCTGTACAGTGACCAGTCCTTTTTTTATAAAACGTCAAGATATGACGGTTTCAAACAATGATAAATTGTCTGAGACGTTTAGTTCTTAGAAGTCACTTTCTGTGGCGCGATACATTTGGTCATTATTATTTTTCCTGCGGCACTGGATAAATCAATTGTTTCAAATCTTCATCACTGAAAGGTTTGTTTTTTTTGTCGGTTTTCAACTAACCCTTAATTTGAAAAAAGTAATATATGTCCATCTCAGTTCTACAAACAGCATACAGATAAAAGACGATATTTTATTACGTACTCTAAAAAAGAAACAAATCTACCTCTATTAAATTACTAAACTGTGCAAACAGTTTATTTATTAGCTAAGGTGTCATTCGTTATGTACTTCTTTTAACGTTTTTTTAACGGTTGTCGCTGGATAAATAGATGTTTGATAATAATAATTAGACTACTACCAAAAAGCACAATTTAATCAACATTAAGTGTTCACCCTGATTATATTATAATCTTGTCATTTGCCCGGAACCTGATTTATTTGTAATGATCAACTATACTACAAAAAACCTAGAAAGAAAAACAGTAGATAACAAATAATCTGAAAGTTCGCAGATGTGCATAAAGGCTGATATGTGTGGAACTATAAAAAGCATGCATACTATTGTATGGTTATATAAGTGATTCTATTTAGCATATTATATAAAACAAAATACGTTTTTTTTAATTAATGACGTTCTTGAAATGAAAGTTGTATTATTGGTAGTCATACCACATCTCCTAGTATTTGTTCTTCAAATAAAAGTATTTGAATACTTGATTATTTTCTAATAACATTATTATGAATTAGTCGTGCTGCTGTTTGGTTGAGCTAAAAGTGCACGAATTCATTTCTTGAACGAAATTACACAATAATTTTGTTTGTGTTAATAGTTTTATACACGAAGAAGGAATCATGGGTTTTCGGTGCATTAATTCTTTTATTGATATCAAATGACATTATTCATTATCACGAACGCCTCATGCTATCATTTTGATCATCTAAAGTGATTGCATTTTACAGAATAATACTGGAACAACAACCAATTCCTCATTCTCATACTAGGATGATATGAAACGCATCGCAAGATTCAAACATATTTGAAAGGCACCGGAGTTCTATATACTGACACAGTTAATATTTGCAAAGATTATTAAATAACAAAGTTCGAAAATTTCGTTTTCGATGAAAAGCAGTTAACACCATCATCATTCAAGTTATTTATTTTATGATAAAGTCAATGATGATATGAGGAGTTCGGGAGATTGATATTTGTTTTAGTTCATCTGTCTCAATTGGCAATATGCCTGCGACCTATTACTAGCACCTTTTACTATGTTTGCCTAATATCTTGAAAACTAAAACGGATAGACAGAAACCGTAAACAGCAAAAAATCCCCAATTGATTCTTTAGAAAGCTATTGTCCTAAAATGACGATTTGTTACAAATCTTAATGTGTTTGCCTATTATTCTGACATCTATTATATATAGACGGAAGCTTCAGAACAACGAAATATATTAGCGGTATATATATATATACAAACAAGTCTAAATTGAAAACAACGTTTAAACCTATGATTGAGTTGGATAAAAACCGCAATTTTTATACGTGTGCATGCAAAACAAATTTCTTGGTAGAGGGGTCTAAATACAGCACAAACAATATTTTCCAAAAGATCAAAAAAGTGAAAAAGTATATTTTAACAAAACGCATTTGACTAGCAGGTCGAACAACAGATGTTCTTAAACTCTGCTGACTGCCATGGCGATTGCCAAATAAACTGATCACCAGATGTAACAAAATGGACCTTAATTATTAATTTGATGCCAAACAGAAAACAATAAACTTGCGGAAAAGATGGTATACCGCAAACATAAGGTGCAAAAATTGGTACACCATATCCGGATTTCGACAATTAATGTCTCTTCAGTGTTGTTAGGAATCGAAACAGTATTTGAAAGGCCATATAATTTACCTCTATTTAGGATTGACTCTTGAATTTTGAAGATTCGAAATAGGATGAACGGATTATATAAACCCGAAGGCAAATATAAAACAATCCCAAACGAAAAAATATAAACAGGTCTAAATTGAAAACAACGTTCAAACCTATGATTGCGTTGGATAAAAATCACAATGTTTATACGTGTACATGCAAAAAACATTTCTTGGTAGAGGGGTCTAAATACAGCACAAACAATATTTTCCAACAGACCAAAAAATTGAAAAAGTATTTTAACAAAACACATTTGACTAGCAGGTCGAACAACAGTTAAACTCTGCTGACTGCCATGGCGATTGCCAAATAAACGGATCACTAGATGTAACAAAATAGATCTTAATTATTAATTTGATCCCAAACAGAAAACAATAAACTTGCGGAAAAGATGGTATACCGCAAACATAAGATGCAAAAAATGGTACACCATATCCGGATTTCGACAATTAATGTCTCTTCAGTGATGTTAGGAATCGAAACGGTATATGCCTACAAAAATGATTATAAGACAGACCATTTATTGCAATCTTTTATTAAATATTGCTCATAAATGTTTATTTTAGTCAATTTTAACGTTAAATTGTCATATTCCTTCAAACTTTAATAGAAATATAGAAAATACCAAGGCACAATTAAAATCATAAATAGCAAAATAAGAATCGGCAATACAAGATATACAAAATGTGCACGTGATAAAACAAACCATTCATCAATTGTTTCCTTACAGTAGTTCTTGTTCTTGAATGGCCATTTTGTACAGGTAATATAAGCGTGTTTGACCATTTTTCTTGAAAGATAAAATAAATAGATAGACACAAGCTGTAAACAGCTAAAATGATCAGCAATACAAAATATACAAAAAAAACCTTGTTGATTGAAACCATCAACTGAATTCTTTTAGGTGTTATTCCCTTAAATAAAATGTTTATGATCTTTGAATGTTTGTATGAATTTTATCTTAAGCATTAGATAGACACAAACTGTCAACTGTAAACAAAACTTCATCCATTTAAGATATACAAAACACAAAAAAATCAATTCAAAATATACAATTAAGTCACATGACCAAAACTGTCAATTGACTATTGGAATTGCACAATGTATAGCTCTCAGTGAAATGAAGATTTTGATTCATATTTATTTTTGGGTCATATTATCTAGAAAACACTAATTGATAGAGAGAAACTGTATAAAATGAAAACAACACTTTAGAAATTGCATCCGTCCGAAGCGCTTTTCAGGATTTATTTTCATCAGGAATTTGAACGCTCAAGGCCGAATATTTGAAAGCCAAGTACATATTAGAAACAAAACACTTGATGAACTATATGACAAAAAAAACGAAATTAATAACATGTTCAATGCGATCTTCAAGGCACTACATTTGACATCAATGTTTGTAATAATGTGATGTCTGCTTTTGAAGGAGCTTCAAAGAATTTGTTAAGAATTATTATCGTGATTTTTGGTAAATACTGTACTGATCCTGGTATTGATAGTACATGATAAATAATTGGCTTAATTTCATTTTATTTTTTTGAAAGCACTCGAAAAGCTGCATAATTGATGAAAGGGCTTTGTTTTGTTACAAAATTTATTAACTGAAAAAAAACATGACAATGGATATCAAAATTACATATTTTAGCCCATGTGACAGTTTCATGATAGTCAGATATCCTCTTTGCTAAAGGTTTTTCTATGAGATCTACCTTGTTGCTAGTTTTATGATCATCTGAAAGTTTTATTGTGACAAGAAAAATGATTAAAATTTACATTAAGATGAATAACTAAGTAAATAAACAATAACATTATTACAAACTAATTTAATCCACAAATCTTGCCTACACCAACGAACAAGCAATAAATACTTGGGTCGCATGACTGTACTTGTTGACATCAAATACAGTTAACGTTCTCTCAAACTTATTTATTGAATCCATTTTCTTCTGGGTTATACTAAATTTACAGAAGCGTATATTATAATTATAAGATTAAAATAGGCAGGCCATGCAATGTAATCTTTTCATAATAGTTAATTACAATTTTTGATCGATCTGAAAAGGGATTTAGATGTAAACTATTTTGTTTGATGGAATAAACCCACCCTTTACAAACACAACATGGTAAAGAATATCACTATGTTTGCATTCAATGTCAACGCGCACAAAACCACAATGATTAACAAAACAATATTATTACGATCAACGCGCACCTATTTACTTACGTGAAACCACTATGATTTAAGAAATCAATATCACTGCGATCAACGCGCATTTTTTTTTTTCTAACATGAAACCTTTATGATTTAACAAATCAATATTTCTACGATCAACGCGCAGCACTTGTTTTACTGAAGCGAAATCACTTTGATTTAACAAAACAATATTACTACGATCAACGCGCACTTGTTTTACTTGCGTTAAACAACCATGATTAACAATATTACTACGATCAACGCGCACTTTTTACCTACGTTAAATTACTGTCTTTTACTAAGATCAACATTTTCAACAACGTAAAGTTTTAATGTAATTAAACTGAAAAAGTTGCAATCGTATTTATAAGTATACTATAATAAATGGCTTACAAAATAAAGATAAAATGTTAAAGTGTGATATTGGTAATTTTAGGCAGCGTTCCATAATCGCATTGATGAACTCTTACTGGAAAATGCCATGATTATATGTAGGTGGGATTATCACTGCTTATTCTATCTTAATTAGTTTCCCAATTCTTTCTATCTAAATGACGCTCTTTCTTTTTGCTGACATGTTACTTTCGTCCTTATGACAATTATACCTATATATTTCTGTTAAATTTCTTCTCTGTCTATTTGCAGTTCTCTAATTCTTTCCTCCTATGATGATGAATACGTATTTGTTCGTTATTGGTAAAATGTCCTCTGTGATCGTTATGACAAAATAGTAAGAGCAGATTTATCACGGACACCATCATCAGTTAGTGGACCGTTATGGAATACCTGTTTCACAGATGAAGATGGATATGTTCCAATCGTCGTAACCACAATACCGTTCTCCTTTTCCCCACTTCTGACCTATCGAATTAGACTTATCACCGGGTTTGTACTTACATGAGCAACACGACGGGTGTCACATGTGAGGCAGGATCTGATTACCCTTCCGGAACACCTGAGATAACCCCCGGTTTTAGGTGATGTTGGTGTTGCTCAGTCTTTAGTTTTCTGTGTTGTGTGTTTTATACAGTTGTTTGTCTTTTTGGTCTTTTTAGACTTAGGAGTTTGAATATTTGTACATGCTTGTTTTCAGATTTAGTTACTATGCAATATCTAGTCGTCAAATCGAATTATTCGGAATAATAAACAAGTTCAACTCGCACTTATTGTCTTCTCATTGTCTAAACCAATCAATGAAAAGTTTCCATTTCAGTGACGTTTAACTTTATTTTTATCTAATAAAATTTGTTTCCATAAATCAAGTAAGTGTACCGATATTGTTTTGGTAACAAAACCTATAAAAATACTCTAATGGGACATGTAAAGAAATAATGAAAGCCATCAGTTTTTTGCTTGAAAACATTAATAGTTGTTTTGGAAATGTAAAGTATGATGTGAAGTGATTTGTATTCTGATGGGATTTAATGTGTTACACTTATCGAAAAGTTGTTCCTGTATTGATATTACAAATCACAGTGAATTACTAAATTCAATAAACACCCAACAAAACACCAGATTACAGATATGTTAATCAAAAGCTGCGGATTATTAGGCAACATATTCCCCTAAATGATTAAGATTTTTCTAGTCAACCCACATAATTTATATCCATCATTAAAGGTGTCAAAGGTGACTATTGTCCGTTTAAGATCTTGATATTTAAAATTTTTTTACTGTAATCTTTATACCAAAAGTGGTAATAAATTGGATTTTTTTATTTCCTATAATTTGATATACCCTTTCTGCATTGTGATTTTCCGTTGTATTATAATGATAAAACATAACGGTGATCTGATGGAAGTGCGCTCGAATCCAGTGCGAGTAGTCGTTGGTTCGAGTGATCGATCTCCGACTGGGTCAAATCAAAAACCTAAAGTTGGTTGTGGTTATCTTTGTTGAGATCTTATTGCTTTTGATTAGAAATAGTTCCTGAATTTTGATTTGATTGTAGATTTTTATACTGGATTTAACTGCGAAGTACCATATTAATTTAAGTATTATTTTGAATGTACGATATTTAAATCTCTATCACGATCATTTAGGAAAATTTCAATCTTATATCAGTTTCCAAGTTTCCAAGTTTGATATTGTTAAATAATTTGATAATTAATTTGAAGAAAATGGCCTTTGAATATAAAGGTAAACGTATGTCTTGATTGAATGGACAATTCATACGAAAATAGTATAGGGATAAAAGTTACAAGTATTTTCGTTTGAATTCCTTCAAATTGTAGGCTTTTGATGTTCGATTCTCACTTAAGGACACTGAAGTTATTATAATAACGTGCATAATGCAGAAAAGTCATATTTAAAATGAAATTTGAATATAATATTATTCTCTGGGAAATATCATGAATTCATTCATAATTTGATTCTATAAATCATTATTGAAAAGAATTCAATGGGATTATGTAAACGACGATTTATTTTTAATTTACCTTACGGTGAAACTTGATTGCTGGTTTATGTTTTTAATACATGTTTGATGAATAACATTAAACAGAGAAGTATTCTACAGCTTACAAAAAGCTTACTTTTTGTCCATTTCGTCATTTTACTAAATTGAAATGAAAATTTTACTCTTAATCAAAATACTCTCCTAGTGAAAGAAAATGTTATTCCAAAAAGTTAACGTTTTTAACCTTAGATATCTCTCTTTCTTCATCATAAAGCTATTTAGTTTAGTATGTTGGCGAATAATCATTGAAACGTAGGACAGGTATTTATCTATGTGAGAATTCTGTACTTTCCCCCCGTAACTATTGTGAATGTCTAGAACTGTTTAATGTTGCTATTGCATGTCTAAATATTTACACATTATAACTTATTATGTTTAGGAGAGAACAATCTAAGTTGTGATAACTGTTATCTGATCCGTTTTGTTATACATAAATACAATCAGCTGTGAATTTAAGAAAGGCATGTAATGAATTAAAATTATGAAATACTATCCAAATAATAGAAGAATTCAGTTTTTTTTATGTTTTATCAAATTTCTGAAGACAATACAATTTGTATGGTTGAATCAGACGTCTTTTGTCAAATTATAAATTATCCCAAACATGAAATGAATGGCATACTGTATTCTTATCGTCCGTCAATACGAATCTATAAATATTTGTTATTTAGTTGAATGACTTCATATTTGGTCTACAGCTTCATAACATAAAGTCGTACCATGAAATCGATTTTTGTTTAGACCAAGCTGCCATTCAACCACTTGCTATTTGGTGACATTTAAAATGTCTCTGTCTCTCTCATGTTTTATGGTTATCAAAGTGCAGGCAAAATATTGGACAATGAGTTTCAACCCTTTGTTATACTAACAGCATACTATATATACATACATACAAAAATTTACTAAGGGTTGTATTTAACGCTTACGTGAAAGCAAATTTGCACGTTCAAATTCTTCATCCAGTAAAAGGTACACTGAGACTGTCTTGACATTCTAAGAAACAGGTCAACATCCTAAGTATATAATAAGTAAAATGATATTCCTTTTCGTACATTGATCAATCTTTTTAAATCTAAAACATCAAGAAATGACGGATTTAAACAATATTTCTATAATGGAAGAACATTAAACGAAATTTAAATAGTCTGAGAGATTCAGTTCTTAGAAGTCACATTGTCGGTATTTTGTGTATTTTTCTTTGATCTTTTTGTGATGATATTTTATATCTGTTACTCGCTTGAAATAGAAAATCTTCGCTAGAAAGTAAAGACGCCCGTGCCGTTGTCAATGTAAACATCAACGACGACATAGGAAAAATAGCCGTAAACAGATTATCAATGGTCTTTCAAACTCGAGGATGTTTCTCGGCCACATCGCATCCAGGTATGTCGTCCTTCGATGAAATTGTAGCTGAGAAACACTCTCTCGCTTGAAAAATCATCCATAATCTATAATCAAAATTGGTCATCATCATTTCCCTCCGACAATAGCTTAATGGATTGTTTGAAATGTTCATTACTCAAAGGGTGCTTGTTCGTTTTCAATGAACCCGACGTATGTCAATTTCAAATCTACCAACAACATACATTTAAAAAGACGAGATTTTTTCCCTTACAAAGAGAACATTTTGCCAATTAGCTGAGGGGTTATTCGTTATGTACAACTTTTAACGTTTTATCCTCGGTTGTCGCTAGGTAAATAGATGTGAGATAATATTAAGTAGACTACTTCCAAAAAGCACAATTTAATAAATAAAGAGTTAAATCTGATTATATAAAATTGAGAATGGAAATGCGGAATATGTCAAAGAGACAACAACCCGACCAAAGAGCAGACAACAGTCGAAGGCCACCAATGGGTCTTCAACGCAGCGAGAAAATCCCGCACCCGGAGGTGGTCCTTAGCTGGCCCCTAAATAAAATTGTGTACTAGTTCAGTGAAAATGGACGTCACACTAAACTCCAAAACATATAAATGAACTAAAATTAAAAACATACAAGACTAACAAAGGCCAGAGGCTCCTGACTTGGGACAGGCGCAAAAATGCGGCGGGGTTAAACATGTTTTGTGAGATCTCAACCCTCCCCTATACCTCAAGCCAATGTAGAATAAAGAAACACATAGCAATACGCACAGTAAAACTCAGTTTAAAAGAAGTCCAAGTCCGATGTCAAAATAGTTAACAAAAGAAACTAAGCAAAATGACAATGATACATAAATTAACAAAGGACTACTAGCAGTTACTGACATGCCAGCTCCAGACCTCAATTAAACTGATTGAAGGATTATGTCTTTATCATATGAAAATCAAGTACAATCCCTCCTGTTAGGGGTTTAGTATCATACAATCATAAAATATATGAGAAAAACATAACCCGTATCATGCCAACAACTGGTTTTAGAATAATAGTGTTTATTTCCGATGCAAAGACCCTAAGAATGAATCAATATTAATACCAAAATATGCAATCCTTAATGACCTGACAACAGTATCGTAACTATATCCTTTCCGAATAAGTCTGTTTAAAGGTTTGGTTAGCTTTTGAGGTGAATGCCGACATTTTTGTGCTTTGTAAAGAATATTACCATCAAATATTGGATGTGAAATACCTGAACGTATAAGATGTCTACATGTTGATTTATATTTACGAATGATGTCCTTGTACCGATGATAAAATTTAGCAAAACGTTTAAGATAAAAAACATTACAAACATAATCTAAATGTTTGCAGACGTGCGTTCGTGCTGTTCTGCATATTATATTCGGGTAAAGTAAGTTATTCTTTTTAGCAAATTATAAAAAAAACTTTATTCCACAATCAGTGACATCCTTGTACTGCGTTCTTGGAATGATAGTATGATTGGCCATCATGCCACATATTCGTATGTGTATATTTCAAAATGAAGGCGTTTGCATACTTATTTATTTTCTAATAACACGATGATAAATGAGTTTAGCTAAAAGTGCACGAATTGAATTTGAGAATAAGATTACATAATATTTTGTTTGTATTAGTAGTTTTAAACACGAAAAAGGAATCATGGGTTTTCGTTGCATTATTTCTAACATTGATTTCAAATGACATTATTCATTATCACAAATGTCTCATGCTATTATTTCTATCATCTAGTGTGATTGCATTTTAAAGAATAATAAAGGAACAACAACCAATTTCTCATTCTCAGACTAGGATAATATGAAACGCAAATATCACAAAATGCAAACATATTTGAAAGGCACCGGAGTTCTGTATACTGACACAGTTGATATTTGTAGAGATCATTATATAACAAAGTTCGAGAATTCCTTTTCCGTTGAAAACACCATCAACATTCAAGTTATATGTTTATCCTAAAGTAAATGATATGAGGAGATCAGAATATTGATTTTTGTTTTAGCTCACCTATCTCAATGAGCAATATGCATGCGAGCTATTCCAAAAACCTTTTTACAATTTTTGCATATTATTTTAAAAACTGAAACAAATAGACAGGAGCGTAAACAGCAGAAATGATCAGCAATTAAATCTACTAAAATGACAATTAATATGACTGAAATACTCCAATTGACTCTTTATAAGAATTCAATCAAATTGCGATATTTGGACGATGTGTCTACCGATTATCCTGATATCTATTATAGATAGACAGAAATTACAGAACGACAACAAGAATAAGCGATAAATAGAGAGTTATTTTTCGCGGGGAATTTATTTTCGCTTTTTTTGGCGGGTAAAGGAAAATCGCGAAAATAAATTCCGCGAAATATTTATGCTTACGTTCGGTACTTTCTTATAGCTAAAGTGTTTTGTAAGCGATGTATTTTCCCGGTCGACGGGTCAATAACGATTTATATTAATTTGAACAACATAAACGCCAAAGGGCATTATTCACATATTTTTATAAAATGGCTGTCAGGTAGGTGTTAATTAGTTTTATTGTTGTCAAATGATATAAGAATGTAAGGTACTCTGTCTATTTTACCTATGTTAATGAGTGTGAAATTATATAAGAGCTGCAAGTCACTCTTGGTAATTTAATAATCTAATTAGTACATCAAAATATTGTGATGGCAGCGTTTGGAGGAGATTTAAAGATTTTTTTCAGATTGATCATCATGATTTTTAGTAAATCATGTACTTATCCTGGTACTGACAGTAAATGATAATCAACTGGCTTTAATTTCATTTGAACGCACTCAAAAAGCTGCATAATCGATAAAAGGGCATTTTTTGTCTAATTTATTGACTGCAAATAGGTGACAATGAACTTTTTGCCCAGGTTAAAGTTTAAGATATCCTCTTTGCTGATAGCCTTTCCTAATGAGACCTACCTTGTTTCTATTTTTATAATTATCTGAATTTTTCATTCTGCAAAGCACAATTATTAGAATTCGCATCAAGTCGAATAATGAAGTCAACAAACAATAACATTATTACAGCATGAAAATTATTGTACAAATCTGCATCAATTTTCTTCTGGGTTGTACCTAGTTACTAGAAACGTATATTATATTTATAAAGTTATAATAGGCAGGCTATGCCATGTAATCTTTTCTTAATAGTTAAAAAAAATGTCTTGATCGATTCAAAAACGGATATAAATGTACTATATTTTGTTTTTGGTGATATAAATACAGCCTTGACAAACACAAATGGTAAAACAAAATCATTCTGTATGAATTCAATGTTAACAAAATAATATTACTACAATCACCGCGAACTTTATTTACTGCAGCTAAACCACTATGAATTAACAAAACAATATCAATGAAATTAACGCGCACTTTTTTTCACCTACGTGAACAAAACTAAAATATTATAGGCAACGTAATATAATAATTAAGCACATTGATGAAATCTTACTGGAAAATACCATACTTATATGTAGGTGGGATTACCATTGAAATTCTATGATTGCTTATTCTATCTTGATCAGTTTCTCAAATCTCTTTATCAAAATGACTCCCTTTATCCCCGCCAGGTTTCGCCCAGGTTATATGTCGTGTATTATGAGCAGATAAAGGATTACTTCATAATCGGATATATAAGTATAAGATGTAAGCTAAGGGCGTTATCCCCGAAGATATGAGACGATTACATCTGATTTACATAGAAGTAATAAATGAATATTTTATTTATTGTTTTGAAATGGAAATTAGTTTTGATCAAACAGGAAAAGTGTCATTTTCTCAAATTTTCTAGATGCAGTAACACTTTCAGAAGATGTTTTGTAGTTATGGATTTGGAATGAAATCTTAATTGCGTTTATTTTTCTGTCATCAAATTGATACCTTATCACAGTTTTTGTATGGCAATATGAATCGCTGTACTATCTTTTCTTTTTCTAGTTTAATTAATCCAAACTGTTTGCTGATAAATAATAACACTTCTATGTAAATGAAAAATGTTAATTTAGCGATGTTAAGCATCTGAATTTTTGTACACACGCTTGTTTTCGGATTTCGGATCATGCAAAATGTAATCTGTAAATCGACACTTTACAAGTTAACTCTCACTTATTGTCTTTCTTGCTGTCTGAATCAATCAATGAAACGTTTCTATTTCAATGATGTTTAACTTCATATTTATCTGAATATTATCTTTTTGTATAAATCTAAGTGTATCAATATGTTTTGGTAACAAAATCTACAAAAATAGATTAAAGGGACCCGTAAAAAAAATGATAAATGCTATCAATGTTTATCTTGACAATTTTCGTAGTTGTTTTGGAAATGTAAAGTATAATGTGAAGTGGTTGGTATTCTGATGGGATTTAATGTATTACTTTTATCTCAAATTTGTTCCTGTGCCGCTATTACAAATTGCTGTGTATTACTTAATTCAATGAACACCAAACAAAACACCACATTACAGATATTTTAATCAATAGCTGCAGATAATTAGGCAACATATACCCTCTAAGTCATTAAGATTTTTCCTATAAATCCACACTGTATCATATTTCAACTTACACTTATTCAATCCATCGTTAAAAAAGAGGGACGAAAGATACCAGAGGGACAGTCAAACTCATAGATCGAAAACAAACTGACAACGCCATGGCCAAAAATAAAAAGACAAACAGACAAATAATAGTACAGATGACACAACATAGAAAACTAAAGACTAAGTAACACGAACCCCACCAAAAACTGGGGGTGATCTCAGGTGCTCCGGAAGGGTAAGCAGATCCTGCTCCACATGTGGCACCCGTCGTGTTGCTTATGTTATCCGGTAAATAGTCTAATTCGGTAAGTCACATTCGTGAAAAGGGAAGGGTATTGTAGTTACGACATAAGGAACATATCCGATATCATCTGTGAAACGGTTATTCCATAACGGTCAACCAACTCGTGATGGCGTCCGTAAAATTTACGAAGGGATGATTTCAACTTCACCATTTGGAACTCTTGGTTTAATAGCTTCCTTGTGAGCAGCAATCCTCTATCAAGGAAATCATGATAGGAAACACAAGCCCTGGAATATCGTATCAGTTGGGAGATATATACTCCGTATGCAGGCGCTGCTGGAATGTTGCTACATAGAAATGGAAAGTTCACAATTGGGAAGCTGAAATCATCTCTTTTGTCGTAAAGTTTTGTTTTCAACCGACCCTCATTGTCAATTTCTAGATGTAAGTCAAGATATGAGGCCGACTTAACTGTATCTGTAGTATCCTTTATCTCTAGTTCGATGGGATAGATTCGTTCAACATAGTCACCAAATTTTGTATTATTAAGTGAGAGAACATCATCTATATAGCGGAACGTGAAGTTAAAGGATATTGCTAACTTCTTATCTTTCTTCCTAAGAAGTTCCTGTATGAAGTCAGCCTCATAATAATAATAAAGAAACAAGTCGGCAAGAAGAGGGGCACAATTGGTTCCCATTGGAATTCCGACAGTCTGTTGAAAAACACGTCCTCCAAACGTAACAAATATGTTGTCAATCAAGAAATCAAGCATCTTGATAATGTCAGTTTCAGAGAATTTTTTGTTTGAATCAGAGTGATTCTTTACAAAGTAGGATTTGTCCCTCCCCAAGACAAGATACTTGTATCTACGTTCGCCATTCTTTTTAATGAAACAAAGTAATACCAACTCTTTCAATTTGTCTTTTAGTTTGGAATGGGGAATACTTGTGTAAAGTGTAGAAAAGTCAAATGTTTTAATACTATTGCAAGATGAGAGAGTCTTAGATTGTATGTACTCTAAAAGATCTTTGGAATTTTTAGTATCCACATCTGATTCACGCCACCTCTAGAATAGGCAGTTTCACAATAACTTTGGAGCCCGGCTTTGATTGCTGATAAAATAGATGTTAATAATTTAGAAAGAGGTTTCTAAAAAGTGTCAAATAAAAACAAGATGTGGTATGATTGCCAAGGAGGCAACTATTCATAAAAATTCAAATGAAGTGTATGTAAGAAATTACAGGCATCGTCCGGCTTTCATCAATGAGAAAATGTCATACCGTATAGTCGGTTATAAAAGGTCCCGACATAAAAAATATGAAACAATTCAATTGATAAAACTAACGGCCTAATTTATAACAAAATAATTTACGAAAATCAAATATGACAGACATGATCCTACGACAACCATTGAGTTACAGGCTCTTGAGTTAGGACAGGCACATATAGAATTTGGCGGAGTTAAACTAGTTTGTTGGCGCAAAAAAGTCCACCTTACATGGGACAGTGGTGTAACAGTATAACAGGAACAAACTATAAAACATCAGCAGAAAAGGGTTTAACTCATCAGATCGATACAAAGCAGAAAACATCTAACGAAATCACAGACCGGATGTGGCAGCGTATCTACACATCCCAAAACAAAAATGACACTAAGTAAAGATCTGAGAGTACTAGCAGTAACTGAGAGCTAGTTCAAAGCCAATAACAACTAATAAAAAATCATGTATCTAAGGCTAAAATATCAATCAATACACATCTAACATCCAGTGGATTTAGTGTAAAGACGTCATTAACAGTCAGAGAAAAAGCATAGTTTGAAATTGCTTAATAATTTGATAATTAATTAATTTGAAGAAAATTTCCTTTGAACATGAATGTGTATGTCTAATTGAATGAATAATGTATACGAAAAGGGTAAAGGAATAAACAAAATTTCGTTTGAATTTCTTAAAATTGTAGGCTTTTAATGTTCTCACCTAAGGACATTGAAAGCATTATTATTATAAGGTGCAAAGTGCAGAAAAGTCATATTTAAAATAAAATTTGCATATTATGTAATTCTACGGTAAATATCATGAATTTATTATTAATATGATTCTGAAAATCATTATGGAAAAGAATTCAGTGGGATTATAAAAACGATGATTTATTTTTAATTTACCTTACGGCGCAACTTGAATGCTGGTCTATGTTTTAATACATGTTTGATGGATAACATTGAACAGAGAAGTATTCTACAGCTTACAAAAAGCTTACTTTTTGTTCCATCTCGTCATTCTATAAAACTAAAATGAAATTTTACTCTTAATCAAAATACGCTCCTAGTAAAAGAAGATAGCATTTTATTTCCAAAGGTTAACGTTTTTAACTTTAGATGTCTTTCTTTCTTCCTTATAGATTTATATAGTTTAGTATGCTGGTGAATAAGCGTACGACAGGTATTTGTCTATGTCGGAAATTCTGTACTTTCCCCGCGTAACTAATGTAAATGTTTATAACCGTTTAATGTTGTTATTGCATGTCTTAATATTTACAAATTATAATTTATTATATTGAGAGGAGACCAATCTAAGTTGTGAAAACTGTTATCTGATCCGTTTTGCCATACATAAATATAAATCAGCTGAAAATTTAAGAAATGCATGTAATGAATTCAAAATATGAAATACTATCCAAATGATAGAAGAATCCAGTTTTTTTTCTGTTTTATCAAATTTCTGAAGACAATATGATATGCATGGTTGTATCTTTTTTAAAAACACCAATTAGCCCAAACATGGAATAAGTGACATATTGTATTCTTATTGTCCGTCTATACGAATCTATAATATTTGTTATTTAGTTGAATGACTTCTAGTTCTTAACATTAAGTTGTACCATGGAATCGATTTTCAGACCAAGCTGTCATTCAACAACCACTTGCTATTTGGTGACATTTAAATGATTTATTAGGGACTTAATTTAGACTAAGGGCTCTCTCTCTCTCTCTCTCTCTCTCTCTCTCTCTCTCTCTCTCTCTCTCTCTCTCTCATGTTTTAACATTATCAAAGTACAGACAAAATATTGGACACTGAGCTCCAACCCTGGTCTAATCTAACAGCGTACCATACATATGTTCAGGACCATATGAATATTTGTACCATACGCGTATGTTCATGACCATATGCGTATATACTCATATGGTCCGACCATACGTGTATGGTCCGGTTAATCAACCGATGGTCGTTGAAAAGGTGTCCCATAAATTAAGAGTTTCTAACAAAACATTTTTTTATACTTATTAAATCATACTGTAATCATTGTTACATGATTTATGAGACAAAGTGAACTTTATTAACAAGGAAGAATTATAGTAAAACCATTTGTTTATTATTGATTTGTCCTTACTTTTGCACGAATCGCAATATCTCGACTTATGAAAATAATTTCAAGAAACCCTTAAATCAACTGTTGAACAAGAAGTCAATTGCTTGACTAGCTATTATTTATTTGAAAATACCTTTATGGTCTAAATACTCATATGGTCCGGCCTGTTAGGAACTAAACGAGTATAGTATTGTACTGTGTTCTTGAAATGATAGTATGATTGGCAATCATACCACATATCGTTAGATGTATATTTCAAAATAAAAGTGTTTGAATATTTGATTATTTTCTAATTACTGGATGATAAATGAGTCGTTCAGCTACTTGGTTTAGCTAAAAGTGCATGAATTTAATTCGAGAATAAGATTACATAATATTTTGCATGTATTAATAGTTTTATACACGAAAAAAGGAATCATGGGTTTTCGTTGAATTAATTCTAATAAGTAAATAACACAAATACCGTTCAAATGGCAAAATAAAAAAACTCAAACACATCAAACGAATGGAAAACAACCGGCATATTCCTGACCTTGTACAGGCATTTCCTAATGTAGAAAATGGTGGATTAAACCTGGTTTTGTAGCTAGATAAACCTCTCACTTGTATGACATTCGTATAGAACTTCTTTATATTGACAACAATGTGTGAGCAAAACAAACAGACATAATAGGTAAAAATGTCAAAATTGGGGTACAGCAGTCAACATTGTGTTATAATCTTAATCACTATAAATACAAATAACTATTTCAACAAAGAAAAACAAAAATGGCATATAAAAACTGTAGAGACAAAGTACATGAGTAAAAATGAAAGACCAGAATACAAGAATGACCATAGCACAATTACACGTCAAAAGTATATCACCAAAACTGGACTAGACAGTAAAGGTTAAAAATATACAAAGACAAATAACAAGAAAACTATAACATGTCATTAAGATAATAAACAGCGTCAGTACCTAGAATCTATTTCAAGACCATCATGTATTATTGGTGAAGTAGATACTGAATATTTATCAACAAGACTTGGTATCTTCCGATGAACATATTTAGAAAAAGGACGGGACGTTCTTTGACACAACCCTGGTTATCAATTTTCTGCTCAGACATGTTTTATAAAGTCTGAGTAAAAGCTGCAAGCTCTTGAATACCGAATGAGTTGGGAAATGTATATCCCATATGCAGGTGAAGTTGGTATATTACTAAGGTGGGGGAAATTTATAATTTCAAAATCAAAATCGTCTCGTTTGTCATAGATTCTGGTACTAAGATAACTGCTTATGTCAAATTCGAGGTATAAGTCTAAAAATGAAGAGGAGGAAGGCGTGTCTGTTGTTTCTATAATTTCTAGTTCTGAAGGATATATTAAAGGAATCTAACATTGACGTCAAATGACATTATTCATTATTACGAATGTCTCATGCTATTATTTTGATCATCAAGAGTGATTGCATTTTACAAAACAATCAAGGAACAACAACCAACCTCTTATTCTCATACTAGGCTGATATGAAACGCATAAAAAAAATGCAAACCGGAGTTCTGTATACTGACAGAGTTAATATTTCCAGAGATAATTAAATAACAAAGATTGAGAATTTCTGTTCCGGTGAAAAAAGGTTAACACCATCAACATTCAAGATAAATGTCTATGATAAAGTCAATTGTATCAGAAATTTAATTTTTGTTTTAGCTCACCTCTCTCAGTTGGCAATATGCATGCGAGTTATTACAACCACCTTTTACCTTTTTTGCATATCATTTTTTTGATAACTGGAACGAATTTGTAGGAACGTTAGCAGCAGAAATAATCAACAATTAAATCTACTAAAATGAGAATTACTATAATTGAAATCCTCCATTAACTGCTTATAAGAATTTCATTAAATTGCGATATTTGGACAATCTTAATGTGTCTGCCGATTATCCTGATATCTATTATAGAAAGACAGAAACTAAAAAAGACGACAGGAACTAGCGATAAATACCGGACTTGGATGGAGAGATGTCTCATTGGCACTCATACCACATCTTCTTATTTATATATATATATATATATCTACAAAAATGTAAATATGACAGACTATACTTGCATTCTTAAATACAATATTGCTTTTTAATGGTTATTTTTGGCCAATTTTAACTTTAAATTATCATATTCCTTGCAAAACTGTAACAGATATAAAGAAAATACAAAGGTCACAATTAAAATCATCAATAGAAAATAGAATTGGCAATACAGGATGTCCAAAACACCATTCATCAATTGTATCCTTATAAGATTTTTTGTTCTTAAATGTTCATTTGGTGCAGGTTATGGAAGCGTGTACACCCATTATCTTGAAAGAAAAAGTAAATAGTTAGACACAGGCTGGAAAAATAAAAATGATCAGCAATAAAAAATATACACAAAAAAACAATTGATTGAAACCCCCATCGTGCTCCATTTAAGTGTTAATCCCTTAAGAAGTTTTATTTTCTTTGAAAGTTTGTAGGAAGTACACCACTAATTCATGGCCCCATTGCTTTCTATGTTAAATTCCTCAATTTCTTTTTTTTAAATTTCATGCATTTTTTTATTATTCAAAGTTATATGTAAAAAGTATTCTACAATAATCACCAGTCAGTCAGCTTTCATTTGATACCAAAATTACCTAAATATTCTACATATTTTGAAAGTTACACCCATGCGTAGGAGCTATTTTGTGTTAAATATGTACTACTTTCTGTGGCCGGGCCCGAATTAGTGGTGTTACACCTGTATCGTTTTTATCTTAGACATTAGATAGACACAAACTGTCAACTGGAAAAAAATCAATTTAAGATATACAACACATAAAAAAAATCAATTCAAATTATTCAATTAAGTCACATGAGCGAAACTGTCAATTGACTATTGGAATTTCCCAATGTATAGCTCTCAGTGAAATGACGGTTTTGATTAACTTTTATTTTGTGGGAATGTATGATCTAGGAAGCAATAATTGACAGAGAGAAACAACGCTTAAGAATATGTATCCGTTCGAAGCGCTTTCTGGATATGCATTCATCAGGAACGCTCGAAGCCGAATATTTGAAAGCAAAGTATATTATAGAACCAAAAACATTTGAAGAGCTAAATGACCAAAAACAGAATTGATAGCCTGTCAAGGCATAACATTTGGCTTCAATATCTGTAATATTGTGTTGGCAGATTTTGGAGGAGCTTTAAAGAATTTGTTAAGATTTTTATCATCGTAACTAATGCAGTGATCCTGGTATTGACAGTAAATAAAAATTATTTGGCCTTAATTTCATTTTAACGCACTCGAAAAGCTGCATAATCGATAAAAGGGTATTTTTGCTGTAATTTTTTGACTGCAAGTAGATGACAATGAATATTAAAATTACATATTTTTGCGCAGGTTAGAGTTTTATTATAGTCAGATATCCTCTTTGCTGATAGCCTTTTGTTATGAGACCTACCCTGTTTCTAGTTTTATAATCGTCTGAAATTTTAATTGTGCCAAGACAAATGATTCAAATTCACATCAAGTCGAATGATGAAGTCAATAAACAATAACATTATTACAGTATGAATTTATTCTACAAATCTTGCCTAAACCATCGCACCGAGGAACCAGCAATATATATTTGGTTCGCATGACTGAAATGCATGACATCAAATACATTCAGAGTTATTCATTGCATTAATTTTCTTCTGGGTTGACTCTAAGTTAACAGAAGCGTATAGTACAATTATATAGTTATAATATGAAGGCTATGCAATGTAATCTTTTCATAATAGTACTTTACAATTCTTGATCGATTTGTAAAGGGATATTGATGTCATATATTTTGTTTTGATAATATAAATACACCCTTGACAAACACAAATGGTAAAACAAAATCATTCTGTATGAATTCAATGTTGACAAATCAATATTACTACAATCAACGCGCACTGTGTTTACTGCCGCGAAACCACTATGAATTAACAAAACAATATCCCTATGATCAACGCGCACTCTTTTACTTACGTGAATAAAATTAAAATATTATAGGCAACGCTCAATAAGCGCATTGATGAAATCTTATTGGAAAATACCATACTTATAAAGTAGGTGGGATTACCACTAAACTTCTATGATTGCTTATTATATCTTAATTAGTTTTCCTATTCTATTTATCTAAATGAAGCCCTTTTTCATGCTCACATGTTACTTTCTACCTTATAACAATTATACATTGATTTTTCTATTGAATTTCTTCTTTGTCTTTTTCGGTTCTCTTATTCTTTCCTCCTAGTTTGAATGAGCTCTTTGATCGTTGATGACAAAATAAAAAAATCGAATATTGTGAGCAGTTTTATCAGGGGCAGATCCATTAATTTCGAAATGAAATGAGGTAATTCCTAAAAAGGGAATATATACAGGTGAGCGGCATGATGCGAACAAACTTTGGACGATTTTATGCTAAAAACCATATAAATCGTGAGAAACATGAGATATTTTTTTTTCGATCAAACATGGGGCGTGTGCCCTCTCCCCCAGACCACCCACAATCACCACCACCAAGTTCAGCCATATATGTCGTGAATTATGAGCAGACAAAGTATAACTTCACAGTCGGATATGTAAATGAACAATGTTAATTTAGCGATATTGAACATGTGGCATGTGAATATTTGTACATGTTTGTTTTCAGATTTAGTTATTATGCAACATCATATCGTCAATTCGAATTATTCGGAATAGTTTCTCGCTCTTATTGTCTTTCTCCCTGTGTAAACCTATCTTTTTATAGTGTGTCTTTCTATGTTGTGATGTTACACTATTGTTTCAGAAAAAGGGTGAAGGTTTGGTACCATTAAAACGTTTAAACCCGCTGCATTTGTTTGCACCTGTCCTAAGTCAGGAATCTGATGTTCAGTAGTTGTCGTTTGTTGATGTGGTTCATAAGTGTTTCTCGTTTCTCGGTTTTATATAGATTAGACCGTTGGTTTTCCCGTTTGAATGGTTTTACACTAGTAATTTTTGGGGCCCTTTATAGCCTACTGTTCGGTGTGAGCCTAGGCTCCGTGTTGAAGACCGTACTTTGACCTATAATGGTTTACATTTATAAATTTTGACTTGGATGGAGAGTTGTCTCATTGGCACTCATACCACATCTTCTTATATCTATCAATGAAACGTGTTCATTTCAATGACGTTTAACTTTCTTTTTATCTTATAAAATATCTTTCCCATAAATCAAGTAAGGGTAACAATAATTTTTGAAATGTGAAATGTGAAATGTAAAGAAATGATTTAAGCATTCAGTGTTTTGCTTGACAATATTCATATTTGTTTTTGAAATGTAAAGTATAAAGTGAAGTGATTAGTATTCTGGCCGGATCTTATGTGTTACTATAATCGCACATTTGTTCCCGTACTGATATTACAAATCACAGTGAATTACTAAATTCAATAAACACCCAACAAAACACCTTATTACAGATATGTTAATCAATAGCTGCAGATACTTGGGCAACCTCAGGTGCTCCGGAAGGATAAGCAGATCCTACTCCACATGTGGCATCCGTCGTGTTGTCTCATGTTAGTACAAACCCGGTGATAAGTCTTATTCGGTAAGTCACATTTGGGGGAAAGAGGACGGGATTGTGGTGACGACAACTGGAACATATCTGTTGTCATCTGTGAAACGGATATTCCATAACGGTCAACCAACTAATGATGGCGTCCGTAAAATTTACAAAGAGAAGATTTCAAATTCATCACTTGGAACTCTTGGTTTGATAGCTTCCATGTGAGCAGCAACCCTCTATCAAGGAAACCTAAAAGGAAACACAAGCCCTGGACTATCGTATAAACTGGGAAATATATACTCCGTATGCAGGCGCTGCTGGAATGTTAAAACTGCCAAAGGTGATTTTTTGCAGTGAACTCTTGATATTTAAGAATTTCTTACAGTAATCGTTATACCAAAAGTTATAACGAATTGGATTTTTCATTTCTATAATTTGTTTGACACTTTTCGTAGTTTCGTTCGTTGTCTTATAATGATACTATATGATGGTGATCTCATGGAAGCGCGGTCACCTAGAGTGCAAGTGGTCATTGGTCCGACAATTTAAAGGTGGTATTGCTGGTCTTTGTTTATATCTTATTGTTTCTGCATTGGAATTAGTTCAGTACTTTTTATTTGATTGGAGTTTTTTTAAACTGAATATAACTGCAAAGCAGCTTATAAATTTAAGTCTTATTTTCAGTGTAAATATACGATATTTAAATCTTTAACAGGAACATTTAAGAAAAATTCAATCGGATATCAGTTTCCAACTTTGATAATGCTAGATAAATCGATAATTAATTGTTTTTTATATAAGTAACCGCTGGTCTTAATTGAATTGATAATTCATATAAAAGTTACAAGTATTTCCGTTCCGTAGAAATCCTTAAATAAAGAGGTTTTTAATTTTCCCATCTAAGGACATCGGAAGAGTAATTATAATAACGTGCATAGTGCAGAAAATTCATATTTAGAATAAAATTTGCATATCATGTAATCCTGCGGAAGATGTCATGAATTTATTATTAATTTGATTCTAGAAACCATTATCTTAAATAGTTTAGAAAGAAAATTTTCATCTAATGCGATTATATAGTTTCTTTTTCTAAACGATGATTTATTTTTTATTTATCTTACTGCGAAACTTAAATGCTGTTATATGTTTTTAATGCATGTTTGATGAATAAAATTAACGGAGAACTATTCTACAGATTGTCTTTGATATCGTTGCTCTCCTAAATGGAAATGAATATTTTACTCTTATTCAAAATACGCTCCTAGTTGAAGAAGTCTTGCATTTTATTCGAGAAATTTTTTCTAACTTTAAATTGATATCTTTCGTTATACTTTATGAATTTGTATAATTAAGTTTGTTGATGATTAAGCATTGTGGTGTAGGACTGTTATTTGTTTATGTGGAAATTGTGTTATATTTCTACTTGTACTATTTCTATTTCTATTACTGTATCTAATGTTAATTTGTTAAATTGTTTGATGTTGTCGTTACATGTCTTAATATTAATACATTATAACTTTTTTTATTTTAAGGAGAGGACATTATAAATTGTGATAACTTTTGTCTGGTGCTTTTTGTTATACGTATAGAAAATATAACATGTTTGATTGAAAGTCTACATATTCAGACCTTACTGTGCACTAAAAACCCTTGCGAAAAAGAAATAGAACATTGTAGAAAACAGAAATGTATTACAACTGTGTCAAGTACGTCCTGATACTTTGTTTTAAAGGAAAGGTGTTTTGGACTTTACGCATTGTGTAAAATACACCATTCCATAGAACTGCTCCAGAATACGTTTGGTTTTGCAAGATGTATAAATTCGAATCCACGTCCAGTCACATTGGGGATGTGAAATCTGATACCTTGTATAGAGAGAATGCCACGCTCTTTGCACCTTAAAAACCTTTGCAACAACTCTTTGATGAGTCCGTAGATGGCCTATTGCAAGACTCAGTTTCAGTCCTTATCCAATTTACCCTCATTTTCCAGTGGCAGTGCGAATTTCCCGCCCTTCATTACGGTCAATCCCTATTACATTATCTATCTTTTGTATGAATTTTTAATTTGTGTTCGTCCCAAACATGAATGAAATAATTGCCACAGGACATTAAAAAATAACTATCTATCTATCAAACAGTGAAGACCGTAAAAATGAGGTCAAGGTCAGATGAAACCTGCCAGATGGACATGTAAACCTCACAATCATTTCATACACTAAATACAGTTTAACTATTGCTTATAGTATCTGAGATACGGACCTGACCATAAAACTTAGCCTTGAACACTGATGCATTAAACGAGTTCAAGGTCGGATGAATCCTGTTTGACGTGCATGAAGATCTAGGAAGGATCCCATATATACCAACTATAAGTATCATATTACTCATAATAAGGGAGTAATTCATTAGATAAAAATACAGTTTTGTAAGTAGTCGTTGAACCATGAAAATAAGGACAAAGACAATGGACATCAATCGACGGAAACAACGTTTCAAAATGCATCAGTATGCAAAGTTTGAAGTATCCAGGTCTTCTACCTTCTGTAATATAAAGCTTTATACAAATAGTTTACATTGTCGCCGCCGTCGCAACCGCAAAGCATTAGCATCCCTAAGTCTCGCATTACACGACTTTCTCAATGGAGAGAAAAAAAGTGGGAAATATATCAAAGAGATGGAAACCAAACAACTATAGGCAACACAACGAATAACGAGATTTCAACACATAGTACGTTCACGTTAGTTGTCAACCATAGGCAGACAATTTAATAAAATGCATAAATACATTAAACTAAATGCCTATGAGAATGAACGGCAGTGTATCATTTTTAACGTTCTAAAAATACTGTTCGACTTCTAGCGTGCAACTACAATATATCTTATTAAAAGTTAATTTACTTAGAGACTTGTACAACCACTGAAACAAAAGATGTCTGCGTTGTTGTGATAAATGCATTAACCAATAGATTGTTTTATAACAGATCATGCAACCATATATGATAAAATGTTGTTGTTTTCAATACAATATAGTTAAATTAGTACTTCCTATGATCAAATTGATGGAAGCGACACGGAAGGAGCTAATTTTGTTGATTTGCTCTTATATGTCCTAGACCTTAAAATTCACAGGGGGTAAACGAGAAGGTATTGTGGTCGTGTTGTTGTAATCCTACAGAAAACTTAATTTTTAAAAGGTTTCTTTCGCTTTGAATCTGCAATTAACAAATGCCAACCTAGTACAAAAAAGTATAATAAAAATACCGAACTCCAAGACAAATTCAAAAAGTCCATAAAAACTACATTAGTACCTATGGTTTTGTTAATTTTCATACCTATTTTATTGGTTCTTTTCTCAGGAATATTTTTTTGTAGTAATCGTTTGAAGTCCAAAACCTCAATAAAGCTACTTTTGTATAAAATCATGTTTTGTAAAATTTGTCAAGTAAGAATACCCAGAAATTGAAATGAGTTTTGATCTCTTGGTAGTCTTAAATGCGACAGTTTATAAATGCATGTACTCAATATTCTATTAACATATGTCACAACAATATATATCTAACTGAGAGACTGATTTGTTTAATATATAAAGCTTGGAATGACCTTCCTATACTTTTTTTGTATAAATATTCAAAAGTTTGTAAACAAGTGAATAAATTGTAGTTTAGGGCAATTTGAGAAAACGTAAAGAATGTACTGTTATGTTGTCATCTAACCTTAAGCTAATCGATCTGTCCCGGAAGTCTTTCTTTTCGCTTGATAGATGTGTTGATAAAGGTTATAAATACACTGCTGTCAATTTCATCTTATATTTTGGCGAATATGATATAGATACATTTATTTACAGTTTTAAAGACGACTGTATTGTAATCATGTACACTAGTTTTCTTGGACATTCACAATATCGTGGTTTTATGCAATACTCATGAAATACAAAGACGTGATTAATACCATGAAATTTGATAAAATGTAAAGGACTGTTTGACCATGACCGTGTAGGTGAAAAATTGGACATAACAGCTTAATCAAAGTGCTAATGTACAATATAGGGTTTACTTGGACTATTGATGAATTATTCATAACGTTTTCCATTTCAACATAGATCTGCTAGGAGATACTTGGAGTTGTTTTCTTGTGTCCATAGTCATCTATTACATGCATTTTAGCATGATGACAAATTAAGTAATTATTTTATTTTGTACGCTCTGACGGCACAGAGAGTATATTGAATAGGATCAGACATGTTTGCTTGCAACAGGACACTAAAGACTCTCAAGACTTGTTTAAATGGTTCTTTACATGTCAAGTGAGTAGTACAGTCCGAACAGTAAGATACCGAATCTAATGTATTTGATCGCATGTGTCTGTGTAAAGAGACGTCCTATCCCTTATAATGAGTTTTTATACAGGCTGGAGAGGTACAGGCGACAAAATTTCTAAACAAAATTACGCTTGTTGCTGTCACCAGTATGCAGTGGTTCTTCCGAAAAATTTGCTTGACATTATCATTTTACCTTTTCTTTAGACGTGTATAGAGTAGGTCTTTTTTTCAAAACGTTCAAAAGAATTTGACATTAGAAATGCATTTAAGTCAGATTTATTGAATTGGTGAATTCAAAGTATCGTTTTTTGCATACACAATGCATGTAGCTTCTATGCAATGATCTATTTGAAGTTCAATTTATTTGTAATTATCTAAGTACTTTTTCAGAAAATTAAATTTCGTTCAGCTGTATATATATTGAATTCGTATTCCACTATGATATACTAATAATTTGTTCAGTTTAAAGGTAAAGGAACAGGCATTAGCAAAAGAAAATCATGGGAATATAATACCTTCATGGTATAATCCATAAAGTCTAATGTTAAAGAGTATAAGTACATTAACACTGGCTTTGTAATTTACTATAATTTTAAGAGTTTATTGTAATACGTTGAAGTTAACATCATAAGCTCGTTGTAATTAGTGGTGCCTAATCCAACGAAAATGTAACATGCAAATTGGAAAGTGATCGTAACTTCATCCGAATATATATTCGATTGCGTTGTCTTTTATGATTATTTTTTCAACAAATCGTTACATATAAAAAGTTAAGCCTGTTACCGAAATATTCCGTAGCGTATAATGAAACGTTTGTTTTTGTTTTTGTTATGTGATGTTTGATGTTTTTACATCTTTATTTAGGGGGAGTAATCCTGGCTTTAAATAACAAATAAAAGACCATGAAATCCAGGCAATAAGTTTCCAAAAGCGGAAGCATATTCTCTTGATTGTTAACTTGTTTAGAAATTCGGAGTTCCCTTCCCTTTGATAACAACACGAGTAAAACTACTAAAGTTTAAGCTTTCATTCCCTCCCGGTTATCCGTAAAAACCTAAATCATTGATTTTAAGTGAACGCGTAGTGATTTAAATGATCATATCATATATCACTACCAACGTCCCACCAATAACCCACACTACACATTTTAACTAATCAAAAAAGGTGTGAACAAAATGAACAGAGGTTATAAAGATAACACCAAATTATCATAAACCAAAAATCATTAAGATATGACACAAGAAAACAACGTACAGGTTCCTGGCTTGGAACAGAAACAATGTTCATTTCAAAACATGCAGCGGAGTTTTTTTTCGATCTTTGCTTTTTCCTTTGACATCAATCAGTGTACCAACAGAAGGTGCATAAAAAACATACAATTGAAATTAACTCTTTTATAACGGTATAAAAGAAAAAAAAAAACAAGACAAAACAATAATAAACAATACCGTACTATATATCAAAGAATGGTCAAAGTTACTGAATACAAACTCTTATAAACAACAAAATATTAATTCTATAAAACAAAGCCGTTCTACACTCAGTTGTTCACAATGCCCCACATAGTACTTTGTGTCGGACTACTAATGAAAAAGCCTATTATACAACGGTTTTGTCTAAATTAAATTCTTTGAAGTATTTTCAATTACAATCTTGTAAAAAAAAGAAAAAGAAATCAATCTATACTTTAAGGGAAAATACATCTACTTAGATTTAGGTAATGAGGCGAATGTGAACCGTAAAAAAGTTATCAGGATTTTTATTCTAATCATGAAACTTAAATGCGAATTAATAAAAACTGGAAGATGTTAGAGGATTCAAAAGGAAGAATGTATTCTTACCTTTTGATGCTGAAATACACAGGAGAACAGTATTCAGAATACTACTAATAAAACTAACAACAACTATGTTCTTCATTATTACACTGGATGCTCTGTCTATTCTTTTTCTCGTTGCCATTTTCACGTTCAGTTAAATCCTTGAACTGGAAATATCTACATTGAAATATTTCTTTTTTTCTTTTTTAATCCATTTTCAAATTAAAAAAAGTATACAGTTGCACCATTAGTACTTCCTACCCAATGATATCAATGCAAAAGTTTCTACTATTTAAGATCGCATTGATTAATAGTTATTATACAAATGACTGACCCAACACAGTTAAAATAAGTAATAATCAGGCTAGTTACTGTCGAGTATTACATAGTTTTAGAAGTAATCATTTCATTTCCTGGCGATAGCTCAACGTGTATAGAATTGACGATCAGATGTGAATTCATAATACTTCTGCTTAAGCCGCTGACATTTATTGATGAAAATAAAACGATCGATTTAACAAGCCAATTCAACCTACAATTATGGTACATATTTTACAATCTAGGCAGATTAGTTCATCCAATCTGCTTAAAAATTGTGCCACATGTTGTTGATGACAGATTTTGCAATTTATTTTTATTTTTATTTCTCATTAACCTGATATAAGATTATATAAATGAAATGGTGAAACATAATCAAAGCAACTTTGTTGAATAGAGAAACAGTCATTCATAATGTTGAAGGCAGTACGCGAGCCAGAACAATAGAAAACAAGAAACAGGCGGTCGGACAAAAGCAGACGTGTTCAAATAACAAACACGACACGCTGAAATTTCGGAATAATCTGTCTCTATTAAAACCGTGAATTAAATGATATGCTCCGGAAGGATAAACTAAAGGCTTTTTTCTGCTCTTCGGTCGGGATGTTTCTCTTTGACACATTCCCCGTTTCCATTTTGAATTTTATGTTTTATTTAACATGCAATGCCCATTATATTGCTTAGTGACTTATTGTACGGAATTGGTTGTATTGGCTTAACTTGGTATAGATCAAACGATATATAGGCCACTTTATAACTATTTCAACAATACCTGAATAAACTTAGACAACCAGTTCTCTCAACAACAAAAACATTTCTATACGTACTAATGACATTTAACCATATGAAATAGTACCCTTACTATGTACCAATACTAACATAAAAAATAATCTAAAGAAAAATACTAAATATATTTAGAATGAAAACAAAAGAACAAATACGAGAGGTAAAAAGGAAATCATAGATATAAGAAGATGTGGTATGAGTGCCAATGAGACAACTCTCCATCCAAGTCAAAATTTATAAAAGTTAACCATTATAGGTTAAAGTACGGTCTTCAACACGGAGCCTTGGCTCACACCAAACAGCAAGCTATAAAGGGCCCCAAAAATGACTAGTGTAAAACATTCAAACAGGAAAACCAACGGTCTAATCTATATAAAAACGAGAAACGAGAAACATTTATGAACCACATCAACAAACGACAACTAGTGAACATCAGATTCCTGTCTACAATTCTTGTCATTCATCGTTCAGTTAGGTCGTTGTCTGAACATTTCTGCTAACACCTTATATTGTACAATGCGTTATTACATTAATAAAAGACAAACCCTTAGTGTATTTCATTTTCAGAAGAAATATGTTGGCAAACGTGTTTTCTGATTAGGTAAATTGTAATTCATAATACAATTAATGGCTATTTTACCCTTTCAATTTGAACAAACCTTTCCAGGATGGATTTTAATCTGCCAACCACCCTTGTCTAGATTTATCTTTTAACTTTGACTCAATATTTGATACTATCATTTTGTGTGAAAATGATTTTACTCTTGCATGTCATTTGACATTCAACAATCATCAATATTTTCTTAATGAAAAACAACCATCTATTTTATAATACTACAACTGCTATAAATAATGTTTAATAGTTTATATAGACTAAGTAAACCCAATAGTGCATTATTGTCCGTGTTATTAAAAAGCGGCACCAAAAGTTAATCAAATAACGAAACTGTTCTTCATAAATCGTAAATTTGGAGTCGATTGTTTTAATATCAAATATGCTTCCAGAAATACGATTGCAATCCCTCAAGTATATCGTTCTTTGCGTATCCCTATTTTACCCTTTCAATTTGAACAAACCTTTCCAGGATGGATTTTAATCTGCCAACCACCCTTGTCTAAATTCATCTTTTAACTTTGACTCAATATTTAATACTATCTTTTGTGTGAAAATGATCTTGATCTTGCATGTCATTTGACATACAACAATCATTAATATTTTCTTAATGAAAAACAACCATCTATTTTCTAATACTACAACTTTTATAAATAATGATTATTAGTTTATATAGACTAAGTATACCCAATAGTGCATTATTGTCCGTGTTATTAAAAAGCGGCACCAAAAGTTAATCAAATAACGGAATTTCATAAATCGTTAATTTGGAGTCGACTGTTTTAATATCAAATATACTTCCAGAAATTCGATTGCAATCCCTCAAGTATATCGTTGTTTGCGTATCCCAAAATGTCAGTCCCGAAAGGAAGAATAAGGATAACGGCTATGTCAAACACTTCTAGCTTATACTCCGTGATTAGTGATTTAAACTGCTCTTTATCATAGCGCTATAGATATCTTTAGTTGTTTGGTCTAGTAAATATCAAATTATTTTCTAAAAAAGCATCTCTAGAGAACATAACACACAAAATATTTATATTTATAAAGGCTGTCCGACTTAGATCTTTTGGTTGTTGTGGTTTTTACGTTAAACACCATCTACATACTTACTCATTTTGAAACTACTCAATCTCTTCATTTCAATATTATCTTCAATTTACCTGATAGAATACCTCTCGTTAAAAACCATCACTTTAATTTTTAATTTCCATTTAAAACAATATTGTGATAAAAAAAAATTGAAAAGTAACTGTGAGTTAAATAGTTTTATCGGTATATTGTAATAAAAACTGGGTTTTTTTTTATAATGAAATTGCTTTATTGTAACAAATTAGGTCGTTGTTTGAACATTTCTGCTAACACCTTACATTTTACAATGTGTCATTATATTTATAAAATATTAATATTTTATAATGAATATTTACTAGAACAAAACAACTAAACTAGCACAACATGTATGATCAAAGGTATACAGAATGGCATATTCACAGCAAGGAAGTTTAAATCAAAACAACAATTTCATATATAATGGTATAACACTATGTTAACATAAATAATTATCTAATAACGAGTGAAACATTATTTCCTTCTTGGATATATATTTGTGGTGTTTAAAATAAAATAAACCAAAAATCCACCATTTATTAATTGGTCTATAAAGGAAACTGTTTTATGTTAATATTTTGCTCATTTTTAATATCAACTGTAAAAGACTGCAAAATTTTAATACCAACATTTTCTAAATATTTCTGGAAATTGTTCAAATACAAAGAGAATAACAGAGGATTTCCTTTATGCCAATGCCTTACAAAATTTATAATTATGTACAATACGTGATGCAACGTCATTATACATATTTTTACAACTCTGATAAACTTTCCGTTTACATTATTTAAAAAAAAAGGTTTATATAAAACAAAATACCTGTGTATAAAAAATGAAAAGCTTTTTCAAAATCTACAACAGTCCAAATAAAGGCTTTTTGTCTGAACTCAGAGAAAGTCAAAACTTGAATATAAAGAAAAGATGATCAGTAGTAGAGTAACAATATCGAAAGCCTACTTGATTTTCATTCAACGAAATAACCCAATCGCATCAAGAAGTCAGAAAATTTGTAAATGTTTCCTCAGGTACAACAATAAAGTTAAAGGTCAATAATGTTTCCAATCTAATCTTAAAATTACCAATTAGACAGGCCTCAATCAATATACCTATATCAAAAATAAGGTTAAACGATGTAACATATGTATCGATGTATTCTTTGATTATATTATCTACCCCAAATGATTTATCATCATTTATCTTTTTAACAACTTTTAAAATTTATAGTTAATATACAATAAGGTGTATCATTGTCGGAGGATGAACTTATTTCATTTTTAATTAATAATATGTGCCCATCTTCAACTTAAAAAAAAACTCAAACGTTCATATCTAAAAAAAATACTTTTAAGGTTTTTTTTATTTTCTCCTATTATCACTTATATTCCATTAATTTTCTTAATACTTTCAGCCATCACTGTTTTATAATATCTCTCGCTCTGTCGCAATCTTTCTCTCAAATTATCTGACCCACAGTGTTTACAAAGTCTTTACGATTTTCTCTGCTTTATTGAAATCTATAAATCTAAATCAATTGACTTTTGTCTAAAGTCTTATACATAGTTGTATCAAAAGTAAGTTAGGTAGAATCAAACAAGAAAACGGAAATGTTTTGCACAAGATTATTCATGACTTATTTTGTGATATTTTTAAGATCATTTTAAGTATTGAGCTTGCATATTACACAATCAATTTTATTTGTATCAATAATATTTCTGCACGGTTAAGGAATAATTTTACATCATAACAATGCTTTGAATATAGTCAAACAATGAATAGGAAAAGCACTTGACGATTAAATTAGGTATCTTTTGATATTGTATAATTCATTGTTGCTGATCAAAAGTTCATAAAACTGACAATTTATATAGCAATCATTCGTATAAAGTTCAAAGCGAACTAGACAATAGCAGTTATTAACACAACTTGATATAGATATTTTCTACAACACATTGCGTGCAAATACTGAAACATGTTGTTATAAATCTTTAACGATAATTCGGGTATGGAAACCCTACAGAAAGTAATTGATCTGATAGAAATTTCGACATAAGATATCTTCATGGTATCTACATACAATGATTTGTTATTAGTTGTTATCATTGCAGGTTAAAATTGTACGATCAGAAAAAAAACTGTGATCAGCAAAACAAGTCTGTATGTTAAAAATGCCATTAAGTCTTTTTTTCTCAAATAACACAAGACGATATACTTCACTTATAAGATGGTAAATTTCAATCACAGACGTTAAATCTATATATTATTTTCTGTAAATGTGATTTGGGAATGAAAATGTATTTGTTATTCATGAAAAATCACTACCAAGTACACAAGGGTCTGTAATTACATCAGTAGATTTCCTGTTTCCATCGTGAAAATTGTTGTCGTATATAAATGCGATACATAGTTATAAAATAAACTTGTAAAATAATGACATTGACCAAGATTCATCACATCACTCAGAAAATCAATGTTCACCTTGTTTCGATATTTAAGAATCAAAGGTTATTTACAGTTTCTTTGTAAGATAAGTTAAAGAAGCAGTAATTGATATTCTATTGATATTCACAGAGAGAGAGAGAGAGAGAGAGAGAGAGAGAGAGAGAGAGAGAGAGAGAGAGAGAGAGAGAGATGTGAATCTTAAAAATACCATTTGCATAGAAGGTACATAAAATCTATCAAACATTTTGTCAAAATTAACTTTAAAGACTCCTTTCTCTTCACAGTACTTATGCAAGATGAAGCCAAGGAATTTCTATTCAAAGCACAATAATTCAATTTCGATCCAACTTCATTCGGATTTTTATGGAATTCGGATCATTTTTAAGCAAACTGGGAGCAGGGAAACTTTTGTGACATGTTGGTTAAGTTTGTGTGTTTAGAATAATTTGATAAAAAAAACCTTAAAATTGGGTCATATAATTTTAAAAATCGAGACAATATTTCATCCGGTTATTTTAGGTATAAACAATCTTTGACGCTTGCATTATAAAAGTGCAAAATCGGTGATCTGAACATTTTCAACAAGACTTTTCTACAAAATGTGTTAACCAAAGAGCCAGAATACCGTGAACCTAGATCGATAAAGTGGAAACACAACTTTAAAACTACTAATGGATTCAGTCAAGGATATTGAAAGACATTGGACAATAGATGAAAAGTGATACTTATTTACTCTTTCCGAATGGGTTAATGATGTGAGTTGATTGATATAGATCCAAATTAGGGAAAATCTAATGGTTTTATTAAAAATCATGCGTCATTAATTCTAGTTGACTTCAAATGTTGCAAAACATCTTTTCTACCTTCACGAAAAATATATTGTTGTCCCAAAAGACAAAGCCCGCATCAAAATAGTAAATCATATTACATAAACTGCTTGATAAAGGAGTACGGTACAGACAACTAATTTTGAAATCCAACATATACTCCCTCGGAACTAACAAAATAGGGAAATTCTAAACAATCATATGTCTGTTTTATGTTCCTTTAGAATGACAACAAATAATGAAGTACGAAATCTTCATTCTCTGCACTGGACACCAAAATTACATAAATTACATAAGTATCCTTACAAACAACTTTATGCGATTCTGCCAAATGCGTTTATTTTATCAGCAATGAAAACCGGACTTCACAGTAACTGCGAAACTACCGACTGTAGGAGCGGTTTGATTCAGATGTGGATACTGAAAACTGAGTGCTTACAATCTAAGTCACTTTCGTCATGCAACAGTGTAAAAACATTTGTCTTCTCTAATCTTTACACAAATATTCCTAATAATAAACTTAAAAGCAAATTGAAAGAATTAGTCGACTTTTTTTCCAAGAAAAAACCAACGTAGATATAAATATATTTTGTTTCAGGAAGGGACAACAAAATCACGAAGATGACAAATAATAATATTGAAGACATATTTGTAACGTTTGGAGGACGTATTTTTCAACAGAAAATCGATTTTCATATGGTCACTAACTGTGTTCCTCATCTTACCGCATTGTTCTTTAATTTACAACATTCAGACTTCATACAGAAGCTGCTCAGGAAGAATGAAAAGAAGCTTCAACGTTCTCTCACTAAATAATTCAAAGTTTGGTGACCATTTTGAAAGAGGGACGAAAGATACCAGAGGGACAGTCAAACTCATAGATCGAAAACAAACTGACAACGCCATGGCCAAAAATAAAAAGACAAACAAATAATAGTACAGATGACACAACATAGACAACTAAAGACTAAGCAACACGAACCCCACCAAAAACTGGGGGTGATCTCAGGTGCTCCGGAAGGGTAAGCAGATCCTGCTCCACATGTGGCACCCGTCGTGTTGCTTATGTTATTACAAATCCGGTAAATAGTCTAATTCGGTAAGTCACATTCGTGAAAAGGGAAGGGTATTGTAGTTACGATATAAGGAACATATCCGATATCATCTGTGAAACGGTTATTCCATAACGATCAACCAACTCGTGATGGCGTCCGTAAAATTTATGAAGGGATGATTTCAACTTCACCATTTGGAACTCTTGGTTTAATAGCTTCCTTGTGAGCAGCAATCCTCTATCAAGGAAACGTCTCAAACTTAAAAGCCATATCTTTGAAATCATTTGCACATGGCTGGGGCTATTGTATTCGTTAATGTTATCTCTCGCTAACAGACATGTCATGTGAAAAAATCCCCCGTTTGATAACTTACAATCATAAATAATCCCTCAATTAATTTGAACGGGGGAAAACCATGATTGTTTTAGTATTTGTTATTTGTAATGTTCTATTGATAAACATTGTCTCGGGAAGTTTCCTTAGTGTTGGAACTCTTTACGCCTTTACATATCTATAACCATGTCATGATCTCCAATAAATGTTCGCAAACGCTTGCAATTTTATTGCTTTTCATAGGAAACCATTTAGCACTTCCTGGAATTTGTGGTCCATACTTATGCTTACTATCTTTTGATATGTTCAATTTCTGTAAACTTACTTTTATGAATAATAAATCATTCGAAACATTAAGGTGTTTCTACCTCCAGACAAAGTTGATCCAACATTGAGGGTAAGTTAGCTATAAACCCAGGTTTAACCTACCACTTTCTTTGGAAAATGCCTGTACCAAGTCAGAAATATGGCAGTTGTTTTACTCTTGTTCCGTTGATTGATAGCGTTTGATTTTTTCAGTTTTTATGGACTTCCCCTTTTTGAATTTCCATTAGAGTTCGGTATTTTTGTTATACTTTTTCAGTCTGGTTAACAATTTTTTAAATGAATCTTCATCTTTAAATGGTTGAAAACAGAAAAATACAAAATTTTTTAGTAACTACTTCTCCTATTTCATTTTTAGTTCACGGATGTTATTATTCTAATAGGTGTTTAACTGGACATGAAGTGATTAAATGGTCGAAAGTAAACAAGGTGCTACAGGCTTGATTTTCAGGTGAATGCTTCCCTTGATCAAGTTTGGCTCATAGAGTTTTGTTTTAAGGTGGATCATCGTACAGATTTTCTCAGATAGAAGTATCTTATACTTTGCCAAAATGTAAATTTTACCATGCTTTTTTTCTAAAATGTTATAAAAATTATGGGTCACCGTGCTATTTTTCAAGCTGCAAGTCATGTAAAATAGCCCAAATTTGCATAGACTATTTATGAAAAAAAAACATGTTTTTTGTGATAAAAAGAAATCTATCAGATAGAATTTTGAAATTAAATATAAGATATAATTTGCTTTAAAAAAATAAAAAAATAAAAAATGGTGTCACCTAACTTGTTTTCTTGCTACAAGTAAAAAAATGAAAATTTATTCAACATTCCTTCATAAAAAAAAAAATACTATTTTGGTTATCTCCCCTTAAATGGCTTAGTTAATAAATTGATTCAAACAAACAAATATATATTTGGTATTTGTTAAAACAGTCTAGATAATGCAATAAATCACTTATTTTTCTTTAATTAGATACACAAATTTTACACATTTATTGCCAATCTGTCTCAAAATTTGATGTTTTAAGCAAAAACTAAACCGATTGTGTACATTGTACCGTGACTGAAATCGATGGTATGACGTCATAAAGATAATGGTTTGAAAACGCCGATGGAATCGTGACTGATATCGATATCATCACGGATAGATGATACAGCACGATTGCCATTGATTGTATTACATATTACTGATATAAGTATATAATTAAACTCTTTTTGAAACTTGATTAACGGTTCATTGTAGATTAAGTGTATACCGCCATGCTGGATTGTAAAAAAAGCAGTTGCAAAGAATTGATCATACCCCTACTCTGAATCACCCTATGCCACGTGAAGAACATCTACTTTACTTATATAATTATCAAATGTATATGATATAGCTTTTTCCAATATCACACAACCAATTTAGTCCAAAGAGCTCTCAAAATTCCACCTCTTTGATCTGCTGGAGGAATTATATTGGTGTCTCGTGATGATAAGGGTGGAATTTTGAAAAAAAACTACATTATTTTCTCTACCTTTCGCTTTTAAGGGGTCACACATGGCAAATATAAATCTCTAGAATATATCATATTACACATTATATTTTTTGTTATGTTTGTTTGATTCAACCAGTATAGTTGGTCATTGAGAAATTCGGCTTTGATTGTTCCTGAGCGTAAATCCAGAAAAGCGCTTCGGGCACATGCAATTTATAAAGTGTAACCTTTTTTCACTTCTTTTTGAGCATTTCATTTTAGAAGATTGCAAAACAAAACTTTATCTGTATGATTCTTGAGTCTTTCTTGGTATGTGTTACACTATGAGCGTCAAAGGTCAGGATTTGGGATATTACACTGTTTAGACCTTTTTTTTATTGGAAGGTTACCACTTACAGAAGAGCTACTCTACAAAAGGATTCTTGTGGCAAGTTTTAATTGGCGGAATGTTTGTGTCACAAAGAAATAGATAGAAAGACTTGTCGTCGTTGATTCCTCTATGTCTATTTTCCTTTTTTTTTACTGAGTTCATTATAAACAAAAGTAGCATCGGTTGCCAAGGAGTTTTTCACACATTTCAAATCACAACGTTGTGGTTTAAGTCTCGCTAAGGTCATACACTAAAATTTCAAGGTGATGTCGCTCCACCGACACTCATTAGTTTATTTATTGTTTGTCAAATAGTTTACATGCATCCCGAATACTCTCGTTTTATTTCTGATATTAACAGCTTTTTATCATAATTTCAATGGTTTGTAAAGAAAACTATCGACATTATTCAGAACTTTTTGGAAAGGCAACGTTTGTATAATTTGGTTTGTTTCTCTAAGTTTTACCCCACGTATCATATTATTCATTTTTATTAATGATTCATAACTTTTGTAATACATATTATATAAGACATTAATATCCTGGAGATAGGTCCTATATATCATTCCAAAGATTGAAAATCTATATAAGTCATTAACTATTATCGTAAGATGGAGTTCTTTGTCAGTTATCTATTAAAAACTGATGACGTGTAAATATTATTGACTGTTACGCAAGAAACTACACGAGAACGAAATTTCTAAGTATGTATATCTTTCCATTGACTAACCGTAACTTACTTTTAACACACTGACTTTGTTAGATAAGTATACTTAAAGTGTTATTATCTTGAACTGTTTCGGTTGTTATACATTCTTGGCTTTCAAACAAATATTCGGCTATGAGCCTTCCTGGTGAAGGTAAATCCAGAAAATCTATCGAATTTATAAAGTGTTGTGTTATAGTTTTTAATCTTTACGACTTAACAACGCTTAGTATAGATCATCAAATAAAACTTTTTAAAAAGAAATCGTTTACTGCACTTTTATGGAAAAGAAGAGCTTAGGGTATAATATCAATCAAATTGTTATTTTACAGTCAAAACACAAATCATATAGCAGACATCGAATATAGCGTCTTTGTCAGATTTATTGGTATGTTTGTTTGAAGTCAGTTGTGTCTGTATGTCTGTGATGTATGTTTACACAGTTTTGGCTGCTGGGTCCCAATTATTGGGAAAGTGAATATTAAACAACATTTTACTATACTGTATGTACTATCAACTACAAAAACTTTTGTGTTGGTGTCTTATCAGATTTATCATTATGTTTGTTTGAAATATCAAGTCAGTTGTGTCTGTATATCTGTGATGTATGTTTACATAGTTTAAGTTGCTGAGTCCCAATAATTTGAAAGTGTATATTAAATCACGTTTTACTATACTGTATGTACAATTAACAACACAAACGTTTTTGTTGGTGTCTTATCAGATTTATTTGTATGTTTGTTTGAATTTTTCAGCCAGTTGTGTATGTATGTCTGTGATGTATGTTCACACAATTTTGATTGCTGGATCTCAATTATTGTCACGTCAATCAATTATGTCTATTTGAGTTGCGCGATCATTTTCAATTTTGTCATTATATCGGAACTATCTACCACTGTCATACAAGTGGGATTTTATCTTGCTATAAACCAGGTTTAACCCAACATTTTCTTCAGAAAATGTCTGTACGAAGTCAGGAATATGAGTTGTTTGCCATTCGTTCCTTTGGCTGATATAGTCGAGCGCCTGATTTTTTTCATGTTTTATGGACGGCCCCCATTTTGAATTTACCTAGGAGTGTGGTATTTTTATAAATACATTTATGATAAATATAAAAATATAGAGGAAATATCCATCTAAAACTCAAAATCACAAAAGTGACTCCAAAAATAACTATAACACTTTCAGCAAATATCACTTTAATTAAGGGGTACTTATATAGAACTACAAAACCCCTTAGAAAACCACTTTGCTTTCCATGCATTCATTTATCACACCGTTAACCGTAAAATAACTAACATTATTATATGTTACATTTGATAAACGTGAGTATAATCCTGCATGATGTTTGTCGCACAATATAGTATATTGTAATTCTACCTTATGCAATACAATATTATATCTTATGAAATTTAATACGTGTATATTTTTAAGACATTTTGACAAAATGTAATTGTATTTTACAATGTATCTTCTCACTTGCCGTCACAACATAAACCTCCATCTTTATTATCAGAGGATTCACAATCTACGTATTTTCCTTGATCATGTAATTGGACAAACGAATTGAACATTGCATCCCTTTTCTGAGAACACTATTTTAAAGTAGAACATACATATGAACCGTGTGACATGAAAACAAGTTTATAATGCATTGAAAGTTTACACAATTAGAAGAACGTTCAAAAGGTAAAGAAAATGTAGGTTTTTAGTGTAGGTTTCCAATATACTTTGATTTTTTTCCCAAACTGTTCAATTCCATTAGATTTGACTTTGATTTGATTTTTGGTGTTTTAGCATCACTTTTAAGCACCGCTTTTGGGCTATTGCGTGGCGGCCAGTTTTTATTGGTGGAGGAAGCCGGAGTGCCCGGAGAAAACCACCGACCTTCGATAGGAAAACTGACAATCCTAGTCAATTAAGATTGAGTCGAGTGCACCCGCACGAGCGGGGTTCGAACTCACAATCTCAGTGTTGACTGGCTAGTGATTACAGTAGTAACTACTTAGACCACTCGGCTACCGAGGCCCCCCAATTCCATTAGATAAGCTATCTCTATCATGTAATAGACTTGAACTAAATTATATTTTATTTACTTACTCGGTTATAACACTGAATTCAATCAGTATTTTATTTCATAAACACAAATACTTTGGTACGTAGTAAAAGCTGTTTACTTAATGAGAGGCAAAATTAGTATATCGATGTTCAAAACTCGTAAATCTACTTTAATATACAAATCAAGATAACAAAAACGATCTAGCAGGGCTATGAGAAAGATACACTGAAATCGACAACATATAAGTTGTATGGTCACCCCCATATTAGGCATTAATCATCCGTCATATGAATCCACATTCAGTCAAAATATCACGATAAGGAATAAGACACAATCGCTAAATTCACATATCAGACAACTTTTGTTGTATCTAAAGATTAATACTTGTGTTGTGTCCATTTCAGTCTTTCTTCTTCATACCTTTGTTGTTGCAGATTTTGTGTAAAGAAAACACCCCTGTTAATGAAGTCATTATAGTATGAACATGCACTTACGTAACAAATCAATTCAGATATTGAAACTTCATACTATTTGGCAGAGCGCTTGTAATGGTTCCTTGTTTGTACACGTCTATATGTGTTAATATCTAGACACGAATATACTTTCTAGTTTCGGTTGTTTCCTTAATTCTAAATTCACTTGGATGTGTGAGATGCAAACACCCACTAAAATGTAAATTATTTAGTGACAGGACATCATCAATATACTTGAAAGTTAAACTGAGTACTTAGTATATTGGCTTTTTCTTTTTGTCTTTGAGAATGTTTAGTATGTAATGTATTAAGCATGAAATGTTACGGCAACAGTAGTTGACCAATTTTTAAATCTCATTAACTTTAAATTTAAGGAAGACAAATCAAGTTAATAAACATAAACTGACGGAATCCCATGATCCTTAAAGGAGAGAGACTGGAATCGTAGTCAAGTGTCTCTTACTATGCATGCATCTCCAACCAGGCGAATCAAAACTGAGTCAAAATGTCACAGTCAGAAATAGGACAAAATCGGTACAATTACAGATCAGACGTCTATTCCGGTATATAATACTGCAATTACATGTCGCTAGTGAGTTGAGGCACACACATACACAACTCGAAGTTCAGTATTTTTTGTGATTTTACATATCGTATCTGTCAACAAATGTAAGCGGAAGGTTTAATGTGTGCTCTATGTTGAAGGCTAGGCTATGTACTGAGTATAGAATGCAACAGTTGTATTATTCGTTTGTTTCATTATCGTAATTGGTACTGACGTAAATTTCCACTCCCATCTTGGATATTAAATTGAAGGTTACCTCCATAGTATATTTTGTATTTCAGATTCGTTAACAATAAATTGAACAATGCAATTTGATCCATATTAGATCATTTTACGAAAAGAGAGACTTTAAATTCAATGTTAAATTAAAATCTATTTTGTTATGATACAGTAATACTGTCGTACCAAATTTACATTCTACAAATGTTTTATAAGTTAGATTATAAATACAGCAATTGAGACTCTTGGCATCATATCTAATCTAAATGCGCATATTTTTTCGATTACGGTTCATGTTATTTCATTAATGTATTAAAATATTACAGACGCAGAATCAGATAATTGTCAAAACATGAAATTTCAATAGAATTGAATTTCCACAAATGAAAGCGCCTTTAAATTTTAAATCAAACAGATTTTTTGTAAACTATATTCTTTCATGTATGCAGAAAGGAGATGGAAATGTACTCCGATAACACAGCAGCACAACAACATATACATGTTAGCATATGGTCTTAATTAAAATGATGTTTTGTAAATCATATTCTTTCTTGTATGAAAAAGGATTATTTGCGTGTACTTCAATGACACAGCAACATTACAACATCTAAATGTCAGCATGTGGTCTTTACCAATATACCATATATCAAGCTATAATTATCAATCGACCAAGTCTTGGAAATCTGTAAAATTTATGAGATAGATGGAAGTTTTAACGACCTTGACTGGCTATACAGCCCTTGCACGGTCGGCTATTTATCAAAAACTACCATAGACCTGCTTTCAACGCCAAATTCCTTTATAAAAGATGACATACATATAGACGAAGACAAACACTGAATGTGGCATTCTTCAAACATATGGAGAGTATGAACTTGTTTTGTGAATACTTCATCATTTCATTTTTTATCAAGATCAATAGAATAACACGCAATAACACAGAAAATGTTGCACTATACAACCGTCAGTTGAGGTTACGCACCTACATCAATCATACCGGTATAACAGTCAGCGAAGACAAAGGTTTTCAGTTATATCTGATACAAAATGTTACCATATCAAAGAATTCTTACAGTATTTGATGACCTTCTTTCACATCTTCATCATCCGCCCGGGTTACAATACATTATAACTATTCTTTTTTCATTGCCTGTTAATTTTCTAAAATGTTTGAGAAATTATGCACTTGACAAGGGATGCATAAATACATTTTCTCAAATATACAGACTGGTCAGTATAATTTGTGATGTAGCTCTTTTCCGTCTTTTTAAACCAGTAAGATTCTTTACATGATGAAAAGATGAAATTCCTTCCAGTTCAGTTTTCTTATGAAGGAATTGATGTAATCAACATCAGCAACGTTCTTCATCACAAGTAGGTAACATCTAAAATTCCACTTTATTTTCAAAATCAGTCTGTTCCTATTGTATCCTACAGTTACACCAAAACCATTGCACCTAAAGTATTCCACTTTAAGCAAGCATTGCAGGACCTTGATTTAAAAGATTACCTAAAAAAACCTCTGACGTGACTGTTCCCACTCGCCTTATATTTACAGCCCTTCTGGCCATGTTATTACTGGGGATCTCAACATAATTCAACATGAACATCTCCGAAAGGGGATATCTCATGGTCCTAAGTTCAGGAACCCCAACACATCAGTTGGAACCATAACTTCAAATTATTATGGATTCCATTGCGGACTACGCCAGAGCATGGGCTAAACGAGAAGAAGTTGAACTGGACACTTTGTCAAAATGGGTCAAAACAATCAGGTCTCTGATAAAACGTCGAATTCATAAGTTGAAAAACTGTGCGAATGATCGACCAAATATAAAAAAGAAGATGTGGTATGATTGCCAATGAGACAACTGTCCACAAGAGACCAAAATGACACAGAAATTAACAACTATAGGTCACCGTACGGCCTTCAACAATGAGCAAAGCCCATACCGCAGTCAGCTATAAAAGGCCCCGAAATGACAATGTAAAACAATTCAAACGAGAAAACTAACGGCCTTATTTATGTACAAAATGAACGGAAAACAAATATGTAACACATAAACAAACGACAACCATTGAATTACAGGCTCCTGACTTGGGACAGGCACATACATACATAATGTGGCGGGGTTAAACATGTTAGCGGGATCCCAAAGTCCGTTTTCACAGACAAAGAAGCTGTGAAATGTCTATCGTCTCTTCACAATAAATATGTTGTTGTTCCTGCGGACAAAGCTTCAAAAAAATATTGTCTTTGTATGTAAATCGTACTACTCGGAGTGTCTTGTAAAAGAATTAGGAATAAATGAGCACTCAGGTAATCCCACATACAAAAACATATCATTTGACAAGGATGAGATTTTGGCGAATCACACGTCCTTCATGGCTTCAATGAATGTTACATTGAACAGCAGATCTGAGGACTTACCTGGTTTGTATAAACAACGGTACATTGCCGGCTCATCTGCATGTTCTACAAAGAAATTGTTCATTAGATTGACAAATATTCTCAACCCTGCATACCACCATTCCCCATTTAAAATTGAAGGATCGTCTAAAAGAAATAAAGCACAATGCTTTTCAATATAAAAATGGTAGCATACGCTATAAATTTATTACTTTGGGATACCATACGACATATTTTGTTAATGGTGAACAAAAAGGTAAATCATGCTACACAGAGGAACAAGTGATCAGTATGCCGGAGTTTCTTATTGATACCATATTTGTTGAATTTGGAGGTAGATTTTTTCAACAAATTGTCGGCATTCCTATGTGAATGGACTGTGCGCCTCTCGTTGCCGACCTCTTCTTGTTTTCATATGGGTCGGAGTTCCTTTAGAGACTTGTCAAAAATAAGAAGATCTAAGAAGCCGGATCATTTAATTTCACATTCAGATATTTTGATGCTGTTCAATCCATAAACAGAATCTATGACAAATGAGACGATTTTAATTTTGAAATTATCAATCCCCCCCCACCTTAGTAGCAATATACCAACTTCACCTGCATATGGGATATACATTTCACAACTCATTCGGTATTCAAGAGCTTGCAGCTGCTGCTCAGACTTTAAAAAACGTCACCAGTCTCTGAGCAGAAAGTTGATGAACCAGGGTTATGTCAAAGAACGTCTCGTCCTTTTTCTGAAAATTCATCGGAAGATACCAAGACCTTGTTGATAAATATTCCGTATCAACTTCACAAATAATACATATGGTCTTGAAGTATAGATTCTAGGTACTGACGTTGTTTATCATCTTAATTACATGTTATAGTATTCTTTTATTTGGCTTTGTAAATTATTAACCTATACTGTTTAGTCTATTTTTGGTAATATCCTTTTGGCGTGGCTCGGTACTAATACATCCCGCCATTGTGTTATTGTGCTATTGTCTTTTTTTGTATTCCTGTCTTTCATTTTGCTTAAGTGCTTTGTCTATATGCCATTTTGTTTTTCTTTGTAGAGATATTTTTTGTTTTATAGTGGTTAAGATTATAACACAATGTTGACTGCTGTGCCCCTATTTTTTACATTTTACCTATCATGTCTGTTTGGTTTGTTCACACATTGTTGTCAATATAATGGAATTTTATACGACTGTCATACAAGTGAAAGGTTTAGCTAGATATAAAACCAAGTTTAATCCACCATTTTCTACATAAGGAAATGCCTGTACCAAGTCAGGAATATGACAGTTGTTTTCCTTCGTTTGATGTGTTTTAGCCATTATCAAATTGACCAACATGTTGCATGTTCCCGCAAGGAGAAATAAAATAAGGTAATTTTATTATTTTTTAAATAACTGACCAGCAAATGGAGACATATATTCCACAAACAAATCGACCAATAAATAGAATAAATTAAAATATTTATTATAATAATAGCTTCTATTCTACAATAACCTTTAACACAGAATATCACATTATTACTTTAGCACAAGAATAAAGATACTTGCGTCACAAGTTGCATCCACAAAATAAACATGTTGTCTACATATTAATTGATTAGATAAATTAAGTATATGTCATTGTCACATGCCCATGAAATAAATCTGTCTCATTTGGGAAAATAAATCTTTATTTGCTAAGTCTGATGGGAAAAATGTTAACAGGCTTACTGGACCACAAACAGAAATTTCTCTTAATTGCCTTAATTTGTCCACTTCTTTATTTTTAGTTGAATATGTATATCAAATTTGTATTTTGTAGAGATTTGTATTTTCAGGTTTTATTTATTTATCTTTGGTAGGTACTGACCAATTGACCTAATTAAACAATATATATATATATACAAGTCAGTGGTGTTATAAAATGCTTCACTGAGTGCAGCTTGATACAACTGCAGAGGTCGAACCTTGAACAGTTGGGGCAAATTTGGACACAATATTCAAGCTTGATACTGTCTGAATTTGGATTGTGATCAAATTTTTGACATAATATAGGTTTCTGACACAAAATAAATGTGGTCAAAGATCTTTAAAATCTATTGCGCAATACTGTAAAAAATAAAATTGGAAAAAATCCCCCACACTTTTTGAACCCCCCCTTTGGAGCAATTACCACCAAACTCAATCCCAGCCTTCCCTTTGTAGTATGGCACCTTGTTGTACAATTTTAGAGAGATCCATACACTTAAACACATGTTATTATCTGGAACCTAGAAAAATGCTTGTTTTTGGCCCCTTTTTTGCCCCCTTTTTCCTGCATGTTTGTGGCAATTACCCCCAAACTGAATCCCAGTCTTCCCTTTGTGATATGGAACATTGTGGTACAATTTCAGAGAGATCCATACACTTACACACAAGTTATTGTCTGGAAATTACAAAAATGCTTGTTTTTAAGCCCCTTTTTGGCCCTTAATTTCTAAACTGTTGGTACAGTAACCCCCAAAATCAATCCCAACCGTCTTGTAAAGTAATTGTCCAGAAACCAAATGTGTCTTCGGACGACAACGACCACGACGCAGAAGACGACGACGACATCATACGAACCCAAAAAAATTTTGCGGTCGTATAAAAAGTAAAATAACAAAAATACAGAACTCGGAGGAAAATTCAAAACGGAAAGTCTGTGTAAGAGCTTAAATTTTTTTCATATCTGATATAAAACAAATGAAACAACTACATTGTAAGATACTGTTAACAAATATGTACCACTACTCTTTTGTTTAATGAAAAACAATAGATGTTTCAATTCTTATGTTAGGCAAGCAGGAAATAAATGAGCATGTAATATGAGAATGTACCTTGTTGTATTCCATGTGGCATGGTACCAAATATCAAGAGGGTATAATTAGTAGTTGATAGATTATACAATAAAATATTAATATTTGTACATTACATAAGAAAACATCGGATTCATATCTCATAAACAAGACTTCTTTTATAATATTTTTGTTCGAATTGTCAATATGGTACAACTCACTAACATTTTAGTTTAATGTTTTAAGTAATAAGCCAAAAATGATACTAGGTTTGTAGTTTATAATAACATTAGTGGTACCACTTTTACAGCATCAGATGTGTATTTCTCCAATTAATGTCTCTTCAGCAATGCTTGAGGCCAATATAATTGAAAGTCCAAAACTTTAACCAACTTTGAAGAGATAATAACAGGACCCCCAAAAAACCAGACCTGGACAAGGAGTAAGTCATAAATCTCTGTTGAGGTAATACTTATTGTCTCACCTACTTCAAAATAAAAATAACATTTTATTTATTGTGTGTGCCAGAAGTGCTTTTCTTGATTTACCTTCATCAGGAACACTCACACTTGGAGGCAAGACAAAAACTATTTATCAATAAACCATCTTTGTATTTCATTTACAATGAGACTGATTAAACGTGAAAAATATTAAAAACAAATAAAAACATATAACAAAAAAAAAAAGAATTTATACTAATGCCCTGTTGTATAAATCTTCTTAAAATTAAACTTTGAAATATATATTAAAAGAACATAAAAGTCAATCTATATTACGCAAGATTGAAAGACTAGTTACAGAGGATACATACACAATGACTAGTGAAAATATTATTGTGTTCTATAAATACATGTAGGAAAAAAATAATGCAAAAGTAAATTGCATTATCATAACATGGTAGGATCACTGTTTGGACATGTTTTATCTCAAAGAGCATCATTTCAGTCTATATTTCTATCTACACTTTTAAAAAAGTGTTGCTACTGAAACAAACATTGTTATTAAAATTATGCAGCTTGATTCTGGAAGCTTATCTTAGATTTACAAATCTTGATTTTAATATGTAGCATTATTCTTCGAACAAATTTAATTTCAATATGTTATAATATTTCAAGCTCCTACCAATTTAAAACACTGAACATTTGCATCAAATAAGGTTAATATATGTATGATAAATGGTGTTATCCTTGCAAAATTTGACATTTACATTCAATTCTTCTTCTTAATAACTTTAACATTTGAGGTAACAATCTACAGAGCTTGAACGATATATGCTTTTTTATATACAAACAAGATATACAAATCATAAAAATTTCAGTAGACTTTTTTTTATCAAGTACAGTAAAAATTAAAATATGCTTCAATCGTCCAAAATATTTCCATGTAGAACTATCTATTGTTTTAAATGAAAAGAGTCATGTATTTATATAAATATATAAAAACGTTAAAAAGCATACAGCTATATCTCATTGAATATCAATATTTATCCTTGTAAATAAGAAGAGGTACAGTAAGGCAACTTTTGATTTCAGAATGAACTACAAGTGTTCATTCTTGTGTAAAAAATTTAAAATTTGTAAAAATAATGAAATGCATATACAAATCTGAAAATTCAATATATCACTAGAAAACAGTCGTTTTGCATGTATCTACTCAAGTTTAATCTATCAAGATAGTCTACATCAAATTACACATTTTTTAAATGATCACTTGTTGTATAATATATATATATATTTTCATAAAGACATCACAAACCAAAAAATTTAACCAGATAAGGATTGATACAGACAAGAAAATGTAATGACCCCATCCTATCATCAGCAGGAGTATTAAATAAATTATACTAATGTACTTGTAGCCTAAGAAACAATATTTCTTTAAAATGAAAAAGGCATTTTTTACCTCAAATATATTTTCAAAATAAATGGCAAGAAGATCCAAATTTCATTACTTAACGAATCAAAGAACATTAAAAATTATATAACTAAATAATAAAGCTAAAATTAATAGATGGTCTCATAAAATATTTCTATAATTTCTAATTTTCCATAGATATGAACAAACAAATTTTCAACTTTGAGCAACAACAAAAAACTGGCATTCTGTAATATAAGGGAAGCACATTAAACATCATCATTTAGGCAAATGGAGTTTACAGCCAAACTTTGAGCAACAACAAAAACTGGCCTTCTGTAAAATAAGGGAAGCACATAGTGTACTTAGGCAAATGGAGTTTACAGCCAAACTTTGAGCAGCAACAAAAAACTGGCCTTCTGTAAAATAAGGGAAGCACATAGTGTACTTAGGCAAATGGAGTTTACAGCCAAACTTTGAGCAGCAACAAAAAACTGGCCTTCTGTAAAATAAGGGAAGCACATAGTGTACTTAGGCAAATGGAGTTTACAGCCAAACTTTGAGCAACAACAAAAACTGGCCTTCTGTAAAATAAGGGAAGCACATAGTGTACTTAGGCAAATGGAGTTTACAGCCAAACTTTGAGCAGCAACAAAAAACTGGCCTTCTGTAAAATAAGGGAAGCACATAGTGTACTTAGGCAAATGAAGTTTACAGCCAAACTTTGAGCAGCAACAAAAACTGGCCTTCTGTAAAATAAGGAAGCACATAGTGTACTTAGGCAAATGGAGTTTACAGCCAAACTTTGAGCAACAACAAAACTGGCCTTCTGTAAAATAAGGGAAGCACATAGTGTACTTAGGCAAATGGAGTTTACAGCCAAACTTTGAGCAACAACAAAAACTGGCCTTCTGTAAAATAAGGGAAGCACATAGTGTACTTAGGCAAATGGAGTTTACAGCCAAACTTTGAGCAACCTTATTCACATTACATATATGTAGTACAATCATTTCGGCAATACATTTTGCTGCTATAAAAAAAAATCAAATCATTACAGAGAACTAATATTTCATTTCAAACTTATAATGCCACAAAAATTAAGTAAAAGTCTGTCTAAAAAAAACACACAAAACTAATCTACTGTTTAGAAAAGAGTAGCCTGTATTCATATTTGAATAAGACTAAACAAAAAATTAAGATTATTTCTGGGATATGATGGGTGATATTTGTACAAACCCCTGTTTAGAAATTTTCTCTGCCAAATTTATATGAGTACAAATCTAAATATGAAAGGAACTGATAAATAACAATTATTGTCAAGGCACAGTTACTTCCCATAGAAATTCCGGTTGTCTTTTAAACAGATGTAAAATATGTAGATGTGTCAGCTAATCTGAAAATTAACAGTAACCACAATTATCGTGGTAAATTTTAATATCTACAGTTAAAGTTATCGCTTTATGTCCAAGTGAATTTATAAATAATCATGCAGTCCAAGTGTAGTATCATAATTTGATATTCTATTTTATATATATTGATAGAAGCCTTTCTTGTTGGGAATAAAGGGATCCTATTTTTAACTCCTCCAATAATCAAGTAAAAGGCCATAATTATCAGCTTCTTAACATAATTTTTTTTTGAAAATTTGACCAAGTGGTTGAATAGAAAATATAATATATATAAAAAGTATACTTCACAAAAGGAAAAAAGGGAGACAATCACTGTATTTCCTGAGAAAATATGGCATGTGGTGTCAATACACTCAACAAACTGTCATTTCCATTCATGCAAATAGTATAAAGCTACATACTATACACAGTCAAAGTAAGTTCATGTAAAGTTACATTTTCAAATACTTAACTACAGGTTTAGAAGACATTTCAAAAATTTTAAATAAATATATTTTCTATTACATAAATTTTACACAAAGTGCATAAAGTACCTACGACAAATAAAAAATGAAAACAACATTTAATAAATTTATCTGAGGTGCTTTTCTGGATTTTACTTCATCGGGACACTCAAAGCTGAATATTTGATAGCAAATGATGTACAAAAACCAACACATTTGAATAGTTATATGACCAAAAAGGACCTCAAAATAATAGCCAAATCCATCTAAAGTAAACTTTGCCTGAGGGAGTTGAAACCTCAGTCTCTTTAAAACCAGGTTTAATCCACCATTTTCTACATAAGAAAATGCCTGTACCAAGTCAGGAATATGACAGTTGTTTTCCATACGTTTGATGTGTTTGAGCTTTTGATTTTGCCAATTGTTAAGGGAATTTCCGTTTTGAATTTTCCTTGTAGTTCGGTATTTTTGTTGCTTCACTTTTCTCTTAATAACTTTTCTAAATTATTTCTAAATTTCTAAACCAGTATTTCAAGTGCATACATTGTTACTGCAACATTATAATTTATTATGTTTATTAGATGTCAGTTTGTGTAGATTTTGAAAAAAAATATATACAATACATTTAATAAAATATGTGAATCTTCAAATAATATAAGCAGATATGGTTAATCTGTTGTTTTGGTATGGGGAACCCAAAATATCACTCAGATAAAAAAATATTTAAAGCACGCTTCATGGGAACAATAAGTTTAAAAGAAATTTTTAAAATGAAGTTTACATGTTTTTGGTTTTATCTGATATTAAAACACAACTTAACAGTGTGTTTGCCCTTGAGCATCACCGAAGTAACATTGTTATGAAAAGTAAGTATCAGGTAAAACTCTTACTTTTTAGGTATTATCTTTTAAGAAATTTCATTTTGTTGTTTGAATCTGGTGTAACCAAATGGTTAAAGAGAGATAACAATAATATTTATAATGGACATGCTTAAGCTGGTCAACAACTTAAAAATACAACTGTTTTTTTTCTTTCAGTTCAAATATTAAAATTAAGGAATAGTCATATTAAATTAAAAAAAAAATTCAAATCATGATCGAGTGAGACAAACATATTTTTTTATTGTTGTCTATATGACATTACATATGTAAAAATGTAAAAAGACATTCTTAACCTGCTCGACCTTCCTGGATATAAGTACAGCGAAACCTGAAAATCCACTAAGGGGAGAGCAACAAAGGGGTCTCATAATACAGTTTTTGCTTAGTACAGGTGGTCTCTAAAGCAGGCTTGACTGTACTTGGAATATCCATACTTTTAGTGGGCTATGCAAAGAAAGGAACCAAAATACATTGTTTCAAAACTTAACAAATATTGTGACCTCATTGTCGACAGTTATTAGATATGACTGCTACTGTGACTTCATTTATTACTCAGCAACTTTCTTCTTCCAATTTTTTATTTTTTGATAGAGAATAAATATCCTTTAAGGGTTTTCAGTAATAAAACCATTTTATAGAAATCAATATGATCTGATATATATATATATAGTAGTATACATGCATATATATTTATTAGAAACACTGGGAAAGCCATTTGGTTAATACGCCTGCTTATTATCTAAAAATATGGACTATGGTTAAAAGATAACCAGTAATCTCTAAATATATATGTTTGACAAAGAATTAGATGTTTGACAGGAATTAGATGTCCGTCTTTAACTTTAGCTGTTTGCTATATTTTTAGACGTTTACCGTAATCCCTATAATACTCTTAGATAATATTAATGATGTCCCTTCAATAACTGGCGTGAACGATAACGTGTGTATTATTAATTAACGTTTGCTATAGTATTGAAATGTTCCAGTTAAATTAATGCACATGATTTATCTAGTTTGACGGGAATTACCTGTTCGTCCGACAAAACTGATGTGTATTGAGTTGTCAATAATAGAACCAGTGATGCGTGAGGGACGGTTATAAAAACATTGTTGTAAGGAGATGAATACATAAACAATGTTTACAGAATCTGTTAAAACTAAACATCTTATTTCCCTTCGTTTAAACGATGTTTTTTGAAAATATAGTTACCTGTAAATTAAGACAGAAACAGATAATATAGATCTATGAGTTAGATGGTTATAAATATTTTTTCTTGGAAGCTTTTATCAGTGTTGCAGGTTTCAAACTAAGTATATAAGGGGAAAGATCGACATTCATATACGAAACGTTTTGAGCCTGGCTTTCCTGATGAATTAAATATCGAATCCTTTCATTGGTCAATAATAAAATCTATTTAAATACGACCAATGGACAAGATAAATACACGTGGTAACATTGTAATACACAACTACAAATATTTATGAATGGAAGTGATTACATATCGATGCCAATAATTGGTCACGGAAACAAAGAAGCATATGGATAATATCACTGTTGAATAATTTTGAAGGGCTTGACTTAAAGAATTTGGCAGGTTTCTACACTGCAATACTGCAAAAACGCGTATTCCTTGATTCCGTCCTCGATTCCGTGATGGACATTCATTAAAATTCAGGAAAATCCTTGATGGACAAAATGAAATTATCACAACTTGTCACCTAGATTATGTCCCTATTGATCCGCGAAGTCCGCGCTGACAATCTTATATTTGGAAATTACGATTTAAAAATCAATTCTGATACTGAAGTTTGCTATCTTTTTGTGAGTGCAAATAAGATAATTATACAAAAAAAAAAAAATAAACACGTCTTTATTTATACCAAATTTAAATTGTGTCAATTAAATTACTTGTGTAGTTTCAACATGTTTTAATTTTAATTTTGTCTTCTAATAAAGAAAGAATTGTTTTTACTTACTTAAAACATGATACCTTTATTGTACCCCGATTTATGTGTTACATTGATTACAATACCTGTCAATCATTACCCGGAGAAGTTGGAGATAAAAGGGTTATAAACGCATGACTGCATGTCGTAAATATCGATCAACGCACATCTGCTATTCTAAACAAAAGTCAACAGGTAAACAGGGTTAACAGAAGTGTGTGTGTGTAAATTGAACACTTTCAAAGCTTCGGCGGTTAAATCTTTAATTATTATTATTTCATTGATTGTTGCAAAATGATTTTAGATTTTTAAAGAATATTATTGAGCAAATTTGGAAATGTATGTGTGACTCTTGGGTCGTGTATACATGTACATATTTCCTGAGGGGACATATGGAGAACCTGTAAATAGTGTATATACGTTTATTGATACAAGAAATTCTTGGTGTTCCTAAATGGAAGGATAATACTCACAGAAGAAGAAAGACCAAGCAATTTAAATTGCAAGCATCATATTTTTAAAATGAGCTTTAATGCATTAATTTCAGAAAGATAGGACTGTCTGATTATTGTCTTCGTGCGATTTTATTAAAAGTTAAAATTAAAAAGTAGGATTTCGTTCTGAAGCAAATTTCGTTGGCTAGAGGTATAGGGGGAGGGTTAAGATCTCAAAAAAACATGTTTAACCCCGCTGCATTTTTGCGCCTTTCCCAATTCAGGAGCCTCTGTTGTATGATTTTTAATTTTAATTTCTTGTGTACTAGTATATTTCGGAGTTAAGAATGACGTCCATTATCAATAAACTAGTATACATTTTTGTGAAGGGGCCAGCTGAAGCACGCCGCCAGGTGCGGGAGTTTCTCGCTGCATCGGAGACCCATTGGTGGCCTTCGGCTGTTGTCTGCTCTTTGGTCGGGTTGATGTCTCTTTGACACATTTCCCACTTCCATTCTCAATTTTACTAACTGGCATTTCTACTCATTTTGGACTGATTGGAAGTTTGTTGTTACAAGTCCAGTGGCAAATATTTTGTATATATATTTCTTTCTTATAACTAATGTTGTAGGTTAAAAGGTTTTATTTATTTATTGCAAAGGGTTAACTTTCCGCCTTCAAAATCCTGGGACTGTTAGGGAACAAAGAAAAAATAAAAAATACTTACGAAAACTATCCCGAAATGTCAAAATGTGGAAATGAGTCAGCGTTTCATTTTTGAATTTTTTTTTTCATTCTTGAAATAAGAATGAATTTGACTTTAGAAGGAGCAGATGTACCAGACGTGGAAATAACTTATGCTATTCAGAAGGCCCAAAAGAACAGGAGAGTATTCCATCTTTTTTATTTGTAAATAATGTTTTCAACTTAATTATTTTAAAATTCAACGTGAATTGGTACGAGAACCGAGAACCGTTAACAGAAAACAAAAATAAAGGTATACATTAATGTCTGATATTTTGTTTCAAGTTAATCTTTATTTCTTTCGTATATTTTTTAATCGGTGGTTTGTTGTAGCAATAAAATGACATCGTCTTTGTAGTAGTATTAATGCCTTGACACTGTTTAGAATTATTTCCACGAATTACATCAATTAATAATTACTAACAGTTGCAATTTATATATTTATTATTTTACTGAAATGCATTTTAATTCGTTTTGTTTTACTGTAATTTTGACATCTTGCTATTCAGCATTTATTAAGTTTGGCTAGTTTCCTTTTCTGTAAATACTATTATCTACATGTAATATCATCCAAAGGTAATGGAAATCTAGAATTTTGTATAAATCCTAGATGCGGAACTGCCTAACACAGCAAGGAAGGGTTAAAGATATTACGGACGGGGAAAACACGGGCGGAGGACATTTTAGTGAAAATTTTAAAATACATGGGACATTTTAGCGCATACATTAAGAGCCCATTTTAGCGCAGGATTAGTCCGTTCAACTGTATTTTCGATATCCCAGGTTGAATAATACACCACCTTACTAAAACCATGAACATGCAGTTATTTATTCTGGCTTAATGTTTAAGTTGTTTATATGTTTACTTTGGTTCACCATTGAAACAAATGTGTTAAACGAATGTGTTGGAGGAAAGCATGCACTGTATTCTTTTCACATTGTGCTGTCTTGATTTTACAATAAAATTTAATTTATTATTTTTTATGAAATGGATCAAAAAAATGTCAGTGACTCACTAAAATGAGCATTTCAATTTTCGCTAAAATGGTTAGGCTTTGGTGCTGAAACGTCCGATTTTTTCATTAAAATGTCCTCCGCCGAAAAACACTCGGATGAAAATTGTCTATGTCCCATGTCAACTAGACTGTGTTAGTAGCAGAACTAACGTACTAGATTTTCCGTCATGTATATGAGGGTATGGATGGGGTTAACAGAATAAAGGATGGACAACGGATGAAAATTTTCTGTACCCATGTCAACTAGTGTTAGTAGCAGAACTTACTACTAGATTTTTCATTACGTGTATGAGGTTCTGAATGGGGTTTACAGAATAAAGAATGGAAAAGTGCAGAATAGAAGGGAGAAAAAAAGTAGATTTTACAAAAATAGACCACAAAGAATAGAGAATAATGGATAATGGGTATATGCTTATATGTAAAGAATAGAGAATAATGGGCAAAATTTATTAAAATAGAGATAAATGACTTTAAAACAAAACCTAAAAATACTGGATTAAGATCCCCCTCTTTTCCAATCCAGACCCTCGTTACAAGATTCAAGATTCAAAGATTCAAAGTTTTATTCAGAGTCGATATTCAATAAACTACATAAACGTATAAACTCGTATAATGGTCAAAGAAAATCTGCATAAACGAATAATTCATTGCAATAACGTTACGTTCACAACTTATTTTTTTGAATTAAAGAAAATATAGAAAGGTTATATTTTTATTTGTTTCAATTCAGTATTAAAATATTTTAAAACGCTCAATAAGTAGGTGGTTGAAAATAATCGGATCTTTAATTATCTCTCACTGATTATCTAAGTTAACCAATTGAGCATACACCAATACCTTGACATTTCTTTACACAAGGACACCTGTGGGACAGCGATAACATGTTTAGTAGAGTACATCCGAGGTATTACCTGTGCAGGCTTTTGTGTAGAAAGGTTCACATATAATGTCCCTGAGGCTAGTCTACATATAACGAGAGAGCATAGTGTTATATAACAAAAACAGCTGGGAAAATAAAGTAGCTGATTTACTTGGAGCAACGTGACCCCAGTCGGGATCACCAAAAATGTTTCTAACATAATTGTATTGACACTGAAACTGCTTTTTTAGCAGGTCTGCAAGAGTTACGGAAGTTTCCGATATTTATTGTGTCGCACTCGCAAAAGCGAGTGCAACGTAATGTCGATACTCGAAAATGCGTTGAAGTGAATTATTCTCCTGTAACGATAATAAACAAAACTATCAATGCGTATTTCCAGCAATTCTACCAAGCAAAATTGTTATCTCTACTGTGAAATTATCGAGAAAAACAGCACTAATTTAGATTCTCGTTAATCAATCGTAATGAACTTTCCTCAAGAGCCTCAACGCTAACGCACAACAATGTCAATCGTTACACATCAAAGTTGACCCTGAATTGACTTTCCACAGTCTGTCAGTTTTATCACTTGTGTTAGTTATATGCTATTTACCGCCGTATGAAAATCTCGTGCAGTTGACAAAATTGATTTCAGCTCTCTATTGTGAGCTAAGTCAAGTTCAAGATCAAATTGATTACTGGCATGCAAATATATAAATGACGTGCATAATTTCGCTATTAAAATTTACTTTAAAAGTCAAATCTACTATAAAAGAATTATTTAATACATTTTAGAATTCGTTATTGAAGATAAGTAATATATTTTTTATTTTTTTTTTTGGCGAATACTGGTCTATTCTCATCCAGGAATGTTAACATTTAAGACATTTAGCTATTATATATGAAAGTGCAATCTAATAAATGGTGGAATTGTGTTTCGACATTAAAGTTTAAAAGAATATAATAGTTTAATATATTAGATTTAAAAAATAGATAATTATTTTTTCATTGTAATAATGTTATATGCTGGTAAAATTAATTAAATATATAAACCATGGCGATTGTTAGTTCATTTTATAGGTTATCATGCACTGTACAGTTTGCAGATGTTGTGTTGTCCTCGTAAATTGTTTTATATTCACCACTTCTCTTTTAAATGTATGAAACAGTTGTTTTGCCAATCCCAAACTGTAATGCAAGATCTTTTGCGTTGGCTTAGGTGTTTTTCATATTCCGTAATAAGATTGTACTTTTGTTTTAATGTAAGTTCTTTGCGAGATCTTTTCGGCGAAGGTGTATTAAGAATGTTATCAAAATCTTATTTTCTCTTTTAGGCGTACATAAAGTTTCTGCATTCTTGTTTGAATTAACTTATTTTAATGACCACTTAATATTGTTCATAAAACAGTTCACTACAATAAGGTCACGGTTTAATACTCGTAAGGACCCTCTTGTGTAAACAAATTTGTGTTGATTGACGGCGATCAATACTCAATCATGATGTACAGTTAAATAAATTAAACCGATTTTGACAGCATTTGATAATGCAATTATGTGTAATGGGACTTCCTAATGAGATCGAATTCGGAAACACAGGGTCCGGTTTATAGAGGGTATTTTGCAAAGGTTATGAAAGGAAAATATTGGGACCGGAATAGACAGGAATCCGGTGTATTCAGGGTCCGGTTTACCCAGGTATGTCTATATACAACTTAGTCCATTTTGTGTTTCGGTCACATGACATTTATAAAGAGAATATTAATTGGACGTAATAACAAAGACGAATTATGTAATTATACAGTGGCAGATCCAGAAATGCTCATAAAGGGGAACATGGACTGTCCTAGAAGGGGCTCCAGTCGTGTCTCAGTGATTCCCTATGTAATCAATTTTCCCACAAATTGGGGCTCCTGGACCCGCCTATGTTAAACACACCATTTCATAAAAAGATTATCTTAAGTTACTAAGAAATATGGGGCTACAGACTCTGAAGGACGGGGCCGAGTATTGGTCAACGTACACATTACTGAGCTGACTCTGGAACATAGTATTTTTATATAGATTAGACCGTTGGTTTTCCCGTTTAAATGGTTTTACACTAGTAATTTTGGGGCCCTTTATAGCATGCTGTTCGGTGTGAGCCAAGGCTCCGTGTTGAAGGCCTTACCTTGACCTATAATGGTTTACTTTTATAAATTGTTACTTGGATGGAGAGTTGTCTCATTGGCACTCATACCACATCTTCCTATATCTAATTATTCGTTTCCAAGTTTGACTGGGGTATAGAATATGTGGTATGTGTGCCAGTCAGACAACTTTTCAAGACATAGGTCTGTTTTATTTATTGATATACGACAAGGTATATATTTTCATAAACAAAATATACGAAAAGGGTTTGGCACTAGATGTTTCCGTCACCCTACCAAGAAAAATGCCCCTCCCTCGAGAAATACGACCTTAAATACGGAGCCTTGGCTCACACCGAAGGGCAAGCTACAAAGAGCTCAAAATGACCAGTGTAAACCATACAAACGGGAAAACCAACGGCCTTATTTATATTCAAAACCACAAAAGGTAAACACACCTATAAACTACACCAGGTAAGTAAATAAGTAAATTTTATTTAGAGTCGGTCATGATATGTACAATACAACAAAGTAAACCAAAGTACGAAACAACAGGCTCATAACTAATGGTCATCCCTTGGACATCTTCGTTTTTGATAGGAATTTCGAAACCTGTTCCCACGTTGTGTGGCCCTTGTGGCAGGTATAAATATGCAGCAACTTAAAAGTCTTTAAGTCAAAATGACTGTTGCAGAAAGAATGTAATGATCTTTGTGTGGAAGGAACATACCTATACAAATATTTTATATGAAATGTGGTCTTTGCAAATTGAACTCTATACATTCTGTGCACCATATGTATTTACGTATTCTATGTATATACTTATTATTTGGATTTAATAACCGAAAATTAAGAAGAGAGTAAAGAACAAACCTAGTAACCATTTCCGCACCCTACTGCTTTCGTCCATCTGACACCCACTTCCTGATCCCTCATTCTCATGTTCCTGTACCCGTCCACCCCTCGATAATTAATGCTGGTGGTCCTGCTTATTTTTCAAATTTCTTCCTGCCCCCCCCCCTTTTCAATTAGTGGTAAAAATATGTTAATCATAAACTTCTTACGAAACAATTATCTCAAGTAAAACAATTAATTTAAAGGTTGTCCCAGTAAAACTCTGATGTTCGTAACATTCTTATACTTTTCAAATTGACAGGCATGTGATTAAATTACTTATATACAACAAAAAATAGCATACATCTATTTGACTCTGACTTTAAAATAAAAACTAGATATTTTAAAATTAGATCGTAATATTACGAGAAAGGCATTTTATGTATAAATTCTAGTAGGGTCATCATATTATAACAATAATAAATATCACGTGCCTGTTAAGTGTGTTCATACCAAACAATATACATGTACCTGTAATCAAAAACATTTTATTAGTCCCTAATATTTATAACCTGGAACAAGGAACATGATACTGTTCCCAGCTGAAACATACTTATCGATTATAACGGCATCCTTTGTTGTAGAATGAATATAGGCTATTGACAAGTGACAAAAAATAGAAATAAAACTCAGTTAAACACATTTGTCAATTTGAACCTTTAATTTGATTAAACCACTTCCATTCATAAATTTGTAGTTGTGTATTACAAAGTTACCACGTGTATTCATCTTGTCCATTGGTTGTATTTAAATAGATGTGTATTATTGACCAATGAAAAATTCGATATTTAATTCATCAGGAAAGCCATGCTTAAAAGCGTTTCGTATTTGTATGTCGATCTTTCCCTTAGTTCGAAACCTGCAACACTGATAAAAGCTTCCAAGAAAAATATTTATAACCATCTAACTCATAGATCTATATTATCTGTGTCTGTCTTAATTCACAGGTAACTATTAGTATATTTTCAACAAAACATCGTTTATATGAAGGAAATAAGATGGTTGGTTAGTTTTAACAGATTCTGTAAACATTGTTTATGTATTCATCTCCTTACAACAATGTTTTTATAACCGTCGCTCACGCATCACTGGTTCTTTTATTGACAACTCAATACACATCAGTTTTGTCGGACGAAAAGGTAATTCCGTCAAACTAGATAAATCATGTGCATTAATTTAACTGGAACATTTCAATACTATAGCTAACGTTAATTAATACACACGTTATCGTTCAAGCGAGTTATTAAAGGGACATCATTAATATTATTTAAGAGTATGAGAGGATTACGGTAAACGTCTAAAAATACAGCAAACAGCTAAAGTTAAAGACGGACATCTAATTCCCTGTCAAACATATATATTTAGAGATTACTGGTTATCTTTTAACCATAGTCCATATTTTTAGATAATAAGCAGGCGTATTAACCAAATGGCTTTCCCAGTGAAAGCAACACACAACATTCAATTTACCTAGGTATGAATCAGTTTTAAAGTAAACTGATGCGGTTACAAAATATAATCATGTAATTGCCTATAAATATAACTTTTACATGCTGAATAAGTGTTATCAAACAACAAACTTTGTAATTTACACAATATTTAGCTACAGATGTACACAAGCTACATGTATCTTTATCTTCCAACACAAACCCCACAAAATATGCCTTGTTTTTTCACATGTAGAATTATATCAAAATTCATAAATACATAATAATGTAAAAGTTATACTGAAAGACAGAAAAATATCTATTTCTCTCTCTGGATATGACTAAATAAATGTCCTACTTACACATGCACATTAAGTACATTGATGTATGAAAAACAAAAAAATATTCCTGCATTTAGCCACCACAACCACCACATCCTCCCCCTCCGCAGCCACCACCACCACAACCACCACCACCACAACCACCACCATCACCCCCTCCACCACTATCACCCCAGCCACCGCCATCACCTCCTCCACCACTATCGCCCCAGCCACCACTATCACCACCACCAGAATCCCATCCACCACCACCTCCATTATCCCCTCCTCCACCAAATCCCTCACCACCACCACAACCACCACACCCTCCACAGCCCCCGCCATCCCCATCTCCCCATCACCATTGCCTCCATCACCAGCTCCACCATCAGTATCCCCATCTGTATTACCATCACTACCAAACCCATAACCACACCCATTTCCACAACCATCCAAATCAGTCCCCCAATCAGATCCAGAATTGGCATCTAAATAGAGAACTGTGGCTCCACCCATATAACATGGATAATATCTTCTACCATATTTTTTCCTAATATGATGGTTGGATGGTGTGGCAATAGCCATTCCTGCTGCTGTAAACATTGCAACTTTCCCAACATTTAATGTTTGAATTCTTCTTCGTCCTCTCATTACAACTTTGTCCTCTTGCTGTCCTGGTTCCCAATCATTTTGGTGTGGTTGACAAAGCACATGTAGAAGGGAAACACTGAATGACACTGCAATATGCTCTGCAATGGTCTTACTATCTGGCTTGGTCAGAATTGTACCATTGACTAGGTCAACCTCTGTGTCATCAATTGTAAATTTGTAGGAACCGAGGGAATAAGAATTTCGCAGATCTAAGTCTATCCATGACTTGCTGGTCATCTTGTACAATTTAATCTTCAAATGTCCTGGATCACCAGAAATACCACCACTCCCTGAAAAACCAATAGTTTATGTTACTCTGTGATATTCTAAATTGTACATCTTCACAGTGTAGGATTTACAAATGTATTTATTCATTCATGGTATTACATTACTAATTTATATCATTTGGTGTCTGGTGGATAGTACTCTCATAGGCAGTTATAACAAATCTCCTTATTTTTACACTTAATATCATTACCACTCTCAGATTATGAAAATATATTTGTTGGGAGTTTAAAATGTAATATTGGAACATCTCAATCTGAAAAAAAAATGTTATTAAACTAGAGGATCTAGAGAGCCTGTGTCGCTCACCTGCATCTTCAACAATGGCCATTTTTTAGTAAAAACCATCATTAAAGGGGAATAACTCTTTAAAGAGTTAACTGACAATTTCAGTCATTTGACATATTTGTAGATCTTATCCTGCTGATTAGTTTTTCCTTTTTAAAGTTTCAATTTATCTATAATAGATTTCAAGATAATAGGCAAAAAATGCAAAAATGACTTATATGTGGATCTTGTCTTGCTGATCTTTTGTGCTATTTAAAGTTTCTATCTAACTATTACAGTTTTCAAGAATATACGCAAAAATGGGAAAAATCGTCATTAAAGGGCAATGACTTCACTAAGGAGTTGACTACATTAACAATTTCGGTCATGTTTGACTCATTTGTAGATCTTGTCTTGTTGATCATTTTTGCTATTTTAAGTTTCTATTTATCTAATATAGTTTTAAAGATATTTGGGAAAAACGCCTGAAAAATTGGTAACAATCATCATTACAGGGCAATAACTCTAATAAGGAGTCGACTGAAGATTTGGGCCATGTTTGACTTATTTGTAGATCTTGTCTTGCTGATCAATTTTGCATTATAAAGTTTTTGTCTATCTATTATAATTTTCAATATAATAGGCAAAAATTTTAAAAATGGTAAAATTCATCATTTAAGGGCAATAACTCATATAAGAAGTTGTCTGACAGTTTTGAAGTAAATAAACAATAGGTAGAGCTCAACATTCTGAACATTTTTGAATGTCAGATTTTCTCTATTCATTGCAGTTTTCAAAATAATAGGCAGAACTTGCATTTTACCCCCATGTTCTATTTTTAGCCATGTCGGCCATCTTGGTTCACAAGCAGGGGTCATTGGACATATTTTTTAAACTAGATACCCCAATGACGATTTTGGCCAAGTTTGGTTAAATTTGTTCCAGTAGTTTCAGAGGAGGAGATTTTTGTAAAAGTAAACAGACTACAATGGACAATAGATGCCAAGTGATGAGAAAAGCTCACTTGGCCTTTTAGGCCAGGTGAGCTAAAAAACCCATAAAAAATGCCCATCTGACAGGTGAATATTTTTGTAAATACTTTTTCCATAAACATTTTAACATTTTTTATGAACATTTCATTTGAACCACCTGCATTCAGTATAATACTAAATTGAATAAACCTTAAATTTTGCATGTTATGGTATATTACAACATTAGAAAATTGTATTACAGAAGAAAACTAAGGCAAATTGTTTTTCTCTCGTGATTATTTAAAACAAAAGGTCAACTACTGGCGGTTTGGTTATAGTAACATTTCAAAAATCAAGAATGTTCAATCCTCAGGTTTTTTCTTTTTCATGAATATTTAGAAACAACTGTATCAGAAAGCTCAGGAAAATGAGAAGTTGCTCGTGGTGTTGTGTGTATACCTAATTGCAGTAACGTTGATTTATATGAAAAATTCCATGCTCATTGGGTATATAACAAAATCAAAGAATCCATAAATAGGATGTGTTACTGCCCTGCAGATCGTGGAAATTGTTTACCAGTTAGATCTCAACATTATAAAGTTCCAAACCAAATATCAAATCATTCCCTACTGCAGAGACCGAGTAATTTGAAAAGAACGTTACAAACAGACAAATGGATACAAGGACAGACATAGTGATTGCATTATGTGACCAACTCCATGATGGTTTATAACAAGATGTGGAACTATGTTGTCAATTAGATAATTACTTACTTCCTCGTCTAAATCCTGACCACTGCCCAAGTGCAATGCCCCAGTCACCATCATTGTTCTTGATCAAAATAGCTCTTTCAAATTTTACAGGGTCAAGGGTCACACACTTCTTATGATCTGCTACCTACATAATCAAGTAAAACATTGAACAAATAAAGTAATGTTGGATGGAGATTTTTTTTATAAATTCTGTAAAATAGAGTCAATACTTTTACTTAAGATATTTTACAACTTGATTATTGCACCAGCCTATACTTGAAGATTATAAGTTAACCAACAATGTCTTTTGGTTTCTTGTGTTGTTGGGTTGCTGTCCTATTGGCCTATACCCCATATCTCCGTTTATAATAACAGTTGTTCATACTTTTTTCATTTCAAAAATATACCTACACGCTAAATTGTATAGTTGTTTGTCGTTAAGTTTCTGAGATCTGGCTGTAGATGAGCATGTACATATATACATGATATACAAGTGTGTAGGTCAAATGTTCTCAAATAGACAACTTTTACTTTTGTGCATTTCCCCTACATTTTTGATGTCACAATGCATAGGTTATAACCACTACAAAAGTCAAAAGTCTGAAAAGACCAGTTTTGTCTGAATTTGCATGAATTTTTACTCGACATTCTTAATTTGTCTAAATAATTTTAAAATTCTTGACATAGTATGAATTTGTCTAAGAAGGTTCTTGATTTTTCTTGACAAGTGTCTTGACAGTATGAACATTGTCTTAAAATTTCTCAACACTTCCTGTATCATCTGATAAGAGTCTGGATTAGTCTCGACCAATTCTTGACTGTCTTAAATTTGTCTCGATCTGTCTTGACATATTCTTGAGATTCTTAATAATGTCTGAATATGTCTTGACATATTCTTGACATTCTAAATAATGTCTGAATATGTCTCGACACATTCTTGACAGTCTTAAATATGTCTTGACACTATCTCAACAGTATAAATTTGGCCTGAAATGTGAACAGACTTATTCTGCACTGTTTATGACATTCTATTGCTGTTATTTACTCCTTTTTATTATGGCTAAACTAAACTTTGAAGAATCAAGGATCAATTTGGTATAGTAAGATACCCTTTTGGTGCAACTAAGTTGGAATACCCTGAATAATTCCCCATGTAGTTTAATTTTGATTTATTTTAATTAAACATTTAATTAATTGTTTTCACTTGGAATATAAGTCAAAGTTACTAACAAACAGCATTTAGATTTTTGCCGTTCTCAAAACTGCCAGTCAAATTTGCTTTACTAAAATAGGTGTCTTATAGGCAGTTTTAAATGTGACCATGTGTCTCTTTTGGACCCCACAATTCATCTTTTGGGTTTATGTGGATAAAAAAGAGGGGGCTTTCGTTTAGGTCAAAGAATTTGTTCCCATCTTGATTCAAAACCTTATTCATTTTTAGAACCAAAACATTTTTATTCAAATTTTAGTGTTGAATTTTATAATTTTTTATCAAAAATAAATATTTGTGATAACTCCTTCCTGAAAAGAAAACGAATGTTTAGAACTATATTGTGCATGTCTGTTTGAGATCCATTGCATAAGACCAATGATTTCTATAGAAATCATTAATGGAACCCATTATAAATACATTTTTTTTTATTATTCCTGGAGTAGATAATAATTTTCTTTTAATATTTGGGAATTATTCAATTTGTTTTTATGTTAAAATAATTAACTTCCTAATTTTGATGAAAAAAATCCATTTTAATTCAATTTTTTTTCATCAAAATGATGATTTTCATTTTCATGTATCAACAAACTTTTTAAATTGTAGTGGCATGTTCGGTCAACTGATAAGTTGTATGGCTGATTACAGGTAAAGCAGTAATTTCTATTTGACAGTCGCGTGTACTCTTGGGTGTGGAATACCTTAATTTTATGGGGAACATCCTGTCCATGTGTAATACTTAATATATATATTCCAACAGATGACATTACACAAATTTTTCTTTTGTTAAATGAATGATTTGTATATCATAATTTGCTATTTATATAAACCACATTTTGGTATAATAATTATTTACCATATCAACATTGAATATTATGAATGTAGAATGAAATATGTCTACAGTATGATTGGTTTTAATCATTTAATTTATAAGATTTAGGAATCAAAATTTGTAATAATTTAAAACCCAGATTCAAATTGTTTTATATCAACACACCCTCATTTGAATTATTTTATACTTTAGATTTCATAGCCATATTTGCATTTGTAAAATATTTATATACCCAAATTTTCAATTATTTTACATGCCCAACTTTTATTTTTGTTGTAAGAAGTGTAACTTGGAACAACAGTATATCATAAAAGAAAATAAAGATTAAAGTTATATCATGAATATTGGTCATGATTTGTAAAACTCAGAACTGTCAAGTAAATTTAAGACACAATTCAAAATGTTCAGAATGTGTCAAGCCATACTGAGAAAAATAAGAATGTTGAGAATATGTCGAGAAATATCAAGACAGTATTCAAATGTCAAGAATTTGTCAAGAAATTTTAAGACCATATTCAGAATGTCGAGAATATGTCGAGTAAATTTCATACAAATTTAATATAAATGAGAATTTGTCAAGAAAAATTAAGACACGAGTCATACTTTTGGAGAATGTCGAGTAAAAGTTCATGCAAATCAAGACAAAACTGGTCTTTTCAGACTTTTAGACTTTTGTAGTGAACGTCACAATAAGAGTCCATTGTTCAATGACATAATTTACGTGGATTGATCTTGGGTCAACCATTGCAACGTTTACTCATTCATGAAAAAGAACTGGAAATTAATTGCTAATTCCCATAAGCTTTTATGAAAAACCTAAAGAGAAACATTTAGCCTTTCTGTTATTATAAATTCCTTGTTAAATACATGAGTGAAGAGCATTTTTTTATGTCACCTGTGAATAAACTGGTAGTTGGTCAGATCCAATCAGCTGGCAGACAACGCTAAGCTTATCCTTACAGAAAACATGTATGGCTGACATCAGTAATGGTATACTGTGTATAATACGACATGTAAAGGTTACAGCTCCTGTCATGTTGACAATTCTGAAAATACATGTAACGGTTACTGATAATCAAAGATATATCTAACTTTTAATAAAAAAGCATATAAAAATGAAAAAAATAGATGTATGATTTGTGTTTTGCTCTACCAACTGAATGAAAGTAGATTATATTGAAGACTATTGAAGTATCTGTACTGTTAGTCAGTGCTATGAAAGGCATTGAGTCACACTATGAAAGGCATTTATACATCAATCAAAATGTTTTTTTCCCCAAAGTTGATTTGCATACATGTGTGGATGCCAACTTTCTATCATGCCAAATGGCTGCAAATTTTGTATTAGTATTGGTCCTTAGAAAATGTTGTGGTTACGAGTGATAGACAAGTCAAAAATCAGCTCAAAACTAAAGAGCTACGGTTTTGCAGCACACAGAAAGTTGGGAATATGTTTTACAAACTCTTACTTTAGAAATCAGATTTACACTTGATATACTGAAAAGACGCTTTTGAGAGTAGAATTATCCCAAGTCATATTTTTTGTTGAAAAATAATAATATAATGAATATATCTTATTATTAGGACCACAATTAAGGATAATTTCTACCTGTACCTACTTCACTTATGGAAGATGTTTGAAATTAGTTTTAGTCATTTGCAAAGAGGCTATAGGCGTACTGGATATCTACATTACTTCTTTTAAACTGAGTTTTACTGTGCGAATTGCTATGTGTTTCTTTATTCTACATTGGCTAGAGGTATAGGGGGAGGGTTGAGATCTCACAAAACATGTTTAACAACACCGCATTTTTGTGCCTGTCCCAAGTCAGGAGCCTCTGGTTTGTTAGTCTTGTATGTTTTTTAATTTTAGTTCATTTATATGTTTTGGAGTTTAGTGTGATGTCCATTTTCACTGAACTAGTACACAATTTTATTTAGGGGCCAGCTGAGGACCACCTCCGGGTGCGGGATTTTCTCGCTGCGTTGAAGAACCATTGGTGGCCTTCAGCTGTTGTCTGCTCTTTGGTCGGGTTGTTGTCTCTTTGACATATTCCCCATTTCCATTTTCAATTTTATTATGCATCTTTTCAGTTATTTTGGTAGATTTTACAAAACTATTGTGATTTATAAATTCATACTTGTGAGATGCAACTGAGCAGACATTATCTGTACCCTCAGGTAGGCGTGGCAATGTAACAGGTCCCCACAACTGTTCAATGTACTCAGGCATGACACAAGACTGGAAATCCCCCATGTGTACTGTTAATACACAGGTACTGAGTGATGTAACTGTTATACCATACTTCATCTCCAGCAATGATCCATCGGAAAGATTGACAATTGTGTCTTCATAAATTTTCTCATCCAATGTCATACATTTTGCCAGTAATGGATTCATTTCCATTTGCCCTTTGACACTCTCTTTAAAGATTCCAATTTTTCCAGATTGCTTGACTTGAACAGTGATGATATCACAAAATCTGGAATCTATATCAAAAACTGATATGTTATGGGTCTCTTTTGTCCATCTGTTTTCCTTTGTTGGCTTTTTCAACTTCATCAGATCAATTCTGATCCCAGAAGTAAATTCTGTACATAATTTAACACCACATATTTTTTTCTTCATACTATTTGCTGATTCTCGTACAACATCTATGCTTAATATTTCAATGTTTGCCATTTTGTGACTACTTTGAAAAACAACATCTTTTGAAACATTGTTAAGCTTTCCATTTGGAGGTAATCCCCTGTACATAGAGGCTATATTAGTAAATTTTTCATTAAACAATTCCTCCCACATATTCTGAGTTTCAGACATGGAACGGCACAATTTTGAACCCTCAGTTCTATCATTGACTGAATCGTCATGGTTAAAGTGCTCTCCAAGAATTAACATTGTATCTGATTTGTATGACAATGGATAAAGCTGATGGGTATGCCATATCAAGTCAATGTCATAACAAGGCACGATAAAACTGTCTGGATAACACTTTTCATGTGTAGAAACTTCTTGTATCGAATAAGACTGCTTTCCAGAAATTTGTTATCAGTATAATGAGGTAGGGATACTTGATAATAAAACACCCTTTGTCTGCAGACAGCAGCTTCCAAGTCATAAGTCAGACAGGAAACAAAATCTGATGGAATTTCAAAGGTCATGGGATCATTGTTATAAAATGGTGCATAAGGATACATCTGTTTCCACAGTTGTTCGGCAGTTTTTAATCCTTCTATTCTCTCCTGACCAACCATAATCTTGTGGCTCAAAATTTTTCCAAATATTTTGTTGCAGTCTCTGGCATAAGACAATGGGGAAAGCATGTGACAATGCCATATCCAAGATATATCTAATGGCGCTGCTATATGTTTGTGGTCATGGTTATTGACAGCTAACAAGGGAAGCCAACATTTCTCATATCTGTAAAATAAAGATCAGATGTATAAATAGATGACAGGGGTAGTCAAAGCAACTCACATTTATGAAACATAAACATTAAATCAGAGTTTATAAAAAATAGCTAAATCATGTAAATAAACATATGTATAGCTATGCATGCAAATAAATTATAAAATTAACAGACTACTAACAATTAAGAAAACTTAAAACCTATGATTATCTGTAATATAAAGATGAGAATTACCAACAGATCCAGTAAGTACATATAGGATTTATTGTCAGCTATATTGTAACAGAGGCAGCCAATACCTGTCATATCCCTGTTGAATAAATTTGATAAAAATCTGGCAAGAAGTGTACACATTGAGTTGGTTGACCGTTATGGAATATCCATTTCACAGACGATAGCGGATATGTTCCTAATGTCGTAACTACAATCTTGTTCCCTTTCCACGATTGTGATCTACCAAATTGGACTATTTACCAGGTTTGTACTAACACGAGAAATACGACGGGTGCCACATGTGGAGCAGGATCTGCTTACCCTTCCGGGGCACCTGAGATCACCCCCAGTTTTTGGTGGGGTTCATGTTGCTTAGTCTTTAGTTTCTATGTTGTGTTTTGTGTACTACTGTTTGTCTGTTTGTCTTTTCTTTTTTAGCCATGCATTGTCAGTTTATTTTCGATTTATGAGTTTGAATGTCCCTCTGGTATCTTTCGCCCCTCTTTTTTAGAGCCTTTACAATGCAATTTTCCATATAATTAATTATTTCCAAGGGGCATCACTCTTTTAAAAATAATTGATCTGCACTAATTTTTTAACTTATCTGAGACATTACTGATATAAACATACCATATAAGCTTTATAAAAATCTGGCAAGAATTGTACACCTGAGAGCGCTAACAAGACCAGTTGGACAGATGAACAGACTCACAGACTGACACCCGGTATTTCTATGTTTTATGCAATGTATCGCATGGGGGGTGGGGGGACAATAAAGATTAGAGTTACCAACAGCCGAAATGGTAGTTAAATCATTTCAAATCTAGTATGTAGTGTAAATACATACAAGATTAATGGACAGCTAATATACTCTTCAACTTCGTACTTTATTAGGCCTTTTTAACTTTTTTTGGTTCGAGCGTCACTGATGAGTATTTTGTAGACGAAACATGCGTATGGTGCAAATACAAAATTTCAATCCTGGTATCTAAGATGAGTTTATATACATGTAGGTATTCCTTAACCCACTTAAATCTTTGAATAAAGATAAAAGTTACCTACAAACAACACTGGCAGCAAAAACTAGCATCATATCTATAAAATCAGAGAATTTACATCATGATATAAGTGTAGTACACAGTTACAGGTATATGTAGACAGCACAAGCAAAAAAGCTCATACACCTATTGAAGATCATCGCTGTTACTGACAGCTGACATGGAAAGGCAAGGCCCTTGAAGCTCTCACATATATAAAATCTCTCTTGGATTTGTAAATAAGAATATATGTGTAACAGACAAGAAACAGGAGCAGACAACTAAATACATGAAATATGAAACCTTTTGTCAGATAAAAGTCAGAAATACAGAAAACTAACGGGGAGTCAAAAAGCCACTCATTTCTGAAAAATAAAGTTTCAAATTACTGAAAATAACTACTGCCAGGGAGAAGCCAAAAATCTCTCATATCTGTAACCATGGCAAAATAAAAATTAAGTTATTTTGTCTATAACGTCAATAGGAGACAGCCAACACTTACTTCTAATATCCACAGACTCTTATAATGATTTCTACATGTATGCTTTAAACATTATAATATGAAATTTTTTAAAGGCTACTGCTTTTGTTAAAATATAAAAGTTACCTAAAAATAGCTTGTCTAACAATCTCCCCTTCATAAAGATTTGCTTCTTTGTCAACAAGATGCAGGAACTCTACTTGTTTTTTGGCTGCTTCTACCAAATCAACATCAAATGCTATATCTTCATATCTTAAATTTGAAGTCATCTTGATTGGTTTTACACACTAAATGCTGCATTATCTGATTTCAAAATCATCTTTAAAAATAGAATTATTGCACATATACACAAATGGTAATCATATCACATCTTCTTATTCATCTATATACAACCAGATAGGAACCTGTCCATATGTGGGTACAATAAACGCTTTGAATAGATACTTATGCATACAGTATATATAGAGTACTCTGCATACATTTGTTTATTAAGACCATTTAATCCTTTTAAAACAATGAAAACAGAACTTGTCCAGGGCTCGACATTACCGTTTGTCCGATTGTCCGGGACAAGTGGACACAGGCGTCGGACAAGTAGATTCACCATACTACTTGTCCGTTGGGACAAGTGGAAAATCGATGTCAGATGTAAAATAGATCATATTCAAGACTGATACATTCCCAAAAAATTGAATTATTGTTTTATTGATCATACAAAATGAAATAAATATTCATTGATTGAACGTATAATTTTGAACATGCTGGCAGCGGCTGACCAGGGGAATATAAGTAACGGGGAAAGAAACCAATGTTAATGCTTCTTCTTAGTATAAGCCTTCTTGAATTAGGAGCACCTCCATATGGAGTTTTACCTTAACTTTAAAATTTTAAAAGTAACAACTGTCATATTCCTGACTTGATACAGGCATTTTCTTATATAAAAACGGTGGATATTCGTATGTAGAAAGTGATGGATTGAACCTGTTGTCGTTGTGTTTCTGTTGTTCCATTGATTTTTTATGTACTTCATGATCATGAACCAATGTATATAAAATTCAAAATAAAATTATAAAAGCTTGTTTTGCCACAATCAATAAATTAAAAAGTGGCCAGGTGTATTTAAATTCTTGGTTTAACCCATACCACTACTACAGAAAGAATAGGTCAATAGGAAAACCTAGTGATTTGGGAAGTGATGATAGATGATTTAATGATCGACACATGATAGTGACATTGAGTCAGAGAAGTCAGTCTTGCAAATAATCTTTCAGTCTGAAAAAATAAAATGAATTTTGATGTGGTATTCTTTAATTATTTACAAACAAATTCATATAACATAACAAAATGCTCCCTTCATTAGGTACAATCAAAGCTCAAGTGTTATTAGTGCATATCATCAATATGTAAGATTTTCAATTATGAATTCAGACAAGTGAGTTAAGAGTTCGGACAAGTTGATTTTCTTGCAACTTGTCCGAAGGGACAAGTTAGACAAAATGATAATGTAGAGGCCTGTTGTCTACCTAACAAAATCTAGCTAGACACTACAGAAGACAAAATGTACACCTATATTGTTATTAAGTGAACAATTTCCCTGTTTACTCAGTAAACAAATCTAACAGGGATGTCCTGTTACATGTACATGTATGTAAATGCTTTAAAAATTTATGTGTTCCTATTACATATATATTTTGTAAAAAAAAACATCGGGCCACTTTAAACTAAATATTTTCTCTGTTATATAAACTTGATCAAGAAAAATGCTATAAAAGTGTTAATTAACTATTATATATTTGTTATTTCAAAATTTTACAACTTATAATTAACAATGAATGTAATCTTGAAAAGTTTTCTATAAAAAGTCATCCTGGTCATCACCTATAAACTGTCACGGGCATCATTGAAACAGTTGATTTTTTTTTAAATAACTTCAAATGGTTACTTGTTTTTTTTTACTATTAAATAACTGGAAAAGGTATCTTCTGTTATAAGTTAAGGTTTTTGAAAATAATGCAATGATGCAAAATAACTCAGACTAAATCAAACAATGCCTAATAGGTACATTGTTGTTCCAAACATCTATAACCTGCAGAACCACTAAAGATCACTATTAATAAAAGGAGAAATATCTTAAGTGGGGAGTCAAATCACATTCTATTATTAGTTGTTGCAGATCCATATTTGTTTATGACTGTACCCAATTATTAAGATGAAAATAGTTAAGTACACTTTTATCATACTTCAAATTTGCTTAGACATATGTAAAACTTAAACAAAGTCTTTCACATATAAATGGCTAATTTTGTGTATGTATTATGAATTTTTATTGTTTTTGTGGTGTGGAGCTACATGTTTTTATCATGTCTGTATATATATTCAGTAAATAGCTCTTTCGATCTTGTGTTGAATAGAAATTTAATATAGTTTTATAAATGCCAAATCAAAATAAAATTTGAATATTATTATTTTGATAAAACAACTTACAGTCGTAAATATTAATGCAGAAGAATACGTCCTAGTTAATCACTAAGAGCACGGATTTGTAATAATAGTCAATTTGTATAGTGATACAAATCCTTGATAAGACTAAGAGGTATATAATTAAGTTTCTTGCCTAATTTTGTTCATCGCTTGCAAAATACCTTCTTCGTAAGACGCATAAATAATTGACCGAACTATGAACCCACCTTCATCTGATATGATTTTTACCTGTTGCTATCATCATGACATGATGGATTTGTTTATGTCTTCCATCACCTGATCACTCATCCATGGATCAAATGTTCATGGTTAATCCGCATTTGTGCCGGGTCTTGTAATTATTTCCGAGAATTACCTCCCCTTTATATAATTTTTTTTTTTTTTTTTTTGGCTGTCAGTTCTGTTAGCTGTGAAAAGGACCGCAAATTTCCATTAGAGACTTCTACAAGGTTTTAAAAAAACTATTATTCTCATTTTTCATACGGTAACAAACATGTCATCGATCGGGATAACAGTTAAAATTAAACAATTCAATATATTAACAGTCAGAGATATAACTCTAACGTCACGGTACCCAAATTGCACCTATTTAACATAAACAGCTGAGAAATTCTTAAAAGTTTTCTTTGAGACTAAACAATTCATATTTTACTTATTTGACATTATACACGTCTTACAAAATAGGTGAATATATTCAAATATACACTAAACGTTCACAGTTTATATCAACAGCTGAAGCTTTCACTGGAAAAGAGAAATGTACGAAAACGCCGCCATGCGACGTTCACAAAAAGTCATCTTTTAAAAATGAACAAAAAAAATATGTTACAAGCATCCATTTTAAAAGAAATGAATTGTGAGCATGTACTTATGTCAAATTGTTCTAAATATTTGAAAAAATAAAATAAAACATCTGTTATTTGATTTTTAATGATGTAAATTTAAGCATGGATGCAATTTGGGTACTCCTCATTACGGAATCATGGATAGTTTGGAGGTCGATTCAAACCCATTTTTCTATGACTCAATAGGGATTAATAATCAAATTGGTGTACCTATATAATAAAGAAGGATACGGCTACAAAATAAACACAGAATGGAAATTTTTGTCTTTATCATAAAAAAACTTAGGTGAAAAAACTGTCAAAATAGGTGCAATTTGGGTACCGTCACGTTATACTATATATATAGGGTTATTACAGAAAATATCTTACATGTGTTATTACAGATACTTTTATGAGTTGTCTACTCTTTAATCCTTAAATTTTCTAAATCTGTAATAACACAGGTTTGTTATTTGTAAAATAAATCATCAACATTTTAATTTTTAGTGGACACTAGGGAACTCTTGAAACTTTGCGCAGAAACTAAATGCATAGCCTTGATAACTAATTTTTGAATTAAATTAATACATTTATCATTAACCATAGTAAATCAATGAGATGAGGCTTGTAAGTGATAATCTTAGCTGTAATAACAAGTCTTAGTTATTAAAGGCATGTAACTTATTATATTAGGCACTTGGGAATTACTGGGAAGCTTGCACAGAAGTCAGAACCTCATTACATGCTCTGATCATTATTTCTTACAATGAATTAAAATATATTGTATTTAAACATGATATATGTCTGAGCAAATGCTTTGGAGTGATAAAGAGAAGCTGTAATAACACCCTTTAGTTATTACAGGCATATTTTTTCTGTAATAACATAGGTGTTCTATGCATGATTGGCAAAATATGAACTGCTATATCTTTCGATAGTTAAGTATACATAAAGACAACAGTAATATCAATAAAACTTGTATACATTTTAACAAAACTAATGATATATATTGTCCCTTTGAAACATGTAACCTACATACATGTATGTTATCACAGGTCTTTGATTTTTTAGTCCACAATAACAAATGTATGTTATTTTTCTCTAATAATTAGATATAGGAAGATGTGGTATGAGTGCCAATGAGACAACTCTCCATCCAAGTAACAATTTATAAAAGTAAACCATTATAGGTCAAGGTACGGCCTTCAACACAGAGCATTGGCTCACACCGAACAGCAAGCTATAAAGGGCCCCAAAAATTACTAGTGTAAAACCATTCAAACGGGAAAACCAACGGTTTAATCTATATAAAAACGAGAAACGAGAAACACATATGAACTACATAAACAGACGACAACTACTGTACATCAGATTTATATCCTTGACCAGAAGTCCATTACTAGACGAAGTGTGCAACCCGCTATAAAGGCGATCACGTTGTCCCCGTACTTCCAACTGTGATTGAAACGGGATTTGAGCGAGATTGCTATTAATAGTAACAAAAATCAATGGCCAATTTTTTGCGTGGCATTCTGGGTAGAGATAATTTATGCAAAACACCCTATAAATTAATAAGCACACAGTTGAAAATAATGTTTGATTATCGACGTATTTATGAATAGCAGATCCTAGATGCCATATTATATCAGTGTCATGAGTCATAATGATGGTTTTAATATTAAATGATAAATATGTTTGTATAATTTATCAATTTAAAAACTACAATTATAACCGTAGAAAAATTGTCAGCAGGAATAAAAAATCTCACTAGCTTCTTAATACAATAAACGTTTTGTTTTAGAGTTAATTGTGAAAAAATTAGCATTAAAAAGTTGGCAAGGAAAAATCATGTCGGAGAATTGTGTATCCATATACAGTACAAGTAACATTGGATTAGGAATGAGTTGGGTGATAGGAATAAACATTCCATTATATTTATTTTAGGAATATGTGTTACTATTTACAAATTTCAAGAAATAAGATTTTTTTAAATTACACGGGAATTCTGCAGATATAACCTTTTTTAGCAAAATTAACAAATTGAACCCTCAATTTTGAAAAAAGAGTGCAAAATAATCGTATGCCCTTTCTTCTATTTTAGATATCTTCGATCCTGCGTAACTGAAATCTTGACGGTAATACTATGCTCGGATGATGGTGTGGACGAACAATGTTATCATTTCAGTCAGATATTGTTACATTTATCCATTAAAATACATGTTGAAATGTAGTTCACAACACGTGCATTTGACATATAAATTTTATAGGTTAAAATTGTAGGAAAAGTTGTGATCACGATCTTTATAAACACATGAGTAATAAATATAATTATACATATTCTTTATGTAAGTATACTTCATACTGAAATATGACAAAGTCTTACTTCAAAACCTAGCTGTAGGACAATTTGATTTAATTTGTTCAAAATACTAAACCAATCTCAAGGGTTAAGTTGGGCGTAAAGAAATAAAGTAATCCCTGGAATTGTCCGGTTCCAACAGTAAAACCCTTTCTTACACTACTACACTTTGCTCATTGACTATGAACAAAGTGTAGTAGTCAGTCGAGGACCAGCTTAACATTTATGATGGTGAATGTAATGATGGACAGACAAGAAAGAATTATGTCTCTTAATTTAAAATAGCTAAAAAATAAGAGACTTTTGAAATTCGAAATTGTTTCGAAGTCATCTGAAGCAACAAATGGTCGGATATTTTTGACAAATGTATTTTGGTAGAAGCGAAGAAAAAACCCCATCTTTTGCTTATACATCACCGTATATAGCTTCCTTGATGCGGTAAATAACCGAGACATAATTCGTCAACACAACGTTCTATTTAAAAAGAGGCAAGTATGACTATATCTTGACAAAACAACTATATCATTTAAATAGACGATACATTTTTAGTCCGACACGGCAGATTTTATAGTTCTCATTTGCTTTTGCGCGATGAAAAATGGTACCAATGAATTCGTTTATAGAATTTTATATCATTTTCTTAATGTTGAATTAAAATGAAGAAGTTAAATAACTGGCAATAAGAAACCACTGCACTAAGTCGGTTCACTTTATTTACAACAAACTGATAATTAATCAAACACTCAAGGAGACTAATTAACAGCTATCTGTTTGGTGATAATATTTTTATCCATGATTCCATAGTTATAAAACGAGATTTGGGAGGACCACCTATGGGGCTTTCCACTGATGATGGGGACATCGTGATCGCCTTACTATAAAGTACAGCTTGCACACTTCGTCTAGTAATGGACTTCTGCCTTGACTGATTAAATCCTGTGAAATGTAATCCTATTATATTTTTTTCATATTTTTATGTGCATTATTTTGTTGTTATATTTGAGAATCAAAATAAAGAAAAACAGTACTGTACCAGCAATCATTTTTTTTTACGGATTCAAATATATTCCATTGTATATTATCTACTGTTTAGGAGGTATTTTCTAAAACACAGAAAAGCGGAACAATTACAGATTACACAATTACAGAACATATTAGCTTAGTGTTCCTGAATTATAAGTTTGTTCTGTGGTTTAAATAAATAAAAAATACAATTCTTTTTCCATCATTTAGTTGTACAAGAAGGACAGTAGATTGTTTCTATGCCTGATTTGGAAATCCCAAAACATTCTGGATAAATAAAATGAAAACAGTATACATGGTATATTTAGATGCATTACATGTAGCTGGTGTTTTATTGTCTGGTGGTTTGCAGTAGTCTTGGTTGATGAAAAGACTGAATGTCTCTAAGGAGACATAACACTAAATAGGCATCCCATTAAATAGGAATTTTCCCAACATTGCTATGATGATCATTGTATATAACATTAAGCATGTTAAGGGCTTTACAATAAAAATAATTTTTTCTATCTATTCAATACCAAATCAGAAAAATAATTCAGTTTCAAATATCATGATTATTGTTGCCAAAGTGGGACAATATTTACAAACTTCTTTGTATACACAGTCAAGGAATGGAATACACTGTCTATTGGATATGGCCACAGCAAAGTCAACACTACTTAATAACCAAATCAGCAATATAGTTTTTAAGTTTGTGCAACTTTCCAGAATATTCATATGTTGAATATGGGCAGTAACTGTACAAGAAAGAAGTTTGTCTTTCAGTAGTAGTCTCCATTGCTAAACCAGCTTGACCAATTTTTTGTTTAATGTATTCTCAAAATGAAATGTAGTGTAAAATTAAATAAGCAACCCAAAACATTAACAACATGTACACATTTCAACATGTTTGTTTTCCACATTATATGTATTGAACAATGATTCCAAGTTGGGCTAGGAATCTCACTGTAACATTTGGTTACATGCTCAAGTCAGTCAGGGTTAGTACAAACCATTCAAACGGGAAAACCAACGGTCTAATCTATATAAAAGCGAAAGCGAAACACTGATGAACCACATCAACAAACGACAACTACTGAACATCAGATTCCTGACTTAGGACAGGTGCAAACAAATGCAACGGTTTAAACGTTTAATGGTACCAAACCTCCTTGTTTTATCCTGTTTAAAGTTACTTTCCTTTAAATAATGTAAATTGTTAAAGAATATTAATGAAATATAAATTGAACAAATAATCATAAAAGGATGGTAATTAAATGATTTGAAATGTCTTAGGACAAATAAAAAATAATAATTTGGAAACTATTTGAGGGTTCTATACTTCTTTTCAAGGCTTGAATTAAAATTTATATAATAAGTATGACCTTGATAAAAGTGGTTATGTTTCTAGAATGAATTTGCAATGATTGCTTACAAGTTATAATAAGATAAAAAAAATGATTGCTTACAAGTTTGAAATATAAAAAAAATAAACAACATAAAAATTGCAAAATAATCCTATGCCCTTTCTTCTATTTTAGATATCTTGATCCTGTAACTGAAATCTTGACGGTAATACTATGCTCGGATGATGGTGTGGATGACAATGTTATCATTTCAGTCAGATATTGTTACATTTATCCATTAAAATACATGTTGAAATGTAGTTCACAACACGTGCATTTGACATATAAATTTTATAGGTTAAAATTGTAGGAAAAGTTGTGATCACGATCTTTATAAACACATGAGTAATAAATATAATTATACATATTCTTTATGTAAGTATACTTCATACTGAAATATGACAAAGTCTTACTTCAAAAACCTAGCTGTAGGACAATTTGATTTAATTTGTTCAAAATACTAAACCAATCTCAAGGGTTAAGTTGGGCCGTAAAGAAATAAAGTAATCCCTGGAATTGTCCGGTTCCAACAGTAAAACCCTTTCTTACACTACTACACTTTGCTCATTGACTATGAACAAAGTGTAGTAGTCAGTCGAGGACCAGCTTAACATTTATGATGGTGAATGTAATGATGGACAGACAAGAAAGAATTATGTCTCTTAATTTAAAATAGCTAAAAAATAAGAGACTTTTGAAATTCGAAATTGTTTCGAAGTCATCTGAAGCAACAAATGGTCGGATATTTTTGACAAATGTATTTCGGTAGAAGCGAAGAAAAAACCCCATCTTTTGCTTATACATCACGGTATATAGCTTCCTTGATGCGGTAAATAACTGAGACATAATTCGTCAACACAACGTTCTATTTAAAAAAAGAGGCAAGTATGACTATATCTTGACAAAAACAACTATATCATTTAAATAGACGATACATTTTTAGTCCGACACGGCAGATTTTATAGTTCTCATTTGCTTTTGCGCGATGAAAAATGGTACCAATGAATTCGTTTATAGAATTTTATATCATTTTCTTAATGTTGAATTAAAATGAAGAAGTTAAATAACTGGCAATAAGAAACCACTGCACTAAGTCGGTTCACTTTATTTACAACAAACTGATAATTAATCAAACACTCAAGGAGACTAATTAACAGCTATCTGTTTGGTGATAATATTTTTATCCATGATTCCATAGTTATAAAACGAGATTTGGGAGGACCACCTATGGGGCTTTCCACTGATAATGGGGACATCGTGATCGCCTTACTATATAGTACAGCTTGCACACTTCGTCTAGTAATGGACTTCTGCCTTGACTGATTAAGTCCTGTGAAATGTAATCCTATTATAATTTTTTCATATTTTTATGTGCATTATTTTGTTGTTATATTTGAGAATCAAAATAAAGAAAAACAGTACTGTACCAGCAATCATTTTTTTTACAGATTCAAATATATTCCATTGTATATTATCTACTGTTTAGGAGGTATTTTCTAAAACACAGAAAAGCGGAACAATTACAGGTTACACATTACAGAACATATTAGCTTAGTGTTCCTGAATTATAAGTTTGTTCTGTGGTTTAAATAAATAAAAAATACAATTCTTTTTCCATCATTTAGTTGTACAAGAAGGACAGTAGATTGTTTCTATGCCAGATTTGGAAATCCCAAAACATTCTGGATAAATAAAAATGAAAACAGTATACATGGTATATTTAGATGCATTACATGTAGCTGGTGTTTTATTGTCTGGTGGTTTGCAGTAGTCTTGGTTGATGAAAAGACTGAATGTCTCTAAGGAGACATAACACTAAATAGGCATCCCATTAAATAGGAATTTTCCCAACATTGCTATGATGATCATTGTATATAACATTAAGCATGTTAAGGGCTTTACAATAAAAATAATTTTTTCTATCTATTCAATACCAAATCAGAAAAATAATTCAGTTTCAAATATCATGATTATTGTTGCCAAAGTGGGACAATATTTACAAACTTCTTTGTATACACAGTCAAGGAATGGAATACACTGTCTATTGGATATGGCCACAGCAAAGTCAACACTACTTAATAACCAAATCAGCAATATAGTTTTTAAGTTTGCAACTTTCCAGAATATTCATATGTTGAATATGGGCAGTAACTGTACAAGGAAGAAGTTTGTCTTTCAGTAGTAGTCTCCATTGCTAAACCAGTTTGACCAATTTTTTGTTTAATGTATTCTCAAAATGAAATGTAGTGTAAAATTAAATAAGCAACCCAAAAACATTAACAACATGTACACATGTCAACACATTTGTTTTCCACATTATATGTATTGAAGAATGATTCCAGGTTGGGCTAGGAATATCTCACTGTAACATTTGGTTACATGCTCAAGTCAGTCAGGGTTAGTACTCAGGGGCGGATCCAGGATTTTGGAAAGAGGGGTGTAGTACTAAAGTTCGCCGAGCGGAGCGAGGCGAAAAATCTTTGGACCTTTTTTTGGCTAAAAAACATAAAATAAGTGTAAAATGCATTTTATAGTTTAAGTGTAGGGGTTGGACATTTTTGGTGCTGTATTCTCTCCATTAATTGTCTATTATAAAATGATTGGATGGATCCAAAGCTATGTACTAATTAATATATTTGATGTGGGATGTGTCAGTAAAAAATGGACATGGAAAATTCTCGTTTGTTGTATGGTTAGTTAGCATAACCTCACAGATTTCATGTTGTAAACAAGATATACGGCTATTCAATGAAATTTACAATACGACCGACACGAAGAAAGACAAACAAGCAATTTTTATCCAAATGTTTGGTTGAAATGTTTCAACCAACAAGGGAAGTGAGGGGTTCCAAATCAACCAAAGGCTACGAATGAGTCGGAAATGACAATGAAGTTGTGAATGACGGTCGACACATGGAGACATATAGGCCACACCCAGCAGGCAGGTTGCAGTCGGGCCTTGAAAAAAGTATTCAGTATATCAGTTCGGCGAAACAGACATTCCGGTCAGATATGGGATTCACATGCAACCCCCCCAAAAAAATTACACCCGTTTTTTATTCATCATGTTCATTTAATGCTAAATAATTTTGTTGAAAATATTTTTTTCTAATAGCAAAAAAGTGGACAAGATTATTGTTTTCAATCCAGATACGACCAGAATTATTGTTTAAGGCAGAAATCAGTGTCAAATTTTTCTCTAAAATATCTGAGACTGCCCCTCAAATCTATATCTAGAGCTTACTGACTGGGGATCACTATTCAGCAATGTTATTAATGGGCTGGGGCGTGTGGGGTTAAACATGTTTTCGTAGGTAAATAATATTGCTGTGGAACTTTTTTTTCATGAGAGTGTAATAGAGTATTACTTTCTGTTGGGTGGAATTATGAAATAGAAGTCAACACGTTCTTGCTCAATACTTTGTCGCTTTGAAGGCGTCATGCATGTCATCCGCAGCCTAAGCAATGTGTTACAGTAATTTGAATTTCAAATTGACTGAGTGACGTTTTTTCGACATACTGGTCAACTCCACCGTAGCGAATCACATGACTTTGACATAATCAATTATATATTTCAGTAAATAGGAGCGAAAATATCTTTATCAGTAAAGAATTGTCGCATTAAAATTAAATACACGGGAAATGGCAAAGTTCGCGAAGTCTAGTCTGATTAATCATTTTACAAAAAAAAAAAAAAGTGCAAGCAAGGGGCGTACGCCTCTACGCCCCTCTGGATCCGCCACTGGTACTTATACATTTTTTTTTTATTATTTACAGGTACAGGTAAATTATTTTGGAGGTAGAGTTATATCCCTTAGACATTCAGATTTTTTTTTTCACTTATGTAGGTGAAAGTAAAAAAGTCTTATTCCCCTTTTCTTGAATTTTAGATTGACTACATTTCTATAATAGAGTATTTTATTGCCTGTCAATAATAGTTGTCTTTACTATTCCTAAAAGTATGATTTCATACACAATGAAAATCTTCTTTATAAAAATAAGGAGATGTGGTATGATTGCCAATGAGACAACTATCCACCCAAGTTCAAATGAAGTGGATGTAAGCAATTATAGGCAACTGTACGGCCTTCAACAATGAGAAAAACCCATTCTGTATAGTCGGCTATAAAAGGCCACCATGTGAAAAATATGAAACAATTCAATTCAAAATAATAACGGCTTAATTTATAACAAAACAATTTACGAAAAACAAATATGACGGACATGAACCAACAACAACCACTGAACTACATTCTCCTGACTTGGGACAGGCACATTGTCTGTTATCTTCAAAATACTGCTCTTTACAAGCCTCAAGGGAGCAATTTTCAAAGGCCTTGGCAGTTACTTAACATCTGTGCACAGGTGAGTTCTTTCTTTAGTATTTGAGATAAAAGGTTGAACTCTAATTAAAAAATTATTTGCAAACCAGAAAAATGATGTGGCATGTTTTGACCTCCAAAACTTGAGAATTAAAGGGGTTGTAAAAAAAATACTTGTAGAAGTAAAGTTTGGAGAAGATTAAGGGGAGATTATTCAAAAAATATAATAAAAATCTTAAGAATTAATTATACAAGTAAATATAAGTTTAATTCTGACGTCTTCAAGTATATAAACATGACTTGTATAAGTATTACCCCTGACTGATAGTGAATATCAAGTTGAATAAAAAAGAAATTAAAGAAATGCAGTTATGAAATTACTTGTGTTATAAACTTTAATATTACATTTTAAGCAAGAGAATACTTTACTAAACATTGGTTATTATTTTCTTATCATTACAGGAGAATATTCGTTTCTAGATTTTGAACAAGAAGCATGGCAACACCCATGCAGTTTGACATGAATGAGACAGATGAAGCTAGGCCCTATGTTTGTCAGATATGTAATAAACGGTTCACACAGAAGGGCCATCTAATGACCCACAGGAGAACACATACTGGGGAAAAGCCTTACTCGTGTCATATCTGCAATAAAAGGTGAGGGCTTTCCTACTGCTAATAAAGAAATGGAATGTATGTCACTTAAGAGCATACAATACAGTTTTGGTCTCACAGTGATTTTTTGACAAAATTTTCATACAAGCTATTTTTCACCTAGTCACTTCAAAAATGATTTAAAGAATATACCTTTATGTGCTACTTTTAGAGTTCAATGGGGTCAAAATATTAAACATTTTACTAAAATTTCCGTTTCTTTGACATTTCTATCCTTAAGACAGACATAACTTACTACTTTGTTTCAAAGATAAACACCTGTGGATTTTTGTAAGAACATTTGGAATATCTCCTGTACATAAGTATGCATAATTATGCTATAAATTTATCACACAATTCTTTGGAAATAATTCATGTTCATTAAATTTTAAGATTTTAGAAAAACAGCATTTTTATCTAATTTTATAAAAAAAAATAATTATAAAATTGGTACAAACAATCTTAATACATAATAAAGCCAAATGTCATTTTAAAAAGATTGAAAAGCTAATTAATAAAATCAGATGGAAAATGCATCTTTTCCTATATTTCATAGTTTGAAGTGGTGAAATATAACTGAAGTGGTGAAATATAACATGTTATGCTAGCGACGTCATTACCTTCCCTGTAACTGTATTGTATGCCTTTAACATGCTGAATGAGAAATCAGCAATAAAAAGCGTAAAACAGAATTTCTCAGGTTGTACAACATGTAAACACCTTTCAACACAATCAAAGTCATCAGATATTTGTCTTCACCAACATTAATTCAAACAATCTAGTTTAGTGATCCATCTTGCTGGATTAGGTGATCAGCCTTAATGATAAAATATGAAATACTGTTATTTTACCCTTAATCCTTTTATATCAAATTATTGCATGTACATTAGTACTGTACATAAATAGTATGGAACATATACACAAGGGAATGAAACATGTCTCTCTTTCTACCAAAAACGAGAAATACAGTTGTGAATTAGACTTCTTATTAATTTCAACAGTAAGTCAAAGGGACACAACCAGCACCTGAACTGTAAATTCCTCCAAAAAATATCTTGTGTTTTTAACTGACCTGGCACACAGGGCCTAGTAAGCTTTTCTTATCACTTGGCGTCCATCTTCACCAGCCTGGGATAAATTTAACAAAACTTGGCCACAATCATCATAGGAGTATCTAATTCTAAATGTCTCTGATGAATCAGCATGCCAACCAACATGGCTGACATGGTTTAAAATAGAATATAGGGGAAAAATGCAAGTTTGTATATGATCTTGAAAAGCACTTTGAATAGAGAATATCTGACAGGTGCAGAAATGTTCCGAATGTGAAGATCTAAATTCTGTCCATTTACATCAGAACTACTCTTAAGTGAAAAATTTTACCTTTGTTTATACGCCAGTTTATGGGACGTATTATGGTATACTGTTGTCCGTCCGTCTTTTTGTCCGTCCTTCGTCAACATGTCGGACAATAACCCGAAAAAATGCTCTAACCAATTTTCATGAAACTTTGATGAATTGTTTATATCTATTGATGTAAGCTCCCTTTCGATTTTTAGAGGGTATATTCCCTTTTTTCTGCAATTGCGCCCCTATTTTAATTTTCCCAGATCCGCCTTGGAAAATGGTCAGCAAGGCATAATCAACAAAAAGGTCAACAAAACCGTAATTATCAGTTTTATTGGAATTACTTCCCTTGAATGATGATTTTACCCATTTTTGTGCTTAGGGCAAAAATTATAGTAAAAGGAGAGAAAAAAAACTAGAAAAAAAATATGAGCAATATGTGGGATGAGCCCCGTGCCGCCTGCCAACCAAGATGGCTGACATGGCTAAAAATAGAAAATAGGAGTAAAATGTAAGTTTTGTCTATTATTTTGATGTACATGTCAGTCTCATAGGTTTTATTTGACCTTGACCTCATTTTCACGGTTCATTTCTCAGTGTTAAGTTTTGTTTTTAGTCTGTTTTCTTCAACTATAAGCAATAAATCAACTATATTTGTTGTATGGAAGGATTGTAAGGTGTATATGTCTGTCTGGCAGGTATCATCTGACCTTGACCTCATTTTCATGGTTCATTGGTCAATGTTAAGTTTTCATGGTTTAGTTTGTTTCTTAGATACTATAAGCAATAGGTCAGCTATATTTAATGCATAAATTGATTGTAAGGTGTACATGTCTGTCTGGCATGGTTCATCTGACCTTGACCTCATTTTCATGCTTCATTGGTCAATGTTAAGTTTTCTTGGTTAAGACTGTTTCTTAGAACATATATGGAATAGGTCAACTATGTTTGGTTTATTGAATGATTGTAAGGTGTACATGTATTTCTCGTTTGGTTTATCTGACCTTGACCTCATTTTCTTGGAGCATGTTAAGTTTATGTGTTACTTGTAGTAAAGCTTTATATTTAGGACTATCAACATAAAATCAATGGTTAGTAAAGAAGGCGAGATATTTCAGGGTGTGCACTCTTGTTACCAATATTCGGCATTTTTGCCTACTATCTTGAAAACTGTAAAACATAGATAGAAACTTTAAATTACAAAAAAAAAATGATCAGCAAGACAAGATCTACAATCAAGTCAAATACTGCCAAGAAAGTTAGCAGATAGGAGTGATTGACCTTAAATGACAATTTTTTTACCCTCTTGTGTTTTGGTCAAAAACTAAATAAGATAGAGAGAAACTGTAAAGAGTAGTCTACAATGTTGAAGATGCACATAGACCTAGGTGAGTGACAGAGGCTCTTTAGGGCCTCTTAAAGAGCCTCTAGCTACTTTTCAGACTTTATATATAAAAATAAGAAGATGTGGTATGTTTGCCAATGAGACAACTCCCCTCAAGAGACCAAATGACGCAGAAATTAACAACTATAGGTCACCATATGAGTACAACAATGAGGAAAACCCATACCACATAGTCAGCTATTAAAGGCCCCGAAATGACAAATGTAAAACAATTCAAACCAGAAAACTAACGGCCTGTTTATGTACAAAATAATGAACAAAAAAATATGATATATATAATTATATACAGCAACAAACAACAACCACTGAATTACAGGCTCCTGACTTGGGACAGGCACATACAGAATGTGGCAGGGTTAAACTCGTTTGAAGGCTCACCAACCCTCCCCTAACCTGGGACAGTGGTGTAATAGTACAACATAAGAACAAACTTTAAAAATCAGTTGAAAAGGGCTTAACTCATCAGATCGATACAAAGCAGAAATATGTCTAATAAAACACAAATTTATGTCTGCATATTAGGTGAGTTCTAGCAGAAAATGGTAAGGACATTACTCTTGTGTATGAGCTATAAAATGTGACATTTTTTCTTTGTTTTATATTATAGCAAAAATAATTTTTTGCAGATTCTCACAGTCATCACATCTTAACACACATAAGAGAATACATACTGGAGAAAAGCCCTATTATTGTACAGAATGTGGTATGGGATTTTGTCGAAAAAGAAGGCTTGAAAAACACATTGTCTTACACAATCAGTTTGTAAATATTAACTCAAAAATTAATAATTTGCAAGGACTTTTACAGCCATCAGTGTCAAAAGAATCATCACAACCTCTGTTTCCAAACAGATTAAGTTCAAGTGATTTTCCCATAGATAATGAAAATTCACAGGGTCATAAAAGGAAACCTGCTCTAGTACAACACATAAATACTAACCAATTGGAAGACACAAATGAGGATAAGGGAACAGAAAGGGTTGTTATAAAACTAGAAGAAGATAACATTGAAAATTTAACAGAACAGAATCAGCTTCCAGAATCAAAAATGAAGGGAGATAATCCAGAGCAGACTATGGGAGAAATTGATCTGACTCAAATAACACCACCCTATGATGGTGAGGGAGATAATAGTGAAATAGTAGGTGGGGATTTTAATAATCTTGGAAGTTTGTCGGGCGACGATTTGGATTTGGATAGAATAAGTCTTACAAGTGAGAGTAACATGTCAGGATCAGAACAAAATCACCCCCAGTTTCCATCTAGACATGGAATGGGTTTCAAAGGTTTCCGAGGATTTGGACGAGGTAGACCAATGTGGCATAGGTTTAAAATGAGAAAACTTAATCAACTTGAAAATAGAATAGATCGATGTATTATGACTTTACCACAAACACAGTCAAATGATACATCTGCACAAATTTTGTCAAATAATCGAGTTAACTTGGTTAATTTTACAAGTTCTGATTTATTGACCCACATGATGTCAAGAGATGATGTATATAAATGTGATTTTTGTTGTATGATTTTTCAGGATGCAGCAATGTACCATCTTCATAAAAGCATGCACGATAAAATGGATGTAAGGTGCTGTAACTTGTGTGGTAAAATGGCACAAGACAAATATGATTTTATAGCTCATTTCCTGAGTGAACATAAATAATGTCAATTTGTTTTTGTTTTTTTTATTCATATTACTTGATTTTCTTTTATTTCTGTGATGCTACATTGGTTTAAATCAAGTCCTACATGATTGATTGATTAAATTGTTTGTTGATTATTGTCCAGTGGGAGCCCTACATGAAATTGCATCTTGTCTTCTCATCTTTCTATCAGGTTAACCTAAACTAAGCTGAGGAGGAATAAGTCATTGAATGGTTGATTCATGATAATATAGACTCCTTGTTCCATTTATGTCAGGGTAAAATACAGTAGCTAGAGGTAGTTATTGAGTATGTTTTGTCAATTTTCAAATATCTTCTGTAAAATCAACTTCAACGACAAATCTTTATCAGTTTTGTATGGAAGAAAATTGAAGATCCCTTGGACCTATTCTAAATTCATAATGATTTTGTGGCATAGATAATCAAAATAGTTGCTGTGATGATAGCTCACCTAGCCTAAAAGGTCATTTTATATATCTTTTGTCATCACTTGGCATCAGTTGTCTTCCTTAGTCTGTTAGTCCTTCCATTATCATAATTTTTTTTAAATCTTCTCTTAAAATACTGGGCCAAATGTAACCAAACTTTACCTAGATGTTTCTTAGGGTATCTACTTTAAAAAAAGTATCTGTGAATTTGATTTATCATGGCGGCTGTTGTTTAAAATAGAACAAAGGAGTAAAATGCAGTGTTTGGCTTATATCTCAAAAACAGCACCAGTAAAAGGAAATTGGACTGGGCAAAAATAATCAGCAGGTCAAGGTCTATCGTCTGCAGAATTTTCAGAAAAATAAGACAATCCATTTAGGAGTAACTGCTCCGGAAATGTCATTTTTTAGAAAATTTCTCAGTTTTAACAGAAAGAGAGATTTTTTAAACAATAAAAAATGTCCAGAACAATGAGATCTACAAATAAGTCAAACTTGTTAGAAATCCTTAATGATCATATATAGGAGTTATTGCCCTTTCTTGAAAGACATATTTTACTCATTTTGTTCATTTTGTTGGAAACTTTTTAGAAACTCATCTCATCTGAAACTACTATGCCAAATGTCAACTAGATGCTCCTTCTGTTATCTTCTTTAAGAAATGTATCAAGGGACTAAATCCACCTTCAAACATGGCAGCTGTTGATAAAAATAGAACATATGGGTAAAATGCATTTTTTGGCTTTTTTTTACATGTGTAGTATCGATCAGTAGGTAAAGGTCTATCTCCTGGGAAATATTCAGAAAAATACTTCAACCTATTTTGAAGTTATTGCCCCTGAAATGTATTTTGTTTTGTAAATTTCACAGTTTTTGATTATTGTTTTGAAAACTATAACAGATATAGATAGAGAGAAATTAGTGGTCGACATTGTAGCAACATATTTTACCCATTTTAGAACTTTGGAGATGCATTCGTCATGTTAATAAGAGAATATCTAGGTTTGACATAATATGCAATGATTTATTTTGAGAAATTTTTTGTCTACTTTGAATCGATGATTTGCTTGCAAAAATAGTGGTTCACAGTATTTGTACTTATTGTGTTTTAACTTCTAGAGGGAAACCCTACTTTCATGTTCCTAAGGTAAGGTAAACAATATTCTCCTCTCATGACAGTTAAATTTTCAAAAATACGTGAGGCTTGCCGAGCTTATTAAAGATCTTTTCTCATCACTTTGTCGTCCATCACCGTTGTCGTTAATTTTTTACATTATGAACTTCTTCTAGAGAACCACTTAATGGAATGAAATAAAACATGGCATGAATTTTCCTTATGATGTGCTGACCAAGTGTTGTTACTTTGAAGCCGATCCATCATCCAAGATGGCCGCCAGTGGAGTACTTCGTTTAACATAGGACCCTATGGACAAAACATACCAATGTCTTCTTTTAGAGAACCACTGAATGGAATGAAACCAAACATGGCATGAATATTCCTTATGAGGTGCTGACCAAGTGTTGTTACTTTGAAGCTGATCCATCATCTAAGATGGCCACCAGAGGGGGACTTAGTTTAACATAGGACCCTACGGGAAATACATACAAATGTCTTCTTAAAGAGAACCACTAAATGGAATGAAATAAAACATAGCATGAATGTTCTTTATGAGGTGCTGACCAAGTGTTGTAACTTTGTAGGCGATCAATCATCCAAGATGACCGCCAGCTGGGGACTTCGTTTAACAAAGGACCCTATGGACAATACATACAAATGTCTTCTTTTAGAGAACCACTGAATGGAATGAAACCAAACATGGCATGAATGTTCCTTATGAGGTGCTGACCAAGTGTTGTTACTTTGAAGCCGATCCATCATCCAAGATGGCCTCCAGAGAGGGACTTAGTTTGACATAGGACCCTATGGGAAATACATACAAATGTCTTTTTTTAGAGAACCACTGAGTGGAATGAAATTAAACATGGCATGAATGTTCCTTATGATGTGCTGACCAAGTGTTGTAACTTTGTAGGCAATCAATCATCCAAGATGACCGCCAGCTGGGGACTTCGTTTAACATAGGACCCTATGGACAATACATATAAATGTCTTCTTTTAGAGAACCATTGAATGGAATGAAACCAAACATGGCATGAATGTTCCTTATGAGGTGCTGGCCAAGTGTTGTTACTTTGAAGCCGATCCATCATCCAAGATGGCCTCCAGAGAGGGACTTAGTTTGACATCGGACCCTATGGGAAATACATACAAATGTCTTTTTTTAGAGAACCACTGAGTGGAATGAAATTAAACATGGCATGAATGTTCCTTTTGAGGTGCTGACCAAGTGTTGTAACTTTGTAGGCGATCCATCATACAAGATGGCCGCCAGCGGGGGACTTCGTTTAATATAGGACCCTATGGACAATACATACAAATGTCTTCTTTTAGAGAACCACAGAATGGATTGAAACCAAACATGGCACGAATGTTCTTTATGAGGTGCTGACCAAGTGTTGTTACTTTGTAGCCAATCAATCATCCAAGATGGCTGCCAGCGGGGGACTTAGTTTAACAAAGGACTCTTTTTGAAATACTTTCACAAGTCTTCTTTTAAAGAACCACTGAATGGAATGAAACCAAACATGGCATGAATGTTCGTTATGAGGTGCTGACCAAGTGTTGTTACTTTGTAGCAAATCCATCATCCAAGATGGCTGCCAACGGGGGACTTAGTATAACAAAGGACCCTATGGGAAATATATACAAATGTCTTCTAGAAAACCGCTTAGTGGATTAAAGCCAAACATGGCATGAATGTTTCTTTTGAGGTGCTGACCAAGTGTTGTTACTTTGTAGCTGATTTGTCATCCAAGATGGCTGCCAGCAGGGGGAGTAAGTTTAACATAGGACCCTATGGGAAATACATACAAATGTTTTCTTCAAGAGAACCACTGAATAAAATGAAACCAAACAAGGCATGAATGTTCCTAATGAGGTGCTGATCAAGTGTTGTTACTTTGAAGCCGAACAATCATCCAAGATGGCCGCCAGCAGGGGGACTTAGTTTAACATAAGACCCTATGGGCAATACATACAAATGCTTCTTCTAGAGGAGCACTGAATGGAATGAAACCAAACATGGAAAAAAAAATGTTCCTTATGAGGTGCATGAAGCCGATTTACTGTTCAAGATTGCCACAATCATTATTGGGGTATCTGTTATGATTTTAATCTATTTTTACATGATTTCCAAAACTAAAGTAGAATCAGGTGTGCGACACAGGCTCTTGAGAGCCTCTAGTTAAATATTGAAATCTTAACTGTCAAGAATGAAATAATATTCTATGCACGAGATTCATTGCTGGAATCTCGTGCAATTCGACATTTTTTCAATCTTGACAGTTAAGATTTCAATATCTCTACAGATTTTTAGACGATATGAAGACAAATATTTTCACTGATCTTCAAAAAAAAAAGGAGGTGGGAGACAAAAATGGGTGGGAGAGAAAACAAAATTCTAAAAGTGGGAGGTGGGAGAAGGGTACCCCCTGTCCACCCCTCATATATGAATCGGGTAAGAATTATTGAAACAGTATATTACTTTACCAAACACGAATTGTTTGTATGAACCCATGAGACAACAGTAAACCACTATAATACATGTGGCCTCCTTTAGTCTTATAGTTGTTTCTGTTGATTGCTTGTTGTCTCATTGGCATATACCCAGCAATTTATTTTATTCATACTTAATGAAAAAATCTTCATTATAGGCTCATCTGGACCGAAGGCCAATTGTGCCATCATCTAGATCTGTCGTAATACATCTCTTCTGAAACTACTAATAAACTGAACACATTCTAACTTTACTTCACATTGTTGGTTCTTTGGTTCTCTAGATTATAGTTAGTGGATTGTATCATGGTTCATCAACCATAATGGCAGTGTCTGCGCACCCCCACATGCGGGGACGAGTAGCCAAATTGTCCTTCGTAGGATACGCATACCCGCATACGGTTTCATCATGAAATGTCATCGGATTGGGAATGAAACGTGAAATATACACGAAAATGATCGGTAATGCGGCGTTCAAGCAGTGCCGATTATGGCTCCCGTTTAAGATCAGACACCGCTAAGACACGAAAAGTGAAAAAGTCGGATTACTATCCTCAATGATCTGGAATGCCCTATAATTGTCTGAACGCAGTCGTGTACGTTCGTAACAGATACCTACGGATCGTGAATGGTCCGGAGAGGTCGGCCAAGCACCCCCGACTGTTAGGTGCGTCCCGTAACATTCGGTGAAAATCAACCGATTTTGTCTAGTCGGATTACAATCGTGACTATATCGTGACAGATTCTGCTGTATCGGATCAAGGATTGTAGGATTCCTGCAGATGCGTGGACTTCCAGATTCTGCTCTGTCTCTGTCTGTCTCTCTCTCTCTCTCTCTCTCTCTCTCTCTCTCTCTCTCTCTCTGTGTGTGTGTGTGTGTGTGTGTGTGTGTGTGTGTGTGTGTGTGTGTGTGTGTGTGTGTGTGTGTGTGTGTGTGTGTGTGTGTGTGTGTCTGTCTGTCTGTGTGTGTCTGTCTGTGTGTCTGTCTGTCTGTCTGTGTGTGTGTCTGTGTGTGTCATTCATTCACAGTACCTTGACCGGTCCACCATGAAGTGCTCGTAGGCTGACTTCTGTAGCAGGTTGCTCTCATGGAAATGGAAAAAGAAGACCTTCTGTTTGCTAATTATTATTTGAACAAGAGGGCATTGCGACCCGGTAGAAATAGATGATACTGGGTCAAGCCCTGGATATCCAGAAGGGAGCAGCTCGGCCAGTATGACACATTGATGAGAGAGCTGAGAGAAAAAGACCCAGAAAGCTTTCATCAACTACATGATGCTGCCCATAGAACTGTACGATGAAGTCCTAGCTTGGATCACATCCCGCATCACCAAACAAATTAACTGGTGGAGGCAAGCCCTTGATCCAGGACTGAAGTTTGCCTGTATCATCTGGCGACAGTTACATCAGCATAAAGTGGAACTTCAGAGTAACACCATGTCAATGTTTGTCCCTGAAGTCTGCAAAGCCATCATTAATGAGTACGCTGCAGAGGTAATCGCATGCCCAACTACCCCAGATGAGTGAAAGGAAATCGCAAATGAATTTCTACGCAGATGGAACTTCCCACATGCGTGTGGTGCATTGGACGGAAAGCACTTTGCGTGTAAGTGGCCACCAAATACCGGATCTACCTAACTACGATGGCTTTTTCTCTACAGTCCTGATGGCCCTCGTAGATGCAGACTTTAAATTTATCTGGGTTGATGATGGGGCAGATTGAGCAGCTTCAGACGCACAAATATACAACGAGTGTGAGCTGATCCTAAGCCACTTCATGGAGATGACAGAAATATGCCATACTTTTTTGTTGCTGACAATGCCTTTCAACTGAGAACTGACATGATGAAGCCTTTTCCTTTCCGTAACTTGACTGTGGACTTGCTGGACTTCTTTAACTGGCTCATCATCACTCTTCAGCAGATGAATGCATAGGAGAAATTGAAATAGGCTTCCCTTTCCTTGGTTGTATTGCAGTTTTCTTTATGACAGGCACAGGCTTTTCTTAGCACGCTTGGTTAAGTAACTTAATCCTGATAAAGACGAAATTATATAATTTAAATGGAGACAATCTGCCAATAACTGACGGCGATGCTCCTTGTAGAAGTACTGAGGCTGGAGTGATTATCTGCCGTCGCACGATTTTTTTATAGAACGGGACTATCACGTGAAACGGTTTTCTAACGGATATCTTCCGTCAGCGTATGTTCACTGGTTGGTCACTGTCGGATCTCTGTTGGATCGCATTCGGCAGAAACGGGACGCTGTCGGGACAGATTCGGTCGTTTTTTTACCATGCGAAAGATACAAATCGGATTGAATCGGATTGAGAACAGGATAAACTGGACAAATTCGGCTGGAAACGGCTGAATTTGGACGCTTCCTGAACAATATCTGATTGTTGTCGTAATTAAATAAATGTTTTTACAAATTTTAATTAAAGTTCGAATTTCCAGCCACAATTCACAGGATCTTGATCAGACTTTTGACAAAAGTTAATCGAGAATGGTCCTATCAAGCAGCAGAAGACATACAGACAAAAACTATTGTTAAAACTATAATATTTGTTGTTTTTTTTTTTTTTTTATCTTATTTTGTTATGTTTTTCACTCAAAACGTACCATTGAGATGTATTTTCCGGAATTCGCCGAGTGACGTCGAAATGCCATGTCATAACGTTACAAAAAGGCATGCGGAAGCAGTTGATATAAACTGGAAGCAGTTGATAAAGAAAGTCATATCACACAGTACGAAGATGTTGTTATTAAATCGTGTTGACAAATATTTCGGCTTAACAAATAGCCTTCGTCGGTGTCAATAATTTTAACAATACTGATTGTAGGTTAAAAATAGATCAGTAATACAGGTAAGTTTTGGTCTATTGATTTTAATCCACAATCTTGAACATCATAATATAAACAAAACCCGATACTCTAATATACGTGACTGTGTATATTTACATTCCAAAATAAGTGAAAAACAAAACTTAGTATTTCTTATTGATGCTGTTTGGATGATGTACATTAAGTTCCTTTATCCAAAAGCTTTCCCGAACCTGTCGCTGGGCATCACTCCAGTAAATGTTCTGTTCAATCACTAGGATTTTCATGCGATTAAAGTCATCAAGTTTGTGACCTGATTGTCTGAAATGCTGAGAAACTGGGAGAAGTGGCTTCTTAGAGATATCACTCCTATGGCCATCGAGGCGTTTGTGGAAAGGCTGCTTTGACTCACCGACATATTGGAGGCCACAAACCGAACATTTCAGTATATAAATAACGCTCATACTTTTGCAAGTAACATTGCAAAATATCTTATAGTTATTTTCGGTTGCCATATTGTGAAACGTTGATGAATGCTGCATCTGTAGGCAGCATTTGCAGCGTTTTTCCTCACACGAACGACATTCTTCAGAAGTACTTCTATTATCAGACACTTCAGCCCGCACTAGTAGGTTCCGCAGACTGTTGGGTTGCCTAAAAGCTATCATGGGAGGCTCAGGAAAAATCTTGGATAGTTTGGAATTCTTTTCAATTGTTTTCCAATGCTCACGAATGACACTAAAGCTGTTTTTGAGGGGTGGGTGGTAAGCGAGAACAAATGGAGTCCTTTTATTTTTCTTTTTATCTTTGTATTCTAAAAGTTTAGGAATTGATTCCGCTTTCTGAAACTTTTTTTGATATTTCTGTATTTGTATCCCCTTCTCTTCAAGCGGGTTTCAAGTTGACGTAGTTGTTTTTTGGTTGTTTCTGTGTTGGAACATATTCGCTTGACTCTTAGTGCCTGACTGTACGGGATGCTCTTAGTCAGATGAGGAGGATGGCAACTTTTAGGGGACAGATATTGATGAGTGTCAGTAGGTTTAGAATATAGATCTGTGGATATGATGCCATCTGTGGGCGAGCTGGAAGTATAGAGGAAGGCGATTTTGGATTTAGATTTCTCATGAATAAATTTGATACTTGGATGTATGTTGTTGGCATGAGTGATGAAAGTATCTAAATCCTTTCAATTTAGACTTGTTTATATATATATATATATATATAATTTTACAGATCTAACATTGTTGGGTTGATGTTTAGACGAGTTGTATATATATATATAAATATATATATATATATATATATATGTCTAAATTCAAAACAACGTTCAAACCTATGATTGCGTTGGATAAAAACCGCAATTTTATACGAATACATGCAAAACAAGTTTCTTGGTAGAGGGGTCTAAAAACAGCACAAACAATATTTTCCAAAAGACCAAAAAAGTGAAAAGTATATTTAAACAAAACGCATTTGACTAGCAGGTCGAACAACAGTTGGTCCCTGCTGACTGCCATTGGCGATTGCCAAATAAACGGATCACCAGATGTAACAAAATGGATCTTAATTATCAATTTAATACCAAACAGAAAACAATAAACTTGCGGAAAAGATGGTATTCCGCCATCATGGGGTGCAAACATTTGTACACCATATCCGGATTTCGACAATTAATGTCTCTTCAGTGATGTTAGGAATCGAAACGGTATTTGGAAGGCCATATGATTTACCTCAATTTAGGGTAGACTCTTGAATTTTGAAGAGTCGAAATAGGATGAACGGATCATATAAACCCGAAGGCAAATATAATACAAGCCCAAACAAAAAAATATAAACATGTTTAAATTCAAAACAACGTTCAAACCTATGATTGCGTTTGATGAAAACCGCAATTTTTATACGTGTGCATGCAAAAAAATTTCTTGGTAGAGGGGTCTAAAAACAGCACAAACAACATTTTCCAAAAGACCAAAAAAGTTAAAAAGTATATTTAAACAAAACGCATTTGACTAGCAGATCGAACAACGGATGTTCTTAAACACTGCTGACTGCCATGGCGATTGCAAAATAAACGGATCACCAGATGTAACAAAATGGATCTTAATTATCAATTTAATACCAAACAGAAAACAATAAACTTGCGGAAAAGATGGTATTCCGCAATCATGAGGTGCAAAAATTTGTACACCATATCCGGATTTCGACAATTAATGTCTCTTCAGTGATGTTAGGAATCGAAACGGTATTTGGAAGGCCATATAATTTACCTCATTTTAGGATAGACTCTTGAATTTTGAAGAGTACATATGTATATGTATAGATAAGGATTTGTATAGTAAGAAATCCTTGGTATAGATAATCTATTCTATTTATATATTTATCTCACATGTTTGTAATGCTTTTTAATACAAATCCTTAATTGATCATATCACGAATTCTAGCTAATATATAAAGGAAAAATATTTTAAAAACTAACCAGGGACGTTTATTGCGATAATTTCCACGTTTATTTCTCGTTTTATTACCGATCCGATGACACTTAATTATAAAACCAGAAGCGGGTGATGACAGTGTAATGTTCAGAATGTTAAGATCTTGCTACTTTCCTTTTGTGATAAAATTATCAGATGACTCCCTAAATTTAATTAAATGAGTATACTTCAAACCAGTAAATGTCTGAAATGGGCACTTTTTGTACTCGACTTACTGATATTTACTCAACCATTCTGAATCGGTCTGAATTTCTACACGATATTACTCGAATGTAGTATGAACCATAGTAAACAGTGTTAATTTGTACTCAAGCCTTCTCCTGGCCATGCTTAAAGTCTGAACTCGTACTCGACCTGACCGGAACAGTCCCTAGTGACGATCGGAACATGAATTGGCGCGACCTTAAAAACAAACAAAAATATCGTCATGAAGAGTTTTGTGAATCATCAATATATTTTATCATTTTAAATTATGCACAAACATCTCTTCTGTTTCTATTTGAGTAAAATAAAGAGGTATATTTTTTCTGCATTTTAATTTTGATCTTATATATGTTTCAGTGTATCCTTTCCAAATAGTCACATCAAAATTGTTCGTTCAAATTAATCGCCACGCCCAAAAATTTACTGTTAACGTCAAAAGCAGATAAAGAAAAATACTGCCAGAGATTTCGACAAGATTATAAACATGTTTCGTCAAGAAAGTACCCCTACAACGACACATTCTGAAGTTTCTGATGTGTTGTAAAGATATGTAAGATTGAGTTAGAGAACAATTACTTTTTTAAATGCATATAATATTAAATTAATTTGGAGGTTCCAGTCCACCGTGACTACGTAAGTATAATTTTAGTCTTCCTTTAAGATACATGAATTTTGAGTGAAAAAAGGACAATCATATGTACTAACATATAAACGGATTAATCAAACGAATTAACACAATTCAGGCTTGCAAAGTATTCCTTTATATCATAGACGTATGTACAAAGAACATGTTGTGGCCAATGATCTCATAAATTTCACTAATATAAATGATATTATAAAACAAATAAAATAGTTCCGTTGTTACTCATGATAAGTGCGACATTCACGTCACAAATCTAAACAGATTTATTACTCCGTCGCTGACGGATGGAAATGGCAGAAACCTGTAATTCAATGCTTGGTATTTGTTGCTTTAACCATTTTATTTTCGTTTATTGTTTTGTACAGTTGTTCTTGTGCGGTGTTGTTGCACCACTGTCACAGGTTGGAGGACTGTTGGTCGTCTTTAAACATGTTTAGCCCTGCCACATTCTGAATGTGCCTGCCCAAAGTCAGGAGCAGGTAGTTCTGTGGTTGCATGATATTTCTGTGTATTTTATTTGTCTTCGGTTTGTTGGTTTGTTCATAAATCAGCTCGTTGATTTTCTTACTTGAATCGTTAACATTATGTTATGTCGTGGCTTTTCATAGCTTGCTATGCAGTATCGGTTTGTTCATTGTTGAAGGTCATACTGTGACTTTTGATCTCTGTTTAATTAAGGAATAATTTAAAACTTGGAATTGTCTACACCAAGAATGGATTACCTTAGCTGTATTTAGCAAACCTTTCGGAATTTTAAGTACTCAATGCTCTTTGACTTCGTATTTTATTTCTTTTGTAGAAAAAAACACGCGTCTGGCCTACAACATTATAAGCCTGGTATCTTTGATGAGGTTTATTTGTTGTTGTTGTCTCATTGGCAATCATACCACATGTTCTTGTTTTATACAGGGCATTTGTATACAAGGTATGAATCATTCAGTGAATCTACCTTCTGAAATATAAAGCCTCATACCAATTGTATACCAGCACAGATAAGCATCCCTATATCCCGAATTCGGCGACTTTTGTTACCGGCAATAAAAAAAAAACATATTAAGAGGTATATAGCTTTTCATATGTTCAATTTATTCTTATACCACTTTCCAAAATAACACAATATTCTTCAACTGAACACTATATTTTCATTAAAAAGCAATTTTATTTTTCATACAAAACAATAAATGTTAAAAAAAACTGTATTTTTTAAAACAACTACATACCAAAGAGGGAACATTATCTTGTTAAAGACGTTTGATTTTATCTTTTTTCATGGACTTCAGCTTTTTGCATTTGCCTTGGAGTTCGATATTTTTGTAATTCTTTTTATTTTTTGTAAGTATTGCTATTATAGAAGTAAATCTAGCAAATATAATGAATTTAAATGCGGCCATTCCAAGTCAAGAATTACTGATTGTGGCCACTTATCATGTTTATCATGTTTACACAATGATTCAAACTATGGCTTCAAGAAAACATCTTGATAAATATGCAATATTTATATTAATAAAAGAAAACATGACCGAAAAGTAATTTACCCAATTTTCTATTTAATGTTTTTGGTAGGTCTTGTATTTTGATCATTGTTTGAGGCTAAACGTTTCAAATTTAAAGGCATAACATGCTTAAAGTTTCAAAGAGATATTTAAGGGCAACAGCTCCTATAAAAATTGGATAAATGGTTAACGCCATAGTGTATTATTAAAGTTCTTATACAGCTGATAACTTTTTACCATCACAGTTTTGGTCACAAAAGTTATATTTGGTTAAAAAGTTGTCATTTAAACCTTTGAAACCCATTCCACTTCTTGACGGAAACGGCTCAGCTAATTTCGTTCTGATATGCTACTCTCACTTGTTCTAATTATTCTATCTTTTTAAGAATGGTTGAATAAAACAATGTGTTTAAAGCCTTCTTTTTCGATAAAATTCCGTACCACATTCTTTATAGTAAATGGCTTTTTTCCAGCAGCATGTATTCTCATTTATGTGTTGAGATTATACTAAGTTGATAATCTGCAAAAACAAGTGTGATGGTATAATATATGATAATGTCAAAATGTCAGGCGTTCTCACAGCTTGTAAGAGAAAAAAATGTGTATAATATGTTCTGCTAGGACTCATAAATTTGTAGACATTTATTGTTTATAATAATAAAAAAAATATTCTAACCCTCAGTTAACATTTATACCTGAATGAAATAGAATAAAATGGATCAATTTTACTGCACCAGATGCGCATTTCGACAATTTCAGTGATGCTCGTCGCCAAAACGTTTGAAAATTCCAATTCAATAAAAACTTTGAAGAGCTGATAAAACCACAAAGGACAAAAAGATAAACCAAAGCTGGACACATTGTGAAGAAAGGATATGAAACCATATAAAACTATGATATTTCGTTAATCAGAAGCTTAGATTTTTATTTCCAGACGCCACTCTGCAGGACAAAACAAAATTATCTTTGAAATTTCGGAAAAAGGCTATGGAATAACCGAACAAAGTCGTTAAGTCATTGATAATTTCCTAAGGTTAAGAGGATGTACATTTCGTCCATGGTAACGGACATATGTGATTTCTTCAATAATATACAAAAAACTCACACTTTTCACATCTTCTTTTCGTCAAATTTTATAACATTCTGAAGCGTACAAAAAGATGTTAAAGTTTGACATCGGAACAGGACATATGACGTCATACTGGTATGTGCAAAAGACTAGATCAACGATTCACGGATTTTTTTTAACACAATGAAATTGTTGACCATAAGAGAAATAGGTTTAACAACTTGTGAGAATTGGATATTGCTTGATATCAACTCTCGTTATTTAATTTAAATAGTAATAATAAACTCGCCGAAGGCTCGTTTATTATTATATTGAAATTAAATAACTCGAGTTCATATGAAGCGATATCCATTCCTCACTCGTTATGAAACCTATAAATATATAATTTGATATGATATCTTATTTCTACTTACAATAAATACTCCAGCTAAACCAAGCGCACATACCACGAAACAAAAGCAACAAGCCCAGTACTCAATGGCAATTTCATCACAAAATCCGTCCTTTTTGTTGAAAGCTAAAAACAAATATATTATTTATTTGACTATGTATTATTTTACCGTAATGATTAAGACACACTCAAAACGATGCACTTTATAATTCAAATTTATCGTGGTTTCTCATTTATATTGTCTTTATCGCTTTAAAGACATATTTATGTTTAGCCTGAGAAACCCAAGTTTTTGGTGGAGTTCGTGTTGCTCAGTCTTTAGTTTTCTGTGCAGTGTTTTGCGTTGCTTTTCTTTCTGTCGTTTTCTTTTTTTTTTTTTTTTTTTCCATTGCATTGTCAGTTTGTTTTCGACTTATGAGTTTGAATATCCATTTGGTTATTTTTTGCCACTCTTTGTTGAAAAATGTAATCCATTATCTTGCGCATTTAGAGTTACTAGATATTTTCCATCTTTAGATGTATTTATAATATGTGTAGCCTGGCATCCTGACCCAATCTAATACTTCGTCGATAGGGCCAGGCGTAATACAATCCACGTGACCAACTATCAGCGCTGAACAAGACTGAATTACTGCGCATGTGCAAGTTCTATAAAGGAGGAATATATCGATCGGATCGTTAATTAACAGTTGATCCACGATGTAAACCAATAACGTTTGAATTATATATGCTAACTTTTTCGAAATTTGCATTTCATATGAAATGAAAAAATAATTTTCAATAAATTCGTGACAATATAAATATTTCCCGCCATGTGTCAAGAAATGACGCTATCCCACGATGCATCATTCTAACATCCAATTGACGAAAACATGTCGTTGTATTCCGCCTGGCTCTACTGTCGAGCAGTGAGCCAGGATCCCAGGCTATAATATGTGTGCCTAATAGTGTTCGGATTACAGAGACAATCTAATAGTTTCCACTTAATGTAAATCCGTTTTTAACAGTTGAATTCAGTATCTTTGTGCCTTTAAGGAATTCAATAAATTGGTTTTTATGAGGAGTTTAATACCTTTTTTCCAATTGGAACTAAAACGATTCGTTTCTCATGGAAAATCTAGAATCTTAATGCCCAATGAGAATCAACTAAAATTTCCAATCACAACATTTTGAAAATAAATCTTAGAATTAACAACGCAGCTGAGACAGGGGTATGACCTGACCGTTTGACCAAAAAAAGAGAACTGTCTCTGGTTTCGAATTTGAAAAATCTGTTTTGGCGGTTGGGAAGAATATATGATATTTCGTTAATCAGAGGCCCTGTCACAGCTTAGATTTTTAATTCAAGACGCCACTCTGCAGGACCAAACAAAATTAGTTTTGAAATTTCGGGAAAAAGGCTAGGGAATGACCGAACAAACTAGTTTTTTGTATAGATGGTCGGTCCATGACACTGCCACATTTATGACATATAATTTTAAATAGCGCTTTTCATTAATATTTTGCTGTATCGCATAGTTAATGCTGGTATTTGCAAATACAAAACAAAAATGTGTCCGTAATTTCCCTAAACAGCCATTCTCAATCTAAATTTTGTCGATATCTTTAAATATAGGTTTTCAATATTAGAGTGCATAAACATTAAACTATTTTTGAACGAATAACTATAACGATGTTAGAAAAAGACCGTGAACTTTCGATATCCCGTGAAAAGGCCGTGATAATTTGTCCTTTCGTGCTTAATAAAAAATATCACGGCCTTTTCACTGGTTGTTGAAACCCGAGTGAAAAGGCCGTGATATTTTTTCATGTCAATTTTTTCTTATCCTAATTCAGATTTAAAACATCCCATGTAAATATGACTTCGTTTTTAGCAGGAAAATCAACTTTTTCCTGAGGAATGTAATAAGTAAAACACAGAGAAACACTTAAGACATGTTAGAGTGAGTTGTTTACCTGTATAATGAGTCAAATTATCTAATATGATTAAATTAAGCTACAGCATATTCGATTACTTACATATTAAAAAAATATTGATAAGTTGTACTATCTACCCAATGAGGTTGATTATATAAGCAGGTATATGGTATCGTATGGCATGAAACAAGGAGCAAAAATCATACCGTATATATTGGCAAACTGTTAAAGAACAGACATAAAAAACGGAAAATATTGAAACGGAAAAAGGGCGTTGTTATATGCTAAAACAATAAAAGACGGAAAACATTTATCACAGAAAGCAACTAAAGTCAACACTGAGTAACAGTATTTTAACGTGGGGTAAGTTCACGCATAATGTTGCGTGGTTTAACATGTTTTCTAGAGCTCAATCATATATGAACAACATAAGATTAAACAGTAAAAAATAAGTTGGAAACGTTTCACTCATCAGATCTGCACGAAGCACAAAAAATCACTTAATAAAAGAAACAATTCAAAAGACACAACATACTTATCTATATAATCGTTATTTACATTGTATATACTAGTAATATCTTCCTATATCTAGTATTGCTTGATTGGTAATGTGGCAAAATAGAAAATAAGATAGAATAATTTTGTAAAATAGCTGTATACATCTTCACACAATACAAAGGTTAAAACAGTGGTACCGGTAAAATAGCTGTATACATCTTAACACAATACAAAGGTTAAAATAGTGGTACAGGTAGAATAGATGTATACGTCTTAACACAATACAAAGATTAAAACAGGTGTACCGGTAGAATAGTTGCAATACACAAAAATATTCATTTAGATATTTGTAATGTGAATCTGGAAGTCGGCTTCATATGTATCCCTGTTTACATTTGATCATGTTGTATTTACTATCTTAAACTGCGAGCGATTTTGGACCGAACTGACGAAATTGTTCAACTAAAAAAACAACTAAATGACATATCAACCAGTTAGATTTATATTTTACGATTTAATAGACGGCAATTCAAAACGGATGTTTATCTAAACTCCAGTACGATTTTGCTAAACTTAAAATGTCTTTAATCATACCAGGCTTATAATTTATAATTAAGTCCTATGCGGGTTTCGTCCATAAAAGACATGTCATTTGCGCTCGAACCAGAACAGTTGTAATTCCTAATCAATTACAAATTTGAAGAGCATTTCAAACCAAACATTCTTCAAAATGGGTTGCCAAAGCTGACTGAGATCATATTTTATCGGCTGACAAAAATCTTAGTCTTTCGAATTTTTTAAACATAGTAATGAACAGTAAATCAACGCGAGTTATATATACATTTCTGATGATGACTTACGTGTCGTTGGAGTAACATTTTCTACATTTCTCATTTTACTGTGAACATCAATTCCTGTTCTTTTGAAATAATCAGAAGAAACACTATCCAAAACCAAAAGCTGCACACCCTGTACACTATTTTTAATCTTACTGGAAACATACTGTGATGAACTATTCTCTATATTTTCACCATTTACTTCGATAAGCACATCTCTATGTTGTAGACCTGCTGCTGCGGCAGGTGAATTTTCCTCTATATGATACGTATAAAAGCGGTTTGTGCAGCTGTCATTTTGTAACGTAAATCCAAAGCCTTGAAAAGAAGGTATTCTCTTAACATAACATAGTCTGGAGTAGTACTGCGATTGGATATCTGCGACATCCCTCTTGCATCTACAGTGTAATTGATTTTTTTAAGTAACTGTCATCTAATTTACATATATAACCAACAATTAGCTGGGAGGAGGATAGAGCAATTTTTCACTTGAAACAAAAGCAAAGGTTGACAATGATCTTTTAGATGTAACAAACAGTTCATTTATTCTCTCAGCTATGTTTTATTCACTATATTAAACTGAATGTTCTGTTACTATTGTCTTTCCAATAACAGTTTTTCTCATTATTTTCAACAAAAACGTAACAACGGACGTAGCAACAGAATAAAGCTGCATCACAAAACAGTAGTTATCATAAAATATATTGCATGTACATTTGTAAGTCAGTACTTTTCAAATTTTCTATCAATCATATAAAAATATATCTATATCTGTTTATGTGGTATTTACTATTTTACCATGTGAGAGAATCGGAACAAAACTAACGACGGTAAACGGACTTACTAATTGAATGACATACTAGACAAGACAGTACGTTTTACATCATTTGATTTAATCAACAGTGATTTAAAACGGACAAGTTTCTGTCTAAACGGCATTCATTTCATGTTTTTATACAAAATCACGATGTCAATAAACCTAAAATGTCTTCAATGATACAGTCTTTCTATCTAAGTAATTGATTACGCTAGACCCGTGTTTCGTATTCAAAAGAAACATCATTTGCGGTCAAATCAAAACAATTGGAAGTCCAAATCAATAATGTATTAAAATATCACTGAAAATATTTCAAAACGTTTTGTAAATTCAGGCAAAGGTCACCTTTACCTGATGAAAAAATACTTACTCGTTTGAACATTTTTAACCACATTCACATGGAACGACCTAAATGTTTTATTATTACTTACATGTGCTTGTTGCTGTTAAAATGTTAACATTTCTCATTTTACTATGAACATCAATTTTTTTTTTTTGAAATAATCAAAAGAAACACTATCCAAAACCAAAAGCTGCACACCCTGTACACTATTTTTAATCTTACTGGAAACATACTGTGATGAACTATTCTCTATATTTTCACCATTCACTTCGATAAGCACATCGCTATTTCGTAGACTTACTGCTGCAGCAGGAGAACTTTTTCTATATATCATACGTATACAAACGGTTTGTGTAGCTGTCACTTTGTAATGAATATCCAAAGCCTTGATAAGAAGATATTCTTATAAAATTATATAGTCTAGGATAGTACTGCGAAGGGATATCTGCGATATCACCTGATGTATGACAAATATCGTCATTTATAATGAAATTGAATTATTTAGTATTGTCATCTGTAATACATAAATAAATGACAAATACCTGAGAGGGTGAAAGAGCGAGAAAACATTGCAACTGAAGGTGTAAAAAAAAGTTGAAAATGCTTTTTTATATGTAGCATTCTGATCTTTCAGCTATGTGTTATTAAAACAAATATAACAAAAAGACCGCACTCCCATGTAAATTTAGAAAGGGGAGGCCCATAAAAACAGACAAAATTAAAACATCATCTACCAATGGAACGAGTGGAAAACAACTGGCATATTCTTGACTTGGTATAGGAATTTCTCGAAGAAAATGGTGGGTTAAACCTTGTTTTATAGATAGCTTACTACCCCACCCCCATCCTTTCCCAACTTGTATGGCAGTTGGTAATAGTTCTTTCATATTGACAAAAATGGGTGAGCAACGCAAACAGATATAATAGGTTAATGTGACTATAATTGGAATCCAGCAGCCAAACCTCTGTACACATACATCGCAAAAGTACAACATAACTGATTAAAAAGACAGGCAACGGACATCTGTAGTTGTTGAGAAAATCACTACTACTGTTTCGTTTTTTTTTTTTTTTCTCAATATTTTCATGGAATGACAGAATTAATATTATATTTTTTTATGATAATTACTTACGTGCGGTTGTTGCTGTTACAATTTTCCCTTTTCTCATTTTACAATGAAATGAATTCTTTCTCCTTTGAAATATTCAACAGAATCACTATCAAAAACTTAAATCTGTCGACCCTGTTCACTGTCTTAATCTTATTGGAATTTGACTATGATTAACTATATGTTTTCACTATTCATCTATGTAAGCAAAGGATTATTGTGTCGACCTGCTGTAGATGCATACGAATTTTCCTCTATTTGATACGTACAAAAATGTATACAGATTGTTCTTTAGCCTCTACAATGAAATAAAATTTTTGAAGCATTATCATCGGTAAACATTATATAAATAACACAGATAGGGGAATTTGTCATAGTGTTACCCCCGAGAAAAAAAACATTGCCATTCGAGGAGATGCTAATGTTGATTGTAAGTGTGATGATCTGCTCCATCACCCTCTCAACTATGTCTTATTCTTTTAATTACTCAGAATTTCCTGTTACAATTGTCTTTATAATTCTTAAATCCAAAATTTAATTATTTTCTTTAAATTCGATTTCAATTCAAATTATTGTCTTTAAAATACTAATTGGTTTTTCTTCTATATACCAACTGAGGATTACAGTTTAAAATTTGGAAATACCACCCTCAAATTAACCAACCTAACAACGGGAATTGAAAAGTGAGTGTATTCATTATTAGTTCATAAACGTATATGTAATTCATACATAAACAGTGTAAACCTTTCCCAATTTATCTCTATGGCGCTTATGCTTAAAGTGCCAGATTGATATGAAATGGAGATTCCACATTTTTACTGTATATTGATCTATAGGATACGGTTGAAAATAACCTTTCTCTTTCTTAAACGTGAGTGACAACCTATAATGGTATCAACAGTTGATAATGCAGAACGGAACTTTCGATTTTTTTTTTTTTTTATTTTATTACAATATCTTAAAATTTAATAATCTGTGTATATTGATGTTTTCTAGAACTTGAACCTTTCCTTTTTGGTCATATAGGTTTTCGATTGTTTCGGTTCTTATCTTGGTTTTTAAATATTCGGCTGTAAGCGTTCTTGATGAAGGTAAATCCAGAAAAGCTTCGAAGGCATGAAATTTATAACGTGTTGTTTACATTTTTCAGGTCTATGACAAGAAGACAAAATGCTACCATTCATTGTTATTCTGGTACCATTCTGGTGACAACTTTAGTTCTCTATATTAGACCAATTTATTTCAGTTGTTTTGTATCTTTTTCCTGTGAGCTGAATCTGGTGCATTGGTGACGTGCAGTACGTTACAAACAACATTTTCACAACGATCACAGCTATATTTATTTTAAGAAAACCGGAACATAAAGCATTCATAGTCCTTTGTTATTTTGTAATATTTCGGGAAAATATTTGGTTTAGAAAATTTCATCCATTTCTAGAATTATTCTAATACGTACATGTACAATGTAAGTGTTAATCAATTTATGTTTAGTTGGGGCATTCCCAGTAAAAGCTTCCATGCATTGTCTATTAAGAATGTTTAGTTGGGTCATTCCAAGTAAAAGCTTCCATGCATTGTCTATAAAGAAGACGTTTTGGTTGAATAAACTGATGTGATTTATTTTCTTCGAAATACTGCTGATTTCAAGCATTACTATATATCGATGGAGGTTTCAATAAATCTTAATTTAATGTAATGTAGAATAAGTTTCATGTTCAGACAATTCCCAACAAAAGTGGACTTAATCATACACGCAAATGAATTTACATTAAACACTTTTATACTCTCTATTACATATAATGATCGATCCTTTCTTTTTACCTGCTCTTTGAAAATGATGTTTCAACATACTTTTAATAGGAATGAAAATGATAATAAAAGCATTCTTCAGAATATTTTGCATAAGAGATTTTCTCATAACGATACAATGAGTATTGGAGGACATTTTGTCAAACTCATAAAAAAAGAAATTTAAACCTATAAATTTACATCACTTCAAACATCATTTTTTATCTCAAATTAATATTGTTACCAGTTGCATAATCCATTTAAAGAAAAACACCTGTTGTTACATTGAGACAAATTGACAGTAGATGTAAACTTACTTTTTGTGCATTCACATTTCCAAAGTTTTTCAGGTAATGCTTAAACATACTTTTGAAAGGAATGAAAATCATAATAATCGTACTTCAGAATATTTGGCATAGGAGATTTTAACATAACAATACAATGAGTATTGGAGGACATTTTGTCAAACTCATAAAAAAGTAATTTAAACCTATAAATTCACATCACTTCAAACATTATTTTTTTCTCAAATTTATATTGTTATCAGTTGCATCATCCATTTAAAAAAAAAAACACCCAATGTTACCTTGAGACAAAATGAAAGTAGATGTAAACTTACTTTTTGTGCATTTACATTTCCAAAGCTTTTCAGTTAAGTAGATTCTATTGTGCTGGTCGGATACTGTTTATTGGCAGTTCCCGGACGTTAAGCTTATTGCAATCAGTTATTTTATTTTCAAATGCGCACAAATACATGTAGCTATAAATATTTTGATCATTTAAAGAGATTTATAAAAGGATTTATTAACGTATTAGGATGTTCTTTTTGAGTCCGATCACTCAATTAGTGCTGTCACTCTATCATGCTCATCGAATGAAAATATGACTTAAAAATCTAATAAAAAATGGTTTTAACTTTGTGTATAAAGACAGTATAAATTACCTTTACATTCAGGCGTTAAAAAGTCATATTTTGTTATTGGTCAATCAAATTGACCAAATTTGCATGGTCATTCGTCAAAATATGATTCTTCTGATGCCTTATTTTTTCAACCGGTATGGTAGTTGTTGCCAATAATATTTTATATATGACAAGAAATATATCATAATTCGTCAAAATCGTATTATATTGTTACGGCCAGAAATCACCTTTAAATTGTAGCCAACAAAATACACAAATTAATAATAATTAAACAAGATTTTTCATATACAAGTTTACAAAAAGTATTACACAGATAGAAATGTCAACTTAATTTAACTGTCAAAATATATTTCCGATCTTTTGTCTTTTCTTTATCCGGAATTCTTCTCGGGAATCCAAACAGAATATTACGTCCAATAGGTCACAGTCTAGTATGATGTTGTTCGTAAAAAAAACTGCCAATCCAACTGCTGAGAATATTAATGTTTATCGATGTCTATGTCTGAAAGTTTAACATCATTCTGGAATCATTATTTAAGTCAAATAGAAAGTTTTAATCATTCCAGCAGTCTCTATGATTGTTCCAGTGATTTCTAAACTGCACAGTTACAATATTATTTTGAAACCAACTACAAATATTATGTAAACATATTATAAGGCCACACAAATTAGATCAACTAAATAAATATGATAGTAACAATATCATAACAATATGTTTATCGTCATGACAAAATGAAAGCAATTTTTTACAACTCCGTACCAAAACATTCAAAATATTACCAATGTATGTCAATGTTTTCAATGTAGCTCCTATCATGTAAGTAGGCCAAGAATCCAGCTCAAATTATGAAGTTCTGTTATAATATCAGAGGAACAAAAAAGTGTTTTAATCATAATAACGTTTATGCCAATTCATTTAATTGATGATTAAATAAGTAACAAGACGTATGCAACGATGTACGGCATACACTACTTATGCGTACTGAGCACATGGGTTTTGGGGGTTTATGTAGCTAAATCTTTACTTTGCCGTGTGGTGTTTTATATACAGTTCTTTGGTGTTTCATGAGGTTTTTTTTTTTGGCCAAGTTGGAAGTTTTTTTCCCTCCTTTGTATCGTCTCTTCTTTCTTATATTAGTGACAAATAGCCTATATTACAGTTGAAGACATTTTTTTATATGTATACTTCGAAAATTTTTAAGTATAGCCCAAACCTTCTTTGTGTGTATATATTTTTAATCACTCAGAGAATCTTTTAAAAGATAAAGTACACGGATGTTTGTGAACCTATTTGAAATTCAAAACACTACAAACCAATTTTCCGAATATGAAAAAATAAAAATATTTCTTTTGAAATAAAGTCATTATTCGTTTTCAAATAAAATTGCATTACCACTTCAATAACTAAGATCCTGTTTGTGGTTTAAATATTTTTTATAGCATACCGATTTCACCGTATTCAAATTTTAGTTAAACACATGACACATCATTTATAACGGAACATTTTATCCTGCTTCATTAGGAAGGTAAATATTATTTCTTTATGCATCATTGACTACACGTATAACAAAAAACTATGAAATCACCATGAAGGTAAAACTAAAAGAAAACACGATCTTAATTTTTTGATTCATTTTTTATTTTGAATTTTCAAATCTGAAGGGCAGATATTTTATTTGGCTATTTCAAACTTTTTCCATCTTACTTTTGCAGAAGAAAAAAAATGCTTATTCATGTCACAGTGTCACTGGTAAGTAACTTGATTGCAAATGTACTCACAAGTTGAAACGTCATTAGTATAGAACGTTTAAGAATTTTGGTGCGATTTTACAAAACGAATCTGGACAGCAAGAGGGTGGTTAATCACCCTCACATTTATCAATTTAAATTATGAACAAATCTCACTGCAGTTTGTTTTAGTTGAACAAAGAGGTATTTTTTTCTCAACAGTTATCTTATTGGGGCCTTACAGATCAACCATACGAATTGATCATTTGTTTCAGTGTGTCCTTTCTCATTGGTAGTGCTTTGGTACATGTACCGACATGATTTATAACAAACTTTCCGAAATTTCTCCGTTGAGAAAAATAACCATTCCGATCGACGTTATAACGTCCTCATACAAGCCGTATACCAAACGGCTGTGATTTTGATTTAATTGATTATCCTTGAATGTATTTAAAGTCTATGAAAGATCTTGCAAAGTACAAAATTTGCAAGTATCCTTCTATACACAATATTATCGTGTGTGTAAATGGCACAGTGCAAAAAGGTATAATCTATCTGTCGGGAGAGAAAAGGCATAATGCTTTTCGTTTACTAGGTTTTGATCACATTTGTGAGGTAAAAATCTTGAAAGATACAGTTTCTTAAGTTTTTATCATAATTATGTTGAATGTGATATACTCTTAACCCAAAAATAACAACTAGTGTAGTGTTGGCACACTACAACTTAACAACTCACCAGTTGGTATGTATAAGTTATAAAATAAACACAACTAATTTATTAACAAAATGCCATGTCGGTGGTTGTTCATTTTAATTTCAAAATATTATTTTCAAATAGAATCTCTAACGAATAACACGTCATATAATTAGACATTAAGGACCAATTATGACTATAAATTTTGATTAAAATTTAAATTTATCCAGCGCATAATTAAGCAATTTATAAATAAATATTTTGTTCTTGTTTTAGAAAATGCTTTGTTTTTTTTTTCTTCTATCTGGAGGTTGAAGGTTCATTTATGCTCTTCACCTTCATACTTTCTTTAGCCACTTTATTTTTTTTATTTGAGCGTCACTGTTGAGTCTTTTTAAGAAGAAATGCAAGTCTGAGGTACAAAATTTAAATTCTGGTATCTATGACGAGCTTATTTAAATCGCAAAACTTTCAGAAATTTAAGGGAGAAATGATACATTTTCGCAAAGATTCGGTGGTAGCAAATGTATCATCATGGTAAGAATGTGTGCTGTAAAACTTTAATATTGTGTTTATTTTACTCGGAGACACACATACTAAGTTCGATTTTCTCGTGTTTTCACAGGACTTTTGTCAGAGCGAAATTCCTCGATGTCACTTAACAAAGATTATATAGATCATCATAAACATGATAAATCTGCTTGCAAGTAAAATGTCATATCATTGATATGTGTTCAATAATACCTGATAAAAATTCATTTGACTAATTTTGGAACCAAATGAGACTCTTTTGATTTTCTTCGGCTTAATTATTCAAAATAAGAGGACACAATGCAAATGTTTGATATACTTGTAAACACACCATGTGAACTGAATTTGGAGCACTTATCAACGATTTTCGTCTGTGTCAGGAAATGAAAATATCACTTTATCAAATATGGTTATGGTGTAACTATGAAATGTCAAATTTTTTTTCCGTGTAGAAGTAATCATGCTTACATTGGTATGTCGTTTCTGTGTAGTCTGATTTGTCAGATGAAAGATCACGATACCTTGTCATTGTTTTTCTAATAGAAAACAAGAGGTTTCTGTTCAATTGTCTCTTGTCTGCTTCAAATTTCAGAGTAATGTGTAATTCAATTGATGTAATAGCATTGTGACAGTCGTGTTCCAATGAAGACCAAGGGTTAGTCCTCAGTGAGTGGGTCACCACTAGACTGTTGTAGAAATACGTGAGTGAATAACGGTAATTATTAAATTGTTTATTTTAGAGACTTTGTAAATGTCTATGGGCTGTCTTTGTCATTTTAATCCTGTTATATTTCCATAAGTCCATCATTATTCTGGCCGTGTACCTTTTCGAAAAATACGGTGGATATAATAAAAACTAAAATATTATATTTTTGTTTATTGTCTATGGTTAACTTATTATTCCATTGCTTTCAATCTTAAACTTTCATCTTTAATATGCCTTTCTTAAATTCTGTAACATTTATTCTAGGGTAATTCGAATACGTGTAACATTCATAAACATTACTTTTTTGTCATCGTCGTTTCTTACAATCCTTAATCTAATTTGAAATTTAAAAAAAACCAATTAGGGCATTTCCTTATGATAATCATCAGTAATTGTATACATTTTGTGCCGAATCTATATTCCTCGCCCAATAGTTTTATGTGTTCTGGTCATTTCTTTAAGAAACAATTAAGAATGCTGAATGCAGATTTGGTTTCAACAAAGATAAAATATCTTGAGAAAGCTGCAATACTTTGAAATACAATTAAATTTAGACATACAAGAGCAGTTGATAGGAAATATACTAGGTAATTTTTTTTTTTTTTTTTTTCAAATAAAACATCATTTATAAAGTGAAGTGGCCTTTTTGTAATATAGTTGTCGGGCATAACAATCAATGCAAACACTTTGTCAGATAAATGCACACCCGCGACATAACCATCTTCTCTATACCTAAAAAAACATTATAATAGAACATATACATAAGGGAATAAAAGTTGTCTTTCTTTCTTCATGAACATCTAATTGAGAAGTACAGTTGTGAATAAGACTTCTTATGTAAACATAACATGTGCAAACGAGAGGCGTTGAAAATCATTAGTTGAAAATAAACAACGTTAACTTTATAAGGAAAAAAGAAAATAACTGTATTTGCTGTATCCTTTATTTCAAGTTCGATGGAATTAATGCGTTCTATATAGTCACCAAACTTTGAATAATGTATACAACATGTAAGTCAGATATCAAAAAATTTCTATTTCAGTTTGCACAATGCTTATCAACTTTGTAGTCAATATTGTGAATATGCACATTGCAGTAACATGTACAGTTATAAACTGCCCTTATGTTACATCATTGATGGAAATAAGGTAAACTGTAAATTAAAATAAAATAAAGCTAAATCATTAGTTGTGTACTGATTGATATTATAGTCTTGGATGTATGCTTTTCTCATTAGTTCTTGTCTTTGAAGTAGCTTTTATCAATTGCGAGAGTTGTCTTATCATTAACATGGTCATAACTATGAATTAACTGTTAACAACAAAACTTTGAATTTTCTTAGCCACTTAAGATTTTCTACCCAAGGAATAAAATACCCTTACAACACTTTTTGGAATATTGGGTCCTCAATGCCTTTCAATTTTGTACTTAATTTGGTCAATTAAACTGTTTTTATTCGAGCGTCAATAGTGAGCTTTACGAAGTCGAAACGCGCGTTTGGCGTACAAAATTTTAAGTCTTGTATCTACGATGAGTTGACATTGTTATCGATCCGTTGTGTCTTGAGTCTTTTTCTTTTTTTTGTGTGTGCTTTGTGTTAATCTGGTGAGTCTAGCATTTTTTCAAAAGATTTTTATACTTTGTTTTGAAGTTGTGTTGTTAAACCACATCAAACATTATTAACCCAGAGATATTTCTTGTCTGCCTGTCCTAAGAAGGAATCCGTTTGAACATTTAAGCTTATACATATTGAACCGCAATAGCTCATTGAAATAATACATACATCAATTGTAGGTGTCGAAACAATTTGGTTGATAGGATAATCCATAGTATATTGGGCCAATACAGAAGCTTCGTCTAGACCTTGGGGACTTCACCTTGGCCTACAGAATACAGGTGCTTATATGGTTTGGATTGGTCAAAGGGGTATGATGTGGGGTGATTTAAATAGAGTCTTTGAACAAAGGTTGCTTAACCGCCCCCTTCCGAGTTTCCTTGTTATTCAACTTGGGTCTAATGATTTAAGTATATTGACATCAGAGAAATTATTCAGTGACATAGAATATGACCTGCTTCGGTTACATGCATTATATCCAGCTTTAAAAATAATATGGTCAGACATATTAATGAGACGGTACTGGCACAATATCAATTGTGGTCAAGCTGTTGAAAAGGCTCGTAAACGAGTAAATCTCCGGGTCAAAAACTTTGTTCTGAGCATCGGTGGATGTGCAATTAGGCACAGTAACATACGTGCTAAAGAAAGTAATTTATTTAGATATGACGGAACACATTTATCAAAGATTGGTAATGATATTTATCTGAATAATTTACAAGGAGCACTTGAAAAGTTCATGATACCCGGAGGACCATTTATTTTTCCTCGGTGAAATTATAAGAACTGTTATAAATGAGATTATTTTAATAACAAGTGAAACTCGGTTGGGACTTAAAGGTGGCACTAATCCGTTTAATTGGGGTTCAAGGGTAATTTCTTTGGCAGTGAGTGGGTATGGCAAGATGAAAATGGAACATGTCCCCACATTGTACGCTAGCTTATATTTGGGGTTATATTCTTCTGTGTTCCCACAGAGATTAGATTGGGTCTTCTTTGAATGTACCAAAGAGACCGGTTCCTGAATTGGTCCCAGTTTGGAACTTATGGTGTTCTCTTTGAATTTTATAATTAATAAGCCGATAATCAGTGGTTGTCATTTGTTACGGTATATTATTATTGTTTATCGGGTTGTACATAAATCATGCCGTTAATTTTCTCGTTTGCATGAATTGCCATTTGTAATCCGGCCTTTTAAAGCTTGCTTTGCGGTTTCAGTTTTGTTGAAGGCTGTACAGTGACTTGTAGTTGCTAGAATTTACGTCCTTTGGTCTCTGGTGGAAAGTTGTCCCATTTGAAATCAAACCACATCTCTTCATAGGATTATATTACTTTAGTAATAGAATTATTGGTATACATACTGTTGAACATGTTTATAATAGTTATGCTTAGTCTTTGCGTAAGAACATGATTAACTTTTCTTAAATTTTGATTACACGAAAATAGAACAGACTGTCTGTCTATCAGTCAATCAGTGCAAGGCAGTTGTATTCGTGTTAAAAAAAAATGATATAAGACAAATTAGAAAATAAAATCAAAGTTTGTTCTTTTATCAGAACAATACATATTTCAAAAAAATTATATCATGGTGTCGCATGAATATTATTTCTAATGAGCGTATACGATTTCCAATTTACACAATCAATTTGTAAATATTAACTGAAATATCTGAAATATATAAGTGAACGATCATTTAACTTTAAGGGAGAAAGGGATTATGCTTTTATTTTTATTTTGATGTTTCCGTCATGACATAGTATGGATTTAAAAGGTTTCTGAAGATTTTTAACAAATAGACCAATGTATCATCGACAATTAATCAACTTGACAATATAATAGATCAATGTATAGCATAGAAACGGCCAAGCAAGTTACATAATTCATCAGCACAAATCGAATCAAAAAGTCGAGTAAACGAGGTATATTTTACAAGTTCTAATTTATTGATCAACATCATTTCAAAGGAAGATTTTTGTAAGTGAGTTGCCAATATGACTGAAATAAATAAATCATTACTTTAGGTGTTCATGCCATTAAATGACTTTTTTGACGAATGTATATACATCAGATCATTAGTCAGTGCATCGATACTGGCATGATTTATAACATACCTTTTTATTCAATTTTCCGTTGGTAAATCTAAGAACTTATTTAGAAAGTAAGGTTCTAATTCTGTTAGGCAAGTTGACTTTACAGTAATTTGACAATCACTTTTAGTTCCCTTCCGAAAATATAAAATATCACATTTCAGGGCATTATCATCCTTGGTTTTCAAATATTTGGTTTTGAGCCTTCTTGTTGAATATCAATCCCAAAAAGCGCTTCGGATGCACAAAATTAAAAAAAAATACCCCTATTTGAAATATATCTAAATAGACAGTAATAGACGGAATACATATCAATGTATAATTAATTCTGAATTCTGAATTCTGATGTGTTTCCCTTGGTTTTGGTTTGTGACCCAAATTTGTTTTCGCTTAATCGATTTATGACTATTGAACAGCGGTATACTACTGTTACCTTTATTAACTACTACATTTTGATATACACAAACTCTGGAATTTGATTCTAATGTGGATTTTAAAAACTCCGGACCTCCAATTTACAGTGAATTATTATACAAAATTCGGACTATGTAACAGCTTTTAGCTTTGACTTGAACTTGAAGTAATTTTGACAGTAAGGCAGATTATTTATACAGTATTGCCTTTAAAATAACATTCTTTAAATTCTAATACGTTGTGAATCATACAAAAATGGAAATTGAATTCACAGTGGAAATGTATGTTGTTATTCTTTCACATTTCTCAAGAGTAACATACTTTCTGCCCTGACGGATGACGTTTCCTTATCTAAGGTGTACGATACACGAGTACTTGTGCTTCCTTAAAAAGGGCGCGATACTAACACAGACACTCTGCCATTATTTCTATTTTTGGGGGAGGGGGCTATTATCATTACGATTACTTTGTCGTTTACAGTATATGTACCGATTATCATTTTGTGAGTTCAAAAAGGCTTTTTTTTGTGTCGAGCAGCTGCTATTTTACAATATAAATATGCAGACAACCAGATAATCGATGTATCGGATTACATTTGCGTATCAACCAAACCGGAAGATAACGTGATAAGTTCGGGTGAAACCTATCAATGTCGGTTCATTCATTATGACGTCGGTGATCTATCATGGTCAAAGTAAGCCTGGTCAACGTCTTTGACGTCACAAAGCCGTGATATGCAATTTTATTAAGAACTGAGTAGAGTGATACAGTTAGTGGGACGACCGATAAAGATAAAAATTATAAACAGAATTTAGTGGTCTAGCGGAAGCGTGCTTGACTGGAGTGCGGGAGGTCGTCGTTTCTATCATTGGCCTGGTCAATCCAAAATCCAAAACAAATAGTATTTGCTGCACGTGGTATTAAGGAGTTGGACCAAAAACCTTTTTTTTTTTTTGGAGGGAGGATGCTATTATCATTATGATAACTTTGTCATCTTCATTAAACAGATACATCTTTAGTGTCTAGCGGTAGCGTGCTTGACTCGAGTGCGGGAGGTCGTCGTTTCTATCATTGGCCTGATCAATCCAAAAACTAAATGACTTATATTAGTATTCGCCGTTTCTCCAATCACGTGGTATTTAGGAGTAAGAGCAAGGACTCACCGACTCGGATTCTAAATATTGAACAAAACCTTAAAAAGTCGTCAAACCGTCTATCCTTATAGCAATTATCTCCTTCGGTGACCTTTTTATGATTTTGTTTTGTGTTTTGCCGAAAACTATAGTTAATAGACAGAAATTATCACAGCAAGAATGATCAGCAGAGAGAGGTTTTACAAATACATGTTAAAGGTCAAATTATGTTGGTTATTTACCTTACATGACGCATTTTCTCCTGTTTTACGTTTTGAACAATTATCATTAAACCTACAATATGAACAACAGGCTCATCTGTAGCTATCAGAAAATTTAATTGTCCCAAGATGAGTGCAACTTTGTTATTTTCGGAACAAAGATAACTCGGTTAATGGATACGTGACGTTTATACATTCAATGTGTCTACAGATGGTATCTATGTAAAATGTTGAAATACAACATGTATGGAAATTCCATTATTGACTGTTAATAGACAATTATCGGTTTCGTTATAATTAACCAAAAGGAAAAATACCAACTTGAAGGTAGTTTAATTATTTGTTAGGAAAGCCGATATGAGTCTTTATATTAAGCTTTAAAGATTCTTTATTATCAAAATTGCATAAACTTTTCAGTGTGTTCGGGATAAGGATGTTGTGCGTTATGTAATATTTTCAAACTAACAACTTAACCCATGTAATCCGGTTTTGTCTATTTTTATAACTCATAGTCACAATATGGAAAAATTTTGAAGGTCAATTTTCAACAGTATAAATTCAAACATCTTCGACAATTTCAACAGTGTTGTCTTCTGAAGGCTGTTAGTCGAATTAATAGAAACATGGATATGCAGATTTTGTTTTGCATATTTTTGTTGTATAATTTGAGGTCATCTCATTATGTAAGTATTGTTATATTATTTTATTTTCATGGTTTAAATAAATGATCGAATTGATTTCTGATATTGTTTTAATGAATACAAAGTAAAATTGAGCGAAAATTTTTTTTTTTTTACTCTTTGGTCGGGTTGTTGTATCTTTGACACATTCTCCATTTCCATTCTCTATTTTATTACATTTCGAATAAAACCCGGATTTTTCCTAAAAATTAGATTGTCGTCTGTTTTGGTATACTATATTTACATATTTTCGAATAAACAAATACATCTTGTCCACATTTTGAATCTTAAAGCTTTGAATTCTATAAAGTTGTGTTGCTTTTATTCGGCATTTGTCGTTTCATGCAAAATTAAAGCGTATGACCGTATTAAAAGATTCGTCTTTCAGCCAATAACAGATACATATGTGTATGAAGTAAACACTTACTGTAAATACATATGGGTTTAGTCAAACTTGTTCTACAAATAATTGAAATGATTGCAATCTTGAATTATTTAGTGAGAGAACATCATCTATATAGCGGAAAGTAAAGTTAAAGGATACTGCTAACTTTTTTCTTTCTTCTTAAGAAGTTCCTGTATGAGGTCAGTCTCATTAGAATAAAGAACAAGTCGGCAAGAAGATGGGCACAGTTGGTTCCCATGGGAATGCCGATAGTTTGTTGAAAAACACGTCCTCCAAACGTGACAAATATGTTGTCAATCAAGAAATCAAGCATCTTGATAATGCAGTTTCAGAGAATTTTTTTTGTTTGAATCAGAGTGATTTTTTACTAAGTAGGATGGATCCCTCCCTAAGACAAGATATTTGTATCTACGTTGGCCATTCTTTTTATGAAACAAAGCAATACCAACTCTTTCAATTTGTCTTTTAGTTTGGAATGGAGAATTCTTGTGTAAAGTGTAGAAAAGTCAAATGTTGTAAGACTATTGGAAGATGAAATGTTTTAGTTTGTATGTACTCTAAAAGATCTTTGGAATTTTTTAGTATTCACATCTGATTCACGCCACCTCTAGAATAGGCAGTTTCACAATAACTTTGAAGCCCGGCTTTGAGTGCTGATAAAATTGATGTTAATAATTTAGAATGATGTTTCGTGAAGCACTTGGAAGACCCAGCAATATACCGTTGTTTGTAAGGACACTTGTGTAGTTTAGGTATCCAATACAGTGATGGAAGATCCAGTTCTTCATCTAAGGTTGAAATTCCAACGGAACATAGAACAGACCTATGATTATCAAGGATTTCCTCTTCAGTAAGTGTCGTGGAGTATATGGTGAGTTTCCATGTGATTTGTCAATACCTAATTCATTTATCAAGCAGTTTATGTAATGTGATTTACACACAAAAAAAAACGATGGTGTTTGGGGCTTTATCTGCGGGAACAACAACATATTTGTCATGGAGGTAGGACAAGTGTTTTGGAACATTTGGGTCTTTAAAGATTGATGGGTATTGATAGACCCGTTTAATTTCTTAATTCTGATTTGTATCAACGACCTCACAGTGTTTATCCTTTCGGAAAGAGTATCTACTTCTTCTTTCTTGCGTTTAACCCATTGCCTGACATAGTCCTCGACTGAATCCATCAGTATTTTGAAGTTGTGTTTCCAATTGATGGATTTAGGCTCACGATATTTCGGACCTTTAGATAACACATTTCGAAGGGAAGTGTTATGGACAATGCTGAGGTCACCGGTAATAACGTGGCCAGCTGGGTAATATAGGAATGGGGAACTAGCACAGGTGCAGTCAGGAGGATTAGACTTGAAGTCGTCAATATTGATATCCTGCAACACGTGTTTGTAATTGAAAATTTTAGTTGCAATTGTATAGGTTTAAGAAATGATTGGTACAGACTGATCTTTAAAATAAGGAGGTATTTTCGATTGAACTGATTTATGATGAACGATATTGCACAAGTTGACGGCATCGAGACATTTGTTGGCAAAGGAAAGTTTAAGAAAGGATCTTTTCTCTTTTTCATATTTTCGAATGCGAACTGGCTTGAAAAGTCTGAGACTTGCAATATCTGAAATGATAGCTGTAAGTTTGTATTGGTTTGAATGAGTGTTTGTAACAGTGGTTTCCAAACATAAGTTGTACAGAGAATGAAGTTTTGAAAGGGGTAATGAATAAAGCTTCATGCTAATGTGATGAATACCTAACGGCTTTTGTATAAATGGCAGCAGGTCATTATTAAAGACATCATGGAGAGTTGGTGATGTATAATGACGATGACCATGACTACGTCTACGTCGAGGCGTAGAGTTGAAAATATTCATCACATTTATCGAGCTATAGGAAGGACTAGATAGAATACCTTTACCATCAATTTTGTCATTGCAACCACAAGACGTCGCAGTTCCCAATTGTCGAATCTAGTAGTCTTCTTTTTGTCTACGGAGAGGCGTTGCAGGATGAGGATTGTTAGTCCTTGTTAAAAATCATATAGTAATGAATTTTAAAGCTTGAAGAAAAACATATTCAAAGTATAAATACTCACCTGAAAACAACTTAGCTACCGAATTAGACTTACCAGCGGTTTTGTACTGATATGAGCAACACGAGGGAAGTTATATGTGAAGCAGGAAATGCTAACCTCACCGGAGCTCCTGAATTCATCCTGGTTTATTATGGCCGTTCGATATCCTCAATCTTTAGTTTTCTGTGTTGCGTTTTGTGTTCTGTTGTTATCGCTGAATGAAAAATGAACAGGGACACGAAAGAAAAAATGACTAAGGTCCACGAGGCCCTTTAATCCATATTCTAGCATGTTTTAAAGTTATTTAAAGATGAACATGTCAAACCGTAAATACTTGACTGTTCGTCTAAAGAAAACAAAATGTATTTCAAATGCAATGAAAAAATTGACTGTATGATAACGGAATTTTATATTTTTAAAAGTGTTGCAACTTGAAATATAAATCCTTAAATAAAATCGTATCTATTACTCGACCATCTAGATAAGAAAAGAGTATTTGCATAATCATGGAAGGTCGAGTCAAAACCATTCGATTAATATGGAGTTCTTCTCAAGTAACCAAAATCGTGTGAAACCTGCTTGTCGTTTAAATGCAATGATGAATTTTTATCAAAAAATTACAACAGATATTAATAAATGTGAAAAATCGAGACAATTGGTTGTAGATATTTTTTTTTCTTGTTGAAAATATCTTCCAGATTTGCCTAATAAAACTTACTTTTTATACCTGGTTTGTGCATTAGTACTCGACTGCCTCCACTAAATGTTTAAAGGAACTGGAAGTTGACAAACCTGGAAAGTTGTAGAAGCACTTGTCCTTTTATTATTGAATGAATTTGTTTCAGCTTTTACGAGGAATATTTTGTTTAGAACCGATGCCTTCATTAAGGAATTTGACGTTGAATCAAACACTGTGACTATTCTAGCCGAACTATCTGACTATACTTATTTCACAAGACACTTCCGTTCCGATATAATGAGGTAAGCTTGTACTCATAGGACTTTCTTGGAACTCATTTCCGAAAGCCGGAATTTTATTTTCAAATTAAAATTCAATACGAGTTATTTCCCTTGTTTAGGAGTATACTGTTATAAATACTGATTTGCTGCTATATAGAGAAATAGTGAGAAGTAAAAATAAAACAATATGTAACCTCAATATACAATCATTTTCAACTTTATAATCGGGTTTGAGTGCAAGTATGTTTAAAGCAAAAAGAACATCTATATTTATATAAACCAAACTTTATCTTAAAATTAACGCGGATTTTTTTACCGCTTATAGTAGACTCTTCATTGTTCTCCATTTTCGCAAAATAGTCTTCTGCCAAACGAAGACAGTAACCTGCTTCAAATTATTATTTAAAAGTAAAATTCATGTTTCCGGAAATTAGTTTTCGGAAGGCCATTTACAGCAGTGAAATAAAAACAGAAATTCAAACTTATCAACTTGAACAACGCCACTACGTATTTTTTGATGATTTTATAGTTAGTGTTGATATTGCGGTCAGGTCAAAATATTTATTATATGTTTTACCCAGATATGCTTGGCTATATCCTTCCCTGTATTACAAACCTATTTGTGCAGCTTCTTATTATTGTGTTATTCAACACAATATAATAGTTTAAGATATCTGAGATGAGTTCATAAAGGATCTCTTTTGTTTATCTAATGCACCCGAAATTATAAACCGACGTAGGTTTTAAAATCAAGGTTCAATTTAGTAACGTATAGTCGGGAATGACTAATGAGACCCACTTTAAATCTCGTCTTTATTATGTATGACATGTCAGTCACTGGACGTTAAGAGAGTAATCAATCGTTGAGCTTTATTAAGTTATCTATATAGTTTTTAGTCTTTACTCGATAAAGATTGTACACCCACAAAAAATAATATTACTAAGTAATTATATTTTACTTAAATTAAGTATTCTTTTTTATTACTTATTACTAGGAATTACTTACCAATTACTCACATTTACTAGCAATTATTTATATTTTAATAGATATGAACATAGTTACTTGAAACAATTAATTGTTTTACTGAAAATGTGTGTGTATTAAAAATTACTTAAATAACAAAAATACTAATAATAATTTTACTCACTTGAGTAAATAAATTATTAGTCCTTATTTAAGTAACAACTTACTGTTTTAAGTAAAAGAAACTACTTGAATTTAGTAAAATATTTAAAAAACTACACATTTTATTTTTTTTACTAAAATGCAGTTGAAAGTTACTGGAATTAATTCTGATAACTTGGAAATAAAACTTCTTATTTCTAAGTAGGCTTAGGCACTACATAATGTCGTTTACTTGCATAAGGTTTGATAATTTTTAATAATAAATGCTTCCTATGATATTTGACTTCATAACTTTACAATTTCAACATATGTAGGTTTCACAGTCTGAAAATTGCATAAGTTTGGATAACTAGCAATTTTCCATGGATAATACTTTGAAATACTTAAAAATTTGCTTTGGATTACTTGGTATGACTTAGAATTTTACTTCAAATTACTAAAAATGATAACTTGAAATTACTAGCCTTTACTAAAATTAATTTTATATCAAAATATCGTCAAGTTGTCATTTGTCATTTTGTTATAATTTTATAATATAAACTTGGTCTTACTAAAATTGATACCTATTGACTATCTATTATAATTGTACAAAATTGTATCATATTTCCAGTATTTAATAAGTAGTTTTTGATTTGAGAATGAAAAAATATTCAGCCAATCAGAATTAAGCTTTGATTTGACTTTGATAAGCTATTTTTGAAAAATGGCTGGAACTCATTCAGATTTGAATTTGAACAAAAAGTATACTGAATTTGCTGAAATACTTGCACGATTGACAAGCATGAAAGGAAAGGGGAAATTTACAAAAAGGACACTTTGTTGGTATTCATGTTTCTGGCTACTCTATGTGTACTATTTCAAATAAATGAAAATGTAGCACGAAGAGTTGCTGGCGAGGAAGCCCATGTTAACTTACAACAAACAAGTATAGAAATGGATTAAAACAAAGGATATAGTATATGATCATTCTTTGAAAGGTATGTTACTTTTTAAAATAATATGCATTTATAATAAAATAGTTAAGAATTTTTATTCTAATCTGTATATATATATAAGTACGTCTGAGCCAGTGACAACTCTACAACAGATTTATCCATCGGATCACCAGCAGTGATGGTGATACATGTCTGTGTACATTATGTATATACAACTCGTCTAAACATCAACCCAACAATGTTAGATCTGTAAATTTGCTTTCGCAAATTTTTTGTTCTTCCCTCGCCGGGATTCGAAGAGATATCGTGACACATATATATATATATATATATATATATATATATATATAAAGAAGTCTAAATTGAAAACAACGTTCAAACCTATGATTGCGTTGGATAAAACCGCAATTTTATACGTGTGCATGCAAAACAAATTTCTTGTTAGAGGGTTTTACAGCACAAACAACATTTTCCAAAAGACCAAAAAGTGAAAATTAACAAAACGCATTTAGATTTTAACAAAACGCATTTGACTAAAGGTCTAACAACAAATGTTCTTAAACCCTGCTGACTGCCATTGGCGATTGCCAAATAAACGGATCACCGACGTAATAAATGGATCTTAATTAAAAATATAATACTAAACATAAAACAATAAACTTGCGGAAAAGAGGATATACCGCAAACAAAAGGTGCAAAGTTTTTTCTACACCATATCCGGATTTCGACAATTAATGTCTCTTCAGTGATGTTAGGAATCGAAACGGTATTTGGAAAGCCATACAATTTACCTCAATTTAGGATAGACTCTTGAATTTTGAGGAGTCAAAATAGGATGAATGGATCATATAAACCCGAAGGCAAATATAATACAAGCCCAAACGAAAAAATATAAACAAGTCTAAATTGAAAACAACTTTCAAACCTATGATTGCGTTGGATAAACTCCGCAATTTTTATACGTGTGCATGCAAAACAAATTTCTTGTTAGAGGGGTCTAAATACAAACCAGATAAAACCTTTCGTTTCGTAACTGATTTCAGAAAAGTAAATTCTGTTTCAAAATCTGATTCCTATCCGATTCCAAGGATAGACGACTGCATTGATAACATTGGACAAGCAAAATTTGTGAACACAAGTCCCATTGACACAAATAAAAACAACATATATATACAATGTAAATATGTCAAAGAATTACTCAAAACCTACAAATAAATTTACTGTTTCAAGTAATAGTTTTTCCAAAAATTACTTGCCATAAGTAAAAGAATGGCTTACAAGTGATAAAAGAATTACCAAGAATATTAAAAGAAATACTCAATATATATTAAAAGAATTACTTACTATTATTAAAAGAAATACTTCATGTGTATTAAAAGAGTTACTTACTATAATAAAAGAAATACTTAATGTGTATTACAAGAATTACTTACTATTATTAAAAGAAATGCTTAATGTGAATTAAAAGAATTACTTACTATAATAAAAGAAATATTTAATGTGTACTTAAAGAATTACTTATAATATATGAAAAAAAATTAGTATTTATTAAAAGAATTCTTAAGATACATTGAAAAATTACTTGCATTTAATTACTGGCTAATTACTTTCAATTACTTGGAATTACTAGCAATTTCTCATTTTTTGACAAACATTTCTACTTGTTTTTTTACTTGATTTGAGTAAAAACAATGCTTTTTTAAAGTAAAATCTAGTAAATAATTTTTTTGATTGCATGTAGCTGCATATTACATACAACTCAATCAAACGGTGATTTTTGTCTCGGATTTTCAATTGTACAGTAGGTAAAGTTAAATTTGGAAGTGTTTAAGAGCGTCCTGCGACAAAAAAAATGGGAATTATTTATCATCATAATAAAATCCTTTTGCATGTTTAAATACTTTGCAAGTTTTTTGGTTTTTTTTTTTGTCTTTTTCTCATTTGATGTTTCATTTTGCATTTCATTTTGCTAGTTAAACGTAATTTTATCTTTTCCTTTTTCATTTGTCTTTTCCAATTTGTAGAAAACAAGTCTATAATCTAACGTATAACTCACTACGTTGGAGAAATGACTCGACAATGAAGACAGCTTTTTTTACAACTGTCCCTGTTAAATTCATTTACCAATAAATTCATTGACACATAAACGTTCCTGTCTATCATCGCAGTCCGTTTTTCCCCTTGATATGTGTTGAAAGTGTTGTCGGGTTAATGTATTATCACATTTGACATTAAATTAAACATCCATAAAAATAATGTGAACAGGCGTTACATTGTTACCTATCCAGACTACCATGGGGAAAGGGAGTAGAACTGAAAATAAATAGTCATTAAGGAACTATAACTCTTATATGTGAGTGAATTACGATCACATTCATGTTAACATATTTGCAGCTCGTTGATAATAATTGAGATTTTTATTTTATATCTTTATATATTAAAGCTTTAATACAGGCAAAAATGGAAAACTCGTATAAGAATTCAAATACTGATTTTTATCATTAAAGTTGTGTGTATATCTGTAAGTTATTTTCGTGTTGACTGTTTTTCATCTACGTACTATAGTTTAACCGAAATGGCAATATTTGGTAAAAATCGTCAATGAATATATAACAACCTCCGTTCAACAGATCCTTTAAAAAAAATATTGGATCGCCATTGCATCTATTTTATAGTCGGGCTCAGTCCAAAGTATTGTTGTTCGCCTAAAAGTTTCACGAAAATAAAGATGAGCTAGTGTACAGCAGAGGATACAGCAAAGTGTGCATGCTACCGGGACGAATAAAAAGATTGGTGAAAAATTATGAGAACACTGAAGAGTTGTCTCATTGGCAATCATACCACACCTTCTTTTTATATCATCAATACGAAGCATATACTTTACACACTTTAACTTCCATGTTGCAGTTTTAGGTACGTTAAGTACATTCAGATGTATGAACAAATGAATAGGTTGGTTGATCAACGTAGACTGGCAAATGTCACATACATAATTACGACCAAAACAAATTAACAATTCAAACAATTGGTAAGTAGACCAGGATTGATGGATTTTGTCTTGCTTACCGTCCATAAGCAATTAAATAATGCTTATTCAGACAGTGAGACTATAATCAATTAATAAAAAATGGTAGGTTGTGCAAAGTGAGATGACAGGGAAGAAGAGTGGCAAATTTGCATGACAGCTAATTAAAACAATGGTATGTTGGAAAAGGGGCAGAAATTTTGCCTTGCAAAAAATCTCTTTCAGTCCTACTCTAAAAGTTGTTTCAAGGGTTCTTTAACATTCAGAGCGCGTGACATCCTCACTGAAAGTGGCCGATGCTTTAAATTCCTCATTTCAATTGGACATTGTAGCGTATTTGTACACCCCGCACAGCTACACTATAATGATCGACAGTGCAAGACCTTCATGGGTAGTCAAGGTCGTTAAAAAAACCCATCATACTCTCTATTTTTAAAATGATTTATAGCTATGGTTATCATTTACTGTCTGGTTCATTAAACCTGTGCCAACATATTGAAATTTAGGTATAAAATTGTTTAGAAAATGAAGGCATAGGTTAAAAAAATATGGTTTACTCCTGGCTTGTCAACTTTTAATTAGACCAAATATCTGAGAGTTAAATTAAAAAAATGTTCAATGAGCATACAATTGTAGAGTCTGTTCCAACTTTATAGGTATAATGTATCTGTGATTTCTTTGTGTTAAGGTATTTTCAATTGTGTAGTTCCATTCAAATGAATAACAAATAAATCAAATATTTTTCATTAATTTAATGTTAATTCAAACAATCACTCAACATACGACTAATAACAAAACATTATAAATGATTTATAAAAGTTTCTCAACAATTCATCATTGAAGTTTCTTAGTGATAATAATACAAATAGAACAATGTACGATTAAGCTTAATTCTATTACAAAGATAATTTATAAAATCCACGAAGCAAAGGATTACAATTGGCCTTAGATTGGATTGGATAAAATTGAATTTTTTTTTTTTTTTTTTCAAGCCAAAATACTACACAGTTCGTATAGAAATAGTTGTGATAAAGTTTAAAATACAAAATTACACATCATCTCTTGAATCACTAAGTAATGAACCCTTTTAAGTACGCATATTTTGTGTTGAAACGTTTTACTGGTCCGATCTTTCCGTGTTTTTCATAGGTTTGAGCATCACTTAATTTGTTCACCTTTTGAATATAGACCATTTACTATCCAAGTTTTCCTATCGCTTTGAGGTCCTAAAAATGCACAGAATCATCAAATGTCACAAAATCTCCCAAAATGTGCTGCTTTTGGGGCATATAATGTACTTTTATCAAGAGATTGGTTTTACCTAGCATAAAGGCTTTTGACATCGATATAACGGACCAAATTGTGGTCTTTTTATGTTATAATAAAGTGGATATTTAAGTCCATGTTTTGCCAAAAATGACACTTTTCGTTATAATTTTATTCTAAAAAAATACAAATATATTGTCACGATCAGGTACCTTGTGCCCATTATTTATAATGAAGAGTGATAACGTACACATGAAACAAAGAACTTGTATAGTTCGAAAAATAATATTATGTAGAAAAGATAAAACACACTAGAAAAGGGAGGTTGTTTATGTTTATTCTCGTCACTTTATTTTTTATAATAGTTGAAGAAATTCACGATAAGAATGATTATGTTACTATAATCTAATGTGTAGTTGTGTTTTGTTTAATTTTACACAAGTCTAAGTTATCAAACCGACATGTTTAGAAAAATACAAATAATTACACCATTACTAACACACTTCTATATTAATATTCTTGTAATTGTTAGAAAATACATCAAATAACACCATTACAAACTTAATTCCAATTTTATATTCTATTTTTTGGAAATTTAGCTGTGACGTCACTTCTTGTTGCGTTGATACATTCTAGTGACGCCAATTCATAATTCTATTGTGCTGTATTTGTGTACTGTCGTTGTTATTCTGTGGTTTACATGTTGAAATGTACTATTATATTATTTATCTATGTATTTCTCAGTCCTGAGTGTTTTTGCATTTATTTGAACTGTATTCCTGTCACGTTATGTTGTCATTTTAGTGGTATTTTTAATATGGCCATATAAGTGGGATTTTGGCTAGCCATAAAACCAGGTACAACCTGTCATTTTATCTTAAAATGTCCTGTACAAAGGCAGGAATATGGCAGTTGTAATCAAATAGTCCGTTTCTATGTATGTAGGTGTTTGTTTTTGTAGCAGTTCAGTGTTTCTGTTGTTTCGTTGTTTTCCTCTTACAAGTGATGTGTTTCCCTCAGTTTTGGTTTGTGACTCGGATTTGTTTCAGTTAAATCGATTTATGACTATTGAACAGCGGTATACTACTATTGCCTTTATTTATTGGTATTCTTTGGAATATAACGTAAAAGAACACTTTATATAACAATTGTAGATAGAGATTTTAAACAATTCATACAATAATAAAGGCATAGTCCATAGAGTCCACATAATCCATAGAATAACTTCGTAACCATTTTTATATACGGAGATGTCTAAATAAAGGCATATGTTATCTAATGTTGATAACAAACTGGCGTTGTGATGATCTTAATCTAAACTTCACCGTGACAATTTATCGCTTATTCATGCGGTTGTCCGCTAATAAAATTCGTATCATGGTAAACAAGTACTGCTTAGATTCCTCTATTTATTAACAATTTGAATACAATTGTACAGGGTTTACAATAAAGCAATATTTACGAAAAATCTGATTAAGATGGAAACGGTAATATGACGTTTCTCGTAAAAATCAATTTCTTACTGGCTGATTGGTAATTGAGGTAATCATAGGAGATTTCTGGAAAATGCACGAGAACAGTGCATGAGAAAATGAGTGAACCAGTCTGGCTACAGGGTTCAAGGCGGAAACGTAGCAGAAATAAAAGGAACTGATAGGTGGAAGACAATATCAGTTTTAAAAACTTGTTAAAAATGGAAACAAAAGAAGGTTTCACAATATAGAATATATATTTTACACACAGTTATTAGAGTTCAGAAGTTGAATTCAAGGGTAATTACTTGCTAAAAAAAAAACCAAATAAGTAATATTCAATGAAATATATATTATGTCTTGTAACAGAGTTCGTAAATAAAGAAGAATATATTTATTTGTCTTGATAGAGACACGGTTATAAATTATTGTCAAGTTCATTTCACTTTAACGACGAATTCGAACACATGAATGGAGTAGTGTAATTGTAAAACATGTTAAACATGATTTGCGTTGATAAGTGTTGATAGAAAAATTGGCATACTTGTATAAATGATTAAGGTAATACGGTCCTTAATTATTGTACAAATACGAATGTATCTGGTTAGAGATACATTAGGATTTATACAGAATTTTTCAGCTTGATAAAAATATAAAAGTTATTTGAAAACTTATCCTCGCCAGCCGATTCCATTATATGGAAGAACTGAAAATTAGGACACCTTGCTTTTCGGTATAGTATAAAGCAAATATATCATAATTACCGCTTCAATTAAAGAAATATGACTGTCCGTTTAAGGATTTATACCGTAACCCAACAAGACGACTAAACGTTTTTATTTCCGTATTCGTATAAATTTCCCAAAATTTTCCGCAGAAAAAAACACTGTGCAAGAGGACCAAGCAGCTACCCAGAAATAAATTGACTATAATTAGACATTTTAATGTGTAACAAATTATACTTGTTTCTGATATTTTTTAATAAATTATATATATATATATATATTGGATATCCAATTTTTCCATTTATATTCACCAAACATTATAGACTTAACGATCCCTTTTAAGTAACATAGTACTGTGGTTATATTCATAGTTCTTCCTACATTCGAAAACCTTGCCTTTGGAGTATTGTCCATTCCTGTATATTGTAACTTCGACCTGTAAAACGAGAAACAGTCAGAATCCCACTTTTAACGGATCAGTATAGTTCAGCTAGAGGTACACACAAAGTTAACAAAGCACCACGGCGTTATAATATGTATTTAAAAAAGTCACAAAATCATTGTTTCTAAATATTTTTTTTTCATTTTTTCTTCTTTGCAGTAAATGAATAAAAGATTTTATAGATTCTGTTTGTAATAACAAATAAAATCTATTGAAACATTTTAGTGATCAATATATAAAACATCTTTATGAATAAATGAATTGTTTGGTTTTTTTTTTTTTTTTTTTTATTAGTTGTATGTAGAGTTTATCAATTGTATTGACATTAAATCACTGAAAAATGATTTATTCGTTTGTTATTTAATCATTAACCAAACAAACATTTCAACTTCACAATGAAAAATACATTACAACAAACTATACAATTGTATGCCCATAAAACCCTTTGTCTATTTTGTTTACGTAATTAATAGACAATTGGTGTAATTAAAAATTGGGAAAACAGGAGTAAACCCTTAAAATACTTACTGTTGTTTACCAGTAATTGATTGTAAATTGTAATAACAACATCTTTTGTATTTTGTTTTGTTGGCATAGGATGATATATAGTTTTCAAATGTTGGCATAGGTTGGATACACCTATTGTTCTACCTACGGTATTAATAATATAATCATTATATGATTCTGTCGTGCAATTGTAAAAAAAAATTGTAAAGGTAAGAGTTCATTTTTAAGGTTGGGGTTTGGCTCAGCTTAGACGTATTTGCGTTAATGTATATATATTTTCAATTAAAGAATGATGATCATATTTCCAAAATATCTCGTTTACACGTTTTGAGCGAGTTATATTTAGGCTCTTTAATACAGTTTTATTGATTGAAGTTTACAGGCATCGTCTTTGATAAAAAAAAATAACAGGAACAAAAACTGATTCATAAATCAATTTGACTGGATTGAGAACACTGTTAACATCCGGCATTTGTATGTGACGTAGCGTATGCAGAGAACATTATCAAAACCTTTACTGAACATCTGAATATTCTAAAGCTCCTTATTCATCAAGATCTGTTTGATTAGAAGTTGTTTGACAAGATTTTGAAAACTTATAGATCACTTTCGAGTTATGTCCTTCACCGGAAAGGTTCGTCAATTATGCGTACCTTTAAGACGTCATTATCCAGATAAAGGGGACCGCATGTATCATTGCACTATGAAAGTTCATCAAGTGTCTTCGTGATCGTCATTATTCATGATCAACTAGAAATAATATTAGTTACGTAGGTACTTAATCACAATTCCCTAATGACAGCAGTGCTGGTTGTCAATTATAAGAATAAATTGCCGATTAATTCGTGCAATATAGCATCATTTTTTTCAACCGCTCCCGTAGAAGGAAGTGACGATGCTCCTAGACGCACGAAGTATGTTCAATAAAACCAAAGTTGTTGATGGGAATGCAATGAACTCGAAAATGGTCTATTGAAAGAAGAGATATGCCTATTTTTTCTTATAAACTAGTTTTTAACAATCTATTTCCTGTAAACAGATAAAAGATAGGAAACACATATGACAAAAAGTTCGCATCCGTTTCTTTAGTTTCTGAACAATATGATATGTTTAAACTAAAAAATTCTTAAACAGAACTGTATTGGTAAGTTGGGAATGAGGTCTGTATAGGGTTATGATTAACTGATTTATGAAATGAAGAGTCTTTATTTTGAGACGTTGAAATTCAAAAATATAAATCTATCTCGAGGTTTTATAAAACCATCACACGGTGTTCTTTTCAAGGTAGCAAATGCGTAATAATTCAATAATTAAATTATGTAACTGTCAATTTATCGGTACGGGCGTACTGCGTTTCCGCTAATTTTTCCAAGTCCCAATACTACGTTTCCGGAAACTTAAAGTATACGTTTCCAGATTTTTATTTATTACTTTTCCGGAAATTTACCTGGTAAATTATAAATATTTGAATATATGTTAGATAAATTATTAATTTTATTTTTTCATACAAAAAAGGTTCTGATCTTATATCTACAATATAATATGCTAGTTGACTCTGGTAAGGATTAGTTAAAGTTCATTGAGAAACCCAATGAAAATTATTTGTTTTAAATGTGTTCACCTAATCCGTAGACACAAATAAGTAATCAAACTCAACAAACAAGAAACAAACAGAGGAAAGAAATGCATAATCTACGACGGATTTTCATACAGATCGTCAAATACTTTGAAGAATGGGGATAAAGTTTACAGGTATGTACAGTTACACAAAAAATTGAAAACAACACGTTTAATAATTTCAATGCGTCCGAAGCGCTTTTCTGGATTTACCTTCATCAGGAACGCTCAAAGCCAAACATTTGAAATCCGAGGATGTATAAGTAATGTTAACATTTCTCTGAATAAAATAATGTAAATATTTGACTTAAGGTGGCATGGGAGTATACATTAATAATGATAGTATTTGTTCATACTTTGCCAAAACGTTGTATATATTGTGAAATGCTTTGAGAACATCACGGTTAAAATATAAAATAGCAAAATTTCGGGAAAAATTCATTCAAAAAATGCAATATTTTTGAGTTACCTCCCCTTAAAATGCTAATTTAAAAACATTAACAAAAACAAACAAAAATAATCTACGCTTGTGAAAAATATTAATATTTATAAGTTAAACTCTTATAAATTTGTTCTTTTAAATGAAAATTCACATTAATTATCTGCATTCTTGCATCAAAGTTTGTAAATTTGATTGAAAATATGGACCTTAGGTTCTCTGTAATTTACAATCCAAGATGGCTAAAGACACCCATACCACCTTAAGTTTGAACATCAATGTGAAAAAATGAACAATGGCATGAAAAAGAAAAAAAAACAATGGCATGAAGACAACTCATTACATATATTATACAAAAAGAAATCGAGAGCTAACCACAAGATTTTTGAAGAAGGCAACAGTTAACAACACTCACAAATGTATCCAAAACAGTTAACAGAAACTCTTGTCCATCTATTTTCATTGCATATTGCAGTAAAATCAAATTTGATATCTTTTTATTTGTTTTCTCTTTTTACAGATGTAGTTCCTAAAAAGAATGCACAACATCTATAACAACTGATCCCGAAGGTCTTGCTGTTGTGAAAACCAAGAATGCCAAAAACCACAAGAGAGATGAACACAAGGCAGAAACACGTCAGTGTCCTTGTTCGACAAAACCCTGGTGACATTTCCCAGCGACCGTCACAAGTAATTAGAGGTGAGCTTCAGAAAATGGAAGAAAATCTATTAAGTCATCAAGACTTGAAAAATGTTGTTATGTCCTTATACAGGGAAAGGCAAAAACAGTTTCCAAAATTACCTAAAAGTAGATTCGAAGTTCACGAGACATTAAGACAAATAGATTTGAACAGTAACAAAACTGAAAATTTCACTTTAGTGAATGATTTTGATTCGGGAATCGTTATGTTTTCATGTTTCGCCAACTTGGAATGTCTATGTAATGAAATGACTGATATTTTCATAGATGGCACATTTAAATCCTGCCCGAAGTTCTTCTACCAAATTTATTCGATACATGGATGTCAAAAAAGTAACTATATTCCTCTTGTATTTGCGTTACTTCCACTTAAATCTGAGGAATGTTACATCAAAATGTGGGATCTGCTTATTGATGTGTGCACTACCCAAAGATTAACTCTCCAGCACGAGGTAGTTCATATTGACTTTAAGTGTGCAATGCATACTGCTGTTACGAAAACATTTCATGCTGCTACAATCAGTTGTTGCAGATTTTATTTAGGACAAAGTTGGTGGCGAAAAATTCAGTCAATAGGTCTGAGTGCCGATTACAAGGACAAAGATTCGGATTTTGGAAAATGGCTAACACATTTCTTTGGTTTGGCTTACTTGTCAACTGATAAGATTGAAGAATGCTTTGTTGAATTAATAGCAGATGCTCCATCTGACGATAAATGCATGAAGTTTGCCGATTATATATTGGAATTTTCAATAGATGGCAATTCGAGATTTCCACCAACCATTTGGGCATCACCTCCTGACCCCGAGGAAAAGAGAACAACGAATGGTGCCGAGTCTTTTCATGCCCACCTGAACGAGCAGTTTTATGCTAGCCATCCTAACATTTTTGTCTTTGTCGATGTGTTATTAAAACAGCAAACAACATCATACATGAAGATGAGAACTTTATCTATAAAAGCACCTGTTCTGAAATATGAAAAGGAGAAGATGGACTTCCTTCTTGAAAAAAACACAAAACTTGTAACGGTGAATGTACTACTGTGGATTTTTAACGACGTGTTGGGTACAAATATTCTGCCAGAACTGACTTATGAACTCATGTCAAGGTATATCTGATTAGTGCTGACTTTTGAACATACGTTTTCATACATTTTAATGATGAATTTTACTTGCATGATATGATGACCTTTAACTTAATAAATATTTATTTTTTATTATGACTTTGCTCTCGTTCAACAGGTATTCCTTAATTATTTCCGGAAAAGTAATAATTTATTTTTCCCGGAAAAGTAAGGTATTTATTTCCGGAAACGTAGACTTTTTTTCCGGAAACGTCATCTTTTTTTTCCCGGAAAAGTAATGCCAAACGTAAAACGCCGATCGGTACTGACTCTAAGCAATTATGTTACTGTTTTTCTATATATCTGTTGACATAGTTGTTTGTTTTAAAAGTGATTAGGATTATAAATAATCTTTATTGCAAAATTACACCCATAAGGGTCAAGCAATATAAACAAACAATGATACAATTAAATACAATGTTGACTGCTGTACCTCAATTTTTGACATTTTTACATATTATGTCTGTTTGTTTTGCTCACACATAAGCTAACCAAAATACCAGGTTGAATCCACCATTGTCTATATAAGGAAATGTCTGTACCAAGTCAGCAATATGACAGTTGTCTTCCATTTGTTTGATGTGTTTGAGCTTTTGAGTTCCCACTTTTTAAGAAACTTTCTGTTTTGAATGTTCTTTGGAGTTCGTTATTTTTGTTATTTTACATTTTTTCTGAATACTGTTTATCCATCATATGAGTTGAATCCGAATTCGACTAATCCATCTAGGGGAATGAGGCTTATGCAAGAGCATTTCCTGTACTTTTCTTAACTTTGTGACGGCTTTACGCCAGTGAAAGTTGAATGATGAATTAAAATTGAAATCAAAAGACCTCCTCACAAAAAGAGTTGTAAAAATCTCCACGCACTTCTTTTTTGAGGTCTTGTAATGTCAATATTAACTTATTATTGAACATTACATTGAATTTGCTATAACTAACGATACTTTGATTTTTAACTGAATTTTCTCGGCTTCTTTATAAAAGAATGGTTCGATATTTGATCTGAAGCTTTATAATGTCGATTTGCACTTCGCAAATGACTTAAGTTCTGTTGTGCTGTCACTTCCGGTTTGTTGATGCATTCACTTAATACCATTCGAATGCAAAATAATCCTATTCCTCCATTTCAGGAATTATGAATAATCACTATTAAAAAGTGTCAAGGATTATACGTAATAACTGGATAAGAAACAATGAGTACAAGTTATTGAATAAATAAGTAATTCTACAAAATCATATTGAAAAATATTTAGAAACAAAAATATAAGAAAAAGCCAATACTTTATCTATCATATGTGGAGCAGGATTTGCCTACCCTTCCGGAGCACCTGAGATCACCCCCATTTTTTTGGTAGAGTTCTTATTGCTCAGTCTTTAGTTTTCTATGATGTGTTTTGTGTACCATTGTTTTTCTGTCGGTCTTTTTCTTTTTTGGCCATGGCGTTGTCAGTTAATTTTCGACTTGTGAGTTTGAATATCCCTCTGTTATCTTTCGCCTCTCTTTTAATATAAATCATTTATTTTTATAAACTACATTCAATTGGTAAATTTGTATGACATCTATTATTTCACATTTTCTAATCAACTATTCTCGTGCTTTGCTCTTCTTTTTTTTTTATTTTTACAACATCCACTTAAACAAATCTTGTCCTCCACATATCTAATCTGAATTTACCGCACAACGAAGTTAAAAGTTTCCCAGATTGAACTAATTCACTGTAACATATATATCTTCAGTGCAAAAGTTAAAATCAGACCTATGCCTTCTTTGTGTATGTTTCAGAATAAAATTAAGAAGGGTGATAAACACTTATCTAATTCCATTTGGCGAGATATTCTAAATAAGTTTTCGAAATGGAGAAGAAGGTTCACGTTTTGTATTTATGCAAACAAAACTGTATTGAGATAGAATAACAGCAAATTTTAGACATTACAAATGTTGAGAAATGAGGCTACTAAACACTTATTTGTTTTTAATCAGATTTCGTTACCCATCACATAACTATACGTTACAAACGATTTGCACAACAGGAATTAACCCAGGGGGTATAGCTTTAGATTACGTACTCGGACATGTGTATTTCACTCACGATCGCACCAAGATCTGTAAATGTAACTTAGATGGATCAAATGCAGTGGATATCCATACAAGTCTGAAATTCCCTTTTGCTTTAGGACTCGATGTTACTAATGGGTATATATGTGTCCGCTGACTATTATATTGTTGTGCATATAAACACATTCAAAAGGTAACTGTCATCCTAAACGAATCAAGATTTTTTTAATTATTTGGTCTACAGATCTGTATATTGAATTGCAACAATATTAACTGAAAAGTTTTCGAACTAATCAAGACCTCTTGGTTAAGGAAACATCATCAGTGTACTAACTAACAAAAGTACACATATAAAAGAGAAGTGAGAGGCACCAAATACATAGTCAAACTCATTAGAAAAAACAAACTGACAATGCCATAGCTAAAAACAAAAAATTACCAAACAACAAACAACTGTCTATAAAACACAACATACAAAACTAAGTACTCAATAACACGAACGCCAGCAAAACAGGGGAGGTGAAATCGGCTGCTCTAAGAGGGTAAAAAGATCCTGCTCCTCAGGTGGCACCTGTCGGGTTGCTCATGTAAGTACAAACCCGGTGATAAGTCTAATAACGAGGAAAGAGGACGATATATTAAGTCCACAATTGCAACATATCCATCGTTATCTGTAAAACAAATATTCCATAACGGTCAAGCAACTTGTGATGGCGTCCGTAAAATATTCGAAGGGATGGCTTCAACTTCATCATTTGGAAATCTTGGTTTTATAGCGTCCATGTAAGAAGCAAACCTGTATCAATAAAATCATGATAGGAATGTCAAACTCGGGAATATTGTATCAACTGTGAGATATCTACCCTATATGCAGGAGCTGCTGGAGTATTGCTACTTAGAAATGGAAAGTTCATAATTGAAAAGCTGTAATCATATCTTTTGTCGTAAAGTTTTGTTCTCAATGTACCCTCTTTGCCAATTTCTAAACGCAAGTCATGATATGAGGCACAATTAACTGCATCTGTTTTATCCTTTAATTAAAGTTCGTTTGGATGCGTTCAACATAGTTACCAACCTTTGAATTATGCAATTATAGGAAATCATCTATATAGTTGAACGTGAAGTTAAAGTATAATGCTAGCTTTTTTTCATTCATATGCATAACAAGATAAATTCAAAAGGTCTCTAAAGTACTGCACTGTTAATATGTATATCTTTTTTAAAGAACGTTCGATAAATATGTAGTGAGACTGTACTTTGCACTTGCCTACTTTTTTGTGTGCAAATTCATCAGCAATTCTATACAGTCGTACAATTATAAGTCATTTTTGTCTATATTTTTAGTTTAAATTTGGTAGTTTTTCATTCTACGATTGTTTTTACTTCTTATAAGCAAGTTAAACACTTTTTTTTAAATCTGTATTATTTGTCCAATTCATTGTTATTAACACCCAGTCTCCCATAAAACCATGCAAAACAGTCCACAAGGGGGGTCAACAGATTCGATTCAAACTTTGTATGCTTAAAGAATATTATGAAAGAAGTCCATAAAAAAAATATTTCATCTGGTTCCCATTACATTCAGCTTGGAGATGCTGAAATGTACCGGGAACCAGTTTTCCCATGTCTGAGGCAGTATTTTTCTATGAAATTGACCAAATTCAACACCCTGAAACTTATAAATGCGGAAAACAACGAGATAAAGAATGATGATTTATTGAATAATCAAGTATTTTAGCTTTAGAAATTCACCAGTACATACATTTTTAAAGAAACAGTTTGTGGATTATTCCAAGGGAGGTAATCCAGTAAAAAATATTTTCTGAAAATCATAAAAAGTACATTTTTTAAAAACTATCCAGCCTTTGGTCCATTCAAAATATAAAGAAAACTCACTTTGTTTTTTTAATTGGAATACTTAATTATGTATTTTAGATATCAATCGTGCTGGGGTCTCATTTCATATTTTCTAGAAATCTTCAAGAAAAATGCCTAAATTTACAAATTTTCCTTAATTAGTTTAAACTAGCAATGGTAGATAATTTTCAAAATTAAGCGTTTCTTTTTCAAAAACACTATAGCATTTAAAAAAGTAGGTCAAAGTAACAATGCTCATAGTACCATTACAAGTTATGATGCAATACATATTGATTTTCAATGGTACAAAGGGAGATAATTCAATAAAAATGAATTTTCTAAAATTTTAAAAGTACATATTTAGGTAACTAAACAGGCCTTGGTCCAATAAAAAATATGAAATTATCAGTGAAAGAGGTTATTCAGCATTTAAGCATATACAATTTGTAGGCTCTTGTTCAAATACTTTCTAGAATTCAGTATAACAGCAATTACGCTCAATAAATCTAGGAATTTAAAATATCAACCTGTAGATATTTTATATGACAATCAAAGTGTTACTTTTTCAAAAGCTTTATCACATTTAGCAAAACCAATAACAGCAAGAATGAACATAATACAATGATAATTTATGCAATGACTATTGATTGTCTATTGATATGTACAAAGGGAGATAATCAATCAAAAATGCATTTTCAAAAACATTAGAAAAATATCAACTGTTTTTCAAATTCAGCAGTTTGCTCTTGATATATAATTAGTAAATCTATATTTCCTTTGTTTCATAGAGTAAAATATAAAAATAAAAGCACACCAAGTTTTTAGACAAACAAAATTGTGGTTTATTTCTATGATTCTGTTGAAAATGTCAAAACTTGCAATTTCTTACAACAAAAATTTGTAAAATATCATTCTCTACAAATATGTAGTTTTAAAGTGTATATTTGTCTAGGAGGTGTCATTACATAACAAAAACAGTGACAATAAGTATTGATATCTATATGACCAAGGGGAGAATCCAAAGTTATAAAAGTACACTTTATAGATAATTAAAGCTGTTATATTTTATACTACTTTAGTATCTAGAATTTAACCATCAAAATTACACAAATTTAAAATTGTGCTAATATATATACCTGCTTCTGTATTCTATAAAATATTTCCATATCGTTCTATTTTTGTCACCTTTAGGAATAGTGAAAGTTCAATGTTTTTCAGACTAATGAAAATCTGGTGTTTACACAAACATTATACATGATTTCTAAGACAATCAAGCATAGTAACAAAAGTAACACATACTGGTATTCTAAATTCATATTTATAATTAATCTCTTTTAGGATTCACAATAACAATAATATCAATTGCTACATATTTAAAAATTTCTGAATTCACATTATATATATAAAAGTAAGATGTATAGAAAATTGTTTATGAGTACATTAACGCCTACATGTATGTAAACCCTGATAAATACAGAAATTCTTTTTAGAATTCTTTTAGAAAATAATTTACTGTCCTGTCTGCAATTTCATTTATGGAAAAGCTAATGTTTGTTTCTGAGAAAGCATAACCGTTATTGTTATCTTATTTCATTTCTATAGCAGAAGTAGCCATTTTCAAAATATCAAAATAAAATTGAGAATGGAAATGGGGCATGTGCCAAAGAGACAAAACCCGACCATAGAACAGACAACAGCAAAAGGTTACCAATAGGTCTTCAATGCAGCGAAAAATTCCCGCAACTGGAGTAGTCTTTCAACTGGCCCCTACACAAATATATATGTAACACTCCCAAACGTGCCCTTTCCCCCAAACGTGTCCATAATATTCAATATCCCCAATTGTCCGATTTGAGAACCGCCAAACTTGTCCGACAATTGTTTTTCGCCAAAATGTGTCCACTATTACACGCCAGAACAGCTCACGTCTTTTAGCGTTAATACACTCATTTCCCGAATGAAATAACGTTTACGGCTATTCTATGATGGGGGACACAGTTGATGAAGTGGTCATTTATTATAGCATTAGTTTGTTCAATGATGATTATTATAATTGTAAATTCAATCTATAACATATGAATTAACTTTTGACTGTATTTGCTTATTGGCCAGTTGCAAGTATTTCATGCTCATTTTGAGCGAACATACAAATAATTCTTGTACAGTTGAATTAATCGTTTACTATGTAAATTAGTTAGTACTAAGTACGATTAATACTATAAATAAACCCCAATGATGCTTTTATATTAATCCGAATATTGCATGGCGGGCTTTCAGCAGAATTGACTTCCTTTTTTTTAACTCTCAGTGGTATTGTAAAAGCTCTTCAAATCATAAACTGGTTGTCAGGTTTTTTTTTAATAAATTTTAGGTTTCAAGCAGCACTAAAGACACACGAACAAGAGACATAACGTCCAGTGTCAAATATTTATGCATTATTTAAACGATATTAGGTTTGTAAAATACATTTGTCCTTTGCAGGCTGCTCTGGCTCCCAAAAGTTGGAGCCAGAAAATAGCCAGCTCCTATATATTGTCGCCAGTTTTGAAAACTTGGAGCAAACTTTAGAGCCAGCTAGAGTCTTTAATTCTTCTATCAAAATTTAAACTATGTTCAATTCAAATTTCTTATGCACTCAGCCTGCACTTTACATAATTTAACATGTTACACTAAGTAAGTTATTGCATAGGGTTTCTATACATACAACAAAACTGACATGTGTACTTTATTTTCTTTGTCAGTATTTCATATGTAGAAGAATATACATTAGCTTATGGTCTGTAAATGCTACAGAATAGAGAATTTTTAAACTAAAAATAAAAAATAGAAAAAATGGGTATTTGTATGAAGAAAACAGAATAAGAGGTGTTTAGATTTAGAGAATAGTGAAAATTGTATTAGAAATAAAGAATACAGAAAAGATGACCAAGGCACCCTACCAACCCTACCCATCCTGCTACTAAACCCCTCTTTAACTCTTCCCATAACTCAAAGGACCCAAACATATAATTCTAAAGCCAGAAGTATGTAGCCATATCTAAGACATGTCTTAAGTAGGTATCTCAATGCTAGGAAAAAGTAAAAGTGAGTTATCTTTCTATATTAGGTTTGTAAAAATACATTTGTCCTTTTCAAGTTTTGGGGCCTTTTATAACTGTTTATGCGGTATGAGCATTACTTATTGTTGAAGGCTGTACGATGACCTATAGTTTTTTGTATACTTTCTGTGTCATGTGGTCTCTTGTGGAGAGTTGTCTCATTGGCAATCACACCATATCTTCTTTTTTATACTGTAGATAGGTTCTATTATCATACCAGGAATTGAGGATTGGACAAAAATGTTTACGGGTATTCGTGATTAACACTAGTTGGGATTTTAATTAAAAAAATCAAGAGCGAGTATAAACAATTTTTTATGACTTCAGTTAGAATTGCGCAGTGAATGGGAAATTCTCCTTACACAAGGAGCATGGCTGCTTACATTTACATCTAACATAGCTCAACGAACGTCCCCACTTTTACCCAGGTTATTCTGGCGGTTAAGAAAAAAAGACCTAAAGTTATTTTCTATTTTTTAATGAAATAGCAAAATGAGTATACATTAATGAAAAAGCAATAACCAAATAACCTACGTATTTATAATATTGACACGAATGACATTTCCAGTAAAAAAATAAAAATATGTACACATTAGGGGGATTGGACACGTTTTGGAGCTAGTTTATAAAAAAAATGGACATGTTTGGGCGTTTATACAAATGACATGCTTTGGCGCTGTTTTATAACTTAGACATGTTTTGCAGTTCAGTAATGTCATGTGGACACGTTTGGTGGAATAGGACATGTTTTTGGGGGAGGGACACGTTTCTGAGTGTTACATATATACTAGTTCAGTAATAATGGACGTCATACTAATCTCCAAATTATCCACAAAATTAATAGTCCATATAGGATCCCATCCGTATACATGTACCGGTACATGCAATATAGTATATGGTCCATAATACACGTACCCCAGACTGAACACAAGTGGTCTGGGCTTTCAAGATCAGACAAGAAGTATATCACTAAGGATTCATACTATACCGTACATGTACTTCAATTACTGCTAGTATTTTTAGAATGCTGTGCAAAATACTTATACAGGGTGGTAAGAAAATGTATTATAAACTTTATGGTAACACCCTTGTTGGAGTAGGGAATGAAGGATCAGACATTTATGGTTTTACTTTAAATTAAAGTGACACTGTATCATGTAACCTCTTCTTTCCTAGTAAAATTACTTCATTTAATTTCTTTGAAACATGAGAAACAATGTATCTTAATTACCATCTCCAACTAAAACTATTTCCCCACAACAAATATATCTCAACCGCTCTGTTAAAATTAATTCCCGATCTGCTTTCTGCTTGGCCGGTCCGTGCAGGGATGTTTGCATTGGTTGGTGTTTCCTCTCTTCCAGTAAATACCATATTGATCACGATGGCTTTGGCATATTGATAAATTATTTACAAATTCAGAGGATACAAATAAACCGGCTCGTGATAATATTAATGTTGATTCTGATATATCTATTTGATCTAAAGCATGGAGAGATCTCATATGTTTGAATGTACTTTTCACACAGTCAGTAATTTTTACATACAGTTCCTCATGTGTATTGTAATTTTTAGAAGCCCCACATGGGACATTGTCATGTCTGTGAAATAGACATGCATATGGACCAGCCATATACAATTTATAAAAAAAAAACACTTCTTTTCTTCTTCAGTGTGTATAATTCAAAGTAGGCTAAATGTCAGTAGAAATATGTATCAGAGTCATGTGCAAAACGAAAATCTGTCTGCTGTCAAAGTTTCAAGTTTCAAGTTTCAAGTTTTTATTTCTCAAGACCCCAACTGGGGTATGTGAATAAATACAATCAACAATTGAACAGATAACATATGATACAAATAAACTCACAATAAATGGAAGGCAATGACCTTAATTTGTAATAGCCAGTACAATTTTACAAAATCGTGCTAATTTAGAACATATTTGGTAATCATCCGTATTAAATAGAGTACAGAACTTTTCAATATTAGGTTTTACATAAGTATCATAAGGCAAAAGATTTCTACGCTCATTTCTAAAGAAAGGACATACAAACATGTAATGAAACTCATCTCCAAGAGAATCACAATCACAGATATCACACTTTCTATCCTCACGGTTTATATTCCAAAATCTACCTCTTTCAATTGGTAACTTATGATTAACACATCTAAAATCACATAAAGCTTTTCTTAAGTCAAATGGAAGAGCATTTAAATAACTCTCAAATTTATGCTCTTTCTTAAATATTCTATAATTCAAACACTTTGTAGAATTAAATATAATATCAACCCATGACTGCTTATATTGAACACATAATCTTGTTTTTACATTTTTAGCTAACTGTAAATTATTCGGCACATTTTGTGACAACCAGAAATTAGAAAATCCACAATCATTCAATGTATTTTCAATACAACAAACCATTTCCAATGGTAACTGTTATTAACATGCATGTTATACATGAGTTTATATAATACAGCAGAGATTTTGTCTTGTTTGTTACAAATAATTCTCTTCCAAAAACCAATCATTCTACTCTTAATAAAAATATCAGCTGGGTATCTACCCAATTCACCATATAATATACAATTTGGTGTTGTTTTCTTAACATTAAGTATAATCTTATAGAATTGTAAGAACAATGATTCAATACAATTATTATTATCAAAACCCCATACTTCTGAACCATAAAATAATATAGGAGCAACCATTGTGTCAAATACCTGCAATTGTAAATCAATAGGTAAATTCAATTTTCTGCATTTTTCAATACACTGAACATAGCTTTTCTACCTTGCTCCATTAACTTTGCTTTATTCTTATTAAATGACCCATTTGACATATACAAAATTCCAAGATAAGTAAATTCATCTTCAACAGCAAGATTCTCACCATTAAAAGTAAAAATAGGTTTTACATTCAGCTTACGTTTACTAAATATAACAACTTTAGTTTTAGAAGAATTAACTTCTAGTTTCCATGTTCTACAATACAAATACATTGCATTTAATGCAGCTTGTAACTCAGTCTGTGACTCTGCTAAAATAACTGTATCATCTGCATATAAAAGTAAATATAATTTAAAATACACAGCAAAATCTTCAGTATCTAGAAGGAGATGAGTTGCATTACAAATATCATTCAAACCATTATATGCCTTAGATATGAAGTCTACAAGATCGTTAAGAAATAACGAGAAAAGAACAGGAGATAAATTTTCTCCTTGTCGTACACCCACATTACTGTAAAAATAATCTGACAAATCAGAACCTTTTCTAACATATGATTTAGCATTTTCGTACATACTGTGAATAATTTTGAACATTTTACCATCAATACATTGTTGTAACAACTTTTGCCATAAAGCTATTCTGTTTACTGAATCAAACGCCTTACGATAATCAATGAAAGCACAGTACAATTGTTTATTACGATGTAAATACATATCTATGAGACACTTTAAATTAAATATATGATCAGTGGTGCTATAATGCTTTCTAAACCCAGCTTGTTCTTCACATAAAATATTCAAACCATCTAGATAAAAATTTAAACGGTTATTTAATACAGCTGTAAATAATTTACCAAAACAACTAAGTATGGTGATACCTCTGTAATTGTCGGGGCTGGCTGGGTCCCCTTTGTTTTTATATATTGGCAAAATTACACCTTCAGACCACATGTCTGGAATAATACCTGTTTCAAAAATAACATTGAACAATTTTACAAACACTGGCAGCATTTTATCCGATGAATGTTTCAAAAACTCATTCAATAACAAATCATTACCACATGCTTTATTATTCTTTAATTTTTTAATAACATTTCTAACCTCTTCAACAGTAATAACAGAATTGAGTTCAGTATTTAACTCAGTGACATTACTAGTATCAATCTCATCAGTAAAATCATCATTCTCATTTTGTACAACAGTATTCAATTTTTTAAAATGTTCTAAAAAACAATCAAGTGAAACCTTGTTTACAACATTTTCTTTCATGTTTTTATTACAAGATCTATTTATTAATGACCAATATGACTTTGGATCATTCTGATTAAGACCTCTCAACTTCTTAATAAAGTTTTTCCTATATGAATTAAATTGTTCACTAAGAGCTTTTTTATAAGCTTTACTGCATCTTACCATACTGTTTTTACTTTCAACAGTTTTTACTCGCCAATTATAATTCTTGGCTCTGTGATACTCTTTACGCTTTACAAAACTCTCTATTAAACCAAGGTTTGTTTGGTTTATTTTTCCTACGTGAACCTGACACAGAATTATTACATATAATATTAAACAAACCACTTGCATCAGCAGCATCTCTGATTATAATATTACAATCTTCTACTAAATTATTAATAACACTTTTATCAATATTTTCAACTTCAAGAACATTTAATTTCTCACAAATATTATCAATTTCTGTATCATTCAAATTATGAACAAATGACTGGTACTTTTCATTATCCCATTTTGGTTTAACTGTAACACTGCCATTTTTGTTTACATCATTTACCTGAATACCAACATTTGGTTTGTTTGTACTCATAAACTCTATATGTACACCATTATGGACATCACTTATCATGGCATCAAATGGTAATATTTTAAACTCACAGACATGTGTAAATAATTCAGGTGACAAAATACAGTAATCAACTACAGTTGTCTCTTTACAGGTCAAAGCACCAATACCACTATCCTTACCCAACCTGCCATTAGCAATAAACAACTCTAAACTTTTACATAACTGTAATAAACGATTACCATAATTATCAACACTTTTGTCAAGACTAATGTTTTCTGTATAATGTACATTTTTACGTTCTTATTGAAGAGTAATAATAGGGAAGATAACTCTATATTTGAAGACAACTCCTTTACAAAATTATTTATTTGTTTAGGTGTTTTATGTAATGGGTTTACACAATTAGCAATGCTATCATAAATACAAACTACATTTGAAAGTTTTAATGTTTATTTAAAAAAAAAATGAAATAAAACCAGAAAAATAACCAAATGTGAAAATTTAAACTTCATTTTACATCTTTTTTGTGTGATTTTAAATTAACAAGACCTATCAAGCATGATGAAAAAGTTCTGAAGTTGTAATCAAATGAAATAAACATTTTCATAATTTTAAGGATAAAATAACATAAAGTTGTTATCAGTTTGCATGTTTGAAAACATGAATTATTGAGAAAAACATGTGAAAACCACAGATTTTAAATCGGTTGCCATGGTAACAGTGTTAGAGACCCCAGCTCAAAAATTTAAATCATTAAAGCACAAATGCTAATCTTAAAATAAATATTTAATATATTTAAAAAATCGAAGTACTTTATGAGATTTCAAGTCATTTTGGTGATCTTTTCAGGAATTAAAAAAAAAAATGCTAAAAAGGCACTTTTTATACCCAAAGGCCCAGAAATATAGGGACATTCAAACTATCACATTATGTGGAATTTTGAAGGACAAATGATGCTTGTTGTATAAATCAATTCAAATATCAGCTGCAATTAACCATATTTAGCATATTTAGGGCGACAGAAATGAGAAATTTTCATGGGATTTTTTGGAAATTATGCATTTTCCAGTAGATGGCGCTGCAAAGTCTATAAATAGCACCAGATCAAATTTTAAAGATGGATTTTTTTTTCTTTTGGCTATCTTAACATATGTGCAAAATTTCATTACATTTGGTTGACATGTCATGTGGACCCACTAATAAGCTTTTTACATGGCTCTATCAAAGACAGGGTGTTAAATATACTTATTATCTATCTTTCAGGTGGATGTATTTTTCAGAAAATGGAGTTCCACGTAAAATGGTAATATCAAGATTTGATCTTTCTCAAAGGCAAGACATTTATACCCAATCAACAGTGGCATGCAGCCTTGATCTAGGTATGAGCATATCGTATGATTATATTTCATAAACATTTAGTAATTCTCTAATGAGGTTGGATTTTCGTCAGTCTAGGGCAATACATCTTTCTGATATTGATAACATCCTTAGCGCCCTAATCCACGTTAAATTAAAGTAAATGTTGAATGAATGTCCTGGAATATATTCTTAAAGTAATCGTTGTTAAAAATGCGTAATGACTGGTGGCAAAATGTGCTACACTATTACCATGTTATACCGGTACCAGTTAACTAGAAAGTGTTGATATATAACTTTGGATGGTTGACCATTATATAATCTGTGTTTCAGATCACCACAGATGTATAAAAAAAAGAAAATGTAGTATGATGGCCAATGAGACCACTATTCGTTAGTTCAAATAGCGTAGAAATGAGCAATAATAGGTCACCGTATGGCCGTCAACAGTGAAAAACGGGCCCCGACGGGAAACATGTAAAACAATTCAAACTACAAAAATAAAAGCGTAATTATTAAGAATTCATTTGATTAAAAACAAATATGACAGACATGTATTAAAGACAACCACCGAATAATAGGCTCCTGATCTGGGACAGCCAACTGAAGAATGTGGCGGAGTAAAACATGTTTGTGCGCGATCAGTCCTTCTCCTTATTTGGGACAGTAGGGAACCAGCACGGCATCAGAATAAACTGTAAAAATTAGTTGCAAATGGCTTATCACAAAAGTTTAAATTGTCGTTAACCACAATCCCGTCATGTTTTTTTTTTTTTTTTTTTCTCAAAATTGACATCACAGAAAGAGATTTATCGCCCGATTTGTACTTGCATGAACAGCACGACTTATGTCACATGTGGAGTAGTAACTGTTGACCCTTCTTGTGTACCTGGGTTCACCCCTTCCTTTCAGTGGGGTTCTTGTGGCTCAGTCCTCAATGTATTAATGTTTGTGGAATTTTCATCGTTTTTCGTTTTTGCCATGGCGTATTCATTTTTTCACGAATAATGAGATTTGAAAGTTTCCTTTGTTCCTTCCGCCTCTTTAGTCATAATAATACAAATATAATTTGAATATATTAACAGATGGAGGATGATATATCCCTTGAATTCTTCATCAAGCAAAACGCTTTTGATCATTTACATATTTATTTCGTGTCTCAAATAAGTTAAAAGGTGACGGAGAAAATAAAAAGGGAGCAATAGAAACATCCAAGTTGAAAAACAGAAATCAAGGTCAGAGAAAAAAATCGTAAAGAAAGTCCACAAAACGTTAAATGTTATTTTATTTTTTTTTTTTTTTTCTGTTAGTTCTTTCCAAAATAATCGAACTCCAAGGAAAATTCAAAATCGAAAGTCCCTTATCAAATGGCAAAATCAAAAGCTCAAACACATCACACGAAAACAACTGTCATATTCCTGACTTGGTACAGGCATTTCCTAATGTAGAAAATGGTGGATTAAACCTGGTTTTATAGCTAGCTAAACCTCTCACTTGTAGGAGTCGGAAAGAATACCATTGTATTGACAACACGTGTAACAAAACAAACAGAAATAATAGGTAAAAATGTCAAAAATACGGGTACAGCAGTCAACATTGTGTTATAATCTTAATCACTATAAAAACAAACAAATATGTCAACAAAGAAAAACAAAATGGTATATAGACAAAGCACATAAGCAAACATAAAAACCAGGATACTACAAAATGACCATAACAAAAAAACACAAAATGACTTTTGTATGTTTTTGTAGTTTTGTTTTTGTCTCGTTGACGTATATGTATAGCCTGTAAGCATTTTTACTCGTCTATATTAAGGGAGTTTGTCCCACATGTTGTGATGTTACAGTAGAATATATATGCACTTAATTTAGTTATAGGCCCCTTTACTTTTGTTAGCTTTGAAGTATGCATTCGTGAGATAAAGCACGTTGTATTTATATATACCATTATTACATTTACATTTGGCTTTTTTTATTTTTTTATTAAGGATTCGGTAGGGACTACAAGAGGGATTAAGGAGGTGAGAATCAAGATAAGAAGGCAAGGGGATCAAAAGAAGAGGTGCTTACAGTACAGTTTCTCGCATATAAAAAAAGATTTAGTTCGGTGTGAGCCAAGGCTCCGTGTTGAAGACCGTACTTTGACCTATAATGGTTTACTTTTATAAATTTTGACTTGGATGGAGAGTTGTCTCATTGGCACTCATACCACATCTTCTTATATCTATTTAGAAACACTTACACATGTGGAGCAGGATCTGCTTACTCTATCGGAGCAACTGAGACCAACCCCATTCTTAAGTTTTCTATGTTATGTTTTGAGTACTATTGTTCATCTATTGGTCTTTTTCTTTTTTAGCCATGGCATTGTCAGTTTATTTTCCACTTATGAGTTTGAATGTCATTGTGGTATCTTTCGCCTCTCTTTTATACTTTTCATCTTTCAAACATTGTTATCATTTTATCAATTTTCTTTTAATTATTTTGAAATCAAAGAAACATTTTTATAGTGAAGAACAATCAGAATATCAAAATATGTAAGTAATGAAGGCTAAACAAACGACAAAATAATTTGATCTGATGTGTCAAACTAGCCATATTCAACTGATTTTAACTGATAATTATTATGTTGTTACACAACGGGGTGTTTAACCCTGTCGCATTCTATATGTGCCTGTCTACATTACTTTAAGTTTACTTTATAAATATGCCACTGATTTGATTTAAGACTGTCAAGACGTGAAGGGACACAGATCGAGGAAAGGACACAGATTTGAGCTTGGACAACGGAACACAGATTCGTGGCAGAATCGACCACGTTAATTTTGTTTATTGACAAATATTGCAAATGGCGAACATTAATATGATACCGGAACTGGACTCGGTGAATATACGATATTTCTTTCTGTATTGAAACAAAAAAAATCAGACTGTCCTTAAGTATATTACATTTCTGTCCTATAGACTGGATAACTTTTAAAAATGAAACCTGAATTCTCAACATACATGTTTGTATGTCTCAAAAAATGATTCTTTTTGTATTTAATTTACTTTTCTAATGTTTTCCACATTCAATGGCGGATTTAGAGGGGGCCAGGGGAAAAAATTGGTTGCTTATAATGGGAATCACTGAAGCATGACTGGAGTGGGTCCCTCTTATGCAGTCAGTGGCCCCCCACTTATGAAAATTTCTGGATCCGCCACTGACTTTAATATTTAATTTCACGAAAAGAAAAATCATTTCCAATCATTAGGCTTTTAATTTGATATTAATGTATATAATTATTTTAAAGGTGAGGATTTCTATTTTTTTAATGTAAATAATACAACAATGAGACGCTTTTAGACAGGGAAAAACAATTAAAAATGCATGTAACATTTGAGCAAATGATAGATTAGATTGGGATTCTGTGTATTCACATTATTTGTACTTTTTTACTCGTGAAAAATATAGGGGTAATTCCTATCCATTTGGCTCACCGCAAACAATATATCTATATATTGTATACTAACAGTCAAAACATTTTTTGAGGTTGAATAAAATTACCATTATGTATTCCTATATAAAACATTCAACGGTACTGCTGAATAAGGACAAGTAGATTTGCGGGCAGAAAACATTTCAGCAAATTGCAAAGTTTTCCATTTAAATTTATTTTCATTTTGCAAGCTTGCTGCATTTTATATCCTGTGATAGAAAATGAAAGGATATGGAGTAAATGTACATGGGACAAAATTGCACACAATACATAGAAAACATAGAAAATTATCAATGAACAGGGCTTTTATTCCTGTGATAGTTTATGTTTCAGTAAATTATATATCCTTATTCCATATACCTTACACTACTATCACATAATGATAAATTGAAGATGATAAAACAATTGTTAATACAATTGGCTTTTTGCTTGCTAGTCTAGTGACAAATTTCATGTATATTCAGGACGAAAATTAATTAACAATTAATACGATAAGTAGGTTCTGCAAATTTTGCAAACTTGGATGGAGGGCACGAAAATATCATGATATATTTGAAAAGAGCAGACATTTCTCCTTGTAACAGGACACTTTTGGACCATCAGAGAGTAGTTGCAAGGGTTCTTGAATGTACAACGAGCCTGATATTCTCTTTGTATGAGACATTTGATTTAACGTCAAAATTCCGACAAGACGTGGATGTGTCTTCATGACCCGCCACGACATTTCCAGGCTTATGGAGGTAAAACGTCATTGTGAGAAAAACGCCGTTTACTATATGTGACTAGCCTTTTCCAGGCTTATGAAGGTACATTGTCTAAAATTTTCTTTTTGTATATTTATCTAAACATCCTGAAAGAAAATAAACTCTGTCATGTTATTATGACCTATTTGTTGTAATAACAATGAAACGAGTCATTTGGAAAACTGGCATGATAATGAGGCTGTTCGATGACGACTTTTTTTATTATCGAAGGCACTAGTTTATAAAATACAAAATTTTTGTATTTTATTGGCGCTTAGTTATCTTCAACAGGTTGTACGGTAGTATTCATTGGCTCTATTTTAGAAAATGTCGTTTAAACTTGTTGAAATGAAGCTAGTATAAAATTTTTCATAGAAAGTTTTGAAAGATTTATGATGCATGTCTCTATACATAGTATGTGACGCGTAACAGTTTCTAAGTAGTTGTTCTCATATATGCATTAGATACGGTGCATTTATTATGAATATATTTTAGACTCCATGTATGAAAATCTATAGAGCAAAGAATTTGCAAAAAAATGTATCAAGTAACAAATTTTAAAAATACATTCCAATATCTAACCATTACCATGATTACTGAGAGATTTCGATAAGTCCATAATCGTTAAGAAGATGAATAATTTTGTCATCACTCAATCATCAATCAAAACCAATCAATCATTTTTGGGCTTAACATCGTTGTATGAAAAAAAAGTTCTTACTAACTTATTCAAATAAGTAAACTCCCACCACTTTTTTTTTTTTACATAATATACCGTAATGATATATATATTTCTGCTGTGACAGTAATATTTTTTTTCGGAATGATCTTCGTACGAACTAATCGTCCGCGCAGAAATGTATGGACCAGTTCATCGTTAAGTGTGTAGGTGTCACACCACCAATTCAAAATCCCTATCTATTCAACCAAATTTTGCAATTTTCACCGCTTTCTTAATATTTTACCTTAAGTTTAACTTCATAGAAACCAGGTATATCCTGAATTGTACATGCATCACCTTTATACATGCCAATTTTCAACCCATGATTAAAGTCTTTTAAGGAAGAATTGCCCAATGGAAGATAAGTACTACTAAAAATAACCCCTGGTTTTCTGAAAATCTTACATTAGTATACTATGGAGCGCACTGATCCTCAATTTTTAATGCAAACTCATAGACAAGTAAATTTTGGCTCAAAATTATCTAAATATATTTTTCTTTCACCATAAGTTTCATTTCTGCAAATTTGTTGGTTAGTTAAAGTTAACAATGACATCAAAAGCACTATTTTGTGTCAGAGTAGAGCTACTTTTACATACGTTCTAAATTGGAGGGAGTGAATTGGTGGTTATACACATGTATTTGTCTGTATTTTGCTACGACGGCTGTACCAACTCAACTAATCGTGAGTGCTGTTTTTTTTTTGGGACTATGAATTTTCGAATTTTATAATTGAAGTAATGTATAAAACCAATATGGACTACGTTAGACTGTGTTCGTTTGTATGAACATTACCTACTGCATATTTAGTTATGGGTAGATTTTGTTGCGGTTCCTTCCAATACGCATTATTGTAGGGTTGTGACATTTTTAATTTAGCATCCGGACTATTTGACATTGAAGGTTTCTGTATCCAAGAACCTACCACACAAAAACCTGAAGAATGTCTGCACACTAGGATTACCAAGTTTCATTGAACTGGATGCTTCTTTTATTGTAAAAAATAATAGTAATCTGGTTAGTAACATTGTGTAGTTTGCCAATAGACATGTTCACCATAAGCCAATACCGAAACCGAAACCGAAACCGATACCGAAACCAAAAATAATTGTGAGGTGAATGTTAAATGTTAATGTTATGTTAATTAACTCAACCCTTATACTCCATTATATTGTTTTAAATTTGAATAAACTAGATTGAATCTATCAAAAAGCTGAATTTAATTCAATCATTATCAAATACACTAATGCAAGTAATAAACAATTCATTTATCATGTACATTTATCATAAAGCAGGTTTCGTTGTAGGTAAAGAGCTGCACATAGTTCTACAATAGCCGCAATAGCGTTCCGACTATGTCTATAAAATCAACCTATTATTTCATAAATTTTCATACGTCTTATGGAATGTTCTACATAAACTCTTCTTGCACGAATCTTTTCATTGACAATTTTGCGTTTATCGCGGATTATTGCATTTTGATTGCGTAGCTGCCTTACAGTATATGTGTTCAGATGGGTATAAGGTATCGCCAATTAAGTAACAATCACGAGGAAACGGTAATATCTCGTGTGGACTGATCGCATCTATCAATCTGTAAGTCATCGCGTCATTGTTATGACCTAGAAAACCAGAATTGATGTATTTTATTTTCTTTCCTGTGTCTATTATGACTTATGAATACAGTGTATACGAACATGTCAACTATAAAACAATGCCTGGTTTTGGTTGGGCGATTTATTCTATGAGAGGTGCCATCAATATATCCAACTGATTCTTCAAATTCTGGCCAATCACCCTTCATAGATTCCAATTCCTCAAATGAATGCCATGTTATCATTGATCTTAAAGCTTGATGAAGAATTGGCCCAATTTCATGGATAGCTTTGCGAACTAAAGTATTGCTAACATCAAACATCAAAGCCAGTTTATTTTGCCAGCTTATGAGTACCACTTCTTTATTCCTTTGACTTACTCTGCTTAGCGCTCTCATGAGTATCAAAATATACTTCATTAAAAGTGTGTACTGTTGAAGGATAAATGGACTGAGGAAGCAACTGGAATGTTAAGAATTTAGTTTATTTATACTGACATAAAAGTATTTGTTTTGGTTCATTTGTAAATTAAAAGTTCTCTTTTTATTATATATAGCCTGAACGATATTTCACATATTGTAGAAGTATGAACCCTTCGACGAAACTTGCTTCATAATTAATGTATATCATTAATGAATTTGTATCCACATTTTAATTGTATATAACTTGCAATAGGAATTTAATAATCGTTGAATTTAACCTTGTTTGCTTGCTAGATTATTGTAAATTGTTGAAATGAAGTTATACACCATCTAGTGTATTCAAATGTCAATCAATATAATGGAGTAAAAAGGGTTGAGTAAAATAAACATTATAAATTTTTACCATTTACCTTACTACCTTTTTGGTTTCGGTATCGGTTTCGGTTTCGGTTTCGGTATCGGCTTATGGTGAACATATCTAATATGAAAGGTGACTACGAACATTTAATTATAAATTCAATTCATTATTCCATATGAAATTTTTAATGTTTATTTCTATTGGAAAATTCAAAAACAGTTATTAAGACAACATTTGATTGTATGTTCTTTGCCTTATATATATTCACGTACAATTTAGTTGAATAATACCATTAACATTGAAAGATCGATCAACTTGTAGTATTGACACCCCACAATTTTACAAACTCACTAGTTGGTTTGCTTAATAATTCAAAATCAACAAAACTGAGTTATCAAAAAGCATACAGCCTAGGGAATGGATCGAATATCGACCCACAAACCAAGTATCCGGAGAATCTCCTTTTGGGTTTTTTTTATTCCCGCACAGCCTGCCCGATATATGGACCTTAGACGGAGCGTTCTCAGAATCAAACTTTGACTGCTCCACGCCGCAGGCAACCCAATTGCATTGCCAAAGACGATAACGTGGCTTTGATCAATCTAGGTTTACTTTCCATCTTTTCGCAAGTAGACTGTTATCTTCAACAAACATCCATCGGAAAACTGGGGAGTATTTATCCGTTCAAGGCTTACAAAGATACCTTACTGAACACCGGTGCCAACGGGAATATACTTACGCTCCAGATATACAGACGAAGGCCGCTTTTTGGAAATGGAAAGGCCAATTCACTTCCAGCAGAAACGTTTGCTCATCAGTCTATCGTTGAAATTTTGGCCTAGTAAAAATGCTTTCTGTCTGATGTCCAGCGACGATGGAGTGACCTACAGCGTACAGATACTCTAGTCCAGCTTCAAGTTATGTCTGCAGAAACCCAACAGCGGTGTGCTTTTAGCTAACGACAATTTACACGGGAATGCGACAGCCTTGTACCCTTTCGTCAGCAGCCGTTTAAAGACTGCCTCCGTATCGAAGTGCGAATACAGTCACAGCGAGAACAATATGTTCCAAGTTGAAGTTCCATCTCTGTTGATTGTGGCTCTCGTCAGCAACAAAGCCTTCAGCGGAAGTTATAAGAGGTCACCGTTCAATTTCCAGGCGTACGACTGTGATTTTCTGGAGTTTTACATCGACGGAAAGACGTTTCCAGCTAAACCATTACAACCCAACTTTACCGGCAAGAACTACGTGGAAGCCTAAAGGGAACTGACGGTCTTCAGAAGCGACGTGTACATCTCGTATTTCGAAAACTCAGGTAGTAATACACTCTTCGTCTTGAAAATCGACGACAACAGGGATTTCAATACCAAGCGTAGAGGAAATTGTATATTAGAACTTCGTTTTGATACCGCCATACCTGAGAGCATCACTGTGCTTATGTACGCCAAGTTTCCCACCATCTTACACGTGGATCAATCCTGCAGCGTCTTACTACAATGAACAACTAGGAACTGGAAGAACTGTTACAAGACTATCCCGTCCAAGTGATTTGCGCCAATGAATTACCAGTGTCGATCGAAAAGAGACCCAGAACGGTCATAGTAAATACCGATCTGCGTTCGCGAGATGGAACGCAATGGACCGTGTTTCACCTCCCGAAACGTGGAAGGAATCTACCGAAATCGGAAATCGTGTATCTCTGTCAGATGTTGGTAGTATACTAGTACATCATTATCGTCACGTCCATCGTTAGTCTGACAGTGCAAAACGGCAAGAACGAGCTGTGGATCACTCTACTGAGCAGTGGCATCGGTTACGCTCTACCCATTCCCTCGTTGAAGAAAAAAAAAGAAAGACTTCGTAGAAGACAGAGCATCATGGTGTATCCATTTTTACCGTGTTCTAGCATGTGCATCACCGGGCAAACGAATTGTGGAAAGACGCGTTTCGTCTACATGCTATTGCAACACCTGGAAGGCATGTATGTCGAAGACCCACCAGTCCAAGTGCTCTATTGTTACGGCATACACCAACCTCTTTTTGAAAAAAATGGAAGAGACGATACCTCGCCTAACGTTTCACAAGAGCTTACCATCGATGGAGACGATCGCGGAATTTACGGGTGATACCGTTTTACCGCTTGATCGTGTTGGATGACTTGATGCATCGTGTGGTACTCGATGTCGACATGGAACTATTGTTCACACAAGGATCGCATCACAGACGACTGTCCGTGTTATTCTTGAGTCAAAATTCATACGTCCAAAGAGCCAGATCAAGAACCATCGCTCTGAATGCGACCTACTTGGTGCTGATGAAGAATGTGCGGGACGTGTCTCAAATTTCCACTTTGGGACGACAACTCTATCCCGGACGCTCGAACGTACTCACCGAGTCCTATACCGACGCCATGTCTATGCCGTTTTGGATGTCTTACGTCACCGCACTCGGAGGACACCTATAGATTGAGAACCCACGTGTTTCCAGAAGACACGATCGTCTGAGTTCTAAAAAAGACAATCAATCCCAACGTCGAGCGTAGCAAAATCATGGACAAAATGATATTGATCCCATATGTCAGATATCAGAAATTACGTAAACGTCAGATGGGCGAAGGAACCGAACCGTCGAAGAAACCTAAAAAGGACCGATAAAGAAACCAAAGCTCGGACCACCTTGAATACCTGCCAAGAACGATAAAACATGGATCACTTTATGACTCTAACGTTTTCTTTTGCAAAAAAAGTATTCTTGTGTATACTATATTTTGTGTATGTTTTTTGGTTTAATAAAATGTAGAATATGTTTAAGTTGTTGATTCTCGATACATGACTCTTATAAGATAGAACACCATTAAGAATTATTGAAAGCACTAGATAAAACAAGACAGTTCAAAGAGTAAATACATTTATAAAACATTCAAAAAATTACAAAGGAGAAATATATATATTTATTTACACCTAGTCTGGTTTGCACTCAATACGATAGAACTGAAAAATGACAATTATTACCATGAGTAAAAAACCTCGCCTTCCTTTGTTATTTACATTTTTGTACATATAGTTTTAAAGACTCAAAAATTCAAAGCCATTCAATTTTTGTCTACTTAAATTTTACAGAGAGTAAAATTTTTCTCGATCCAAATTTAATCACCGAGATGATTTGGCATTCATTTTTACCATGTCAAATACATGGAAACGAGGATAAATATCAAACTAGGAAAATTCACACTTTCATTGATAACTTCACAATATATCCAATACAAATAAAAAACATTATGATACAAAATTATCACATAGAAAATTATTAATCTTCAAAGCTTGTCTCCAATAAATGAATCAAATATCGGTCCTGATCGTCCAGGTCTACTTCTGGATCGGAAGGTTGATGTCGAGTTTTTCTTTGGCTTTTTCGACCTCGAAATACTCTTACTTTTCAGAAGAGTGGTCAATTTTTTGAATTGAGGTTTGTTGGCCTCGATCATGACTCTACCTTCGCCCTGAACGTACTTGACGAACTGAATTTTTCTTGGTCCGTGATGGTTCCACCGTAGGAGCTGTTCCCTTCTAGTTTGGATGTATCAGCGATGATGGCTTTATCAGGGTGCGAATCACGTATTCGACGATTGTCGCTTAATGTTTTCACAAAGTCGCGAAAACAGCGATGCGGCGTAAATTCAACCGACTGATAAATTTTGGAAACCACCATGCCGTGTTCCAGATACTATTTCAGCAGTGTTGTGGCGATCAGAATTTGTCGAGCTCGCATCCCACCAATTAGAAGACGAGGTTTTTCCGACAATTCGAATCGTCGGACGTGATCCTGCATGTATTCGCCGATGATGTCGAACGGGACGTCAATGGAACAAAAGAGAGGCGACATCTCTTCGCAATATTCAAAAGGTGTCATAGTCGGATGTTGAAAATACGATGGTCATACGTCGGGAACTCGGATGTCGCATTCCACCATTCCAAAGACTCGATCGTTCATGACACCCTCTTGAATTTCGTTTTCTGTGACGGAACGTGGTTTTCGGGAATAACAGAAGGCTTTCAAGCTGTCGTCTCCTCGAATCTCGCCTCTAAATCGACATTCTCATTTTTCGACGACAGTATATCCGTGCGTCTTTTTCGAGGTCAACGTTTTGAATGTTGAATGTTGGCCTTGAGTTTCGAACAGCGGTATACTACTGTTGCCTTTATTTATCACCACCGGACCGGAATCTCTGCTGGTGGACAATCTGTCCCCGAGGATTCTACCAGTCCGGTAGCCTAACAGCATGAAAACTAGTAGAATAAAAATAAAAAATATTATACTGGATGACACGCCGCCCAGGATAAAAAGGTGTCAATCGGATGTTGTCAAGGACACAACATCAATTTTATCAGGTGTCCCTAGGATCATCTTAAAGGATGTAATGAAAATGACACATGTGCAGTCTTCTGAATCCTCATTGTACTATAAAAATTCAGACAAGTTTGTTTATATTCGGCCCTGTACTCTTCAACTTTCAGATATTTCAGATTTCAATGACAACCACCAATATTGCTCTATTTCCAAATGTAACCGTAAAAATTGTAAAACCTGTGATATACTAATATCTGATACCCACTTTCAAAGTAATTTAACCACCAAAAGTTACAATACACACAGTCATGAGGATCTGAATTGCACTGCTTCCAATATTGTGTACGGTATTGAATGTACTCTTTGTGGATTGATCTACGTCGGGGAAACTCGACAAAGACTCAATTTTAGAATGAATGATCATCGGTCGGTCTAATGTAAATGATCCTAATAACAACAAATTTCTCTATAAACATTTCAAGCAGCCTGACCATTCTATTGTTTCAATGAAAGTCCCGATTATATTCAACAAATGACCCATATTGAGTACACCATATCGTTTACAAAGAGAAGACTTTTGGATAAGAGAGTTGGGAACAGCCATTCCCTATGGATGCAATGACAAAATTGATGGTGTAGGTGTTTTGTCTAGTCCCAGGTGTAGTACTGTCAATACATTACAATTATTTAATACTTCTGCTCGACGAAATAGAAGTCATAGTCACATAAAATATATTCCACCTGCTGTGCACACCGTGCACGTGACAATTGATAGTCTGTTAACGTCTGTTCAAAAACCTTTAGGAATTCATCATATCAGAACTAAATTATACTCCATTCCATTGTCAAAACTTTTTTTACTATTTCAAGAGGCCCAAAATACTTCCGTTACTGATTCTCGTTCTGTTTTGTATAGATTAGTTGCAATAATCATGGACATTGCTAACCATAGACTATTCAAACTCGTATCGACTACATCCAAAAATGAGGGAAAACGTAATTTTTCTAAGGTAGAATTCGCCAATAAAGGTTTAGATGCTGTAAATATTAGCAATAATTTCCATCAGAAATCTGTACAAAAACTATACCTGATTACTTCAAAAATAAAGCTACACCTGTTATTTCTTATACTTACACCAAGTCTATTGCATCCAAGATTTTCAACCACAGGAGAGTTTTGGAGGCCTTTAACCTCAAAGATGTGAAATCCAAGCCTCCGGATTGCTCATGTGCATCGTCACAATACAAGTATAGTCCAGCTGGTCATGTTATTACTGGTGACCTTGGCATTGTTACCAATGAACAACTAGAGAGTTGTTAGCCAAGGGACCAAAATATAGAATTCCCCAGCCCATCAACTGAAAAAAGAATTTCAAGTTACTGATGGATGCAGTTGAGGACTATGCAAGAAAATAGGTAAAGCGCAAACCAGACGAACCAGAACTGGACACTTTGTCTGAATGGATCAAAGCTATGCGATCATGCATTCAGAAGCGCATTCAAAAACTATGATGCAATATGAGCACAAGAGTTACTAACCCTTTCAAAAATTCGGATGTTGTGGATGCTTTATCCTCTTTGCATGACAAATATGTCGTTGTTCCAGCAGATAAAGCCTCCAATGATATTGTCTTCTTATGTAAAAACCATTATTTGCAATGTCTCACAACAGAGCTTGGAATAAATAGAACTACTGGTAACCCTACACATTCTTTAACATCATTTACCAAGGACGAAATTTTACAAAATCACAAATCTGTCCTTCTTTCTTTTGGTATCAACATCAAGGAAAACGAAGAAAATTTACCATCATTTTACTGGATACCAAAACTACACAAAACTCCATATAAAGAACGATACATAGCTGGGTCATCAAAATGTTCGACTAAACATCTTTCTAAAGTACTGACTACTATTCTTTCTACAGTTAAAGATGGGCTTCAAAAATATTGTGATGAGATATATTCTACCAGTGGTGTTAACCAGATGTGGATTCTCAAAAATTCGAAAGATCTACTGCTTAATCTTCGATCACAATCTTTGCAATTTTGCAGCAACATAAAGACTTTTGCCAAATACCTCCATATTTTGATAATATAGAACCACCTATTATTTCGTATTCTTATAAAAAACCCAGCAGAAGTTTGATTTTTAATTATACGTCAGTTACATCAGACGTCAATATAGTAAATAATGTTCCTTCCACTTGAGATTGTGAAACATCTAGTTTTAGATATGTTCCCTATGGTCATGTCCTTACAGGAGACCTCAACATCGTCGAAGACCGTGAGGTCATAACTTTTCTTAAGAAAGGACCGAAATATCGTCCTCCATCTAAAATAGATTGGAAACAGTGTCGTAAGGTTATTAAAGACGCTCTGTCTGTCTACTGTAAAAATTGGTGTAAACGTGAAAATCTGATAAAAATCTCTAGACAGTTATTTGAATAAAATTATGAATACTGTTAATATTCGTATATCTCATTTTGAAAACAATTCTGAAATTAGTAATAGGGTCCATGATATTCCCATTTCCAGAATAAAAATAAACTCAAGTACTGCAAAGCGGTTTGTGTTCGTACCGGCAGATAAAGCAGCAAATAATGTAGTGGTGGTGTGACGCATATACTACACGGAAGTTCTCCAAAACGAAATTACAAATTCATCTACATTCAGGTCCGTACGCTCCACAGAGAGTCAAATTGTAAACAAGCATATCACTGCCACTACCCAGCTAAAAGCCTCTTCCGAACATTTGAAAGTCCCTACTATGTACTGGTTACCTAAATTGCACAAAAAACCATTTAAATTCCGTTTTATCTCCGCATCTAGTAAGTGTTCTACTACCAATCTATCAGTTCTTCTAACTACCTCCTTACTACTATCAAAGAACTTGTTATTAACTTTTGTAATAAAGCTTATGAAAATAATGGTATTAATTATTTTGGAGTGTTAAAATTCTTTAGAGGTTTTAGATAAAATACATGCTTTTGATGGTCCTTTCAATTCTGTTGACAGTTATGATTTTTCTACTCTCTATACTACACTTCCACACAATCTTATCAAGAAAAAGTTTTCATATTTAATTAAATGGTCTTTTGAAAAATCTCATTACAAATTTATTTGCTGTAACTCGTTTAAAGCCTTTTCTGTAACGAAAAGGAAAGTATGCTAGATACACTTACTGGAAATGTGAAGATATGATTGAAGCTTTAAATTTTCTCCTGGACAACATATATGTACGTTTCGGCGATAAAGTGTATCGACAAGTAGTAGGTATTCCTATGGGCACTAACTGCGCCCCTTTAATAGCAGATTTATTCCTGTATTGCTATGAATCTCAGTTTATGACCAAACTCAGTAAAGACACGTCATTGTTACATTTGGTTGATACATTCAACAATACCTTCCGTTATCTAGATGATATTTTTCGTTAAATAATCCAGAGTTCTCTAAATATACTACCGAAATTTACCCAATAGAACTTACTTTAACTAAATCTAACATAAACAGCAGTAGTTGTCTTTTTCTAGACTTGGACATTTCAATCTCTAAAGGAAAACTCCATACGAAAATTTACGACAAAGAGACGATTTTCATTCCCTATTGTGAATTTTCCTTTTCAGACGGCGATGTTCCTTTGGCTCCATCATACGGTGTGTATATATCCCAACTCGTACGTTATGCCCGTGTGTGTAGTGATGTCATAGATTTTAACGAACGTAATCAATGCATCACTAGTAAATTATTAAGTCAGGATTTCGTTACCATAAATTACGTAAAACTTTTGCTAAGTTCTTTCATAGATACAAAGATTTGATTAGTAAATTTGGCTGTACCTGTAGAAAACTGATTAAAACGGTATTTCACATCCTAAATTTTACGGTAATATTGTACTTAAAGCGCGGAAATCACTATATGATCCGTGTAAAATCATCGAACCTTTAAATAAACTTATTAGTTCAGGTTATCTTACCAATGTTGTAATTAGATCTTTGAATATAGTTTACATTGGCACTAATATCGATTTTGTCATCAGCAAATTAAAACATAACTAAATTTGTATTCTTTTCAAACGGGATGTTTAAAGACACACCCACGTTCATTTTGATCTATAAAGAGGTTAAACTCCTAACTATCCTACTGTCTGTCGATACATTTATTTTTGGCATTGCACTAGTCATGTCTTCTTTGACTGTCCATGACGTTAAAATACTAAATCCCTGGGATGTGTTTTAGTTGATTTTAGTCTCTGATGCATGATTTTTATTATTAATTGTTTTGGCTTTTAACTAGCTGTCAGTAACTGCGAGTACTCTCAAATCGTACTTTCTTGTTTATTTGACCTGTTGATACTAATTGTAATGCTTTTTTGTTATTTAATGTTATTCAGGGTTATATCTGGTCTATATACCAGCTTTGATAAGTGTTTGGTACTAATATAAATTTCCACTTCGTACTATGAACATCAAAATTATTTATTTTGTTAAAATATTTCCTTTCTCTATTGTAACTGTATACGTATACCTAACAACAAAATTATTTTATTTACCTGTGTTTAAAGTTATTGCAAATGGCTGATATTTTTGCTCGAGCATATTGTTTTTCTTAAATTGTTTAACATTTCATACCGATATAACATGTCACTTTTATTATTCTTCCCTTAGTTTATTTATTTTGAATTTGCATTGTATCATAGGTCAAATTTATTTGTTCAGTGTATGTTCAATGGTGTTACTATGTCCTTTGATTGAGTTAAGCTATTTCAGTTGATATTTTATAGTGTGTCTTTCTATGTTGTGATGTTACACTATTGTTTCAGAAAAAGGGTGAAGGTTTGGTACCATTAAAACGTTTAAACCCGCTGCATTTGTTTGCACCTGTCCTAAGTCAGGAATCTGATGTTCAGTAGTTGTCGTTTGTTGATGTGGTTCATAAGTGTTTCTCGTTTCTCGTTTTTATATAGATTAGACCGTTGGTTTTCCCGTTTGAATGGTTTTACACTAGTAATTTTTGGGGCCCTTTATAGCTTACTGTTCGGTGTGAGCCTAGGCTCCGTGTTGAAGACCGTACTTTGACCTATAATGGTTTACATTTATAAATTTTGACTTTGATGGAGAGTTGTCTCATTGGCACTCATACCACATCTTCTTTTATCTATTTTGATTTTTCTACGCTTTACACTACTATTCTCCATGTTCAGTTGAAAGATCGACTTCACCATCTCATTAAACAGAGCTTTTTCTATAAAAATGGGAATCGTAGATACAAATTTCTTGTTTTGGGGTTACAATAATTCATATTTTGTGAAAACCACACTGAATCTACCAGAAAATATACTGAAAATGATATTATCAAAACGCTGGACTTTTTGATCGACAATATATTTAGTGAGTTTGGAGGATTTATATATTTCAACAGACAGTCGGTATTCCAATGGGAACTAATTGTGCACCCCTACTGGCCGATTTGTTTTTGTACTCGTATGAAGCAGAATTCATTCAGAACCTTCTAAAAGACAAAAAGAAAAAGCACCTTGCGAAATTCTTTAATTTTACTTTCCGATATATTGATGATGTTCTATCATTGAATAACCCATATTTCAGCCAATACTTACATCTCATATATCCCAGTGAACTTGAAATTAAGGATACTACTGATACTAGAAGGACTGCTTCATACCTTGATCTTTTCCTCAATATTGACACAGATGGACGACTTCACACCAAAATCTATGATAAACGGGACGATTTCGACTTCCCAATTATCAATTTCCCATTTCTCAGCAGTAACATACCCTCTGCCCCTCGTTATTTTCGTGCTTGTTCACACTATACGGACTTCATATACAGGAGTGTGCTCCTTACGCAGAAACTGCTCCAACAAAGTTATGAGGAGGACAGATTAAAAATGACACTCCGTAAATTTTACGGACACCAACTCGAAATGGTTGATCCATACGATGTGTCTTTGTCCAAACTAAGTAAGGACATTTTTACCACGTGTTAGATTGTGGTTTGTCATTACATCGTCTGATCTTTTAATTACCGAACGTGACTTATTCCCGATTGTGACTGTTTTGCTGAGTGTGAAACCGCATTACTATAAGACGTGTCACGGTACTTTTCTATCCCAAATTCATGTATTTAATTTTGATGTTATATTTGTTATTCTCGTCGGATTTTGTCAAATGTCTTAACGTCTTTTCTGTTATATTCGTGTGTTATGGTAAAGATAATTCATCACCCCCTTCATTTATTAGATTTTAGTTTGGTTCAACGAAATTTATACGATATATTTGGTTTACAGTTTGATTCAGAAGAAACACCGACATAGCTAGATAATACAATTAATTATCTAATTACTACCACAATTTGATATTAATAAGTACTGTAATTTTCATTGTTATTAATCAATGTAATGTCAGTATTACAAATCTAATCTTGAATCAATCCTAATCCTATCTTAATTTGGGGAAAAGTTTTTACAAATTCAAATGTAACGTCACTTTGTGTGTTTTTTTAGAATTTCAAATGTGACATCACTTTGTGCGTTGAGGCTTTGGCTAACTCGGCTGTGTATTTTTATGTGTTGGATTAAGTTGTTTTATGTAATGTATCCGTTTTTATTCTGTAGTTAGTCCCCACTTCGGGTTTAACATGTATATCTATTATATAGTCATTTTATAAAATTTACTGTTTACAGAATTATAAATTATTCTAAATAATAAGGATGTTCTTGTCCCAGACAGAAAACCCTGGCCATGTAAGGCGCAACTTTTTGGAAGTTTTGGTCCTCGGTGCTCTTCAGCTTTGTACTTGTTTTGGCTTTCAAACTTTTTTCATCTGAGCGTCACTGGTTGGTCTTGTGTGGACGAGACGCATGTCTGGCGTATTGAATTTTAAGCCTACTACCTTTTGTTAGCCATTATTCGTGTGTTTCTTTGTCCTATATGCTCTCCCATTTATTTGTATTGTGATCCTGTCATGTGATGTTGTCGTTTTGGTGTTGTGTTTGACGTGGCCATAAAAGCGGGAGGTTTGGCATGCCACAAAACCAGGTTCAACCCACCATTTTTTTCTTAAAATGTCCTGTACCAAGTCAGGAAAATGGCCATTGTTATATTATAGTTCGTTTCTGTGTGTGTTACATTTTAGTGTTGTGTTTTTGTTGTGTCGTTGTTCTCCTCTTATATTTGATGCGTTTCCCTCAGTTTTAGTTTATAACACGAATTTGTTTTTATCTTTATCGATTTATGAGTTTCGAACAGCGGTATACTACTGTTGCCTTTATTTGACGGTCTTGTCGTTCCTGACCTGTCGTCATTCTCGCCATTTCTGGTCCTTAACTGACTTTGCCATCCAACAATCGTGACCATGCCAGTAACATCCGTGGAATTGATACTCTATGTTTGTTTGTGCATCGAATCGGTCAACAGGATAGGGACAGATCTTTTTCTCTTTGCCCGTGTTTAATCTGTGCTGGATGTCGAGACCCTGTGTGTGGTTAAGGTATTCCATCCAATCATACATCAGACTGTATTTATCTCTTTTTTTATTTGAATCAATCATCCAAACGACGGCGAACAAAGGCTCCAGTCGGCATGTCCTGGTCGATAGCCCACAGATAATCAGCGTTGGCATCGAATCCAAGAATCTTCTGGCATGGTTTTTTCCGGATTGTTTCGGATGTACGATCGTCCAACTTAGTGGTGACGATTGAAAATGATGAACGGTCCACCAGTTAGATTTTGTTTAACGGTGTGATAAAGATCACTATTGACTTCGTCGAAAAGAGGGCAAAGGAGGCTCCGGCCCGTCGACCCGTATCGAAGAGCATACGTCCCGGTACGGAGATGGAGGATATGAAGATGTCGATGTCGATGTCAAAATAACATTTTTGCAGATTTTCCACGTCCCGGACGAACGGACCGACATCTAAATTGTTGTACCAGACAAGGAAATCCTGATATGACGACATGTTTTTCACTCTCCATATATCTTGACAGAAAGTGGAGTGTTCGACAAAGATGTTGGATTCTTTCAATGAGCTGTAGAAGGCATCGTGGGGGGGAAATGTCGTATGAGTCAACTTGTCTACGCCGTCGAACTATTCATATGGGAAGAATCCCTTATTTTCAGAGACGTCGAAAGCTTTTAGGAATTTAGCATAGCTAACTCCGGGAGCTTAGTATGAAGTGACATCCAAAAATTGAAAACCATTGTTGGACAAACAGGCGTAGCTATTGTTTCATTTCACGGCAAATGTTTTGATTGAACCGTACATGTCAAGTTGCTTGGCCAAGTATTATTTAACCAGATTCATATCGTACTTGGCCGAATTGAATCCCAAGACGACGGTTTGGCGGCAGTAGTCGTCGAGTTCTTCTTTGAGCTTGATAAAGACGTTTTTCTCCTTCTTGGCGTGGTTTTGCAATTCTTCATCGTCCAAAAAGGCATCTAATTTATATTCGTCTTCGTCGTCGTCCTCGAGCAGAGCTCGCATTGGATTTTGAATGTCTTTGTCGAGTTGGTCGAACGCATCGGCAAACTTGTAATTTGGTCAACTGATACATTTTATCTCCGATGCTTGACATATACTCCTCCATCAGACGTACGAGAGTTTCGACTTTAGGTTCGACGATACAATGAAACCCTCGACGTTGCTACAGATGGAGACGGAGATCGGACCTTGCCGTTGGGTCCACGTCAACTTCTCGGAATTTGAGTATTGGATCGGCATGAGGATGGCCTCAAAATCGTAAACGACAAACCATGGGTAAAATCGGTCTTGCACGTAGATGCCCTGTTCCTCAAGTTTGTCGAATACGGTTTTCGGGTTTTAATAGATTCCGCCCTTAAAAATTGCAGACGGTCTGACCAGTACATTTAAGTTGATGTTGCTTCATGTTATCTAACCGGTTGAAATTTTATGTGTTGGATTAAGTTGTTTTATGTAATGTATCCGTTTTTATTCTGTAGTTAGTCCCCACTTCGGTTTTAACATGTATATCTATTATATAGTCATTTTATAAAATTTACTGTTTACCAAATTATAAATTATTTTAAATAATAAGGATGTTCTTGTCCCAGGCAGAAAACCCTGGCCGTGTAAGGCGCAACTTTTTGGAAGTTTTGGTCCTCGGTGCTCTTCAGCTTTGTACTTGTTTTGGCTTTCAAACTTTTTTCATCTGAGCGTCACTGGTTGGTCTTGTGGAAGTACACTACTAATTCATGGCCCCATTGCTTTCTATGTTAAATTCCTCAATTTCAAGCAGACACAGCTCTTTTGTTTTAAGTTCAAATAAAGTGACAATCATTGCATGTCAAAGCAACACTTTATGGTGTCTTGTACTGAAAAAATTAACATACCTTTAATGGCATATAAGAAAGAACTGGTTCCCGGAACTTCGGATGTACCAAAATAGGTACTTCAGATCTGACAAACAGGCAAAATGTACCCTCTTTATAAAATTTGGTGCAGTTTTTTTAATATTCAAATTTATAAGTCAAAAAGTATTCTACAATGATCACCAGTCATTCAGCTTTCCTTTGATACCAACAATACCTAAATATTCTACATATTTTGAAAGTTACACTCATGCGTAGGAACTATTTTGTGTTAAATATGTACTACTTTCTGGTATGTGCTTTCTGGCCGGGCCGAATTAGTGGTGTTACACCTTGTGTGGACGAGACGCATGTCTGGCGTATTGAATTTTAAGCCTACTACCTTTTGTTAGCCATTATTCGTGTCTTTCTTTGTCCTATATGCTCTCCCATTTATTTGTATTGTGATCCTGTCATGTGATGTTGTCGTTTTGGTGTTGTGTTTGACGTGGCCATAAAAGCGGGAGGTTTGGTATGCCACAAAACCAGGTTCAACCCACCATTTTTTTCTTAAAATGTCCTGTACCAAGTCAGGAAAACGGCCATTGTTATATTATAGTTCGTTTCTGTGTGTGTTACTTTTTAGTGTTGTGTTTTTGTTTTGTCGTTGTTGTCCTCTTATATTTAATGCGTTTCCCTCGGTTTTAGTTTGTAACACGAATTTGTTTTTATCTTTATCGATTTATGAGTTTCGAACAGAGGTATACTACTGTTGCCTTTATTTGATGGTCTTGTCGTTCCTGACCTGTCGTCATTCTCGCCATTTCTGGTCCTTGACTAACTTTGCCATCCAACAATCGTGACCATGCCAGTAACATCCGTGGAATTGATACACTATATTTGTTTGCGCATCGAATCGGTCAACAGGATAGGGACAGATCTTTTTCTCTTTGCCCGTGTTTAATCTGTGCTGGATGTCGAGACCCTGTGTATCGTTCAGGTATTCCATCCAATCATACATCAGACTGTATTTATCTCTTTTTTTTATTTGAATCCATCATCTAAACGACGGCGAACAAAGGCTCCAGTCGGCATGTCCTGGTCGATAGCCCACAGATAATCAGCGTTGGCATCGAATCCAAGAATCTTCTGGCATGGTTTTTTCCGGATTGTTTCGGATGTACGATCGTCCAACTTAGTGGTGACGATTGAAAATGATGAACGGTCCACCAGTTAGATTTTGTTTAACGGTGTGATAAAGATCACTATTGACTTCGTCGAAGAGGGCAAAGGAGGCTCCGGCCCGTCGACCCGTATCGAAGACCATACGTCATGTTAGTCCCGGTACGGAGATGGAGGATATGAAGATGTCGATGTCTGTACCAGACAAGGAAATCCTGATATGACGACATGTTTTTCACTCTCCATATATCTTGACAGAAAGTGGAGTGTTCGACAGAGATGTTGGATTCTTTCAATGAGCTGTAGAAGGCATCGTGGGGCGGAAATGTCGTATGATTCAACTTGTCTACGCCGTCGAACTATTCATATGGGAAGAATCCCTTATTTTCAGAGACGTCGAAAGTTTTTAGGAATTTAGCATAGCTAACTCCGGGAGCTTAGTATGAAGTGACGTCCAAAAATTGAAAACCATTGTTGGCCAAACAGGCGTAGCTGTTGTTTCATTTCACGGCAAATGTTTTGATTGAACCGTACATGTCAAGTTGCTTGGCCAAGTATTATTTAACCAGATTCATATCGTACTTGGCCGAATTGGATCCCAAGACGACGGTTTGGCGGCAGTAGTCGTCGAGTTCTTCTTTGCGCTTGATAAAGACGTTTTTCTCCTTCTCGGTGTGGTTTTGCAATTCTTCATCGTCCACAAAGGCATCTAATTTATGTTCGTCTTCGTCGTCGTCCTCGAGCAGAGCTCGCATTGGATTCTGAATGTCTTTGTCGAGTTGGTCGAACGCATCGGCAAACTTGTAATTTGGTCAACTGATACATTTTATCTCCGATGCTGGACATATACTCCACCATCAGAAGTACGAGAGTTTCGACTTTGGGTTCGACGATACAATGAAACCCTCGACGTTGCTGCAGATGGAGACGGAGATCGGATCGTGCCGTTGGGTCCACGTCAAGTTCTCGGAATTTGAGTCTTGGATCGGCATGAGCATGGCCTCAAAATCGTAAACGACAAACCATGGGTAAAATCGGTCTTGCACGTAGATGCCCTGTTCCTCAAGTTTGTCGAATACGGTTTTCGGGTTTTAATAGAATCCGCCCTTAAAAATTGTAGACGGTCTGACCAGTACATTTAAGTTGATGTTGCTTTATGTTATCTAACCGGTTGAAATGTCGATCACATGTCCTACATTGATACTTTTTGGTGTACGCCCTTAAATTCGAAATGTAGGACAAATGATGGTCAAATTGGTTGACGTGCATGGTGTCGTCGTACTGAAATCGGGATTTGTAGACGGTTAAGGCTTTACCGTCATCCCGTTAATGATAGACGTTGACGTTGGTCTTGAAACAATGTTTGAAATAGGCCATTTCATGTAGTGATAAACCCTTGAATTTCTTGGCATCGGTTTCGACGTCTAGGTGTTTGTCTAGAGCAAACTGGATCCATTTATCATACAGTCGTTTTGTGTGCCATTCCAGTTCATTTTTGTTGATGTCCCCTGTGGACCGCCAGACATCGGAAGGTGCATAGATTGTCCTTGCGGCCAATTCCTTTTCTACTTTTGTTCAGAGCGATGATCGATTTAGATACAGTGATATACTCTGGTAACTGGTTATCGATGTATCCCAAGGGATAGTTCAAATGGTATAGAACGAACCGGACGTTGCTGATCGGGTAGGGTTTCCACTTCGCATCGGGTCGCTGAGGCAAAACGTTATCGGTGACATCGAAACGTTGAAGTCGGAGTCGAAGTCTGTTTAAATCTCTATGTCTTGAAATGTAGACGGGACGCTGTAATAGAGATTCATTGGCATACGCTCGAAAATAGCGGTATTCACCCGTCTCCGTGTTTCTTAACATGAGACGAAATTCCAGGTTGAGTCGAAAGGCGTGTCCTTGTCTATAGTAGATTTGTTGTGTATGTTCAATCAGTTGTGGGACATTGAAGTCGTTGGTCAGTGGGACGTTATACGTAGAAGAAACGGAACTTTCCTGGTAATTCTATCAAACGAGAGGTGCGTTGCTTTCGTATACTTTTTTTCAAATTGTCATCATCGTCGACTTCCCATGGTTCTTGATCATTTTGCCATGGTCGAGATTGAATGGTACCAGCCCCGTCTGGTTATGTTCCCTCATGCCGTGCAGTTACAGTTCACGTCTGCCCGGAAATCGGGCAGTACATCGACGACACCGATATGAACTGGGTCCTGGTTGTGGAGAGGTTGAACCGGGTCCTGGATTCGTTGAATGTGTATTCGGTCCGTTTGAGTTTGTCGCTGTACTTTGGCCAGGTTGCGGAGAATTTGTAGATAACTGAAATTAAAATGATTGATAAATTGGAGGTAATCTGAAGTATTACATGTAACTTGTTCCCTACGAAATTAATCTCATTTTGACAAATTAATCTTTCGACTTGATAAAAACAGGATATTTCGATCCTTTGATTTTTTTTTTTTTTTTTTTTTTTTTTTTTAACTTAACCCCTTTAATATCGCTACAACTTAATCCCTTGAATATCATTACAACTTAATCCCTTCAATATCATTACAACTTAATTCCTTGAATATCGTTCAAAAATATAATTAATCTCATTTCGACAACTTAATCTTTCGACCTGATAAAAACAGGATATTTTGGATGCCTTGATTTTTTTTTTTTACAACATAGTATATGTACGAGCGTTAGCGAGTACTTATCATGATCAAAGGGATTATCATTCTCTTACAAACTTAGAATATTGTAAAGTGTTCAAGGCTCAAATGATCTCTTAATTAGTTGTATTCAAGAATTAGTTTCATTGTTAGTGCAATGTTTATGAGAAATGCATGACTTCCTTTTTATGTATTTCATTTATAAATTAGTTTTAGTGATGTAAGGACTTTCTTATGATTTTGGAACATACAATTCATTGTGTTTTAGACACTAGATGACACAACAGTACAATCAAATGGTGGGAATTGTATGGAACGCCAACACTGTCTTATTGTGCCCATTTTCATTATATGATGTGCAGTTACCTTTATGTGATATGCAAACATACTTATCATGATGTGCAAATATACTTATATGATGTGCAAACATACTTATATGATGTGCAAATATACTTATATGATGTGCAAACATACTTATTTGATGTGCAAATATCCTTATATGATGTGCAAACATCCTTATATGATGTGCAAACATCCTTTATATGATGTGCAAATATACTTATATGATGTGCAAAGATCCTTATATATGTGCAAATATACTTATATGATGTGCAAATATCCTTATATGATGTGAATTTTCCCTTATATTATGTGCAAACATCTTTATATGATGTAGTTATGTCATTACATTATATTATGTGGTTCGGTTTACTTCATTATATGATGTCAAAACGTCCTTATAAGATGTGATTTCATCTTTGTTATGGTCAATGAACATGATTACGATTAGAACGATTACTGTGTACGTTATAACTGATTCCGATCTGCTTCCCCGGAATTACTATAAACCAGGCTCAAATCTAAAGCTATCGTTTGGAAAATGGTTGAGATTTTAAAAGAGATAAACCTTGGCACGCTGGTACCTCGTTTTAAAGATGAAAAAAATCACATCTGATATTGTTTTAAAATTGTCAAAATATGAATTGCAAAGTTTAGGTTTAATCGATGGGTCTACAATAATGAACACACAGTTAAAGTTATTAAATTCTGGGTCCTCGACTGTATACTTAGAACCTGGAGTTCAAATATTTGATAAACCAGAGGATATTCTGCATTTTTTTAATGCCAGTTTACTGTTTCTGATATAGCAGCTGTAGCCTCGTATCAGCTTCCGAAAGTGCATTTTAGTGCTTAGAATAAACCACCAAGGGCCCCCGGTATGGATAAAAGGAGTTATAGGATCAACTTCAACTCGGTGCATTACATTTGCGCGCAGCTTTTTATTATGTTTTCGTGCATGTATTTTACAGCTTCAACTAGACAGTAACCCGCAATATAAAAGGTTTCGATGGAAGCCGTTCATATATACACCTCCAGACTCAAGGACTCGAACTGTAAAAAGGGCTAAGGTAAAGACCATTCATATTTTTTTTTTTGGAAAGGGGGGGGGCATGTTTTTTTTAAATGTTTGATTCCAAATTTCTTGAAAAAGAATATTTATTTCAGGAGGGAAGCGAAAAAAATAGTTTGTTTTTATTGAAAACGAGGGAAAAAATAAAACAATAATGAAATTAAAAAATAATTATGTTATTGAAAGATATTATTAAAATCGAAAAATATGTTTGTCCTGAGCCCAAGAAAGTACACATACTCCCGCCCAGAAAAGATGAATAGTCGGTGCCTAACCAATCTGATTAAGATACAGATCCTGTGTCTAAGCTTTGGTTACAAGGATCTGACACCACTCCATTTTACTTTCTGTTCTGGTAATTATAACATTAGCCAATGAAATTTCAGAATTTAAATTTTTAAAGGTGTGTATCAATCCGACAAAACCGGAGAATCACAAATGGTCTTTAAAACAGAATATAGAATGGAGCGTTTCGGATCCTTGTAAGCAAAGCTTGGACGATTGGTGTCTAAATAAACATAACAAAAAAATCGGTTTTACTGAGGCCTGTTGGTCTCATACAGATAGAGAGTTGTGTGTTTTTATTTAAATTGAAGCGCTGCAGAAGTAAAATCAAGCGCCGTAGATTTAAAGTCAAGCGTTGTAGATATAATGTCCAGCTCAGTAGATATAAATTTCCTCCAGCGCTGGACTTTACATCTCAAGACCAACACGGCTTCGTAATCATTTTAAAAGCTTGAGGATTGAGGATGTTAAAATATCTTTTTTCAAATAAAGTCCAGTTTTCCAACAGTAACTGTTATTAGCTCACCTGACCTAAAGGGCCAAGTGAGCTTTTCACATCACTCGGCGTCCGTCTTCGTCGTCCGTTAACTTTTACAAGAATCTTCTCCTCTGAAACTCCTGGACCAAATTTAACTAAACTTGGCCACAATCATCATTGGTATATCTTGTTTTAAAAAGTGTCCGATGACTTCGCCTGCCAACCAAGATGGCCGACATGGCTAAAAATAGAAAATAGGGGTAAACTGCAAGTTTTGTCTATTATTTTGAAAACCGTTATAAGTAGAGAATACCTGACAGAGCAAAAACATTTTGAATGTTGAGCTCTACCAATTGTTCATTGACGTCAAAGCATTCATAAGACTTCTTGTAGGAGTTATTGCCCTTAAATGACAAATTTTACCATTTTTGTTTTCATTTTTGCCTATTATCTTGAAAACTACAATAGATAGAAAGAAACTTTAAGTTGCAAAAATGATCAGCTAGACAGGATCTACGAATAAGTTTGATGGTTGAAATCGTCAGTTGACACCTTATTAGAGTTTTTGCCCTTTGATGACGATTTTTACCGATTTTTTTGTGTTTTTGTATAATATCTTCAAAATTATAATAGATATATAGAAACTTAAATAAGCAAAAATGATCAGCAAGACAAGATCTACATTTAAGATAATATGGAGGAAATTTCCGACGACTTCTTATTGAAGTTATTTACCTTTAATGACGATTTTTACCAATTTTTTGGCATTTTGCCTTATATGATAAAATTTATATAATAGATAAATAATAGATGATAGAAACCTTTTAAAAATAACAAAAATGATCAGCAAGACAAGATCCACAAACAAGTCAAATTTTGCCGATATAGTTAGAAGACTGTCACTCTTCATAGGAGTGATTGCCCTTTTCTTCTGATTATTATTTTAATTAAGTCAATATGTAAATAGTACACAAGTTTCGGGAAGTTTTACATTCCTACCTAGGGGTGCACTCCTGTATTCGGAAGATGAAGAAGCCCTTAAATGAGTTTTTTTATAAACCTCTTTTGTGTTTTGAGCAAAAACTAAAGAAGATAGAGAGAAACCAAACAGACAAAATGATCAGCAATACAAGATCAATAAAAAAGAGATATTTGTCACGAATTCTGCGTGGGAGGAAAAATGGGAATTTCTATTGCTATTATAAGTATAGCATATTGCGTCAGTAGTGGACCTAAAACTTCAAGTGTGGAAGTTGTTTGCGACTACTGGGAACTTTATTTGGATATTCCGGTTATGGTCTCATTGATATTTACCACACCTTCGTTCAATTTTAGCTTCAGATGAAAAATACTCTGCTGGAAGAACATGTTGAAACTAAGGATTCAGTTCTGAACAATTGAGGCGAGCGGAGCGAGGCGAAAAAAATTGATGTCTTTGAATTAAAACTATTTTTTTTTACTGTAGGTGAGGGGGATGTAGGGTGTGGGTCGAACCCTGAACATTAGGGGCAAGTATAGACACACCATTCTGAATCTGGATTATGATTAAATATTTGACACAGCATAGGTTTCTGACACAGAATGAATGTGGTCTAAGATCTCAAAATTGAAATTGGACATTTACCTATTATATGGTCCAATATCCAAAATCTAAATATATGGTTAGATTCAGCATATCAAAGAACCTTAAGAATTCAATTTTTGTTGAAATCAAATAAAGTTTAATTTGGACCCTTTGGACCTTAATGTGGACAAATTTGAAAACGAGGCCCAAAATAAAAAATCTAAATACACGGCTAGATTCAGCATATCAAAGAACCACAATAATTCAATTTTTGATGAAATCAAACAAAAGATTAATTTTGGACCCTTTGGACCTCAATTTCGGACCAATTTAAAAACGGGGCCCAAAATCAAAAATCTAATTACACGGTAAGATTCAGCATATTAAAGAACCCCAAAAATTAAAGACTTTAAATTAAACCCCATTGAAATTGGTCAAGAAATAAGCAATTCACACAGTATTAGAAAAATATTGTTTTTGGCCCCAAATTCCTTAACGGTTAAAGCCATAACCCCAAAATTAATCTCAACCTTCCTTTTTTGGTATGAAACCATACACTTATACACAAGTATATCAAGAAATCTGGAATCTAACATTTAAAAAAAACATGCCCCCAAAGATGATTGGTCGGTACCTTGGTCCTGTTTAAAGTTCTTGAGTGTGGAGGTGTATATATGAACGGCTTCCATCGAAATCTTTTATGTTGCGGGTTACTGTCTAGTTGAAGCTGTAAAATACATGCACGAAAACGTAATAAAAAGCTGTGCGCAAATGTAATGCACCGAGTTGAATATATCCCATATCTCCTTTCATCCATACCGGCGGTCCTCGGTGGCTGAGTGGTTTAAGTAGTCTAACTACTGTATCACTAGCATGTCAATACTTAGGTTGTGAGTTCGAATCCCGCATGTGGCAGATAAGCTCGACTCCAATCTTAATTGACTAGAATCGTCAGTTTTCCTACCGAAGGTCGATGGTTTTCTTCCTCCTCCATCAATATAAAGTGACCGCCTCGAAATAGCATGATAGTGCTGAAAGTGGCGTTAAACACTATTTAATCAATCAATCATCCATACCGGTATACTTATGCATGAGTAAAAAAATTTATAGCTATTGTTATGAAATACTTTTTAAAATGACTGTGATTTAATTGGAATAGGAAATGAATTAAGATAAAGCGGCAATTCACAAAGAGGGAATACATATACAGGTATAGCTGTCTTTTGCAATAAAAGTTGTTTTATCATATTTTCGCCGCAGCAGGGAATTTCTTCAACTAGCTCCTATTTTAATGGATCTAAATCTTCCTCAGAAATGTTTGAAACGTTTTTTTTTTTTTTTTTTTTTTTTTTAATTAAATTGCACTATCTCATTTTTTCTATAAAATGCACTTTCGGAAGCTGATACGAGGCTGCAGCTGCTAAATCAGAAACAGTAAACTGGCAATCAAAAAAAAGAAAGGCAGAATATCCTCTGGTTTATCAAATATTTGAACTCCAGGTGCTCAGTACACAGTCGAAGACCTATAATTTAAAAACTTTAACCGTATGTTCATTTTTGTAGACCCATCGATTAAACCTAAACTTTGCAAGTCATATTTTGACAATTTTCCAACAATATCAGATGTGTTTTTCATATTTAAAACGAGGTACCAACGTTCCAATGTTTATCTCTTTAAAAATCTCAACCATTTTCAAAACGATAGCTTCAGATTTGAGCCGGGTTTGTAATAATTCCGGAAAAGCAGATCGGAATCAGTTATGACGTACACAGTAATCGGTCTAAGCGTAATCATGTTCATTGACCATAACAACGTAGTCCGAGATTACTCTGATCTTTGCACATCATATAAGTATATTTGCACATATATAAGGATCTTTGCACATCATATAAGTATATTTGCACATCATATAAGTACATTTGCACATCATATAAGTACATTTGCACATCATATAAGTATATTTGCACATCATATAAGTATGTTTGCACATCATATAAGTATACTTGGACATCATATAAGTATGTTTGCACATCATATAAAGGTGTTTGCACATCATATAATGACAAGTGCACATCATATAAAGGTAAATGCACATCATATAATGAAAATGGGCATAATAAGACAGTTTTGGCGTTCCATAGAATTGTATAAGTTTCATGATTGTGAGTATGAATGTTATTCATGTAGTGTTTCAGTGAGGTACTATCTTTTTCTTTATCTACAGTTCAAATCAATAAATTCAAAATTTGATTTAATGCTTAATTTTATTTCACAGCCACTATTTTAGTTCGGCTCTTAACATCAAAGTTACTTCATTATGTCAGGAAATGTTCGAATGAAACGCCTATAAAAGTTTTAAATATATTCAAAAGTTAAATGAAATTCCTTTTTTTATCAGAATATTGGAAATAACTTTTACCAACCGGAGATCCAAAAATCTGAGTTTTTGGCAAGCACATTAGCTTAATATATAGGTTATATCTAATTTCAAAACTTGTTTTTACTTTTATTTCATCGCTCTGGTATAGTTTAATTTTTAGTAATTTGAAGTTATTTTGAAATATTCAATTTTTTAATTTTTTTTGTTTTTTTTTGTTTTTTTTATTGTGATATGGTTGTTTGTGCCAAAATTAAAGTTTTATTAGTCTGTTTCAATCACAAATCCTTTCAAGCTGATAAATATGCTTCGGGGCAGTTGTAACTCATTTATAGAAACTCTTTGTTTTTATGTCTTTTATGTAAATGTTTGCCCTGCTTCTGGCCCCTAAAATTGCAGTTTGTTTAGTGTAAATGTGTTATCTCCTAATCCCAATGTCTAGAATACAATTGATTTTTTCGATAGATGTATTAGAGGTTCGGTCAATTTATACGTTTACGTATACGCATCTGGGAGAATATGCTTAAATAATTAACATGATCGACAGTATTACCTCCATGTACCACTTTTAAAGAATAACGGGGATCAAACTAATTGGCACTAATTAATTTGCATCTGTTTACTTCTGAATGTCTCTCTTCAACTTAATATAGAACTTCTTTATATTAGGGAGCTACCATTTGATTTTTATGGGCGGGGGGCTAGGATGAAATTTGAAAAAAATAGGCAGGACAGGAGTTGTGAGTCAAAAAAGGCAGGATGAGACACTTGCAAAAAAAAGTCAGGATGACAATTTAGGTAAAAAAAAGGCAGGATAAACTTTTAAAAAAAAATGCAGGACCGAATAGAGTGATAAATAAAATGGCAGGACAGAGATTACAACTAAAAAAAATGCAGGACAAAATTTTTCATCCTAGCCCCCTAAAATCAAATGGTAGCACCCTTAAGCATTGAAACATCACAAGGGTACATAATCCTCAAGTCTATGTTGCATATGAAAGATTTTTATTTCATGGGGAACTACAACAATCAAACACTGTTTTTTTTCTAGATTGGCGATAATTTTGTTTTACAAAAGGAGTCTACCACTGAATGGTAGTACGGCATATGACATTTACCCCATAATTCTTCAAAATAGTACACCGAGTAATATATTCCTTTGGGATAATTATTTTAGCATATTCCCTAGATGCAAATACGTCAACGTATCGGATACCTTGGATACGTTTTAAATTGACCGACCTCTATGAAGATCTATGAATACAATAAAAATGAATTTGAATATTCCAATTTTGTTTGGCTTTAAATGACTTTTATGTGAAAAAGTAACACTGTTTTGTTATATTAAAATAATCATTAAAAATCATAATAAGTATACTTTCTAAACAAAACAAATATTATCACTACTACAAAATACCTAGACGATCACTTATGTATGGCATAATAATCATACCTTTTCATTTTTCCAGGTACGTGCACAAATACAATGACATAATAATACAACAGTAGTGAATGGGTCAAGTTCAATATAGAACAACCTATTTATCAAGTAAATGCTTCGCTGTCGACTTAAAAGATAAAGACGAGACAAGATAATTTTATTCTTTAAAACCACTGTATACACATTGGTACAAAGAATGAAATAATACATAGTATACAAAATAAATTTTGCAACGAATGTAACAATTACTATACAAGATCATTTAGTTATTATAATAGAAAACAGATAGACAAAAGCTAACCAATAAGACCTGCTAGTGAATTAATAACCTTTATAAATTTACATATATCTTTAAACTTATTTCTATGTATTGTTTGTAATAATTTACAAAATTTATACATTTACTCTGTTACAATAACATTTATCCAAAAACAGTTTTCTTGAGTCATCTAGAGATCTACAATTCAAAAGAAAGTGAAATTCGTCACATAGTTCTTAAATATGACATTGAAATACATTACAATATCTTCTTTGTCTATCTAAACCTATCCATCTACCAGTTTCAATTGGTAATCTATGATAACCAGTTCTAATTAAGTCTACAAAATATAACTCTATCTCTATCTGGTAATATATCTAAATATTTTCGAATTCAAACTTATCCTTATATAATCTGTATGATAAGCCTTTTGACGAATTACGTATATCTGAAAGCCAGTTTTGTTGAAATTGGTCAAATAACTTTTGTTTAGAACTATCATTTAGACATTTTGTGCTAAAGTCAGTTTGTACTAACCAGATATTACTATAACCATAAGTATTAAGAATATTTTTATGAAAATTACCAATTCAGACGTACAATTATTCTGTGAATTTTTAAAACATAAAGTTATACAATATGTGTGTCAACTTATTTTCTTTGCTGTGAACAATTCTAGACCAATAATTTACCATACGCAGTTTAATGTAGACTGTCATGGGATACAGACCAAGTTCGCCGTATACCACAAAGTTTGGAGTCGACTTCTTCAAGTTCAGTAGTAGCTTGCAAAATTTCAAGTGTACTCTCTCTTTAACATCTATATTACTGAACCCCACCCCTAAAAATCAAATGGTAGCACCCTTAAGCATTGAAACATCACAAGGGTACATAATCCTCAAGTCTATGTTGCATATGAAAGATTTTTATTTCATGGGGAACTACAACAATCAAACACTGTTTTTTTTTCTAGATTGGCGATAATTTTGTTTTACAAAAAAGGGAGTCTACCACTGAATGGTAGTACGGCATATGACATTTACCCCCATAATTCTTCAAAAATAGTACACCGAGTAATATATTCCTTTGGGATAATTATTTTAGCATATTCCCCTAGATGCAAATACGTCAACGTATCGGATACCTTGGATACGTTTTAAATTGACCGACCTCTATGAAGATCTATGAATACAATAAAAAATGAATTTGAATATTCCAATTTTGTTTGGCTTTAAATGACTTTTTATGTGAAAAAGTAACACTGTTTTGTTATATTAAAATAATCATTAAAAAATCATAATAAGTATACTTTCTAAACAAAACAAATATTATCACTACTACAAAATACCTAGACGATCACTTATGTATGGCATAATAATCATACCTTTTCATTTTTTCCAGGTACGTGCACAAATACAATGACATAATAATACAACAGTAGTGAATGGGTCAAGTTCAATATAGAACAACCTATTTATCAAGTAAATGCTTCGCTGTCGACTTAAAAGATAAAGACGAGACAAGATAATTTTATTCTTTAAAACCACTGTATACACATTGGTACAAAGAATGAAATAATACATAGTATACAAAATAAATTTTGCAACGAATGTAACAATTACTATACAAGATCATTTAGTTATTATAATAGAAAAACAGATAGACAAAAGCTAACCAATAAGACCTGCTAGTGAATTAATAACCTTTATAAATTTACATATATCTTTAAACTTATTTCTATGTATTGTTTGTAATAATTTACAAAATTTATACATTTACTCTGTTACAATAACATTTATCCAAAACAGTTTTCTTGAGTCATCTAGAGATCTACAATTCAAAAGAAAGTGAAATTCGTCACATAGTTCTTAAATATGACATTGAAATACATTACAATATCTTCTTTGTCTATCTAAACCTATCCATCTACCAGTTTCAATTGGTAATCTATGATAACCAGTTCTAATTAAGTCTACAAAATATAACTCTATCTCTATCTGGTAATATATCTAAATATTTTTCGAATTCAAACTTATCCTTATATAATCTGTATGATAAGCCTTTTGACGAATTACGTATATCTGAAAGCCAGTTTTGTTGAAATTGGTCAAATAACTTTTGTTTAGAACTATCATTTAGACATTTTGTGCTAAAGTCAGTTTGTACTAACCAGATATTACTATAACCATAAGTATTAAGAATATTTTTATGAAAATTACCAATTCAGACGTACAATTATTCTGTGAATTTTTAAAACATAAAGTTATACAATATGTGTGTCAACTTATTTTCTTTGCCGTGAACAATTCTAGACCAATAATTTACCATACGCAGTTTAATGTAGACTGTCATGGGATACAGACCAAGTTCGCCGTATACCACAAAGTTTGAGTCGACTTCTTCAAGTTCAGTAGTAGCTTGCAAAATTTCAAGTGTACTCTCTTTAACATCTATATTACTGAACCCCACCCCACCCCTCCCTAAAAATCAAATGGTAGCACCCTTAAGCATTGAAACATCACAAGGGTACATAATCCTCAAGTCTATGTTGCATATGAAAGATTTTTATTTCATGGGGAACTACAACAATCAAACACTGTTTTTTTTTCTAGATTGGCGATAATTTTGTTTTACAAAAAAGGGAGTCTACCACTGAATGGTAGTACGGCATATGACATTTACCCCCATAATTCTTCAAAAATAGTACACCGAGTAATATATTCCTTTGGGATAATTATTTTAGCATATTCCCCTAGATGCAAATACGTCAACGTATCGGATACCTTGGATACGTTTTAAATTGACCGACCTCTATGAAGATCTATGAATACAATAAAAAATGAATTTGAATATTCCAATTTTGTTTGGCTTTAAATGACTTTTTATGTGAAAAAGTAACACTGTTTTGTTATATTAAAATAATCATTAAAAAATCATAATAAGTATACTTTCTAAACAAAACAAATATTATCACTACTACAAAATACCTAGACGATCACTTATGTATGGCATAATAATCATACCTTTTCATTTTTCCAGGTACGTGCACAAATACAATGACATAATAATACAACAGTAGTGAATGGGTCAAGTTCAATATAGAACAACCTATTTATCAAGTAAATGCTTCGCTGTCGACTTAAAAGATAAAGACGAGACAAGATAATTTTATTCTTTAAAACCACTGTATACACATTGGTACAAAGAATGAAATAATACATAGTATACAAAATAAATTTTGCAACGAATGTAACAATTACTATACAAGATCATTTAGTTATTATAATAGAAAACAGATAGACAAAAGCTAACCAATAAGACCTGCTAGTGAATTAATAACCTTTATAAATTTACATATATCTTTAAACTTATTTCTATGTATTGTTTGTAATAATTTACAAAATTTATACATTTACTCTGTTACAATAACATTTATCCAAAACAGTTTTCTTGAGTCATCTAGAGATCTACAATTCAAAAGAAAGTGAAATTCGTCACATAGTTCTTAAATATGACATTGAAATACATTACAATATCTTCTTTGTCTATCTAAACCTATCCATCTACCAGTTTCAATTGGTAATCTATGATAACCAGTTCTAATTAAGTCTACAAAATATAACTCTATCTCTATCTGGTAATATATCTAAATATTTTTCGAATTCAAACTTATCCTTATATAATCTGTATGATAAGCCTTTTGACGAATTACGTATATCTGAAAGCCAGTTTTGTTGAAATTGGTCAAATAACTTTTGTTTAGAACTATCATTTAGACATTTTGTGCTAAAGTCAGTTTGTACTAACCAGATATTACTATAACCATAAGTATTAAGAATATTTTTTTATGAAAATTACCAATTCAGACGTACAATTATTCTGTGAATTTTTTAAAAACATAAAGTTATACAATATGTGTGTCAACTTATTTTCTTTGCCGTGAACAATTCTAGACCAATAATTTACCATACGCAGTTTAATGTAGACTGTCATGGGATACAGACCAAGTTCGCCGTATACCACAAAGTTTGAGTCGACTTCTTCAAGTTCAGTAGTAGCTTGCAAAATTTCAAGTGTACTCTCTTTAACATCTATATTACTGAACCCCACCCCCTAAAATCAAATGGTAGCACCCTTAAGCATTGAAACATCACAAGGGTACATAATCCTCAAGTCTATGTTGCATATGAAAGATTTTTATTTCATGGGAACTACAACAATCAAACACTGTTTTTTTCTAGATTGGCGATAATTTTGTTTTACAAAAGGAGTCTACCACTGAATGGTAGTACGGCATATGACATTTACCCCATAATTCTTCAAAAATAGTACACCGAGTAATATATTCCTTTGGGATAATTATTTTAGCATATTCCCCTAGATGCAAATACGTCAACGTATCGGATACCTTGGATACGTTTTAAATTGACCGACCTCTATGAAGATCTATGAATACAATAAAAATGAATTTGAATATTCCAATTTTGTTTGGCTTTAAATGACTTTTATGTGAAAAGTAACACTGTTTTGTTATATTAAAATAATCATTAAAAATCATAATAAGTATACTTTCTAAACAAAACAAATATTATCACTACTACAGAATACCTAGACGATCACTTATGTATGGCATAATAATCATACCTTTTCATTTTTCCAGGTACGTGCACAAATACAATGACATAATAATACAACAGTAGTGAATGGGTCAAGTTCAATATAGAACAACCTATTTATCAAGTAAATGCTTCGCTGTCGACTTAAAAGATAAAGACGAGACAAGATAATTTTATTCTTTAAAACCACTGTATACACATTGGTACAAAGAATGAAATAATACATAGTATACAAAATAAATTTTGCAACGAATGTAACAATTACTATACAAGATCATTTAGTTATTATAATAGAAAACAGATAGACAAAAGCTAACCAATAAGACCTGCTAGTGAATTAATAACCTTTATAAATTTACATATATCTTTAAACTTATTTCTATGTATTGTTTGTAATAATTTACAAAATTTATACATTTACTCTGTTACAATAACATTTATCCAAAAACAGTTTTCTTGAGTCATCTAGAGATCTACAATTCAAAAGAAAGTGAAATTCGTCACACAGTTCTTAAATATGACATTGAAATACATTACAATATCTTCTTTGTCTATCTAAACCTATCCATCTACCAGTTTCAATTGGTAATCTATGATAACCAGTTCTAATTAAGTCTACAAAATATAACTCTATCTCTATCTGGTAATATATCTAAATATTTTCGAATTCAAACTTATCCTTATATAATCTGTATGATAAGCCTTTTGACGAATTACGTATATCTGAAAGCCAGTTTTGTTGAAATTGGTCAAATAACTTTTGTTTAGAACTATCATTTAGACATTTTGTGCTAAAGTCAGTTTGTACTAACCAGATATTACTATAACCATAAGTATTAAGAATATTTTTTTATGAAAATTACCAATTCAGACGTACAATTATTCTGTGAATTTTTTAAAAACATAAAGTTATACAATATGTGTGTCAACTTATTTTCTTTGCCGTGAACAATTCTAGACCAATAATTTACCATACGCAGTTTAATGTAGACTGTCATGGGATACAGACCAAGTTCGCCGTATACCACAAAGTTTGGAGTCGACTTCTTCAAGTTCAGTAGTAGCTTGCAAAATTTCAAGTGTACTCTCTCTTTAACATCTATATTACTGAACCCCCCCCCCCCCCTAAAAATCAAATGGTAGCACCCTTAAGCATTGAAACATCACAAGGGTACATAATCCTCAAGTCTATGTTGCATATGAAAGATTTTTATTTCATGGGGAACTACAACAATCAAACACTGTTTTTTTTCTAGATTGGCGATAATTTTGTTTTACAAAAAGGAGTCTACCACTGAATGGTAGTACGGCATATGACATTTACCCCATAATTCTTCAAAATAGTACACCGAGTAATATATTCCTTTGGGATAATTATTTTAGCATATTCCCTAGATGCAAATACGTCAACGTATCGGATACCTTGGATACGTTTTAAATTGACCGACCTCTATGAAGATCTATGAATACAATAAAAATGAATTTGAATATTCCAATTTTGTTTCACTTTTTTCCAGGTACATTAAAAATCATAATAAGTATACTTTCTAAACAAAACAAATATTATCACTACTACAAAATACCTAGACGATCACTTATGTACAAATACAATGACACAATAATACAACAGTAGTGAATGGGTCAAGTTCAATATAGAACAACCTATTTATCAAGTAAATGCTTCGATGTCGACTTAAAAGATAAAGACGAGACAAGATAATTTTATTCTTTAAAACCACTGTATACACATTGGTACAAAGAATGAAATAATACATAGTATACAAAATAAATTTTGCAACGAATGTAACAATTACTATACAAGATCATTTAGTTATTATGATAGAAAAACAGATAGACAAAGCTAACCAATAAGACCTGCTAGTGAATTAATAACCTTTATAAATTTACATACATGTATATCTTTAAACTTATTTCTATGTATTGTTTGTAATAATTTACAAAATTTATACATTTACTCTGTTACAGTAACATTTATCCAAAAACAGTTTTCTTGAGTTGTCTAGAGATCTACAATTCAAAAGAAAGTAAATTCGTCACCTAATTCTTGACATTGACATTAATTACAATATCTTCCTTGTCTATCTAAACCTATTTATCTACCAGTTTCAATTGGTAATCCATGATATCCAGTTCTTAAACTATAAAATATATCCCCATCTCTGTCTGGTAATATATCTTAATATTTTTTTCGAATTCAAACTTATTCTAATATAATCTGTATAATAAGCCTTTTGACGAATTACATATATCTGAACGCCAGTTTTGTTGAAATTGGTCAAATAACTTTCGTTTTAAACTATCATTTAGTTCATTTTATGCTAAAGTCAGTTTGTACTACTCAGATATTACCATAACATCAAGTATCAAGAATATTTTTTATGAAAATTACCAATTCAGACGTACAATTATTCTGTGAATTTTTAAAACATAAAGTTATACAATATGTGTGTCAACTTATTTTCTTTGCCGTGAACAATTCTAGACCAATAATTTACCATACGCAGTTTAATGTAGACTGTCATGGGATACAGACCAAGTTCGCCGTATACCACAAAGTTTGAGTCGACTTCTTCAAGTTCAGTAGTAGCTTGCAAAATTTCAAGTGTACTCTCTTTAACATCTATATTACTGAACATCCTCAAGTCTATGTTGCATATGAAAGATTTTTATTTCATGGGAACTACAACCCCTATATTACTGAACCCCACCCCCCACCCCTCTCCCAAATTCCACACCCGTAAAGTAAAATAGGCTTTACTACCTTATTGAACAAATCATACTGACATCTCACAGAAAGATTATGAACTTTCCCCTTTTTTAGTACATCATACATAGCACGATATGCCTTATACATGTAGTAAATAATATCTTTTTAGTACTTGCAAAGCTACCTGTCCTTGAAAATCCCAAATATGGAATTTCTTTGACAACTTCTAATTCAACATTATCAAAATAGAAATGAAAATTTTCCGATAAACGTCCATTAGAAAAATCATAATTTTCGTTTTACTAGAATTTATACTAAGTTTCCAAAGTTTACAATATAATTCACTAAATGTATTAAGTTGGGACTGAAGTGCTTCAACTAATTCAGCAAACAGAACTGTATCATCTGCATATAATAAAGAAAAAAGTTTAACATAAATATTCATCTCATTCTCAATTTCTTCAGATATACAACTTAGTCCTAAAACATCATGCATTTGTAAAAAATGATTCCAAATCATTCAGATATAAAGAGAATAAGATAGGAGGGAGATTTTCTCCTTGTCTTACCCCAATATTACAAGGAAAATAGTCAGATGATTGACCATTATATACAATTCTTGATTTAATACCACTATACATATCGAATATTACGTTATAAATTGCACAATTGATTTCATGTCCAAGCAATTTCTGATACAATCCACGTCTCCATACACGATCAAAAGCTTTAGCAAAGTTAATAAAGGCACGATATTTTTTTTTTTCGTTTTACTTTTCATTAAACTAAATAACATGTAAATAACAAATAAATTATCTGTAGTGCTATATCCATTTCTAAACCTTGACTGATTTTCACAAATTATCTGATAATCATATGAAAAGTTGCTAAAAATTGCCAAAGCAGCTAATAATAATGGTAGGCCTAAAGTTTTTGGGATCCAGTTTGTAACCCTTGTTTTTATATATGGGTATACTATTTCCCAATAACTAAATCTCGGGAATAATGCTACTGTCAAATATAATATTAAACAGCTTTACTAATATACTAGATAGAATATGAAATGAATGCTTCAAATACTCATTTATAATGATATCGTCACCAGAGGCTTTATTATTTTTCAGATTTTTAACTGCTATTCAATTTCATCTACAGTTATGGGTACATTCAATGACATATTTAATCTATCAATATCGTTTTGATTGTTTACATTTTCGCCATCTTCATTTGCGCTACCAGCATTTAATGTTTTAAAATAATCTAACAATATATTAATAGGTACCATAGGGCGTTTCTGTTTTTTTTTTTTTTCACTATTCAAAATTTTCCAAGTGGATTTCAAATTATTTATTCTATTTCTAATTTTTTTCCTACATTTTCTCCTACTTTTATCCATAGTCCTCTTATATTTCTTCTCTAATAATTTAGTTTCGGCTTCCTGAAGTTGTAATCGATTTCTACTCAATTTTCTTTTTGATGATTTATATTTTTCCTGACTTCTGGATAATCGTCATCAACCCACGGTTTGGATGCCTTCTTATATTTTTGTAAATTTGGATTACGTTTTCGCTGGTTATATGTGCCGAAAGTACTCTTAGCAGGGGCGGATCCAGCCATTTTAAAAAAGGGGGGGGGGGTCCCAACCCAGGATAAAGGGGGGGGGGTTCCAACTATATGTCCCGATTCAAATGCATTGATCGTCGAAAAAAGGGGGGTTCCAACCCCCGGAACCCCCCATCTGGATCCGCCTCTGCTTCGCTGCATTGGTTGGTAAATTACTTATACTCTCAACTGCGGCATTTATGGTTGTTTCACTTATTGTTGCGTTGTCAACCATATTTACAAGTTGAGTCAGTATTTCGTTTACTCTTTCTCCGTCTATATTATAAATAAAATCTGCAGTTTAGTACTCTCCAGATATTCCTATAACCACAAGTTTTTAATTTTTTCATACGATGGTTGATCTCAAACCGCTTTGTTTTTATTTATTTAGGCTTTAAGAATTAATGATAACGGACTATGTATATCCGAAAATAAATGATTGATTGATTGTTGGTTGATTAATGTCAAGTGGCAAATATTTCATGCATGTTCAGGACGAGAACAAGTTAACAATAAATACAATAGGTTAGGTCCGTCCGGGATGAAGGTCGGGGAAATTTGGATTGCCACGGGAAAATGAGGGTATATTGGATAAGGACAGAAATTTAGCATTGCAACAGGCCACCTACTACCCCTCAAAGAGTTGTTGCAAGGGTTCTTAACGTGCAAAGAGCGTGGCACTCTTTTACACGAGGCATCGGATTTGACGTCCCCATTCTGACCGGACGTGACTGCGAACTTGTATACATCCCGCACAGCCAAACGGACGCCCCACTTTAGCGAGGGTTGTGCCGCCGGTCGGAGGAAGACCAATGGTGACCATATTTCAATTCCCCAGTCACCCTTGGGGGTCCGAAAATAAAGTATTCGTTTCTAATACAGAGAAATTTTCGATAAGTTTGAGAAAACATTATGGGGAATTTATATTATAATCAACAACCCTAGCATTTTTGCAAGTAAAGTGTCCACTGTTGTCACCAATTCTACCATTAACAATAAGCATATTGTTATATTTACAAAAATCTAATAAATAGTTACCAAAATTATTCTTTCTAACATCCATACTTTGTCTCTGGATGAGTAAACCTAAATTATGTAATGCGTTAATACATGTATTTTCAATGTCTAACATTCCCGAGAATTCATCGTATTCAAGATCAATAAAATCTGGATCTCTGTTAGTTCTAGAATTGAAATCTCCCATAAGACAAATATGATTATAATGTGAACAGAAGTTCAAAAATTCATTTTCTATTTTGTTACAGGGGTCCCCAATACAATACGATGAATTGTTAGGAGGAATGTACACAATTCCAAACAAAACATTTTGATTTAGACGAAATATGTATTTATCAACAGTTACTGTGAAGCACATAATATATTTACTATCTGTTTCAATCATAGTTATCTTATCTGCTAAATGTGTCTTAAAAAATAATACTATTCCCCCAGATTTAACCCTCCGCAAATGAAATCTATTTTTCACCCTAATTTCAAAATTTGGTATTTCTTCTGTCTAAATCATCCGTTTTTGACTCTACGAAACAAAAGAATTTCATAATTATTGATAAGATCTAAAAATTCTGGATATTGAACACGTCTACCGTTGGCGGATCCAGGAGGGCCGGGCCCCCCGCCCCCCCCCCTTTTGGTGGGAAAATTTGGTTGATTATATAGGGAATCACTGAAGCATGACTGGAGCGGGCCCCCTCTTAGGGCAGTAACTGGGCCCCCTTATGAAAATTTCTGGATCCGCCACTGTCTTCGAAGACCACACACATTTAATGTAGGTACTTTTATATAGATATAAGAAGATGTGGTATGAGTGCCAATGAGACAACTCTCCATCCAAGTCAAAATTTATAAATGTAAAACTTTTAACATAGTTTTATTAAACACATGATTGTTTGTAGTGTTATCGGTTGAGCTGGACTGTTATTTTCTCGTCCAAGGTTGAACTAACTAAAGAGGTCAAATAAATACCTTTAGTTTGATTAACTTGATTTCTTTGGTTTCCCAGCTGTTGACAGGTAAGTTATACATTCTAGTTTTCAGAATAGTGAAATGTTATTAGTTGCTTTTGTCTTTTTAATGTAAATGTAAAGTTCCACTGAAGTCAATATCTAGGAATCTGGATGATAAGGCATTTACACAAAATTTTGTGTCTGTCTTTAAGGTTCATAATCTTTTGACAAATATCGCCGTAATTACTCAGAGTAGAGACAAACCTGTGCACATGGCAGGAACCACATACATGACATAATTAAATTCTAAAATTTAAACTCAGATTCCTATTTTTTCGTTCTCACAGAATGTGTCAAAATAAACTAAGTTTGGAAAAATGTGTGAGATGTTCTTACTGAGTAATAATTTTTCGATTGACAAGTACAATAGATGAGGGTCTGGGTGGGGTCCTATTGTGACAGATATTTGAAATACAATTTTGACAAAGGTGACGTTTCAATTATTAATTAAATTTTATGTTAATAAGAAAGGTAAACATTTTGTTTATCACTATTTATACCGTGGGTTCTTTAAATATTTTTCCGGTCAATAAAGATTATTTATTATCACCATTGTCAAAGTGACCTCTCTGTTATATATGAGACATTTATATTAACTTTACGTTCCGCTATATAGATGATGTTCTCTCACTAAAAAATACAAAATTTGGTGACTATGTTGAACGAATCTATCCCGTCGAACTAGAGATAAAGGATACTACAGATACAGTTAAGTCTGCCTCATATCTTGACTTACATCTAGAAATTGACAATGAGGGTCGGTTGAAAACAAAACTTTACGACAAAAGAGATGATTTCAGCTTCCCAATTGTGAACATTCAATTTCTATGTAGCAAGATTCCAGCAGCGCCTGCATACGGAGTATATATCTCCCAATTGATACGATATTCCCGGGCTTGTATTTCCTATCATGATTTCCTTGATAGAGGATTGCTGCTCACAAGGAAGCTATTAAATCAAGAGTTCCAAACGGTGAAGTTGAAATCATCCCTTCGTTAATTTTACGGACGCCATCTCGAGTTGGTTGACCGTTATGAAATAACCGTTTCACAGATGATATCGGTTATGTTCCTTATGTCGTCACTACAATACCCTTCCCTTTTCACGAATGTGACCTACCGAATTAGAATATTTACCGGATTTGTAATAACATAAGCAACACGACGGGTGCCACATGTGGAGCAGGATCTGCTTACCCTTCCGGAGCACCTGAGATCACCCCCAGTTTTTGGTGGGGTTCGTGTTGCTTAGTCTTTAATGATCTATGTTGTGTCATCTGTACTATTATTTGTCTGTTTGTCTTTTCATTTTGGCCATAGCGTTGTCAGTTTGTTTTCGATCTATGAGTTTGACTGTCCCTCTGGTATCTTTCGTCCCTCTTTTACTTATACAACATTTTGACCCTATTTCGGACAATAATCATATTTCGTAATTTCTAATGTTATGCTGACAAAGAAAGTGATGTTGGCATACTATCAATTGAATGATTGCTATACAAGTAAAAATTCTGCTTTTGAGACGTCAAAGTTTGAATTTTGAAACTTATAGGTGTCAGACGATTCCGGCCTGCCTCTACATCGGCACAACGCGCGGCCTACCTCTATCTCGGCAGCAATGCCAAAAACAAACATATGCTGTTTGGGTTTAGTTGGTTAGTACTTTGCTTGTGTAAATAGAAAACGTGTGAACAGTTCTAATTGTTTTTAATGACTCTACTTGCTTGTATGATTACAATAACATAAATAAACGCGTTGACGTTACATATACAATATATGTACATTGTCGGAAAATATAAAATTTATTTGTATGAGCTTTAGAAACAGGACCAAAAGCGAGGCTCGCCGAGCTTTTCTCCTGTTTCGTAGCGAGTACAAATAAATTTTATATTTTCCGACAATGTACGTATATTGTTTTATACTGAAATTAACACCCAACACTAGAAACTTTAGTTGTTAAAATCTAAATCATTGTCTCTAATTTTTCAAAGAAATCGACCTAGTTTAAACGCGGACCACGAAGAGGACCCCAAAATGAACTAGTATGCAAAAAGAAATATTCACATTACTGCTTGCTCAACATGGAAGCGGAGTAACAGGAGACTTTATTTGTACAAGTACAAATAAAGCAAAAAATTATTTGTGTACCTGTTATTTGATTGTAGTAAGCTGATTGCAGGATTAAAAGGTAACGTTAGTTACAGTCCGTGAAAGAATAGCGGCAAAATGCTTGACATTGGGGGCGCCGAGAAGTAAAAACGATAAAAATTCTTAATAAATATATAGATATTGCAAATATTCACAATTCAATTTGAAGTCAATGTATGTAGAAAATAAAAATCATTTGAAATATTAAAGTCTGTATAAGTATAAAATTAAGACATCAATTGGCGAATCTTTTCCCTGACGTCCTTCTTTGATTTACGTTTTTTGGTGTCAAGTGTTGATTGAAACAAATCGCAAGAAACCTCTATCGGATATAACTTTGGACGATTTGTATGTCCATTGTTTGTACGCAAATTCACTGCTCTAACGAGTCCATCTTTGCCAACCAATAGTTCATCTACAATTGCTAGCTTCCAATTAATTCTAGGCGAATCTTCATGTATTTGAACCACATCACCGACTTTGATAGTCTGATTATTATGTCCTAAAGTCGTGTGGTATTCCCTTAATGCTGTAAGATATTCATTTTTCTATCTTCGCCTGAAATGTTGAATAATGTTATGCTGATCCTGTAGACGTTGATTCAAGTTGTTATGTGTAATTGGTTCTAATTAAATCAAATTGTTCATGTTTGTAGACGGATACGGTAAACATCTTATTTTCCGGCCACAAAGATGAGAAGGTGTCAATGGTTCAGGTTCGTTGACATCTGATGACACGTACGTGATTGGTCGGTCATTCAATGTACATTCAATCTCAGTGATGACTGTCTGTAATGTTTCCATGCATATACATTTACTCCCTTTTACTTTTTTTAAAGTTGTTTTGGTTAGTCCGATCATACGCTCCCAGAATCCTCCGTACCGAGGTGCTCCTGTTGGAATAAATTTCCATTCTGTTCCTTGATCTTGTATTTTTTCTTGTAAAGATTGCGAATTCGTTAGCCGTTGAATTTCATTACTGGCGGCTATGTAAGTTGATGCATTGTCTGAAATCATTGTTTTTGGTGACGATCTACGACTTACAAATCTTCTGAATGCTAAAATAAAAGATTTCTCTGTCAAGTTTGAAACGATCTCTAAATGTACGGCTCTAGTAGAGGCGCAAGTAAATAAACAAATGTAAACTTTAGCTCTTGAATTATCGGAATTTTTGACATAAAGTGGTGGTACTGACATGAGACAATCAATCAAGCTGGTTTTGTCTGGTGACTCTCTACAGCTACAATCGTAAACTATGCGTATGGGGGTTGTTGTTGAGTCTTTTTTAACAGCATTATGTGGAATGTAATGAATTCTTGTACTTCTGTCGGTTTCCTCATTAACCCCCTCAACAAATCCACGCTTTTCTTGATCTTTAATTATATTTCCGTATATTTTTAACATGTCTTGGTCCTTCCTTAAGCTTGTTTTTTAAATTTTCAGTACGACGTTTTGTTATATTGTAGTTAGTTGGCAAGTCCTGAAAATCGTCTTTCCACGGTAATTTGGCAATATATCGATTATCTTTGTACAGAATACTAGATTTCTGATATGTTTCATAAAAATCTATGTCTGTCTGTGTTGACTCATCGTCTGCTGTAACTCCCATGGATTCAAGTTTCCAAAAACGCTCTAAATCAATCTCCTCTTTCTTATGCTGCACCAAAATATTCATCATTGAAGCTGCAACTTTATTACCTGTTGTGTTGATCATCGGTCCTGATAATAAATATCCATTTTTGATTTCACAGCTGTTGAACCATTTCCGCGGATTATACTGTTTTCAGTAATGTCCCAATAGTAATCTGCGCCTATTAACAAAGAAATCTCAAATTTATCTTCTTCACAAACGGGGTGTGCTAATCTTAAACCTTGTAAATAAGGAAGTTTAGATGCTTCGTAATTCATTCGGTTCTGTAGATGAGCAGCTATTGTGGGTAAAATAAGCACTTTCATTGATTTTCTTTCTCCTTGTTGGGTTTCCTACTCAATAACCCTTTATCAAGGTTACGTACGTTCCTGTTTGCGTCTCCAAATGCAGCTAGACTGACTGTGGCGGTTTCCTTTGTTGTAATTTGTAATTTTGAAGCTAAATATTCTGAAATGAAAGATTTCTGTGAACCTTCGTCTAGCAGTATATTTGCGGATACGGTCTGGTTTCCTGTCCAAACTAGTGAAATTGCTGTTTTTAGTAGTACATCAGTTCTAGATTGCATGGGCAATGTTGACGAAGTGTAAAATAAAGATATGTTACTATTTCCCTCTTCAATATCAACTGTATTTACAGATGCGGTTGTCTGCTCATCGTGTAATTTTGTCTTGTCTTTATTACATAGACTTGTGTGATGTTTGTTATTACATTTACGGCATTTAAATTTAGAACGGCATTCTGAAACTTTATGATTTCGAAGACAATTGAAACAAAGGTTTTTCTGTTTAAGGGCATACGTTACAGTTTCGATCCCACGATGATTTTTTTACGAAAATTTGCATACTAGATATTTTTCACCTAAACAATTCAAATATGTAATAAAAAATATACCTTCATGTGCTACTTTATGAGATACAAGGGGTCGAAATTTTAGACATTTACTCAAAATTTCGTTTTTTTGGACATTTCTATCCTTTGGATAGACACACCTAACTTTTTTATTTCAACAGATAAACACAAGCGGATTTTTGTTAAAACATTATGAAAATCTTCTTTACATAATTATGCTCTTAATATGTATAACAATTCTTTGGAAATAATTAATTTTTAGCAAAGTTTCAGGATTTTAGGAAAAAACGACATTTTGTGCGGTATATTTATCAAATTTAAAAAAAAATCATCGTTGACTTTTTCATTAAAATTGGTACAAATAATTTCCATACGTAATCAAACCTAATGCCATTCTAGAAAACAGGGGTCAATGTACTCGTTTTCAAGTTAAATCAATTTAAATCATAAAAAACAGTCGGAAAATTAAGAGATAACTGTATTGTATTTGAAGCTTTGCGGACGTCCATCGGTAGTTTTACTGTCGCAAATTGAGTTTACCTGGCGACGCGGAGCGGAGACAGGTAAACGAGTATTTGCGACAGTAAAACTACCGATGGACGTCCGCAAAGCTTCAAATACAATACAGTTATCTCTATTCTAATGCAAAATAATTACATAATTCAATTTCAATCATTATTTCAGTGTAAAATTTTCAATAAAGAAAAATCCGCGAAATAATGTTATCTTCTATGGCCCCTAAACTAGATGACGTCATAGGTATGCTTCCGGAGTCAAACGTAATCACCGGGCGTTTTCTGGCTTCTTGTCCGCTTCAAAATGATATAAAATTTGATGAAAAGAACATTTCTAGATGCAAAATGTGAGTTTTTTTGTTTATTATTGTAGAAAGTACATGTCAACACATTCCGGAATTCAAAATGTCGGCTTCCTTAGTTACAGACAAGGAGTTAGAGAATTTTACACCTACTGTCATCCAATCAGAACCATTGATACAAAATAATTGCATTAGAATGCATCTTTTCCCGATATGTCACAGTTTGACGTCGCGAAAATAACACGTCATTACCTCCCCTGTAACTGTATCGTTTGCCCTTATAATGGTAAAACGTTTTTCATTGTCTTCAATATTGGTACAATCTACTGACGAATGCGCCTGTTTGCAATATACACATGGTTTAGTTATCAAGCGTGTATATGTTACAGTGAATTTGTAAAATCAGGGATTTTGTAAAATCCCTGAAATTTCAGGGATTTTGTATAATCACTGAATTGATTAGTGATTTTATAAAATCCCTGATTTTGACTAGGGATTTTACAAAATCACTGAAATAATTAAGATCTTTATTACAGATTCCCTGATTGAATTCAGTGAATTTGTAAAAGAAATAATTTGTTTTGATTAAAAGATTCTTTAATAAAAGTCAACAGCAGTTACACTAAAGAAGTTTGAGGTTAATTTAGCCTAAGTATGAAATACTTAATACTTAGTGAGCAATTTTCACCAAACAACTGACATACTGTAGGAAAATTACTCTTTAAATCAAGTGCAAATTTTTACACAAAAGTTATTTCAAATAATTGAGGGGAAAATTAAAATGTACCATATGGAACCAAGAAAAATATGAAGAAATTTTAAAACCTTTTGCTAAAAACCCACAGAAAAGAGACAATATAAGCTCTTTAATTTTTGCTTGTTCAAAAATAAGTTAATATTTATTATATAGTGTTATTACTGAAATGTGTAAACCAATTATATATAATTTTTTGATCAAACACAAAGACAAACATTGGAGTCATTGCCGTAATGAGAGGAAAGAAACACATATAGAAAGAGTAAGACATTTATTTGTTTAAGCTATGTCACAGTGATCCAGTGGCTAATATAACATGCATATCAGGACGAGAGTATCTTATTGTGACATGAAAAATTAATATATAAAAAGCAAATATGTTGTATTATAAATGTGCAGCTGATATAAAAGTCAATTATATACACAAAATAATAATGTAGTAAAACAAATAGACAACAGATAAGTGCAGATAAAAAAAACTGTGGTTTGTACTTGTATTTCTTACTTTTGTCATATCTCAGATACTGCTTTATACATGTCTTCTATCATAAAGTGATACATGTTTTAATAAGTTTTTATACTTTTTCCACTCTTTGGATGCAAATGAAACTTAAAGTATATGGTCTTGCTCTGATTTCCCCTAAATTGCTTTTTATTTGTGCTTGTCTTAGGAACGGCTCCCGTGTGAAAAGACGTAGTTGATGTCATATTATCGGACATAATAACATTACCAGCCTCTTTTACATACATCTCCTTTGCTAAAGCTTCACGCAGCGATATTATATCCCAGCTATTTTTTCCGTGTTCCCGTGTTAAGTTTTTCCTCATTTCTGCGGGTAGTTTCCCGAAAATTATTGGTACAAGAAGGGATCCATATGTATCTTGCGTTTGACCAAAGGATTCAAGTCCCCTGATGTTCGCTTCCAATCTGTCATTAAATGACTTAATACTACTGAGGGTAAATGAAGGACTTGGTAAATCAAGAAGATTTTGCATTTGTGCGTTGATAATTTTCTGTTGTTGACCGTAACGCTCCTTCAGTAAATTAATTGCTTGGTCATAATTGCTTTGGTTAGGGCTAACCCTGTAATACACTGTGCTGCTTCGTATTGGAGTTGTGAATTTAAATAACTAAACTTTTGTATGTTTGTAAGAGCAGAGTTCTGGTGTACGGTTGATTCAAACGAATCCCAAAATGTCTGTCAGTGTAAAATATCCCCCGAAAATGAAGGCAAGTCTAACTTTGGTAGTCTGTGATAGAAATTCGGAGAAGGGTTATAAGTTGTGTTTGCTCCGTGATTAACAAAAGTGTTTTGAAAAGCATCCTGTGTCTGATTTGTGTTGTGATTAATATTGCTAGTTGTTGGAAATTTTGAGATATGTGCTGCTGTACCTTAATTTAAAAATAATCACTCGCCGTTGGTTTAAGGACGCTAGCTCCTGAATTTGTCCTTGAATTTGTGAATTGACACTTCCAAATGTAAACTGTATTCATCACTATCCAATATTTCCTGTTGCATGTCTCCGACTTCTTTTCCATCTAAAATCTGTGTGTCCAAAGTTTCAAGTAAGTTCCTCTTCTTCATCCTGGTCACGGCACCAATGTTTGGGTTTAGTTGGTTAGTACTTCGCTTGTGTAAATAGAATACGTGTGAACAGTTCTAATTGCTTTTAATGACTCTACATGCTTGCAAGACTACAATAACGTAATAAACGCGTTGACATTAAAAAGTTAACGTTAGTTACAGTCCGTGAAAGAATAGCGGCAAAATATTTGACATAGGCATTGTCAATGGCTAGTTCTCACCAACATATTAGACCCAGAACCAACTGAGTTACTCTCACAGAGTCATTCTTCTGTTGAGAGTATGGGTCCAGAAGGAATAGCTCACTTAGCCAAACAAGTATAATAAAACACTCAGCACACCAACCTTCTTATACAAAATCAAACGGATATGAACGATTCTACATTTTAATAATATACCTTCATTTCTGTATTCTTTAATTGTTTAGGCCATTTTTCTCTATTCTTTATATTTTTTGCCCATTATTCTCTATTCTTTATATTTTAGTACTTCATTATTCTCTATTTTTTTTTTTTTTTTTGTCTATTTTTCTCTATTCTTTATATGTTTTGCCCATTATTCTCTATTCTTTATATGTTTTGCCCATTATTCTCTATTCTTTATATTTTAGCACCTCATTATCCTCTATTCTTTATTTTTTTGGTCTATTTTTCTCTATTTCTTTATATGTTTTGCCCATTATTCTCTATCCGGTTAACCCCCATCCACACCCTCATAGATGAACAATAGATATTTGACAGTGATTTAAACTTTAAATTCAGGTGTTTATTTTGGCACTCCTGATGGAAATGACAAAAAAAGAATCTCAAAATCAAGGTTAGGCCGTGTTCTCATAGAGCTAAACTCGGTGTGGTGTAAGTGTACACTACACTTAGACTAAACTCTAATAGACAACTTTCGAGTTCGATGCATTTCCGTCAAAAACTCTGGTTTTAGTGAACATTATTCGTGCGTTTAGAGGCATCGTCACTTCCGTTCCCATGTTGAGCAATTGGTTGGAAAACTATGATGCTATATTGCACGAACTATTCGGCAAATTGAATTTTCATAATTGACAATCAGCACTGCTGTCATTAGGGAATTGTGATAAGTACCTACCGAACAAACATTTAGTTCTAGTTTATCCTACACAATGACGATCACTAAGACGCTTGATGAACGTTAATAGTGCAGAGATACAGGCGATCCCCTCTATCTGGTAAATGACGTCATAAAGGCGCGCATAATTGACGAGTTTTTTCCGGTGACGGACAAACTCGAAATTGGTCTATTGCATTCCCATTGATAAAAATCAATGTTTACATGTAGTTTAAAACAGGTTTTGACTACATTCAGTCGATAATCAATGTAGACCTTGTATGGGTTAAATGTTCATATAACTAGATATTAAGATTGTGGATTTTATTGTTAATATTTAAGGAAGTTACATATATTTAATCAAAATGATTATAATCTAATTTTACCTATTTATATGACTAAAACTCAAAAGTTGCTCAGTTAAAAACGTGATTAAATTCAATAGCCTTAGTAGGCCATTTTATTTTCAATGGGAGGGGGATATTTTGCTGAAAGAAATATTCAATTTACACCGGTTAATAGCTTATTTATTTAGCGCGAAAATTATTTTTACTTTTTGTACACAACTATTTCTTGCAAAGTACTGCATTGTGTAGGACAAAATATTTACTTTCATCATGTCTTGGACAAGGTTATTTTACAGTTAGTACCAGTCCAGACTATTCATTTCCAAAAACACCCCGTGTGTAACTGGAGAATAGAAATATGGTCACTTAGGTCTTCATCCGATCGGCCGTAAAACCCTTGGGAAAATGGGGCGTCCGTTTGGCTGTGCTGAATGTACAAGCATTCAGCCACGTCCGATCAGTAAGGGAGCATTTAATCCGATGTATCGTGTAGAGATAGTGCAACGCTCTCTGCACGTTAAGATCTTTGAGGGATCCGTGGGTGGCCTGTTGCAAGGAAAACATTTCTGTCCCTATCCAATATACTCTCATTTTCTAATGACAGTCCAAATAGCCCCGGTGTTCATCTCAAACGGCCTCTATTACAGGACCTACCTATTGCATTTATTGTGAATTTGGTCTCGTCCTGAACATGCATGAACTATTTGCCACTGGACGTTGAGCAACAATCAATCCAAAATCTTTTTTTCGCCTATTCTTACGCAGCTTTACCCTACGTAATCGTGAAATTTAAAAAACTTTCAAAGTTCTTCAAATCAATGGAACGATGTTCTTAAGGTACCGATCATTCATCTTCGTGGGACAACACATTTTTTTTTTACTTAAATAAAAAATAAAACAGAATATTTTAACATGATGAGTAGCTTTCCAAAACAAAATTTGAAAAATGACAAAATAGGGGGCCAAAACGGGGGCTTATCGTACCTTGTCCTTTGAATATAAAGGGCATGATAAAATAAAATGCATTTCATCCTCAACATCATCAATACACAATGTACAAGTTCTAAGGTTTCTATTTACATTAGATTACCTTCCCTTCTCTATAGTTAGATTATGTGATGACAATCTCAGTTTAACAATACACTTTTTGTAAATTTCGGGTATTGGTTTACATAAATATGTCTACAAAGAAAAAATTGATATCATATATCTATACAAAAAACACAAGATGAACTATCTAATTAAAAGTAGCACTAAACTCTTGTTTGACAATATCACATAGTCTCTGTTTAATAACCATAATATGTTCTTTACATGCAGAATTTTGTGAATACCACAAATCATTTAAACCAAGATGGAACAATTCCTTTCGTATATTACAAACCCAGTTATTTTTGTCATTTGGATTCTTCAAACACATATTTTATAAATAATTTCCATTTCTTTGTATAAATATACAATGCATTTAACATCTCTTGCAAACCATCTTTGGTTTCTGAAAAAATGACCATGTCATCTGCATACATTAAAAGAAATAAACCTAATTCTTTCAACTTTTATAGCTTTACAATTATTGTTTATAAACTCCATCTCACAATCATTAACATATAAAGCAAACAAAATGGGCGACAATACCTCCCCTTGCATCAAACCAATATTATTTTTGAAAAAATCTGTATAAAACCCATTTATTGTAACACATGATTTGATATTTAAATACATAGACTTAATAACTGACAGTAATTTTCCTTGTATACCAATTTTAACCAATTTAAACCATAAATTCATTCGATCAATAGTGTCAAAAGCTTTTGTATAATCAATAAAACAACAATACAGTTTCTTCTTTTCTGACAATGATTTTGTAATAATACTTTGTAGAGCAAAAATGGCAACAGTGGAAAGTCCGTTTCTAAATCCAAATTGAGCGTCAGTTATTGTATCATATGAGTTTGCCCATTCAATTAGTCTATTGTTTATAATGTGTGTAAAAAGTTTGGCTTAGCAGCTGACTAGGCTTATGCCTCGAAAGTTATTCGGGTCACTTGGGTCGCCGAAACATGAAACTAATTGTAAACAGGTTTACAGTACGCGACGTTTGGTGTGAACACGGCCTTAGTTAAAAAAAATTCTAAACATAAAAAGCATTTAAAATTTAGTTTAACTAGTTCCTGCCATACCTTAAAACTTTACCAGGTGCACAGGTTTGTCTGTAGTCAAGAGTAAATTTTGCGGCGTAAACACTGCCCTATTTTTCAATTCCTTCTGATGAACCTTAAATCTGTATATTTATTTTATATTATATCAAATCACAGTGTTGACAGTGTGGTCATATTTCCCTAAACGTATGTCATACACTTATCCGGGGTTTACCTTTATGCCGATAATTTACTCTTACGATATACTCTTATCCCGGAAATTTCAATTTTATGAAGTAAATAGGTCTACAAGTATCACTAAGCATATCTTTTATTTGAGATGGTAAATTATATTGACGAATCGTCATTTTTATGCTTTTTTAAATTCAGTCATCTTTTCATTGAACTAATACTGAAATAAGAATAGTAGCCGTCGAGATCTAAAATAATATCTCCCGTGTATCTGTTACCCCTAGGAAAAAATCAAAATAGGAATCAGCTCAAATTCGCGGTATTTTCGAAGTCCGTTTTCAATTTCAAAATGAGGAGGGGGCGGCATAGATGATTGATGATTTTGTAAATACGCACTTTTGTTCAAAATATCGAATTAATTAAATAAGGAATTGACAATAGATATTACTTGTGGATAAGAGAATATGTTGTGCATACATTTATAACCTAAAAAAGGATGAATTAATAAACCAAACTTACACAAGTGATCCTATAATACCTTTCATTTGATGAAATAAAAGTTGTCTGGGGCCAGTGATTTTAAATCTTAAATGGGCAACCTCAACTTCAAATACTGTACAAAGACACGAACTTCATCACAAACCGAGTTTAAATATTATTTATACAGCGGAAACTCAAAATTTTCAAATATTTTGTTAACCACAACTCTTAGCCCCCTTTTTTTGTTGTTGTTATGTATCGAAATAAGACGTATGTGCAACTGAACCAAATAAATCTGTTTCCATTCAGTCATTGCTAATTAGCATTAAACAAATAAAAGTGAAGGAAGAGCCATTAACGACCTGATAATTTAACATCGCGTTTCAAATACATATGTTATCGTCTGATGTAAATTATATACCCTTTGCGTTCAGAAAAGTTCTAACAGGTGTCAAGTTCATATACGATGTATTCATATAAATAATACGCTTTACTTACAATCATCGGACATGCCGTATAAAACTTCTGAAAATGTATTGTGTAATGCTTATTTATCTGTATAATTTTTGTAATTCAATTCATTTACTAATTTTCACGATTTTTAAGCAAAACTCCAATGAATAGTATAAATATTATATATCTTTTATTTCATGATAGCAACATATATCTCGTTTAAAAAACTATTTAAAATGACAATTTACAAACTTGCGGAAATTTTTTTTTAATATTTCTTTTTTTAATTAAGAATTGCGTCTTTTGGTTGATTTTCTTTGTTACGATAGTTTATTTATTGCAATGTTTAGAAAAATAATTATTTTTTATACGCCCGTCTAAGACTGGAAGGGTGTTATACCGTTGTCTGTCTTACTGTGCGTCCGTCCGTCCGTCTGTCCTTCCGTCCGCTCGTCGTCAACACTTCGGACAATAACTCCAAAATGCTTTAACCCTTTTTATGAAACTTTGGTGAATTGTTTATATCCGTTGACGTAAGTTCCCTTTCGATTTTTATAAATTTTATTCATAAAAAGGGGGGATTTTCCAGTTTTCAGACAATAATTCAACAACGCTTTGAACAGTTTTCATGAAACTATGGTGACTTGTTTATATCTATTGAAATAAGCTCCCTTTTGTTTTTGTTTTTTATATATAAATTTCTGAAATGTCATTGCGGAGTTATGGAACGTTATTCGTTGAAAAATCATCAAAACTAAAAGGGCGACGGGCGTATCATGCGTTCATGGCGCAGCTCTTTATTAAATATGATATTAGAAATATTTGATGCTTAACTTTTTTTACTCGGTATATATATCCTAAAATTGATTGGTTTTTAATGATGAAATAGAAAGGATATTGAATACTATTTCGAGATAATAAAATCATTACGGGTGAGTGTTTTTATTGCTGTTCTAAGTCTCAAATACATAGTTCATGATTCAACATTAGCAACAGTTTGCATCTGAATGGTTTGCATGTTTATATGGTAAATTACTTTTTTATCGGTAAACTTTATCACGGTAGAATGGAATCTAGTAGTTTACTTACTTTAATAGTTACTTTTATCCCTTCATATTGGATATATATTCCTGTTCCTGATAAAATAAAAGTGGAAAGACAGACGTTTATAAACGGATCATCTGAAAGTTGGCGGCGCTAACATGTATATGTACGCTAGATCTTCACTTTTATATACCGGTAAAACGGAATCGAACCGATTATTTTTTATAAAGGTCTTTCTCTGTCTGCTATTAAGCATTCGTATAAACGATTCTATAATTACTGAAAGAAAGACTTAGTCTATGTACCACGATTCGAAAGCCTATTTACATGTATTTCTATTCCTTTTGAGCAGTTTGCACAGAATATAAGAAGCAATACTGTGTCATTTTGAAAAGAAAAGGGAGATAACTGAAAGCATCGAATCTACAAACCACTTTCTCTGCAACAACTACTCAACTTCATAACATATTTCCTGATAAGAATACCGGCATACAAGATAAAATTGTAGGCTTAATTTTTCCAACTAATTCAGGTAATGGTAAACTCTAAATATGCTAACATTCTGTAGGTGCCTGCCCTATGTCAGGAGCCTGTAATTTATTCATTGGTTGTCGTTTGTTGCTGTGTATCATATTTGATTTTCGTTCATTGTTTTGTACATAAAACAGGTCGTTAGTTTTCTCGTTTGAATTGTTTTACATTTGTCATTTCGGGGCCTTTTATAGCTGACTATGCGGTATGGGTTTTGCTCATTGTTGAAGGCCGTACGGTGTTGTAAACTTCTATGTCATTTGGTCTCTGGTGCAGAGTTGTATCATTGGCAATCATACCACATCTTCTTATTTTTATATACATAAGTTAACCATCGTGTAATCTTATTTCTGCAAGTTTTGTCGTATTGATACGTTTTGTAAAGTTTGGAGGTACAAAAATGTATATAGGAGTAGTCTCAGAAAGGAAAAGTTTTCCCAGAATATGAGTAACACTGTATTACACTGTACACATGTAGAACACTTGAATATTTCCGGGATAAGGGTAATGACATATAAAGTAAAATTGAAGTATAAATATTTCAGACCTTTTCGGAAGAAAAGCATTATCCAGAAAATATTGCATTCATTTGTTATATCGGTATTTCTGTGTATTGTGACAAGGATAATACGATCTTAATGGTGTTTTTGTTAAATGTGTTGCAGTTCTACATGTCTTGCAAACAATTTGGAGGTATATAGGAAATATCCTTTCCAAACGACTGTTAGTTCAAAGGTTCATTATTTCATCTATATATGTGTAAATATATGATGTTAGCAGTAACCCTCCCCAAATTACAAGAAACAATGTATTTTTTGGAAGAAAAAAGGAGACACAAGCGAAAGCATTGCAGCTACCCCCTTTTCACTACAACATACTTTTCTTTTAAAAAAATATTGCCGAGGTAAGAGTATTGACATGAAAAATTGCAGACTAAAGCAAGACCAATTTAAATGAAGAAGATATAATCTAAATAAGTATAGAATAGTCGTATCATTATATCAATTAGTGTCTCTTAATTAATACGTACCGTAAAGAAAGTTCGGAGTTCCAAAAGAATTATCCTATCGGTACGACTGTCCGTTCAAATTGTAAAAATTTTTTGGAGTAGTATCCACAAAGAATGAAATATTAAAAACTTTTTTTTACACAGACTTAATTTTTCAGATGAAGCTGTAATCTAATTACGTGTTGGTAAGTTTTCGTGCATCTCTATATAGTGAGTCGTCTCCTTGGGTCCGAGGGTTTGGAGGGGGCGGAGGAATTGCAAGCTGTTGGTTGAATTTCCGTCAAATGAGTACTCACTCATATTTCCAGGATAAGAGTATTGAGTAGAGAAGGACTTTACACTATATTCAGGAGCAGCTATTTAGTCTGTTGTGTATTTCCGAGAGAAAATATTTCTCATGCATATTTCAGATAAGAGTTTTTTTTCGTCTAACTAAAATTGCAAGCTACCTAAAATGAACAGTGTCTCATAAGAGCCTGAATAGCTCACATTTAAAAAAAGAAATTTAGCATTGCTTATCATTTTACAGTTTCGACCCATCTTTATTGTTATCGAACAAAGGTACGAAGACGACGACCCTCACGAACCAAGTGATAGCCATGTTAATATAACTACACTACATGTATGTTTCACGAGAATCCTTTGTTTGATTGGCTAACAACAATCGCGCGTCTTTCAAAAATAAACCTTCATATCAAAATGAAATGTTACATTCGTAATGACACGTGCTTCCATAAAAATTTGCACAAGCCAAAAAAAGAAAAACTTGATATTTTTTTTTTCATGGTCTTAGCATAAAAATGTAATTATAAGAAATGAATGCTTCTTTTAGTAATTTGTAAGGGTTGTAAAAGTGTTGATCGTGCACACACTTTTAGAATGAAGCGCTTCCGCGCTTCATACAAAATGTGCTTCAGTCAACACTTTTACAACCCAATAAAATTACAGAAAGAAGCATTCATTTCTTATACGAGTTAAAAAAATAACAGTCATACACGTATATGCATGATATATGTTTTAATGAAATATATCACTCAAGTATATCTTAATGTATTACTTTTCGATAAAGACTGGATCTGTGAGTGAGTGAACCCGAAAAGGATACGTACCCTGTCGTACAATACTATTTGTATATGAAAAAAAAAGATTTAATTTTCTCAACCTTAAAATGTTAGACCGGGATAATAATCCTTTCTGTATATCATCAGGTTGTGTTATGCAACTGTGGAAATTTTCATCAAATATCTGCCCAGCCATTTAGGGGGAAGTTGCACACCGGTAGATAAGCCGACGGACAGACAGAGTTGTTTGTGTATATACACATCAACACTTTGTTTGCGGAGGTACAACTATTCTTCCCGTTTAATGATACTTTAATAAAATTAGTTTCGAACTTTAAAACTGCAAGATTGTTCAAGGAAATAAAATTACATTTGGGTTTCATTTATTTATAAATATTTATTATATAGTTAATTTAATCTTTGATGTGTATTTTTGTGTTGAAATATGTATTTATGTATTTTTTTATATAATAGCTATACTCCTTTAAAATTGTGCATTCAATATTTACAAATTGTATTTTTTAGGTAAAGAGTAAATACGACGTTTCCGTTTAAGAGTAATACGTTGCAGTTGTTTCCCTTTACATGAAATACAAATCTTTAATGAATTCTCCCTTTACACTTAAGGATTATTTCAAAATTTGTGCATTTTATTCCAATTATCATAATTCTACTCATCAAAAAATATTTCTTACTTTACTATATATCCTATCAAAAGACCCATTATAAAATATTTTGCTTTGTTGAAAAATATTTTAAAAAAGTTTTTTTTCCTGGTTAAGGGTAATGGATAAAAGTAAATTTCCGGGTTAAGGGTAATTCATGGATAAGTGTATGACAAACGTAAGGTTTTATTTGGTCAGTTAATCATTAAACGCAGGTACTTCAGTATGTGCGTGTATTGTCTGTCATTTTGTTGGTAAGTAATCGGTATATTGAAAGAATAATTTTTAAATCTCATTGTGCATATTTTTTTTTTTTTTTTTTTTTTTGTTGTTTTGTTTTGTTTTTCTATTATTTTGGGGGTGGGGTCTTCTATTTTCGGTGTTAGGTGAATGAAGATTGCCTATAATCACGTTGCTGTGAGATATATTGCAATCTCTTCTATGCCTGTATTTCTTGAGTACACACAGCTTAGTGCAGCTAGGTGAACATTGATTCTTGTTTAAATATTATATTTTTTCCATACCAATCATGTCAAGCAATTTATTAAAAATATATACCTGGGACTAATACATTGAATCTATTTTATATCATTTATCTATTAGTCCCAGTTTATACCAAGATTTCAGTTAACAAAATAATTTTGTATGTTTACAACTATACTTGTCCGGGGCCGTAAATTAGAACTTGGTTAAGTATTAGACACAGAACAAAGGTAACAAAAGAACAGGCTGGTAACAACCGTTGCCGTATAGTTTTTCTGCACAAGTAGTCCGGTCAAGTCCGAGGCGATAGCCATCCCGTTTATTTTGTTACCTTTGTTTTGTATCTGACTTGTACGACGTTTTTATTTAGAAAGTAATACATTTTGCATTTAAGACGATTGCATAATTAAAAAGATTGAACACAAAAAAAATGCATACCGGTTTATGTACCACGATGTTTGGAGATATTTAGTCTTTAATGAATTAGGGATTTTGCGTTAACACTAGCGCTTCTCAATTCTATCAGCTGTGTGCGAATAGAATTATTGCTTATTCCTTTGATAAATATCAGTGAAGTAGGAGTAGATTGAAAAGTTGAGAAAGGGAGGGGGGACTTCTTAAAGTGACAAGCAAATCTATATTTTCTACCATAGTAGTCTAATAGTCTAGAAATAAGTTTATGACCTCCTTTGGAGCCATTTTATATTTTTATAATAAAATAAATTGCCAAAGGGGGGGGGTGTATTATAGTTTCGCTCCTCACCTTTGCAAGTGTGTAATGCGGTTATGGTCCCCTTTCCCAGCTCCTACACCCCTGCATTTAAATATACTCCTGTACACCAAAAAAAAAGCATACATACGTACAAACAAACAAAGCCAAAGAAAGAAATATGTTTTGCCTCCTCCATCCCCCATTTTGAAAGGGGGAACTGCCCCCTTGCCTGGCTCATACCCCAACAAAAAAAAAACAAAAAGAAAATATGCAACAAAAATATGAAACAGATATCAGACATTTAAAAATTCAACGACGTATGCAAATGAAAGAAAGAGTAATCAGATAAACGTAAATACAACATGTATAAATATTGTCAAAATCAATAAAAAAAAAAAAAAGAACAAAATAGGTAAATATAAAAAAGCTATTTATGGGGAATAATATTTAATATTCCAACTTTAATGTTGATAATTCCAAGATTAAAGTTGTTAATTCCAAGATTAATGTTTGATAATTCCAAGATTTAAGTTGAAAATTCCAAGATTAAAGTTGATAATGCCAAGATTAATGTTGATAACTCCAAGATTAAAGTTGATAATGCCAAGATTAATGTTGATAACTCCAAGATAAAAGTTGATAATTTCAAGATTAATGTTGATAATTCCAAGAATAAAGTTGATAATTCCAATATTAAAGTCGACAATTTGAAAAAGAAAATAAAAAAGGATGGCCCTAGTACGCTTCCGTAGAATTGAGAACATCGTGACTTTTGGGTCACTGGACTCTCGTCGGCCAAAAAATGCTCTTCAGTTTGATGTGCTTTAATTTACTTTTTGTTTGTTATTGCTATGATAAACATCGATGCACATCCGTCTATTCAGCAATATAATATAATAAATACATAAACTGCATACATAATTACAAATAGGGGGAGGGGTGGCAGGTGGAGGGGGTAACTTCGAATTTTTTTGGTTGTGGTATGCTATGTTTGTCTAAAACAATGTACCCATTTTTATATAATATTAACTAATATTTGGTACCTTTATTTATGTATAAAAATTTTGACCCGCCATGACATTTCCAGGCTTATGGAGGTAGAAAGTCATTGTTAGAAAAATTATAAACATGATAAATATCGAGATTCAACGGAATACGTATTTGTGAAGAAGAGATAAACACTTTCCTTGGCTTCCTTTTTTGCGGACGCCGAACTATACATCATATATAAGTTTTAAGAAGTTTTACTTTATCGTTTGAAGTGAAAAATATTTGAATCTACATTTTAAATTGATACAAAAAACGAAAACAAATTCTCTGCTCTATAGATTTTCTTTCATAAATGGAGTCTGAAATTTATTCATAATCAATGCACCGTATCAAATGCATATAAGAGAATATCTACTTATAAACTGTTACGCGTCGCATACTATGTATAGAGACATGCATAATAAATCTAAATTAAAATACAAATTTAAAGAAAGGAATCCTTAAAGCTTACTTTGACAAATTTTAAACTAACTTCATTTCAACAAGTTTAAATTACATGTTCTAAAATAGAGCTGCAAAAAAATCAAAATTCTCTGCTCTATAGATTTTCTTTCATAAATGGAGTCTGAAATATATCCATAATAAATGCACCGTATCAAATCATATATGAGAACACCTACTTATAAACTGTTAATCGTCGCATACTATGTATAGAGACATGATTGATTTTGATTTTTGGTGTTTTAACGCCACTTTTAAGCACCGCTTTTGGGCTATTTCGTGGCGGCCAGTTTTTATTGGTGGAGGAAGCCGGAGTGCCCGGAGAAAACCACCGACCTTCGATAGGAAAACTGACAATCCTAGTCAATTAAGATTGGAGTCGAGTGCACCCGCACGAGCGGGGTTCGAACTCACAACCTCAGTGTTGACTGGCTAGTGGTATAGAGACATGCATGACAAATCTAAATTAAAAGACAATTTAAAAAAAGGACTTCTTATAGCTTACTTTGACAAATTTTAAACTAACTTCATTTCAACAAGTAAATTACATGTTCTAAAATAGAGCTAAGATTTGTTTGTATTGTAGTAAATCTAATTCTTTGAATTTTATTCAAATACGCTATTGAACATTACTAAGCGCCAATAAATACAATGATTTTGTATTTTATAAATTATTGCCTTCAATAAATAAAAGTCGTCATAGAGCATTCTCATTTTCATACCGGTATTCGAAATGACTCGTTTCATTGCTATTACAACAAATATGTCATAATAACATGACAGAGAGTTTTGTTTCGTATATTCTAGATAAATATACAAAAAGCAAATTTTAGACAATGTACCCTCTTTAGCCTGGAACTGGCTAGTCACATATAGTTAATGGCGTTTTTCTCACAATGACGTTCTACCTCCATAAGCCTGGATATGTCGTGGCTAGTCACATATATGTAAATATAAACAGAGAATGACCTTTACTTGTGTACAATATTTTAATGTAAATATAAAGTCCCTGTTTGATTCAAATACCACAATTGGCCATTAATATAACATTTCCATAACATATTTATAAAAGATATGTAAAACATACCCCAAATCAATATAAAATTATGAAAGAACTATGCATATCAATATAGAATGTCATTAAAAAGTAGTATCATAAATATAAAATCTCGCAAAATTATGGCCAATATTTTTGGCATATCTACGTATACCCATTATTGGGATATTGGGAAGTAACAAATTCCAAGATTAAAGTTGATAATTCCAAGATTTAAGTTGGAAATTCCAAGATTAAAGTTGATAATTCCAAGATTAATGCTGATAATTCCAAGATTAAAGATGATAATTCCAAGATTAAAGTTGATAATCCCAAGATAAAAGTTGATAATTCCAAGATTAAAGCTGATAATTCCAAGATTAAAGTTGATAATTCAAAGATTAATGTCGACAATTTGAAAAAAAAAAAAAAGGATGGCCCTACTATGCTTCCGTAGGTTTGAGATCTTCCCCACAGGTAATAATTGAAGTAAACTGTATTGATTGGCATTGACAATAGAGGGACTGAGTGGACCATATCAAGTGAAACTCAAGTGTTTGTTAATTTTATCATCTTCTGCAGGGACGAAAAAAAAGTGCACAGCAAAATCCAGTTAAGTTTAAAATTTTCTAAAACATAAAATGCATTTGAACTTTATTTATCTAGGGCATGCTATGCCTTAAAACTTTTCCAGATGCACAGGTTAGTCTGTACTCGGAGTAAATTTTGAGGTGAAAACGCAGCCATTTTAGCCAAAGGGTCCACATGAACCTTAAAGCAAAATGATATGAAACCCCTCAGTGAATACGAGCACTTTTATATTTTCCAATGGCACTGTATATGGCTTCTTGTGAATCATTTTTCCCAACAGGGGATACACACATCCTTCATGCATGTATTTAGCTACACATGTGAAATGTATGTGAAATGTATTGGTGATGTGAATTATCACATATTTATTATGAAAACATCGAGTATTGCATATTGGTATGTAATAACCACAGAATTGCCCTAGTCATATTTCTGCCGCTTTCTTTGTTCTCATTGACGTCAAAAGTGTTCCTAACAGCAGACGAGAAACTCGTTTTGTCAACGTCGAGCAAAATGACACAGCGGGACAATAGGAGAATCATTGACATAAGCCCGGAGGTCCTACGTGTGATCTTTTGCCATCACTTTGCGTCCGCCGCCCGTAAACGTTTCCCTTTAAAATATTCTCCTCTCAAACTGCTCAATGGATTGAAACCAACGTTTGTCTGCTTTATCTGTAGGATGCAAACTATAAAGTTTGTATTTTTTGTACAGGTTGATCAACCAACATTGCCGCCATGTCTACAAACAGAACATAGGGTCGAACTACAGTTTAGGCAAATATCTATAAAATTATAGCAATTAGAGAAACTTCCCGGTAGAAATAGTCAACATAACAAGTTCTATTTACCCTGAAAAGTAAGAAAAAATCTGTCCGCCTGTTTTGGAGTTTTTGCCCCTGAAATGTTGATTTTGTAATTTCTTGGTATTTCCTTGTCATTGTTTCAAAAACTGTAGGAGCCAGATTAAAAGAGTAAATTGTAAAACTGATCAGCATGACAAGGTTTATCCATTCTGAAAATTAGGGAAAAATCTAACTTTTCATTTTGGAGTTATTGACCCTCGAATATCGTTTTTGTTTCAATTCTTATCAATTTTTGGCTGTTATCGTGAAAATATAGGAACTAGGTTAAAAGTGCAAATTGCACATAGGATCGTCATGCCAAGATTGAAAAATGCAGAAAAATCTGTCGACCTGTTTTGAGTTATTGACCTTAAGATATCAATTTTTGCAGTTTTTGACTGTTATTGTGTGTGGAAAATATAGAAGCTTGGTTAAAATTGTAAACTGCAAAAAAAAATTATCAGCATACATGCTGAAAAATGAAAATTTCAGATAAACCTGTCGACCTGTTTTTGAGTTATTGCCTCAGAAATACACCTTCTTTTAATTTTATGCATTTTTCGCTGTTATTTTAAAACTTTAGGCGTTATGTTAATAGTGTAAACTGCAAAAATGATCAGCATGACAAGATCTATCTTATCTGAAAATTTGACAATCCGTTTTAGAGTTATTGCCCATGAAAGGTTTTTTTGAAGTTTTGGCTGTTATCTAAATCACTATAGGGAGTAGGTTGAACATACAAGTTGCAAAACTAATCAGCAACAAGAATAGCCTATAGTACGTGCATAAAAAAGTCGTAATTAGCAAACTGGCGATTGTTTTCACTAGGTGAGCGATACAGGCACAGATGTGCTCTTGTTTAAGCATTTGCCAAGTATGTGACATATAGATTTTAACATTTCCTTTTCGAAATCCGCCTTTGTATCATCACTCGACCCGTATGAGCCCTCGGTTTATGCCTTGGGCTAATATAAGTGTTTGACTTAATTAACTCAGACAAACACTCCTTTGACAATGACAAATCTTCTTGGCATTTGACCATTTTTGTCTTGCAGACGCTTATATATATTTTCTACAAGTACTTTTATAGTCGGAAAATGAAATCCTTGATTAATGTAAGCTGTATAACTCAAATAGATTAAAATTCACATGTATAACAATTTGCCTATCTTGTGCAGATTTACATATCTGTGCATCGATCATTTACGGGTAGGCTGGTATTAAAACATTTGTTAAATGTAGAACGGCACTTAAACTCTATTCAATATATATAATATTTTTCACTTTCTCATTTGAAACATAGTACTTGTGATACTTGTGGTAAGTACAAACGTATATCGGATTTTATTTTGTTTTGTATTATTAATTTTTGTCGAGCCTGCGGCGGCGGCGTTAATTAACTTCTTAAAAGCTTAATATTTCAGAAGGTATAAGACCTGGATGCTTCATACTTTGTAGAATCATATTCATAACAATGTAGACAACCGTAATACTTTTGTTGGTAATAATACTGAATCATTTACATTTTACTTGTTTGTCATCGGCTATCGATAACAATGATTTTTCGCTCACTTAGTCTGTTAGAGGCCTTCCAGTGGGGATTTATATAATCACTAGTTACACATTCCGATACATAAAATGAAATTATTTTCTCAAAATTTTAAAGGAATTTATTGAAATATTCTGTTTATCAGCACACACAACAGTTTCATTTTAGAGAAAAAAAAATGTTCAGAGCTAATATCTTTAAATAATCGAAAAATACATTCACACCTTTGGATTTTCATTGTAAAAAACTTAAGTCGATGGGGTTAATTCACAAAAAATGCGCCCACGTTGTGATCATTTAAGAGTAACCTACCATTTATTCAATGCGGAGGATTTGTTTGTTAAAAGAGTTCCGGTCGATGATTTTTTTTAACAGGATATGTTTCACATCGATCATCGTTTGAATCATTCTGTCATACAGAGAACTCATATTATTAGTTTGCATTGGATATTCCAGTACTACACAATTAGATTGCTTCTATTTATGTATATATCTATATGTATATAATTAAGATCCATTTTGTTACATCTGGTGATCCGTTTATTTGGTAATCGCCAATGGCAGTCAGCAGGGACCATCTGTTGTTCGACCTGCTAGTCAAATGCGTTTTGTTCAAATATACTTTTTCACTTTTTTGGTCTTTTGGAAAATGTTATTTTTGCTGTATTTAGACCCCTTTACCAAGACATTTGTTTTGCATGCACACGTATCAAAATTGCGGTTTTTATCCAACGCAATCATAGGTTTGAACGTTGTTTTCAATTTAGAATTGTTTATATCTATATATGTATATATATCTCTAATTAATTAAAAGACTTTTCTGTTTGTATAATGCTTTTATGTAATGGGAGAAACTGTTACGCGTGTGTGTGATCCTTTTATGTCTCTTTGACCAAAGATAGTGTGTCATAAACTTAATTGCAGTACTCGTCGATATATCATTCTTGCATCTCAAGAATTTGGGTCTTTAACTTACAAAACTTAATTTCTTCTAACGTATTTTATTGTTGAAGAATGAATGTTGCCCGTTTTATTATTTTATTGTCGTCTGTTTGTGTCTCATTGACATACAACCGGATCCCCTTTTCTTTATATTTAAAAAAACATGCGAGATGACATCAATACCAATTTATGACACAAAATAACTGAGTTAAACTAACAACAGAAGAAAGAGAAGGAAAAGCTCTTTCATGATGGTACTTTATCTCAAAGTCACAATTTAGTCCTTTAAAAAATGTAAATCAATAAATTTAAAAAAAAATTGAATGTTTATATTGGAAAAAGTTACGTTCTGTAAATTAAAACAATTATTTCAACTTCAATCCATATCAAGCTGTTGTTTTTTCCCGTTTCCAGCAAATTTTGACCACATTTTAGAAAGTAATTTCCTTGCGATCTTTAAAAGAAAGTTGATATATATAAATTGCCGTCAATTATTGTGTGTGTGTGTAAGTTGGGCCGTTTAAAATAAAAATAAATAATTGATTCTAAAAAAGTAATGTATATATATATATGTGTGTGCATGAGACCCCCCCCTCTCTCTCTCTCTCTAAAAAAAAACCAACAAAAATACACACACTCAGAAAAGGAAGACTCTCAAAACTCACAACCTCAGTGTTGACTGACTAGTGATTATAGTAGTAGAACTACTTAGACCACTTGGCCACCTAGGCCCCATCAGAAAAGGAAGAATAGTCGGTGCATAATCATTCTGCAACCAATAGTTTTTCACAAGTATAGTAATTAGCAGAAAAGTTCCGTGCAGTTTCCATAATACACCAAACTATACATTTTACCTACGTGTGATTCGTGAAGTAAATGCAAATTTCATAAGGCTAGGTCTAAATAGCTTTTTATTGTCCAATATCTTGCAAGTACGAAACAGACCATACGATAGATTATTTTGTCTATGTTTTGTAATCATTGCACAACTATTTTTGATCATGCATTCGTTCTAAAATAAAATTTTACACAAGATAAATTTTAAAAGATACTAAGTGAAAAAATAAGACAACCGCAACGGGTCAATCGACTTTAGTCCGAAAAAGATATTAGCCAACATATATGGTAACTTTTAAAGCTATTTAAAAATAATTTTTATGTTTAAAAACGTGCGATATTATAAAAATTGTTTATCAAAACCTAACAAATACGCAAGTAAGAACGTTCAAGTAGTCAATATTTATCAAAACACAAAGGTTATTCCTGTACTAGTTTATCGAATTATTAAATTTAGGCGTTGAGAACCTTTGGTGACCCCATATTTTAAATGTCTATAATAAGTACGACGTGATAAGTGGGCGTTATAGACCATCGTTCACCTAATTTAACTCAGTCGATGGGAAACTTTAGCCCGCCAAAAAATGCTCTCGTCTACACTGTTATGAAAACGATTCTATATAGATGCCTAGGCTCCGTGTTGAAGACCGTACTTTGACCTATAATGGTTTACATTTATAAATTTTGACTTGGATGGAGAGTTGTCTCATTGGCACTCATACCACATCTTCTTATATCTACTTATGTTATGAAGTTTCCGTCTGTCTTATGTCCATTGTCCTTGACCTCATTTTCGTGGTTCAGTGACTACTTGAAAAAAAAGTAAAGTTTTTTTGTAATGTTAGTTTTTCTCTTAGTATGAGTAATAGGATAAATATACTTAGTATGTGCGAACCTTACAAGGTCCTCATGCCTGTCAGACAGTTTTCACTTGACCTCGACCTCATTTCATGGATCAGTGAACAAGGTTAAGTTTTCATGGTCAAGTCCATATCTCAGATACTATAAGCAATAGGTCTCATATATTTGGTGTATGGAATGATTGTAAGGTGTACATGTCCAACTGGCACGTGTCATCTGACCTTGACCTCATTTTCATGGTTCAGTGGTTAAAGTTAAGTTTTTGTGTTTTGGTCTGTTTTTCTAATTCTGTATGCAAAAGGTTAACTATATTTGGTGTATTGAAATGTTTTACGATGTACATGTCAGTCTGGCAGGTTTCATTTGGACTTGACCTCATTTTCACGCTCATTGCTCAATGTTAATTTTTTGTGTTTTTGGTCTGTTTTTCTTAAACTATAAGTAATGGGTCAACTATATTTAGTGCATGGAATGTTTGTAAGGTGTATATGTCTGTCTGGCAGGTATCATCTGACATTGACCTCATTTTCATGGTTCAATGGTCAGTGTTAAGTTTTCCTGGTTAAGTTTGTTTCTTAGAAACTATATGCAATAGGTCAACTATATGTGATGCATGGAATGATTGTAAGGTGTATTCTGTCTGGCAGGGTTAATCTGACTTTGACCTCATTTTCATGGTTCATTGGTCAATGTAAAGTTTTTAGGGCTTGGTCTGTTTCTTGTATACATGTACTATAAGCAATAAGTCAACTATATTCGGTGTATGGAATGATTGTAAGGTGAACATGTATTTCTGACTTGGTTTATCGATCTGACCTTGACCTCATTTTCTTGGATCATGTTAAGTGTATGTGATATTTGTAGTAAAACTTTATATTTAGGACTATCAACATAAAATCAATGGTCAGTAAATCAGGCGAGACATTTCAGCGTGTGCACTCTTGTTTATTTTTTATAGAGAGGTCTACAAAGCAGGTGAAACATCGTTGGTAGTTTGTTATGATTGTTTTGTTCATCTTGCCTCCGAATGTTGTTATTTTATTTTGTATTCACATTATTTAAGTTGTGTTGTGGCCCGCCATGATTTAATCGATGTCGCTGAAATTGGCGTTTGAAAACTAGCAAATAGCAATGTTGTTTTGTTCTTGAATGTTCAGAAAAAGGGTTTTAAGATATAAGAGTTGAGACAAGTGAAACAAACAAGGATTTCGCACACTCAAAAAAAAAAAAAAAAACACATAGTAAATCAAAACGCGCGAAAAAGTTTGTAAATTGTGTCTTGGGATTTAATCTATCAATAGATAGTTTTCCTACACGTCCGTCCAAATGACCTTAAAAAGACTCATCATAGGTACCAGGATTAAAATTGTGTACTCCAGACGCGCGTTTTTTCTACAAAAGACTCATAAGTAACGATATAATCAATAAAATTGAAAAGGTCAAATATAAGTACAAAATAAAGAGGATTGAGGACCCAAAATTCCGAAAATATTCTAAAATAAAAATGCTTTGTTCCAATTTCATGAAACTTGTTTGGAATATTTAAATTGTAAGAAGGAGGCTTCCTGTCTATTTTGAAAATTATTTGTTTTTCATTCTAGAGTTATGGGTTTCAGTCGTCATTTCAACACACTTTTGTCTTGCCTGCGACGAAAGTCGCGGAAAGCGAGACATAGAAATTGTTTTTCCGGCGACGGTGACGGCGACGATGATGATGGCATCAACAATTGTTAAGTTTTCTGCTTTAGCTTGTTTGATAGGAACTACTTGTGATAGATCACTGATACTTAATACAAAGTTGCATTAATATCAGTACATATCAGTTTGACGACTTTTTTTTAGCCCTGTCCCCTAGGTCATGGTTCAGTGACTTTGAATTAATTAGCAATTTTCAATCTTAAGTTGTCTGCTTAAGTTAGTTTGATAGGATCTGCTTGTGATAGATTAGTGATATTTTGTATAAAGTTACATTACTATTAGTACTTATCAATTTGACGACTATTTTGCGGCCCTCCTCCCTAGCTAGGTCATGGTCCAGTGACTTTAAATTAATTAGCAATTTTCAATGTTAAGTTTTCTGCTGAAGTTCGATAGATAGGAACTACTTACAATAGACAACGATATTTTCTATAAAGTTACATTGTTGTCTGTACATCTCAGTTTGTCGATCATTTATAGGCCCTGCCGACAAGATCATAGTCCAGTGACTTTGAAATAATAAGCAATGTTGCTGTCCATCAGATTGTCTCCTTCCGAATTTTATGCTTACAGGCGAGACATATCTCTGTGTCAACAGTTTATTTAACAAAATGTGCGTTTAGCCTAATTCGAATTTGGTTCAATCAATTTTATTGAAACTTTACACACTGTTACACTGTTGGGATTGGTAAAAGTAGGCTCCCTTTCAAATTTTTATTCTATTGATCGGTTCCATTTTAATTTTGCAATAATTTCAATATTCGTACGGCGGTCGTCATCATGCGCTCAATGTGCAGCTGTTTATTTTAAATTGTTCTCCGTTTGAATCTGTATCACACCTGGACCAAAATTTTACTTAGTGCCGATGGAGAGCTGATGCTATTGATAGTTGTATAGATAGTGGTGTTTTATGCAGCCTAAAACATAGGTCCCAATGGCCCTAGATTGCGACCAATGTAGAATTCTCCCAAGTCTAAATATACATATGATATATGTCAACAAAGAAAAAGCTATAAAATAATAGGTCCAAATAAGGATGTTAATCCCCTATGCACAAGTCCGTTTAAGCGCATATCGTTTGCTTAATCGGATTATGATGACATACGTTTTGTAGTATATTGCGTAATTTTCTGACCAATGAAAATAGAGAACTTTGTGTATATATAAAGCTAGGTACACCCTGTTTAATCTCATTTAAAACAAGTCAGACGGAATCGCAACACGCTGTAATATAGAACTTGGAAATGACAGATACGTCCAGGCCACTGAATGGAAAGATCTGCTAAGGATAGACATCAGAGACAAAACATGGAAAAAGGATGCCCACGAAAAAAGGAATCAGCCTTCCTCTTGACAGATGGAAGATGTTAATAGGTAGTTTTGACTATTTGGACCAGGTCCTTGTCGAAAATAAAAACCTACTCAACACACATTAGGGGATGCCAGTATATCGACAAACAGTGTGTGTGTTGATTTGAGACAGAACTGGCTTCCACCCAACCAGACAGACGTCGTTCATACAAAGAAAGGGATAACACTGAGACCTGTGGAATACACTCAATTGAAAGATGCAGTCAATGTACTAGTTATTGGTGACTTTGTTCCAGAACTGAGTACCGTTGTGCCATGACCGTTGAGTTCCGATCATTAAAACCTATTAGGATTCTTGCGGTGTTCGGAATGCAACCCGGATAGTTTTACAGAATGGTAACCGTTGTTTATTGAATCTAATTATGACAAACAATGTAATTTAGAATTAATTTGTATAAATATGTTGTAATATTTTTTTGTAAAATTTTACTTATGATTATTAAACGTCATTCAATCGATTTTTGTTGAGTTGTAAAGACCTTTGCATGATGTTCTCATATTCCACTTCAATCTATACTATAAGGAGACACGACACAATGTTTAACATTTATCCCTTTTATCAACACGTCATAAAACGAATTATAAGATACACGCCACGAAGAACATCGTCATAATCCATACATATGAAACGGATGTCGAGGAATATGTATAACACAAAAACGATCAAAAGAAAGAAAATGAACATTAAAGTCAATTATCATAAAGGATATCCCATGGCCAACAGACACAACATAGATTTTCAAAAATGTCGACCAATGAAATTATATATAAGAATAAGGATGTACATCCCCTACACACATACCGGTATCCGTTTAGGGAGATGTATGTATAGAAATCCTTCACTTCAACATAAAGTTTCTACATGGACGCACGCGATAAAAAGAAGCTGACCAAGAATTTCGTCAGATTAGAAGCCGAAACTCCCGTCGAAACTGTAGTGGATTACCTAATGCAATCACATATTCTCAACGACGAACTGACGGAAGACATCCTGTATCAAAACACTGAAAGGAACAAAGCTCGACAAATGTTAATGGTCCTGATGAGTAGAGGACCCAAAGCGTTTTCCACATTCGCTGTAGCTCTTCGTAGATCCGATTGCAAAGATCTTGCTGATCGTTTAGAATGCAACTGACTAACGTAGTCATTTTAGGTGACTTGAAATGTACATTCGATCTCCGCGAACTGACACATAAACTCGACAATATCCGTTACGATCCCCGTTTTTTCTCTGCCATGATTTCGCAACATCGGAGAATAGGTGGTACTTGTCTATTGTTTTCCAACGGGAAAATCAACTGTAACGGAAAGTGTCAGTCCTTGCAAGGCGGTCGTCGACGCTTACGTCGGTATGCCAGACGTTTACAGTCGATGGGGTACGCGATGAAACTCTCAAACGTCAGGATAGTAACTGCTCCAGCCGTGTACCAGTTGAGCTGACGAATCGATCTCGCACGTCTACCGAGGTGTTATAGTTATGACCCTGAATTGTTTCCGGTAATCATGTTTCGACGTCTTGGAAGGCATTCCACTTGTCACTTATCGGGTAAAACGATAATCACGGGTATTAAACGAACGAACGACGTAGACGACACCTATGTCATTCTTTTAGAACTGGAACTGTATCTATAAGAAGCGATACGTTTAAAGTCGATATAAAACGGATAAGACGTACATTCTCTTACTGTTTGCAGAGAAACCGTGCAACGTATACGTAGCCTTAAGCAAAACCACACAGAGTCGCGATCAAGTAGCCGCATATCTTAAAAGATAAATACCAGAGAAAACCCCAGTGGAAAGTGAGACAGGAAGAAAACCAGACAATGTCTTGTCAAGACTACCTCGAAAAGATATATAACGAACCACGATATCCGGTTTCGTTCAGTGGCGTGGATAAATTGTACAAAGCCGTACTAATAGAAGGAAAAAACGTCTTAGAAAAAACCAAGATCAGAAAATGGTTGGTAACGCAAGAGACGTTCAGTCTTCACAGACAGATCAACCGAAAATTTCAAAGACGGAGAGTGATCGCTCCATTCATCGACTATCAGTGGGATGCAGACACAGACGTAATGAAATCCTATGTGAAGGTCAACGATGGATACGGATACTTTTTACTCATCGTCGACGTTTTCTCTCGTGTCGTTCGCACGTATGCGCTAAAATCGACTCAAGGTAAAGAAGTGGCCATCGCTCTGAAGTCGATTTTAGACACCGACAAGAAACCCTCAAAATTGAGATCTGACAGAGGCACAGAGTTTCAGAACAAAGACGTGCATCGCCTTCTCCGAGCGGAGAAAGTGGACCACTTTTTCACACAAAATGAACAAAAGAGTTCGTATGCGGAAAGAGCCATCAAGACAATTAAATCGAAACTGAGTCGTTACATGTCTCGTCGTCAGAGGCATCGCTGGATCGAGTCTTTGACTCAGTGACACAGAGTTATAACGGATGTTATCATCGATCCATTAAAATGGCACCCAGGGCGGTAACCAAAAAAGGACGAAGCACGTTTGTGGAAACTACAGTATGGTCGATCAACACGGTTTCAGGATACGACCCCGCGTTTCGTTTTTAAGAAGGGAGACACCGTTCGGATTTCTCATCTGAGACAACCTTTCGACAGAGAGTACGACGAACGCTGGACCATGGAATACTTCGTGGAAGTCGACCGAGGAATAAAAGAGAACATCCCGTACTGCTCTTTAAAGTACACGACCGGAGAAGACGTTGGGGGATCCTACTACCAGTCCGAATTGAGTAAAGTAACGGTCACGGAAGATACGGTATACCGCATCGAAAAAGTGTTACGAAGAAGACGAAACGAAATGCTGGTGAAATGGATGGGATAGCCCATGAAATTCAACAGTTGGATTCCCGCCTCGTCAGTAGAAGACTATAAGAGAAGAGAGCTGTGAAGCCGACGTAAAAATGGAGCAATAGAACGTATACGGACGCATTCATTTTCTTAAAGAATTGGGACAAGGTGGCAAGACGACGAGATAATCAATTGTCGGATACGTAATGAGAGACCAGATGGAAGCCTTAAGAGAAGTTGCAGGATACATAGTAAACGGACACACTAGAATCCTTCCCCGAGACGCCGTGCGTTTCAGAGAACGATCGCTGTCTTACGTCAGATCATCGAACCCAGATTATCGTTACAGAGAAAACGAAACGCATTGCTGACGTATCATGACGTCATTTTTCTTTTATTGAGACCTCATTACCTTTATCGAGCTGACGTGTTATCGATTCGTTCTAGCGAACAGTGATACGTGAACCCTTGAAGTTTACAGGAAAATCATTATCTCCGTTTTTGACGAGTGATATTTGTGTTTTCAAAACTAATGGGAGACAAAGACTGTTTGCGAACAGTTTTAACGGATCGTCAGTCATAAGAGAGTCTAGGAAACATCCGACCGTTGAAGATACCCCAGACATAGAATTCGGTACTCTTCACTATATGCCAATATATCGAAACGAACTGGACCGTGTGCGAATAGTTATAAGAGGCGATCAACTACGACCTTGTCGATTCAAAATCGATCATCTGTACTGCACACTTCACTTCCAAAGACGAGAATGGGTTCGATAGAAATCTACGACCAAACGAACAGACGATGGGTGGCATATAGCTACTTACTCGACTACCAGAAATGGGAGCAACATTTTGCAGACGTAAAGGACGGAAGAGCTTGACCCGATCACAAAGGACGAATCATCGTCGGAAGCGGTGCCCGCTAGAGATCAGAGACACCCAAAGTCGAACTGGTCATTCCGGTCGCACAGGGTCTCGAAATGGCCAAATCGGATCTGAAGAGACAGAAAGTTACAAGAGAGAGAAAGCGATTTTTTTTATCCATGATGGTTCCGCCGTAGGAACTGTTCCCGACGAGTTTAGAGGTATCGGCGATGATGCTGTGGCGTAAATGCAATCACCTGATAAATTTTGAAAACCACCATGCCGTGTTCCAGATACCATTTCAGCAGCGGAATGGCGATCAGCATCTTTCGAGCTCGCATACCACCAATCAGAAGTCGTCGAGGTTATTCCGATAATTCAAAACGTCGGACGTGGTCTTACATGTGTTCGACGATGAGTTCGAAAGGTACATCGGTAGTACAGAAGAGAGGCGACATATCTTCGAAATATTCAAAGGGTGTCATGGTCGGGTGTTGAAAATACGACGACCATTCGTCGGGAACTCTGATGTCGCACTCCACCATGCCGAAGAGTCGATCGTTCATGACACCCTCTAAAATTTCGCTGTCCGTGACAGACCGTTGTGGGGTCTGTGGTTTCCGGCCATCACAGAAGGCTTTCAAGTTTGGTCTCCCCGAATCTCACCTCGAAACCGGCACTCCCATTTTTCTACCAGGTGGTATCCTTGCGTCTTGATAAGGGTGGATGTTTTGACGGTCTTGACGTACCGGGCCTGTCGTCCTTCTTGCCATTTCTGGTCCTTGAATGACTTTGTCATCCAGCAATCGTGTCCGTGCCAGTAACATCCGTGAAACTGGTGGACTGTGTTAGTCTACGGATCGAATCCGTCGACAGGGTAAGGACCGATCTTTTTCTCTTTGCCGGTATATATATATATATATAACTTGTGCTGGATGTGGAGACCCTGAGTATGATTAAGGTCATCCGTCCAGTTTTTTTGCCTGAACCGTGCATGTCCAGTTGCTTGGCCAAGTGTGATTTGACAAGATTCATGTCGTACTTGGCCGAATTGAATCCCAAGACGACGGTTTGGCGAAAGTAGGCGTCGAGTTCTTCTTTCAATTTCTTATAGATATTTTTCTCCTTCTCGACGTAAATTTGTAATTCTACGTCGTCCAAAAAGGTATCTATTTTATATTCGTCCTCGTCGTCGTCCTCGAGGAGAGCTCGCATTGGATTCTGAATGTCTTTGCCGAGTTTGGTGAAAGCATCGGCAAACTTGTCTTGGGCCAACTAATATGTTCTGTTGCCGATTCTCGTAGACGGACGAGCGTTTCGTCGCCAGGTTCGACGATACAATGTGGATCGGTGAATCCCTCGACGTTGCTGCAGATGGAGACAGAGATCGGATCGTGTCGTTGGGTCCTTGTCAACTTCTCGGAATTCGAGTCTTGGATCGGAATGAGCATGGCCTAAAAATCGTAGACGACAAACCATGGGTATAATCGTTCTTGCACGTGGATGCCTTGTTCCTCTTGTTTGTCAAAGATGTTTTTCGGATTCGAATGAAAACCGCCTTTAAAATTGTAGACCGATACACTTGAGTTGGTGTCGCTTCATGCTATCTAGTCGGTTGAAAAGCCTGTCACAGGTCCCGCATTGGTACTTTTGGGTGTAGGCCTCTAAATTAGAAATGTAGGACAAGTGATGGTCGAATTGGTTGACGTGCATCGTGGCGTCGTACTGACATCGGGATTTGTAGACTGTTAAGGCCACATCGTCGTCTCGTAAATGATAGACGTTGACAATGTTCGAAATAGGCCATTTGATGCAGTGTTAAACCCTTGAATTTCTTGGGATCCCGAGCAAACTGGATCCATTCATCGTAAAGGAATTTGGTGTGTGTTTCCAGTTTATTTCGTTGATCTCCTCTGTGGACTGCCAGACATCGAAATGTGCAAAGATGATCTTTATATTGACATCGAAACGTTGAAGACGAAGACGTAGTCGGTTTAAATCTCTGCGTCTTGAAATGTAGACAGGGCGATCAAGGAGGGATTCGTTGGCATAGTCCTTGAAGTAACGAAATTCGCCCGTATCCTTGTTCCGTAAGATCAGACCGAATTCCAGGTTAAGCAGGAAGACGTGTCCTTTACGGTGGTAGATTTGTTCGGTCTGCTCCATCAATTGTGGAACGGAAAAGTCGTTGGTAAGCGGAACGTTATGTGTGGAGGACATGGAACTCTCGCTGTGGTTTTCCAAAATAATGTGTGCGTTGGATTCGTAGACTCCCCACGGGGCCTGACCATTTTGCCATGGTCAAGAGTGTAATGCACCAGTTTCCGATTGGTAATGCTCTCTCTTGCCTTGCAAGTACAGCTATCGACGATCGATGAAACTTGCCGTACATCATCGACACCGAAACGATCTATCGTCTGTGCGTGAACTGGATCTGGGTTGCGGAGAGGTTGAACTTTGCCCTGGTTTCGGTGACTGCGTACTCGGGCCGTTTGGATTTGATGCTGAACTTAGACCAGGTTGCGATGAGGTTGAACTTTATTGGGATACCTAAGAAAGACAATTTTAAAAACAAATTTTAAAACGGGAAATGGGAGACAACTCTGCTTGTCGTCTAAATCTTTTGTGACAACTTAATCCTCTCTGGTATAGTTTGAGATTTCTGTTTCAAAGTTAATTCCTTTTTTACAACTTAATCTCCTCAACGATATTATTACACCTTAATGGCGATATCTATCTAAATGTGTATAAAGAAATAATACGAGAAGTAAATAGTAAAAAAATAATAATAAACAAATGAAAATAAAAAAGTTCCCATCCCGTGTATTTCTGTTTGTGTCCTTTTAAATCCTGCTTATGGTTGTATTTTTTTCCCGCATTGACATTCAAACTTCTGATCTGTATTGCGTAATGTGATATGGACATTCAAAGTGTTTTTTGGTATCGAAGCTGGAATTGCAGTATTTACACGTTATCGTGCATTTACGAACGTGCTGTACATTTCTGGACATTAAACACTACTTCCACATCTACGTTCGTTTTTAACTTTTTTTTTGTTCACGTTTATTGGAATTCTGTCTAAAATATGTTATATAACACGTTTTAAAACCAGTTTCAGTGATGGAATTTCAGTATGCATTTTCTTCGATCGTCTATTATAAAACTTGACGCTAAATTCTTCAGTATATATATATATATATATATATATATATATATATATATATATGTTTCAGCTCGAAGTATTTTGATCACTATGTAAAATAATGGCATAGGGTTTTTTTTTATCTAAAATGTTTTTTTTTTATAGCATACAATGGGAGAGTAGCGCACAAGAGTGTATGCGGATGGAAATCCTCATGCTAAAGGAAAGACTTGAAAACATTGTTTCAAATTATCTAATAGGAAAATAAATGAATTTAAGTTATTAATTGTGGTTTTATTGTTGGATATTTATAAATTCATTAAATTCACGGTAAGTTTCATTTACGACTTACCTTTTTGACTGTCGATTGTATAATGAGATTAAACAAGGTGTGCCTAGCTTTATATATGCAGAAAAATCTCTATTTTCATTGGTTGAAAAATGACGCAGTGAGCTGCAAAACGTATATCATCATAATCCGATTAAGCAAACGGTATGCCCTTAAACGGATTTGTGTATAGGGGATTAACATCCTTATTTGGACCTATAATTTTACAGCTTTTTCATTGGTCGAAATATGTAACATACGTCATACCTTCTTAATCGGATTATATCATTTATATTTAGTCTTAGGGAAATTCCGCATTGGTCGCCACCTTGGGCCCTTGGGCCCTATGTTTTAGGCTGCATAAAACACCACTATCTATACTACTACTGATAAATGTTGAATGTTGCATATTTGTGCCATGTAAGTGATTCAGACTCCTGTGAGCCTCTAGTTGTCTTATTTCAGTGTACTTTCGTTTCACTTTAGATTACACCGGCAGTAAACCAAAATGGAGTTGCAACTAGAAGAGAAGAAGAAAATGTTGGCCACACTAGAACAGGTTCCTCATCCAGAGTTTGAAGGAGTTTCGTATCCATCGTTTATTCCGTTTAGGAAAAAAGGAGCCAAGAACGTTATTGAAGATATAATGAATGTCAAATCTAGAGATTCAGATATAATAATCTGCACGTATGCAAAGTCAGGTATGGAAGAATAGTAGTTAATATGTTTAAAAATCTAATAGTGTAAGCTGACAAGTGATCAGGACAAACAAACCGAAAATTAATGACGTAAATTTTTATTTTTTTTAATTTTTTTGAATAATGGTATTTTAAAGCTACACACAACAAATTCGTTGTATTCGATAGGGTTATTTTTTTTTTTTTTTTGCTTTCTCTATTAAGTTGTTTCGGGCACACTCAGAGAAAAGTTTGAAGCCACTGAATACGTATATTGTAAATAGAGAAATGTACCGACACGCAATATACCGACTGACTCACTAGCAATAGACTCGGTCGTTGACCTGCTTCCTGGTTTATTTATATACTATCTTTATTTGTTTTAACTATAAAAAGGAAAACAGAGTATAAAGGAATCAGGACTATAATTGACAATATAATTGCTACAATTATTCGACTTCGGTAATGTGGATTTTAATTCGGGATAGTTCATATACAATATATGTACATTAGTTTTCTCGTTTGAATTGTTTTACATTTGTCATTTCGGGACCTTTTATAGCTGACTATGCGGTATGGGTTTGCTCATTGTTGAAGATAATAGTTGTAAACTTCTATTTGTCATTTAGTCTCTGGTGGAGAGTTGTCTCATTGGCAATTATACCACATCTTCTTATTTTTATATTGTCGAAAAATATATAATTTATTTGTACGAGCTTTAGAAACAGGACGAAAAGCGAGGCTCTCCGAGCTTTTCTCCTGTTTTGTAGCGAATACGAATGCATTCTATCTTTTCGACAATGAACACATATTGTTTTTATCCTGCAATTTACTCCCGGCACTTGAAGCTTTAGTTGTTTAAATCAAATAGTTGTCTCTAATTTTTATAGAAATCGTCATTTTTTCTCTTTCCTTTTCATATGACATTACTTGAAAAACCCAAAGCCTCATATATCTTGTAACATGAACAAAATCGAAATGTAATATTCAATATGTAGGGCAAACTGGACGTGAATTTTTCAAACGAACACAAGAACATCTTTACCGCTTCCGCAGACTTAAGAAATTCAAAAGTTTAATTTACCAACATTAAGAAAAATACAAACACAATATTAAATTTATAAAATTCCAACCACTTCAAACCGTCCATAAACAACCAGGACAATCACATAAACAGTTTGAAGATTCCCGCAAACTTTGAACTTTCTTGGATTAAACGAATACAGACAGCGTACCCCCTAGGTCTAAATGACAATATCATGGGCCAAGGGAACATATCTAAAACTTCCTCTAATGATAGCATGACTATTGTTGATAAAAGACAACGCAATCATAGGTCTCATGGCAATCGCATTTACAGCAATCAACGAAATAAACATGGTTCTAAATTTACACTTGATGATTTTTTATCTTTATTTAAAAACAATGGTAGACATCAATGATTATGCAAACTGGGTCAAATACCAATTAGTAAATTACAAAATATTTATAGCGAGTGTGATACAGTATCGTTTTTAGTCCAACATATGAGTGTACACGTTATATTACAGCCTTTTGTCACCATAGACTGTCCCTCAAATTGACAGACCTGAAGACCATAAAAAGTATTTCATAAAAATAAAATACATTAATAGAGGTATTAGTTTTATTAATAGTGAAGTATTTTTCATGACTCTACCGTTCAAATTTTTATACCTCCATATTTTGATAACATAGAGCCACCTATAATATCTTATTCGTATAAAAAACCAGTAGAAGTTTAATTTTTAATTATACGTCAGTTACATCAGACGTCAGTATAGAAAATAAAACTCCTTCGACATGAGACTGTGAAACATCAAAGTTTAGATATGATCCCTGAGGCCATGTTATTACAGGGGACCTCAACATCGTTAAGACCGAGAGGTTATAAACTTTCTAAAAAAAGGACCAAAATATCGTCCACCGTCGAAAATAAATTGGGAAGAGTGCCGTCAGGTTATTAAAGATGCTATTTCATCTTATTGTAAAAATGGTGTAAACGGGAGAAATCTGACAAAGAGTCACTTGATTCCTATTTGAATAAGTGTCTGAATATTGTTGATATTCGCATATCACATTTAAAAAATAATTTAGAAATAAATAAAAGAATAAATAATACGCCCATTTCTAGGATTAAAAACAAAATTCAAGTACTCGCAAAGCGTAAATGTGTTCGTACCGGCCGACAAAGCAGCCAACAATGTGGCGGTGGTATCACGTAAATACTACACGGGAGTCCTTAAGAATGAAATTATACATTCAACTACATTCAAGACCGTACGCTCAACAGAGAGTCATATAGTAAATAATCATGTCACAACCACAGCTCAGGTTAAGGCCTCTTCTGAACATTTGAAAGTCTCCACTATGTATTAGTTACCTAAACTACACAAAAAAACCCGTAAAATATCTTTTCATCTCGGCCTCTAGTAAGTGTTCTACTACTAGACTTTAAGTACTTTTAACGAGTTCCTTAACTACTATTAAAGAACTGATCATTAATTTTTGTAATAAAACATATGAAAATAGTGAAATTCACCATTTTTGGAGTGTAAAAATTCTTTGGGTTCATAGATAAATTGCGTGCTTTTGATGTTCCTTTTGAGTCGGTTTACAGTTTTGACTTTTCCACTCTTTACACTACACTTCCACACAATCTTATCAAACAAAAATGTTCCTATTTAATTAAATGGTCGTTCGATAAACCTGATTGCAAATTTATTTGCTGCAACTCATATAAAGCCTTTTTCTCAAACGAGAAAGGTAAATATGCTAGGTATACTTACTGGAGGTTCGATGAGATGATTCAAGCCATATTTTTTCTCCTTGACAACATTTATGTACGTTTCGGCAATAAAGTTTATCGACAGATTGTAGGTATTCCTAAGGGTACCAATTGTGCCCCTTTTATAGCAGACTTGTTCCTGTACTGTTATGAATCACAGTTAAGGCCCAGTTTTTCTTTCCCTATTGTTAATTTTTATTTTTTGGACGGTGATGTTCCTCTGGCACCATCTTACGGGGTTTACATATCCAAACTCGTTCGTTATGTCCGTGTCTGAAGTGACGTTTTGAATTTTAGTGAGCGTAATCTATGTATTACTGGTAAATTATGAAGTCAGGGATTTCGTTACCACAAATTACTTAAAACTTTTACTAAAATTTCCATAGATACAAAGATTTGGTTTGCAAGTTTGGCTGTACCTGTAGAAAACTATTTCAAACGGAATTGCACATCCTAAATTTCACGGTGATGTTGTAAACCGAGCCCGGAAATTTAGATTCGATCCGGGTAAACTTATCAATCCTTTAAATAAACTTATTCTAAAAGGTTACCTTTTCAACACTGTAATTAAATCTTTGAATATTGTTTTTATTGGTATAAATATTGATTTTGTTATCAGTAAATTAAAACCATACTAAATATTACACATATGTACTTTCACAGTACTATAATCTGTCGATACCTATATTTTGGCATTGCACAAGGTCATGTTTTTTTCTCTGACTGTTAATGACATCTTTACACTAAATCCATTGGATGTTGGATTTGATTTTGATTTTTTTGGTGTTTTAACGCCACTTTTAAGCACCGCTTTTGGGCTATTTCGTGGCGGCCAGTTTTTATTGGTGGAGGAAGCCGGAGTGCCCGGAGAAAACCACCGACCTTCGATAGGAAAACTGACAATCCTAGTCAATTAAGATTGGAGTCGAGTGCACCCGCACGAGCGGGGTTCGAACTCACAACCTCAGTGTTGACTGGCTAGTGATTACAGTAGTAACTACTTAGACCACTCGGCCACCGAGGCCCCTCATTGGATGTTGGATGTGTACTGATAGATATTTTAGTCTTAGATACATGATTTTTTTTTTTAATAACTGTTATTTTCTTTGAACAAGCTGTGAGTACTCTCAGCTCTGTATTTAGTGTCTTTTTTGTTGTTAGGGATTAGGGATGGATATATACCCTGCCACGTCCTGTCTGTGTTTTTGTTTGATGTTTTTCTTTGTATCGATCTGATGAGTTAGGCCTTTTTCAACTGATTGTTATAGTTTGTTCTTATGTTGTGCTGTTACACCACTGTCCCAGGTTAGGGGAGGGTTGAGCGCTCACAAACATGTTTAACCCCGTCACATTCTTTACGTGCCTGTCCCAAGTCAGGAGCCTGTAGTTCAGTGGTTGCCGTTGGTTCTTGTCTGTCATATTTGTTTTTCGTAAATTGTTTTGTTATAAATTAGGCCGTTAGTTTTCTCAATTGAATTGTTTCATATTTTTCATGTCGGGGCCTTTTATAGCCGACTATACGGTATGGGTTTTTCTCATTGTTGAAGGCTGTACGCTTGCCTATAATTGCTTACATCCACTTTATTTGAACTTTGGTGGATAGTTGTCTCATTGGCAATCATACCACATCTCTTTACTTTTATATAGTTTAAACACGGGCCGCGAAGAAGACCCCAAAATGATCTGTTACTCAAAAAGAAATATTCACATTAGCGCTTGCTCAACAAGGAAGCGGGGTAACTGAAGACTTTATTTGTACAAGTACAATTTTAGCAAAAATTATTTGTGTTCCTGTTATTTGTACAATAGTTGGCTGATTGCAGGATAAAACAATTATACTAATCGTAAGCCCTTCTGAAATTTTGACAGATTACTAGTATATCATCTGGTTGGTTTGCTATTTTATACTAATTGTCCGGCATTGAAGATACAATTTAATCATCATAATTTTCAATATTCTATTGTTTTTTTTTGTAGATTTTCAGAATAAGTATGATTTTTTTTTAAACAAATCTTTGTTAAGGTAAAGTGATGCAATTTTCGTAATATTTGATATCTTTTCCAACGATATTCTTTATGCAAAATGTTGCATTTAAAAGTTAATATTTATTATGTGAAAGGCTTCGCGTGACTGTTTTAATATTTTTTTATCAATATTCTTTCATTTCAACTAATATTTCAAATGTCTGATGCAAGCGAGAAACAAATTCTTTCATTTTAGGAACACATTGGACTTATGAAATTGTTAATATGTTACTGAGAAACACGACAGAATTAGACAAAAATAGCAAAATTCAAGCCATGTTAGAAGCAGTTGATGATTTGTCTGTGCTAGACAGCGTTCCATCACCAAGGATTATGGACACGCATTGTCTATTTAAATATATACCTAAGCAACACAGAGAAAACAAGGGCAAAATTGTCCACATGATTCGAAATCCTAAAGATGTATGTGTTTCATATTATTACCACTGTTTAAAAGATGTTTTTATCAACTTTGATGGAACGTGGGAGGAATTTTTAGAACTGTTTATGTCTGGAAAACGTGAGTATTTTATTCTGTTTTGTATTTGTGGTCAACATAACCTTTTATCAAAGTAGTTAATGTAGTTATCAATACGTTGCCTTGTTACCTCATTGTTCTTTAGTAGTCACCGTTTGGACCACTGGGTACCCATTGCTTCACTCGTGGTGAGGTCCGATAAATAAAAAAAATCAATCTGGACTGGGTTCTCCTTGTCAACGTATATTTGTTCCTCAGCTATAATATCTGTTGGAAAAAATATTCTATACCCTTTATTCCGTCAGAAAATATACTGTGATATATCTTCCAGTAGAAATAATTTTACAGAACATTCCTTCCTTTTGGAACTTGTATTATGAATGAACTTCTATTCCATGACAGATGGCGAGACATTTTTTTCAATAAAGAAGAAGAAGAAGATATTTTATTTCCAATTATGGGCCCCAGAGACATTACAACATCAATTATTTTCATAATACAAAACAAACAATGATATAAAAAAATATATTAACGAGAATTATTTAAGTTCTTAAAGAATATGTAGATAAAGAATCTATAATATGTTTTTTTTTTTTAAATACTAATGCATTTTAATGCAAGTGTGGTTGATATAGATAACAAACAAGCAGCCCAAAAAGAAAAATAGAAAAATAGATATCCATATATGCATAGTACACAATAAGTTGGATCAATTAAACATATAATAACTAGCCAAAAAGAAAGTAGAAGTTAAGCATGTCTATGACTCATCCTGTGTCAGCAGCAAATAGGAAAGTATTATGGTTTCCTAAAGGCAGCTGACACCAAGGGGCGATACCTTATGGACCATAGGCATGTAAAATGTGTGTAAATGTCTCTTTCCTACCTGTATCAAAAGCAAACAAGGAAGCATCATAGGTAACTTGAATGCAGTTGATACTAGGGGACGATGCCTCAAGGATATAAGAGAACATTTGAATAAAGTATATATCTTAACAATTAATTCTTTCTTTCTTTTAATCGGCTAGTATGTTTGTGATATTCAGATGAATATATTTTTCTATGTCCAAACAAATGTATAGATTTCCTTTAACTAATCTTCACTAAGGAAGATGTTTGTATATAAAATTACATATTATTTTAAGTAAATCAACATTTTCTACACTAAATAACCATAATTTTGTTTTGACTGCTCATATGATTAAAATCAGAATTATATTTTGCAATACTAGCTAACATACAATTTCTATCATCCTCAAATTTGTTGCAATCAAATAGAAAATGAGCCTCATCTTCGACAGTATTGGAAGAACATTTATTACATATTCTGTTAATTCGGGGAATACCCTGATATCTACCTAATTCTATTTGTAATCTATGAGAAGATAATATATAAATTTATTATGACCCGCCTTCTTAAACAAAGACATACAGAACATAGATGTGATCTAAAAAAAAAATTAGGAAACGGATTGATATAAGTTAACATATAGGAAACGGATTAATATAAGTTAACAGCTTGTTTCCGGATCCTATTAATTATTCAGTTATATTATTATGTTAATGCCAATTGTGTATTATATTACTTAACTTGAATTTGATTAATAAAATATGTTTTTAAAAAATCGTCACTTAACGACTTAAAAAAGAGTGATGATCCTTACATGTATGTGATCAGAGATTTATGTTGATTAAGCTACAATAATCATATATAGGTGTTAAAATAGAACGATACTTAAAAAGGTTAAGATAACCATGCGATGAACAACCGTTTTGTAATTCATGATACAGGATATAAACCAAATGAAGAGAAACGCCATAGCAGTAAATGGCGTCATCATAACGTAAAGAGGTTACAACAACATGTGAAGAAGAAATTAAAACACGTAACGTAACGAGATACACAGGATTTAATATGTCAATGCGACAGCAGCCCAACAAAAAAAAAAACAGAAAAAAAGCATCTAGAGGACAACATGTTGTCTGAGCAATGAACAAATAGATAAGTATGAATTGATTAAATACACATAGACTATAAAAGCTCTGGACACAAACATTAAATACCCAAAAGGTAACAAAACAATAGCAAACAAGTAACAAAAGACGACAACTGACGAGTGTTTCATCATCTAATGCATCACGGGTTATATTTTTCAAATAATTACACTAAAAATGCTGAACATTATAAAGTCCTAAACAAGTGCTTTCCAACAAAAGTGTATTGTGTTTTTTTTTTTTTTTTTTTTTTTTCCATTTTTGGTGTTCTAACAATGAAGTTACCAACAATTAATCTTTTAGTTCTGAAACGGTTACTTATACTTCGAGGATCTCTTTGTTCATACGCATGTACTTAGAGAGTCCACAGGAGTTATTATAATTCTTATAGTCTGACCATTCACTGCAAATATATCACCAGTTTGTTGATTTCCTTTAGAAATGTTAATACTTTGAAGATAAGGTGGAGATATTTTGATGTATTTGATAACAAAATGTTTATTGTACATGTATACTCCATAGTGCCTTATGGAACATGGTATAACTATGAGTTAGAAATAGAACGAGCAGCGAGAGACTTTCCTGGGATGATTTTTACCTGTTATTATGAAGATATGAAACAGGTAGTTAGTTATCTTCATAAAAATATTTTGAACACTTTTATTGATAGTCGGAAATAAATAAAGTATAAATTTATATAAAAACTAAACGTATATAAAACTTACTAGCTGAAACTTCAACTGTAAGTCCTTACTAGCATTTATCAACTGAAGATGCAAATGTTATGTTTTTAAATTCACATGTGGAGCTTGATCTGCTAACCATTTCGGGGGTACCCGGTGTTTGGTGTGGTTCGTGTTTTCTATGTAGACGTGTCTTGAGGACTTGTTTTTTATCATGGCGTTGTCAGTTTCTCATCAACTTGTGAGTATTGAATGTCACCTTAGTTTTTTCTGTCTCTTTTTAAGAGGAAAATTGGTGGGAATAGTTATTTCTTTGGAAATATAACAGTCAAATGTATCACATAAAACTCTGATTATAGTTGACCATTCGGTTATATTAGTATATTGATATTAGAGCATACAGTCCATTGTTGCTGCCCTACATGTCAATGGCATACCGGGCAGTAAGTTAGTACTAAGTAACACAGTCCAAAACAGTTTATAATTAACACGATAATGCAGATGCAAAGAAGACAACCGAATTGAAGAGCATGATCATAGACACTTTGTCGAGTTCAGTCCAAAAGTGATGGTATTCTTGTAAAATATATAGCCGAAGATTTATTTAATTTCCAAAACATTTCACACACTTTATTCTCACCTGTAAAACTTAAATTTTACCATTACACTAATGTTGTCTACATTCCTATTTCATAGACTTCTTTTATATTTGTTCACGATCTTTCATAAATTCAAAATGAAGTACACACGAATGCTTGGAATTAGGCTTCATTGCTAAATCCTGAAGCTTTCTTCAAAATACATCTATTCAACTTTAGACAAATGAGAGGATGTGACAGGAACTGGTTTCAGTTTTCACTGAATTTGGAACATTTATCAATGACAAAATGAAACAACCGTTCTTTTTAGAAGTTCATTTTGATAGTTATGTCATCGAATAAATATTTAAAAAAAAACATCTATTTACTACAACAAAATTAAGAGTAACTGACATCAGTTGATTCATAATTTAAACCCTTAATGTTCAATAAGGCCTTATTTTTTGCCAAAATTTTATAGTTGACGACTGATACGGTGCTTTTTGTCCGCAATTTGCTTTTTGTCCGCTTTTGCTTTTTGTCCGATAATTTTGCTTTTTGTCCGACACTTTCGCTTTTTGTCCGTTGCTTTTTGTCCGTTTTGCTTTTTGTCCGATAATTTTGCTTTATGTCCGACACTTTTGCTTTTTGTCCGTTTTGCTTTTTGTCCGATAATTTTGCTTTTTGTCCGACACTTTTGCTTTTTGTCCGTTGCTTTTTGTCCGTTCTGCTTTTTTTAGCTCACCTGGCCTAGAGGGCTAAGTGAGCTTTTCTCATCACTTGGCATCCGTCGTGGTTTTTAACTTTTACAAAAAATCTTTTCCTCTGAAACTACTGGCTAAACTAAAGTAAATATGGCCAAAATCATCCTTAGGGTATCTATTTTCAAAAAGTATCCGATGACCCAGCCCAATAATAAAGATGGCCGCCACGTCTAAAAATAGAACATTGGGGTAAAATGTAGATTTTGGCTTATATCTCTGAAAATAAAGCATTTAGAGCCAATCTGACAGGGTAAAAATGTTTATCAGGTCAAGATCTATCTGCCCGAAATTTTTCAGACACATCAAACAACGCGTGTTTGGGTTGCTGCCCCTGAATTGGTATTTTTTAGGAAAATTAGCAGTTTTTGGTTTTTATTTGATTGGAGTTTTATTTTAAGTCGTTATAACGACTAAGCTTACTTGTTATAACGACTTAGCTTACTTGTTATAACGACTTAGCTTACAACTTATTCAACTTGTTTTAACGACTTAACTAACTCGTTTGAACAACTTAACTAACTTGTTCACTTAAAAACTTCTTATTGTAAATACAGAAATCAATGCGTGCATTTATTTTTGTGATTCCTTGTTAACTATCCAAAATCTGTGTTTAATATTTTTATTGAGATTTCAGTAAATGTTATATAAAATAGTTTATACTTATAAAATCAAAATAAGAGTTTTTATTTATGCGACGAACTTCTTGTTGCATTATTCTCATTAATAAAATCGTCGCAATAATATAATATCTAAACTTGCAGTACTTCATCAGTATTTGCGCCCTGAACTTCAAGCATTCGTCATTAATATTTGATTTGCTTGTCCTTTGGTATTGTCAATTGTTGTTTAAGTACTTTCGGATGAATTGAATACCAGTACATTCCAGTTGATTTCTACTGTTTCTGTGTGTGTTTTTTGTTTTTACATACAACCCTTGAACAAAACTATTTTATTCTTCCACAAATAATTTGCGTCTGTTCCAAGTCAGAAATGTGTGGCCATTGACATGTTATTGTCTCTTTATATGTTGTAGTTGCTCGACATATTTGAAGACAAAGTGTTATGTCTGCCAATTTACCCACTTGATTATTTTGCTGAAGATATTTTAAGACTAGTTATATGGTAATTGGTTTCCAACTTTATTGGAGATCAAGTGTGAACTCCAGATGTATAGTTTCTTAGGGGATGCATGTTGTCTCTTTGACATTGCTACATATTCCTTCTTTTTCATTTTCATTTAAAGATAAAAAATGAAATGACACAATGTTTATACCTGTCGTCCAAAAAAATTTTGCAAAAAGGGGTTAATGAGCCAAAAAAAAAGTCTTTTTGGGCACATTTTGGACTGTCGACTAAAGGAGGTGTCAGAAAAATAGACTGTTTGACAAATGGGGAAGTCTGACTTGTGGACTGTCGGAATATAGCTACCCGCCCTTCTCAGCTCACAAAGCTAAGCAGCACGTTATCAGGTGGCCGATAGGGTATGTCTTAAATAAGACTGACATTTACGTTCAACTAACTTCGAACCAATAAGTAAGAACCTGCTTTTAACAATGTTGAATTCTGACCCTTTTTGGTGCCTTTATTTTCAGAATTGAAGGGAAACAACCAATAGCAAACACTGATCTGCATTTGGTCTTGGTAACACTTTCCTAGACATCAAGTAAATCAATTCACTGCAACTTCAAAGGATTCAAAGGATAAGGGGCATTAAAGGACCTTATTCGTCCCAGCATTTTACAAACATGTGAAGCTCATCTTCCCAAGGTGCTAGAGATATATTGACAGGGCTTAAACATAAATTATCATGAAAAGGGCATATTTGTGTAGATGTCTTGAAGAACCAAGACTATAACTAAACATTAAAATGAAGGAATCATATAAAAAGTCAATTTTTGCCTGCCTTGATTTCATTGTTTGACATACCTTGATCCGGTAAACATCGAGCGCACAACAAATACAACTTCGTATTCAAAAGAAATGTATATTGCGGAATCATAATTAACATGTTAAAATATTTAGTTGTTGTGTGCCTGTGCTTTATACCTTGATGGTATATGTTTGGACCAAAATTGATCTTTATCGCCCCAACTACTTTACACAGATGTAGATTTATCGAGTCTCTATTAAGGGGTGCCAGTAATCATGTAATAACTCAATGTTGTGCTTTGGTAGTCATTAAACCATTTCCTTCAGTTATAAAATTATCACACAAATGAAATAACACAGCCTATTATTGATTAGAAATAAGACATTGTGATAAAATAATCAGCCTCAAAATGCCCTTATAATCATGTAATCATGCAATAAAACACCTTAACATAGTCCCGTATCGTTATAGACATACAGCAAAGAATTCCGTCTTGAACTTGCATTGTGGTGAGACTGTTGAAAGCATCATTGTGACTTTGAGATGAAGAACAGCAATTAAACTGTTGTTCAGTTGCTTTGGGCTTTGTCAAGTGTATGTAGAAATGTTGTGCATGAATATATACACCATATTCACTGTTTCTTATTACCCAAACCATTATTGACATCAGACTTAGCCATTAATACTATAATAAATCAAATATTTGCATCAGTATAGACATTTGGGAAATATGTCTGCAAGATAAAAAAAAGTTTTTTTTAATGATTTTCTACACATAATGAATTTAATTGTTTTATGTGTTTCTGGTACAAGTTAACTAGGCTATGAATAAAAAAAGTCCATTATGATCAACATGACCCAGACCATCTTGTGAAACTAACTGAATGGAATATCTGCCTGTTCTTTCAAGATTAAGTCAAACGCTGTACAAAAGCATAAAAACAATTTTAATTTGGCATGGACTATTTCTTTGGTGTATTTTCTCAAGTAATGCATGGCATCTCTATCAGTAGAAGAAAGGTTTTCAAGAAAGATAAGGCTTCCCAAAACGTTTTTAACAGTCGGTTGTTGCGTATTGTAAAGCTGTTGTTACTTTGTACTTTGGTTGCTGAACTAGTTCTTAATGTGGAATTTCCTTTATGATTCGGTTGAAATTGTCAGGTTTTCTCACTTTTTACTAGAGTGGCGATCAAGAAAATCTGCAAGGTTTATTTTGTCAATCTCAGCAAAGTTTTCCAAAACACATAACATAGCTTCATTCTCACATGGAGTCCGATTTTAAAAAGATATCCACGATATCTGGTTTTACTTAACCAAACATTGCTTCTTCAAATATAACTCAGTCTAGTGAATTCAACCATGAAATATTTAAAGTTGTGCGCACAAGATTAAAAAGTTGTGCGCACAAGTTTAGAAAAGTTGTGCAAACAAGTATAAAAAATAGTTGTGCGCACACGATTAAAAGTTGTGTGCTCAAGTTTAAAAGTTGTGCGCTCAAGATTTAAGGTTGTGCGCACAAGATTTAAAGTCGCGCGCACAAATATTCTAAATTTCATCCTTGGCACTTAAGGAACTCCGTAGATACCAAACAAAAATGTTTCATTATCATTTCTCGGCTACAATGGGTATATGAAACATCCAATGTCGAATTATCAACATAGAGACCTAACAAAGAATGTTTCTGTCATGTTGTGCAACGAAATCTCTACAGCACATGGTAGTGACAACACTAGATGTTTAATAGGATCGCGCGAAAAGCCGGACTTTGGTCCACGAAGGTAGAAAATTGTCTGTGTGACCATCGCTGACGGCTTTTGGTACACATGAGATGGTTGTTGGTTAACAAAAAATTTGTACGCCGGACGGCCATCAAAATATCACCAAGGAAAGGTCGGCGTGCTCTTTATTAATTTCCACGCAAACTGATATAGCTCCAAAGGTTTTACCATGAACATCAATGGATATACTCGTGACAATTAGAAAGCCACGCGGAATCAATATCGGAGATGTTTAAGACAAATGCATCGGTCCTGCTGGGTGTTTGTTGCCTTATGTCTCCGTGTACATGGCCTATCATTAAAAGATCCCTTTTGCGGATTTTTTGGATTATTTGGTCTACTGTATAGGGTAAATACAGTCTACGAGCAATTGCATCCAGGGAAAAGCCTCTTTAAATTACGCCCAAAATTGTTTGTCACTGGTTGTCAGAAAGACCTGGCATATAGTCTGCTGTTTATTGAAGTTTCTTTACAATAAGGGCGTGAAATTCATGACATAAGCTAAACTTTACATGTCGAAAGTAAAAGCGAAAAGTCATACTTGAGTTAGAAAACGTTCGAACTCGAATTACGTCCGTTCAAATAACCCTGTACTTCACATCTGTTCCAAAAATCTATCCAGGGAAAAGTATTCGACATTGGTCTTAAAAGTCATTTTCACCAACTATACATAGTTCTTACAATAATAAACTAGAGGCTCTAAAGAGCCTTTGTGATCACCTTGGTCTATGTGCATATTCAACAAAGGACACTCTCCAACATTGTAAACAAGAATATAATTCATGACAAAATCTGTTTTGTTGATCTTGTATTGCTGATCATGTGCTGTTTAGTTTCCTTCTATCTTCTTTAGTTTTGCTTAAAACAGAAAAGAGGATTAACAAATCCTCATTTAAGGGCAATTACTCCTATAAAGAGTCACAGCCTACTTAAAAATGTCAGCAAAATTTGACTTCCTAGTAGATCTTGACTTGCTGATCATTTTTGTGATTTCAAGTGTATCTTTATCTATTATAATTTTCTATAATATATGACAAAACGCAAACAAAAAAGGTGAAAATCGTCTATATGGGAGTACAGATTAAAAATGATAGATTTTGTTCAGACTTTGCCAAAACGTAGTATATATTGTGAAATTTTCCAAAATATAATAAATATGATAGGTCATATTGTATGGATTATCTGGGACTATTATACTAACTGTTAGTACAATAGTCCCAGGGATTATACAGGAGAAAACAGCGTTATGTGATCAGAAGCTAAACTAAATGATAGAATTCAAAACAAAATGCGAGAAGATAGCTTTTAGAAAATACTTTGAGAATATCAATAGATAAGATAGGGTCACCGTGCGTTTTTTCCTGCTAAAATTAAAAATAGCAAAAGTTCATGTGGCATGCACTATTTCAGAGTCATCTCCCCTAAAAATACCAATTTAAAACATTAAAAAAATCAAACAAATAAGTTCAACGCTTGTAAAAATATTAATATTTATAAGTTCAAATCTTATAAATATGTTCTTTTAAATGAAATTTCACATTACTTATCTACATTTCTGCATCAAATTTTGCTACATTGTTTAACAATTGGTTCTCTGTTATTTACAATCCAAGAATGCGAAAGACACCACATTAAAGGGCAATTTAACTCCAATGAGAAGTCGCCTTCATATTGTCTTTATTGTAGATTTAAGACATAAGGCAAAAACGCAAAAAAAAATTTGGTCAAAATTATCATCAAAGGACATGAACTGTAATAAAGAGTCGATTAAAGATTTCGACCATGTTGTCTCATTTGTAGAACTGATCTTGCTGATCACCATAAAGTTTTTCTGTATCTATTATAAATTTTAAGATAGTAGGCAAAAAAGAAAATAAATGGTAAAATTTGTCATTTAAGGGCAATAGATCCTTTAATAAATGGGAAATGAGTCCATGGGACACAGATAATTACCCCGCTTGCATATAACTTTATAAAGGAACATTACTTGAGAACGGCAAAAGTGACACTACCCAAATGTGTACTTGATCTAACTTCTGTTGTAATAAGCATTGTGTATAAGTTTCATAACATTTTCTTGAGGCAAACTTAAGTTAGAAAACAAAAACGATAAAGTCAGCATTTTTCCCATTTATAAAGGGGCATAACAGGAAAAGTGAGGCCACCAAAATTCATACTTGACCTGTGTTTTGTGGTAAAACACATTGCACATAAGTTTCATACCTTTTTTTTGCAAACTAAAGTTAAAGAACGGAAATAAAAAAATCATGCAGTTTTTCCATTTGCAAAGGGCATAACTCTAGAACAGTAAAGGTGACGCCACCAAATTTCGTCCTTGATCTGGGTTATGTGGTAATAAGCATTGTGTTTAAGTTTCATAACATTGGGTTGAGGCAAACTATAGTTAAAGAATGAAACCAATTTTGGAACGTTATTTGACAGTTTTGACATGTATGGACAATTGGTAGAGCTCAACATCCTGCTGTTGTCAGATTTCTCTGCTTTTAATGGTTTTCAAAAGAATAGACAAAACTTTAATTTTACTCCGTATGTTCTATTTCAGCCATGTTGGCCATCTTGGTTGGTAGGCGAGTTAATCAGATATTTTTTTTAATTATATACCCTAATGATGATTGTTGCCAATCAGTGCATGAGTCCTAAATTTAACAAATTCAAGCAATAAATGAGCTGAAATAACCATATCATATGGATGGATTTGTATGTCAGTAATGGAACATAAATAACTGTAAACTGGTCCGCCATTCCATCTAAAGCTTCGCACCGAAGGAACGGGTTGGAGCCATTGTCACATTGACATTAATTGGACCAGTCTTACAAGTTCTACGATTCGCTACGAAATTGACCATTTATATTAACAGGAACTTGTCCTCAACTGTTAATACTGCGATGCCGCAAAATAAATAAGTATCTGTTAATTAACCCTATGGTGGCAGCGCAGATAAATGCCCACGAGCGTGTTATCACATTCTTGACAAATTGAGCCAGTATCTTTAATTTCCTTTAGAACTCAGCAGGGCTATAAATGTGCTAATTTCTCGTTTGATTTCCTATCAATATAATACATTATAAACACATGCCATGATTCAGAAGTCTCGTCCAAATATTGAATCACGTAGTCAGAAAGTTGACCACGGGATTTAGGCCGTACCTGTTGTTAGTGTAGCGATAAGTGAACACAACAGGGGTCCAGTTTAAAATAACTGAGCCCATCTTCATGTCATCATTAAGATAAATAGTCTGCCCTCAAAACTACAGGACAATTCAGGATTTAGTTATGAAATAGGATGAAAATTAATTATCCAAACAACCACACCCCTTCTCGATAATCCTAAGGTAGTCTCTAATAACATTAACGGTAACAATTTTATTGCACCAGCCATTTTAGCAATTGATATCTCTACGGTGATGTTGGAGACAAACAAAAATCTGATACAAATGTTGAATAGCTGAGCCATAAAGGACATCAACTAGAGTTATACCGATCAAGGAGGAAATGAAATCTTTTTAAATGCAAATTTCAATCAAACAAAATTTGTATTTCCATTCCAGTACTGTCCTTGCTATTTCAGTCAAGTTTTTTTTATCGTCTTGATAGTCAGCTTATAAAACATTTTCGAAGTTTCTCTCTGACGATTTAAGTTTTCAAGATTAGCAACAAATAAAGCAAACACATACACAAATCAAAATAGTTTCAGTTATGGGCAATAGCTCTAATAAGCAGTCGTCCGATAGTTTAAGTAAGACGTTCTTCACATTCTTAACATTTAAGCTCTGTCAGATATATTACGACTTTGTATTCTATGTTAACCATTGCGGTGATATTTGGCGACCGGTGAGTTCATCGGAATCCTTCTTGATTCCAGATTCTCATTATTAAAGGATATTGTGGCCAAATTTGCTATGATATTGGGCTGGTAGTTTCAGTGGGATAATTGTAACGTTATATATATGGGTCGTGGTAGGTGGGTGTATGGGACATGAAAATTAATTTTCGGATGAAATATTCATTGTGTTTTTTTTAGCAAATTAATCTTTTCAAGTTATTGCCAGGTCAGTTATCATTCATTTTCAAATTCTCCGAGCCCCCCCCCCCCTCCCCCCTCCATTCATAAAGTGAGTATGGTCTGTATTTAACTCAAAAAAGGGCATGGTGTTTCGAAGTTCAAATGAAACCTGCAAAAATATACACATTTTTATATCGGACATAAAGCAAAATCAGCGGACAAAAAGTAACACGGACAAAAAGCAACGGACAAAAAGCAAAAGTGTCGGACAAAAAGCAAAATTATCGGACATAAAGCAAAACGGTCAAAAAGCAACGGACAAAAAGCAAAAGTGTCGGACAAAAAGCAAAATTATCGGACAAAAAGCAAAACGGACAAAAAGCAACGGACAAAAAGCAAAAGTGTCGGACAAAAAGCAAAACTATCGGACAAAAAGCTAAAGGGGACAAAAGTAAATTGCGGACAAAAAGCACCGTATCAGACGACCAAGCAATACTAAATTATATTATTTATTTTAATCAAAGTCTGTTTTACTTATAAAGCAATTTTGTAATTGCATGAAATCTGCATGGTCAATCAGATAATATATTGTTACTTAATGTTGCTTATCATTTTTCATGTTATAAATATGTTTTCGTTGATAAAGTATTCATTCATTTATTCAATTTTGTTACATACGGACAAATATATATTTAGTACATCTAACTTCATTGTGAATTACTTTAGTTTTATAACCTACACTGATTTACTCCAGGAACCTGTTAGAGAGATAAAGAAACTTGCAGATTTTCTTGGTATAGCATGTTCAGATGACACCTTAGAAAAGATTGCCAAAAAAACATCATTTGAGAATATGCAGAAAAACAAATTTGATTTCACCGAGATTGTAGATGGCAAAGGATTTATATATCGCAAAGGTATTTATATAATTTGTCCAATTTGCGTGTTTGTATAAGGAAGATGACCTGTACAGTTCCGTTATACAAAAAAATGCAACGGAATTATTCTATTGTGTTTTCTCTTTATTATTCATGAGATTACTGGTCTTTTATTTACATTTTTATCTTTGATTTTGACGGTAGACCGGATGCAAAACAGTTTAACCCTTCTTATCAGAGGCGGATTAAGGGGCAGGGTGCCCGGGCCCCCCTTATGGAGCTACATTTATGGTTTATGCAGACTTTTTACCTGTTCCACTCCAAAGTGTCAAGTTCAGGCCCCTCTAATCCTGGATCTGCTTATTGAGTAAATTGTTGACTTATCTGGTCGCCTTGACTGTCATTCTGATCTATAACTATATGCTTTAACAAATACTAGCGTTAGATAAGATCCTTCAAAATGAGATAAGAAAGTTAAATACAGCACGAACAAAAGGAGACGTGACGTATACGTCAATGAGACAGCACCCCAAAAACACAAATACAACAAAAACATCTTGAGATCGACATACAATCTTCAGCAGTAGACAGGACTGGTGTCTTTACCATATGTCAAGCTCTAAATCATGACGGGTCTAAAACAATTAAGAATAAATAAAAGAAAAATTATACAAGAACTGCCATCAACCCAAAATTCTATAAACTAGCTTATTTATGTCTTTAAAAATTGGTCAATTTTTTACTTTTTTTATACTTAATTACAAATTTTTTTAACCAAAAAAGGTACAACTCCTGTACTTGTTATGGCCAAATTCAGAAAGTTCTTAAAAGTAAAATGACTATGAAAATGGAGGACTTTAAAATAAGTGTGCTATGTTTCAAACAAAAAATTATGAGTTTTTGGTTCCATGTGTTCTTTCCCTTAGTTCTTTTGCCGTGACTTGTTTAATTGTTTATTATTATAATCTCATGTTGTCCCTTGAGAGCCCATTAATAAAGATTTAAGTTAATTCTGTTCTGTCCTTCAATACCAAATTTCCAATAATATGTAAATTTTGCAATATAACATCAAACTTGTTGGAAGGAGCAATATCATAGAACCTGACTGTGAAAATATAAAAATTACACATATTTCATCAGCTTTGTAAAACAAATTTAAGTAAGGAGTGTTCTTACCTCTTGCATAGTGTATATGTTCAATTTCCATATAGATTCAATATTTTATCTAACCACTTGTATAACATAAAACATTCAAATACACATTTAAAACATAGCGTATAACATAAAACATTCAAATACACATACAAAACATAGCATATAACACAAAACATTCCAATACACATATAAAACATAGCGTATAACATAAAACATTCAAATACACATATAAAACATAGCGTATAACATAAAACATTCAAATACACATATAAAACATAGCGTATAACATAAAACATTCCAATACACATATAAAACATAGCGTATAACATAAAACATTCAAATACACATATAAAACATAGCGTATAACACAAAACATTCCAATACACATATAAAACATAGCGTATAACATAAAACATTCAAATACACATATAAAACATAGCGTATAACATAAAACATTCCAATACACATATAAAACATAGCGTATAACATAAAACATTCCAATACACATATAAAACATAGCGTATAACATAAAACATTCCAATACACATATAAAACATAGCGTATAACACAAAACATTCAAATACACATATAAAACATAGCGTATAACACAAAACATTCAAATACACCTATAAAACATGGCGTATAACATAAAACATTCCAATACATATATAAAACATATCGTTTATTAAAACTAACAGTAAAATATCATTAGCTTTTAAAATATTAAAACATATAAAAGCGCCATTCTATTAAGAATTATGAGAGACTATATATCTTAAACGTATTTCAACCCAAATTGAGATAAACAGTAAAAATAATCTTGAGATTTTTTACAGGTGAAATAGGAGATTGGAAAAACCATTTTACGGTTAAACAAAATGAAAAATTTGATGCTCAGTTTAAAGAAGAAATGAAAGACAGTAGATACAAGATAACCTTTGAATAACGTAATTTATATAACATTTGCAAATGAAATTGGAAGGCTATTAAGTTCCAAACTGTACTAAATTGTATACAAAGCGGCCGAAATTGTACAATCGAGATGTTATAGCAAGATGAATGAATAAAGTGGATCATCTAGTTTTACAGTGTTCTTTGTTAATAAATGTACATTTTTGTGCAGAAACTTTCAAGAGGAAAGCTAATGTGTGTCCATGTGATTGTGCATTACACATTATAAAGCAACAAGGCAATTGCATATCCAGAGATACTTAGTTTTTGCTGTACTTCATCTATGAGTGAGACAACTTAAAGTATAGTGTCAACTCGAGTGATATTTCTTTTTCATTGATAATCGCTGTGCATATATTTTGAATTTATAGTATAGATATTATAATTTGCTGATTGGATGTCCAATTAAAGCACGCATTGTCATATCACTGCTAATATCCTTCCACTTGTGTTCAATCTACTGTAAAGTTACTTTTTTTTCGCGGATGCTTTTTTTCGTTCAGTTATTTCTGGCCGATTCGAAAATTAGTAGGTTTACACTTTATGTTCTTAGCATATATATATTTAACAAACGATGGGATTTAGAACTTGTTATACATCTTTTTATGTACCTTCGTTTACCCCCTCTCCTCTCTTAAAAACAAATATGATATACAGCAATAAACGACAACCACTGAATTACAGGCTCATGACATGGGACAGGCACATACAGAATGTGGCGGGGTTAAACTAGTTTGAAGGCGCCAACCTCCCTAATCTGGAACAGTGGTGTAACAGTACAACATGAGAACAAACTATAAAAATCTGTTGAAAAGGGCTTAACTCATCATATCAATACAAAGCAGAAAGGCATATAACAAACACACAGACCGGACGTGGCAGGGTATTTATACATCCCCAAAACAAAAAAGACACTAAGTACAGATCTTAGAGTACTCGCAGTTACTGACAGCTAGTTCAAAGCCAATAACAATTAATAAAAAAATCATGCATATATGACTAAAATATCAAACAGTACACATCCAACATCCAATGGATTTAGTGTAAAGACGTCATTAACATGACCTTGTGAGTAATTAACAATTTTTGTAAACAAACTGACCGAAAGAGGCGAAATAAAGCAGTATACACAAAACAGAAGTTCTCTCAAGAATGAATAAGCCATAACTGTAAATGCACAAGATCACACACCTCAAATACGGTGAAACTTTAAACAACCTCCACTCAGTTTGAGAGACAAAATCTGTTAATGTAATGGAATAAAAAGGATATAGATGGTGTGTACATTCATGATACAAAATCCATACACACACAGGAAGAAATCATAAGCAATGCTGTTCTTTAACCCAAAGTCAGCGAGGCATTCAACACGGTTTAAAAATCAAGTTCACGAAGGCCGTTAGCACTGGTTTTAACAGTATTCTTTGCTAGACGTCGATCACGCTACATCTGTGCGCTGAGGTCAACATTATAATATCAATTATAGACAAATGTATATATATATATGAAATAAATTAAACATTATCTATAGCCCGAGTCTATACAAGTCAACGACAGTACAGTAGATGAACTACCGAGGTCCCTCCTCATATGGATCAAAGAAAAAGTCGTCTAGAAGATGAGCACAGTTGGTTCCCATAGGAATACCCGATTTTTGTTGAAAAACACGTCCTCCAAATGTAGCAAATATGTTTTCAATAAACAAAAATCAAGCATCTTGATGATGTCAGTTTCAGAGAACTTTTTTTTTTTAAATTGGTGTTGTTTTTTTTTTTCACATTTATGATTTATCCGTTGCTAGAACAAGATATTTGTATCTACTTTGGTCATTTTTTCATGAAACGGAGTTGGACTAATTCTTTCAAACTTTCTTTCTGTTCAGAATGAGGAATACTAGTGGAAAGGGTAGAGAAGTCAAATGTTTTTATTTTACTACTGCACAAGAAAAGAGATTTAGATTGTATGTAGTCTAACAGATATTTACTCAACATAAAAGTCTTGTCAATGTATACGACAGCAATAGCAGTGACTTGATTTCTGACTTGGGACAGGCACATACATATGTGGCGGGCTAGACCAATCGTTTTAAATCTCAATCCACCTTATTTCAGTGTAACAAAAATAGGCGCATAAAAGAACGTTCAACGAAAATCCGGACTGAGAAGCCCTACTCTAAAAACAACGGTGACTGTACTTTTTCTTAGAGTATATTTCATACTGTCAAAACACGGAAGTCACGAACATGTTCAATGCACAGATTAATTTATACAGAATTCCAATATAGAAATGAAAAATTGCTGCCCCATTTTATATCCCTGTGCCATTGCCAAGGGGTAGTATTAATTTTGAAGTGGGAGATGTATAGTGTTGAATTTATTGTCGAGCCTGCGACTTTTGTCGCAAAAGCGAGACATAGCGATCCTACATTCCGTCGTCGGCGTCGTCGTCGTCGTCGTCGGCGGCGGCGGCGGCGGCGTCCACAAACATTCACTCTGTGGTTAAAGTTTTTGAAATTTTAATAACTTTCTTAAACTATCCTGGATTTGTACCAAACTTGAACAGAAGCTTGTTTATGATCAAAAGCTAGTATCTGGAAGGAAATTTTGTAAAAATTTAATTCCTGTTTTTCCATATATTACTTATAAATGGACTTAGTTTTCTTCCAGTTAACATTACATACAGTCTGCAGTTAAAGTTTTTAAAACATTTATTAGATTCATAAACCATCCTGGATTTTTACCAAACTTGGATAGAAGCTTCTTACAATCAAATGATAGTATCTAGAGGAAAATTTTTAATAATTTTTTCCCCGTTTTTGTTGAGCCTGCGACTAACAGCAAAAGTAGGCGAGACACTGGGTTCCGCGGAACCCTTACGAATTTTTATTATAATTCCCATTCCTCAAATTCTAAATTTTGGGCGCAGACAACTTTTTCAGTACACATGATATCAAATTTCACTATAAACTGGACATATCTTTAAACATTTTCGTCCTTTTTTTGGTCCTGCTGGGAAACAAACACACTTCTGTAAATTTTGCACAGGCAACTCTTACAGTGTTTATTATACACTAAATGTATAGCTATAGTCAATAATAGTGTGAGAGGATCTTTAGCAAATACTTTGCAATATTTACCAATATTATGGTTTCTAGTTCTTTTTTTCTTGCGCGAGAGCTAAAGTGAAAATTCTAAGATCTTGTGAATATACAGCTGTTACAGTGTCATTAATACACCAAATACCAAGTGCGAGAGGAGTTTTGGGACAAACAGATTTTCTATTTTCAATCCCCTATCGAAACCATGCTCCTAAGGGCTAATAAAAAAAGAGTCAATAACATTTGTTAAATTCCTTTATAATGATACAATGAGTATGATTAAAGACTCAGCTTATTACACTAAATTTACAATAGTTTACTATAGTTCTGAATAACTCGTAAGCTTGTCTCAGCGCCCAAATATCAAAATTTCTAAACCTTCGTCACAAAAATTGTTATAGTGTTTAAGTTTGCATATATATCTATCCTTAAAAGTTCACTGATCTACTGGTTATCATAAAATTCGTTTCCGACCATGATTTCTATCCTTAAGACAATTATCAATATAGCAAAACCTACGACACAATTAACATTTATAGGGTTAGCATTGTGCCACATTTCAATTTGTGTTTGTTGAGATTATCCTGCTCTGAACATTACATCGAACTGTACGAACAGCAAAACGTTTTTCCCGCCTCTTCGCTAAGCATGGGTATAAAAATTAAAGAAACATTAAAATCTTCCTTCAAACTATATAAATGCGAATATATGTTCATTCCAAACAATACAAGACGCAATATACCAAGGGGACAATGCAAACCATAAGTCATAAGCCATAATAGATAAGAAAACACTACACAGAAAACATGACATTGAGCAACATGGCTAAACCCAGGTTGAGAACTAAGGTGCTCCGGAGAGAAAATCAGTTCCTGCTCCATTAATGCCGTACCAGTCGTATTACTTATGTGTAGTATTTACGTTATTAACCAGAAAAGGAGGATGAGGTTGTGGCTACCACAAGCGGAACATTTACATGGTAGAAGTTGTTTAATACATACGAATGAATATACATGTATTAGAACAGCTCTTTGTTGTTAAAAATGTTGGGCGATGCATGAAAAGTGGGTGACACTTACCCTGTCGACGGTTTCGCCCCTTTGGAGTTCATGAGATTCCCTCTGTTTTTGCTTGTTCCCTTCACTTGTCTCTTCTTAATCGATGTATGAGATTTGAACATCGGTAAAATGCTATTGCCTTAATTTTTAATGCTTTCATTATCTCTCAGTAAAAGTTGAGTATTTGACGGATCTTTTATGGTCTCTTTAGTATTAATCAAATTTTCTACAATTCGGCTGTTTTTCTTAATAGAACAATGGTGACTCTAAAAGTGTATTTGCTCTAAGACATAAATCTTCAGTTGTTTGTCATATTTAAATTGAGTAAAACTGTGTTTTCAATTTACATGTATTTTTTTTTAAATAACAGATAAATACATAAGTTACAAACTTCATGCTATTGTAAAATATTGCACATTAATAAAACAAAATGAAATTCTTAAATAACAAAATGATTGATACAAATAATCAAATATGCTATGATATTTCAACTTTATTTTTCACAAGCTTCCTTGGCTTAGCATGTTTCCATGCAAAATCCAGTTTACTAACAACTTCAACTATCTTCTTTGAGTATTTCATTCTCCTTAAGAACACACGACATCCCCGATTCGCAGATACATTCCTTATGCGTGCCATAATGTTACTTTTCTGATATTTCGACTGAAATAAAACATCTTCCCATTTAGTTGTCTGCATTAACTTTGATTTCCTTTGGTCGAAGACACGACTGTACACAACATGCAGTTTTCTACCCGGTTTGGTTTGAACTGCTACTTCATAAACACCTTTGTCGTTTGAAAGCTTTGGAAATGCTACCATTTTCTTCCAGTATCTATTGGCATTATGTAAACGACGAGGCTTGAATTTATTTGTGTGAAGGTCTTCAGGGGAGTAAACAAGTAGCCATCTGGTTGATGATTTACACGAACACCTTTCATCGTATTGTGTTGTATTCACGCTTTCCCTAAATTCCTACAAAAAAAATACTGCATCTTCTATTTCTTTATATCGTGGTTCCATATCATATTTTAAATAAAATATCTTTTGCTTTAAAAAAAATCCTATGTCCTCTCTGGTAGAAAAAACTAAATGCATTCATCCATTGAGATATGATATTTAATTTATTTTATCTTATCTTATCTAAACTAACCTAATATCATTTATTTTTTTAAGTTTGTCAAACAAGATTTTATCGTGTTATATGAAAGTTCAACTTAGAACATAAAAAATTCATTTAAATATTTAGTTGCAAAAATATTTTTTAAGATGTTGAAAGTATATGCATACCTTTAATGGCCGTTTTATCTTTGCTTTCTTCCTTTGAACATTTTCGTTATCAACTGATAGTGTGTTTGTTGCAATATCAGATGCCTTGCGTTTTCTACAGATTGGCATCACTTTTGCAATTTTAGCAGGAGTTAATGGACTATGAACTGTAACTGTCATTCCGCTTGTTGTACTTTTAGTAGAGTCAACTCTGCGTAAAGTTCCAAATATACCTTCAACATCCTTTGGAACTTTCTCAGATGTGCCAAAGCGCGATCGGACTTCGTTTTCATAGTTCTGAAATTTAGAAATTTAAGTTTAGGTATGTTAGAAGTACAACCCGAAATTAAATTAATATACCATATCAAGTGGGAAATCATTTTCTTATTTTCTTTTTTTCTATTTTCTTTTTGTTTTGTTTATTCATTGCTAAGCTATTGTCGTGTGTTTGAATAGATAAATCTTAATTTCATACATGGCGTGGAACAAAACAAAAAAAACTTTTCTTTGTTGCTATCAAAATCTATACAAATAAGCAATAAGTGTTTCGAACTAACAAACATACCATTAAGAAGTCCTCGCCCCGCTCTGCGTAACAAATAGCCATCATTAGATCACAGATGTTTGAAAATTCTGTTAATCTAAGATAATGTCCGTTAGTTTCTGTTGCTAAACTTCTGTAGAACTCGTCAACTCCTGCAAAGTTAAACACCTGAACGCCATACACTTTTATACCCTGAAAATTAAATACAGAAAAAATGAATTTAGATTAAACAAAAATGTAGAATATTAATTACATATAATTAATAACTCAATTATAGTCCTTTGTTTCCACTATTTACTTTTCAAAAATATAATTAAATTATGTCCCTTTGTTTTACATTTGAAAACCCCAAACCATATTAAACATTGTTAAAATCGATTTCGAATTTTAAAAGTGGTTTCTTCTTTAAAATTTGCTGTTTTAAAAGTATGATAATGTATATCAATTACCGATAATTTCATAAGTTTTAATTCTTCTCTCCAATCAATATTGTCGACATTCTGTTCATAGCTTGGTTCATGTGGATTAGCATCACCTATCATCACAAGAATTCTTTGTGAACCTGGAGTCCACGAACTTTTTTGTCGAACCATGCGCAGTACGAGCTCATAACATTCGTCCTCATCTCCTCCACCGGTACCTTCAATATCCTGTACAAACTGACAGAGTTCAGCAACATTTTGACACAGGTCAATTTCTTTTGTTAAATAGAAGACATCCTTGTCGCAATAGTCACCGTGTGCAATAACCCCTATTCTGATTCCGGGAATGTCAGATTGCAAACGTTGTATCATATCTTGCAGTCTGCTTTGAACTTCATCTAATATTGAGGACATTGAACCGGTGGTATCAAATGAAAATATTATTTCTAACAATCCCCCTGGTGGTATATGTAAACTATTTATGTTTACCATTTTTGTTATGTTACAAACTTCAGTCTACTTGAAATGGTTGATAACAAAAACAAGGCTTTATTTATATACATAATATCATCATGATCATGTGATGTGAGTAATGAATATAATCAATATTATATTAGTTCAAACTTGTCTTGTAAGTAAAGGCAAGGGAAAATCCCGAGGTGTATAGCATGCAGTTAAATATTTACATGAACAATTTTAAATTCTCCCAAACTATAAGTACTGCTTAAATGCGACATTTAGAATTTTCGTTATGAAAATATGCTTTGAAAGTTCTTTCGAAATTAAAATATATATATTTAACGAGGTAAAATGGATCTATATAGTATACACAACAAAGAATAGAATGTTAATGGGGAATAGGGAGAATTTAGTATATGTAACGATGAAAAAAATAAGAAAGGGAACACGACACTTGAAAAGAAACAAATCAAAATGTTGACAATTTTAATAAGATCAAGTAATAACTTTCATTTTAGACCTTTACATCATACAGATTATATAATCTCCGTTAAAAACAGAACACACAGCATTGTTAATATTTATAAATTCTCCCTGACTTCTTATGAAATATTCATTTGTGTATTTAACTAATAAACTTTAAAGACATACAATCAAGATGTTGTCAATTGAATAGTTCATGAAACAAAATTAAATGAAAATTAGCAACACTGTATATAACGACAAAAACGTGCAGTTTGTTAAAATGTTATCACTTCTCTTCATTCAAACTTAAATTCTTCTAACTTATCGTCATAATGTATATTAAATTCTCCCAATATCTTCCTGCTCTTATTCTGACCATACCGATTATCATGGAATAACCGACATATATATGGTAAATTCGAGACCTTAGGCCGGATGAACTATTGCCATTATTTGTCGTATGTCGTCCGTCTTCAGTTAACTTTCCACATTTCCATCTTCTGTGTTTGTTATATGTCAGTATTTCTAAGGGACGAGCGTATTACAAAAGAAATTAAGAACACCTTTACCGCTTTCGTAGACCTAAAAATTCAAAAGTTTGATATATCAACATTTAGATAAGTACGGAAGCGTATTAGCGCCACATTTTTTTTTTTTTTTTCCCTATCTTTGCGTTATAACGCAAACATTTGCGTTAACGCAAACCTTTGCGATATAACGCAAACCTTTGCGTTATAACGCAAACCTTTGCGTTATAACGCAAACATTTGCGTTGTAACGCAAACCTTTGCGTTATAACGCAAACATTTGCGATATAACGCAAACATTTTGCGTTATAACGCAAACCTTTGCGTTATAACGCAAACCTTTGCGATATAACGCAAACCTTTGCGTTATAACGCAAACCTTTGCGTTACAACGCAAACATTTGCGATATAACGCAAACATTTTGCGTTATAACGCAAACATTTGCGTTATAACGCAAACCTTTGCGTTATAACGCAAACCTTTGCGTTGTAACGCAAACATTTTGATTTCAATTATTCATTAAGTTTTGTATATGCCCGTCTGTCATTAAACTTCTGTTGTGATTTAGTTAAGAAAAGAACCATAAATACAAGGAAAAGTCATTATAATAAATATGCATAGGAATCAGAAAAGTATATAATTTAACAAGAAAATAGATATGTTATAGGCATATTTTATTTGAAAGGCCAACATTTTTAAAATTTTGATGAAGTAGGTAAGAGCAAAATAATGTCATACAATAGTAAAACTGTCAAGGCAAATAGACAAAATGATCTTTCTGCTGTAAAATGAATAATTAAGAAAGATTTTTTATTTTTAATTTTGATGTAAGAAATCTTTTTTTAAATCTCAGAATATGATAAAGATTCTTTGATAAAAGTCATGAAATTTTCAATCTAGAGTGGTAACTTGGTAGCAATTTAAATGGAGAGAACATAATTTTATTAATAAAACATCTTCATTTTATTCATTTATTACAAAAGGGTAGTTAACCAACCTTACACAATCCTCAAAGGAGAGCTTACTTTGGAAGTATATTTATATTCGGCTATAGCTATATTAGCAGAGTTGTTTTTTTTTTTTTCTTTGTTCGGTATAACTTTAATTTACTCAATTTTCATTGTAATATATGTATATAATATATTATCATGTATATCATTTTGGGGCATTTTATAGCTTAATGTTCGGTGTGAGCCAATGCTCCGTGTTGAAGACCGCACTTTGAACTATAATGGTTTACTTTTACAAATTATGACTTAGATGGAGAGTTTTCTCATCGGCACTCATACAACATATTCTCATATCTATTATCCTGCTCATTATTAGTTAAATAGTAAAGCATTTTACTTTGCAATGAGTACAAAGAAGATAAATTTTAATATATGCAGCCTCCTCCATTAATAACTGCTGCTTCCTTTGAATCTTAAATAAGAAATAAGATAAAACAAATGTTTGCGTTATTTCGCAAAGGTTTGCGTTATATCGCAAATGTTTGCGTTGTAACGCAAAGGTTTGCGTTATAACGCAAAAGGTTTGCGTTGTAACGCAAAGGTTTGCGTTATAACGCAAAGGTTTGCGTTATAACGCAAAGGTTTGCGTTATATCGCAAAAGGTTTGCGTTATAACGCAAAGGTTTGCGTTGTAACGCAAAAGGTTTTCGTTTAACGCAAAGGTTTGCGTTATATCGCAAAGGTTTGCGTTATAACGCAAATGTTTGCGTTACAACGCAAAGGTTTGCGTTATAACGCAAAAGGTTTGCGTTGTAACGCAAAGGTTTGCGTTATATCGCAAAGGTTTGCGTTATAACGCAAATGTTTGCGTTATAACGCAAAGATAGGGAAAAAAAAAAATGTGTGGCGCTAATACGCTTCCGTAGATAAGCATAATCACAATCTTAGATTTATTAAATTCCAACCACTTGAAACCGTTCAGAAACAACCAGGAGAATCACACAAGCAATTTGAAAAATCACGTGAAATTCGCGAATTATTTTGGATAAAAAGACTTCAAACAGCTTATCCTCTCGGTCTTAATGACAAAATATTAGGACAGGGGACATAACTAAAACTTCAATCGATGTCATTAATATTGTTGATAAACGACTTAGAAATAAAAGGTCTCATGGCAAACGCAAAACCGTAATCAACGTATTAAACATCGTATAAATTATACACTTGCTGATCTGTTATCTATAATAAAAATAATGGCAGACATCAAGTATTATGCAAACTGGGTCAGATACCAATAAGTAAATTATATGCTATTTTTCTGGAGTGTTATACAATTTCTTTTTAGCCCAATGTATGAATACACTCGTATTATTACAGCCTTTTGTCATCACAGGCTATTTCCTAGTATCGATAAACCTGTAAATCATAAACGGCATTTTCTTAAATTAAAATATATAAATAGAGGTATTGATTTTATTAACTTATCTAGTATATTCAATGACTCTACCATCCAAAGCCAAATACCTCCATATTTTGATAATATAGAACCACCTATTATTTCGTATTCTTATAAAAAAACAGCAGAAGTTTGATTTTTAATTATACGTCAGTTACATCAGACGTCAATATAATAAATAATGTTCCTTCCACTTGAGATTGTGAAACATCTAGTTTTAGATATGTTCCCTATGGTCATGTCCTTACAGGAGACCTCAACATCGTCGAAGACCGTGAGATCATAACTTTTCTTAAGAAAGGACCGAAATATCGTCCTCCATCTAAAATAGATTGGAAACAGTGTCGTCAGGTCATTAAAGACGCTCTGTCTGTCTACTGTAAAATTGGTGTAAACGTGAAAATCTGATAAAAATCTCTAGACAGTTATTTGAATAAAATTATGAATACTGTTAATATTCGTATATCTCATTTTGAAAACAATTCTGAAATTAATAATAGGGTCCATGATATTCCCATTTCCAGAATAAAAATAAACTCCAAGTACTGCAAAGCGGTTTGTGTTCGTACCGGCAGACAAATGAGCAAATAATGTAGTGGTGGTGTGACGCATATACTACACGGAAGTTCTCCAAAACGAAATTACAAATTCATCTACATTCAGGTCCGTACGCTCCACAGAGAGTCAAATTGTAAACAAGCATATCACTGCCACTACCCAGCTTAAAGCCTCTTCCGAACATTTGAAAGTCCCTACTATGTACTGGTTACCTAAATTGCACAAAAACCATTTAAATTCCGTTTCATCTCCGCATCTAGTAAGTGTTCTACTACCAATCTATCAGTTCTTCTAACTACCTCCTTACTACTATCAAAGAACTTGTTATTAACTTTTGTAATAAAGCTTATGAAAATAATGGTATTAATTATTTTTGGAGTGTTAAAATTCTTTAGAGGTTTTAGATAAAATACATGCTTTTGATGGTCCTTTTAATTCTGTTGACAGTTATGATTTTTCTACTCTATACTACACTTCCACACAATCTTATCAAGAAAAGTTTTCATATTTAATTAAATGGTCTTTTGAAAATCTCATTACAAATTTATTTGCTGTAACTCGTTTAAAGCCTTTTCTGTAACGAAAAGGAAAGTATGCTAGATACACTTACTGGAAATGTGAAGATATGATTGAAGCTTTAAATTTTCTCCTGGACAACATATATGTACGTTTCGGCGATAAAGTGTATTGACAAGTAGTAGGTATTCCTATGGGCACTAACTACGCCCCTTTAATAGCAGATTTATTCCTGTATTGCTATGAATCTCAGTTTATGACCAAACTCAGTAAAGACACGTCATTGTTACATTTGGTTGATACATTCAACAATACCTTCCGTTATCTAGATGATATTTTTTCGTTAAATAATCTTTAAATATACTACCGAAATTTACCCAATAGAACTTACTTTAACTAAATCTAACATAAACAGCAGTAGTTGTCCTTTTCTGGACTTGGACATTTCAATCTCTAAAGGAAAACTCCATACGAAAATTTACGACAAAAGAGACGATTTTTCATTCCCTATTGTTAATTTTCCTTTTTTAGACGGCGATGTTCCTTTGGCTCCATCATACGGTGTGTATATATCCCAACTCGTTCGTTATGCCCGTGTGTGTAGTGATGTCATAGATTTTAACGAACGTAATCAATGCATCACTGGTAAATTATTAAGTCAGGGATTTCGGTACCATAAATTACGTAAAACTTTTGCTAAGTTCTTTCATAGATACAAAGATTTGATTAGTAAATTTGGCTGTACCTGTAGAAAACTAATTAAAAACGGTATTGCACATCCTAAATTTTACGGTAATATTGTACTTAAACCGCGGAAATCACTATGTGATCCGTGTAAACTCATCGAACCTTTAAATAAACTTATTAGTTCAGGTTATCTTACCAATGTTGTAATTAGATCTTTGAATATAGTTTACATTGGCACTAATATCGATTTTGTCATCAGCAAATTAAAACATAACTAAATTTGTATTCTTTTCAAACGGGATGTTTAAAGACAAACCCACGTTCATTTTGATCTATAAAGAGGTTAAACTCCTAACTATCCTAATGTCTGTCGATACATATATTTTTGGGATTTGCACAAGTCATGTCTTCTTTGACTGTCCATGACGTTAAAATACTAAATCCCTGGGATGTGTTTTAGTTGATTTTAGTCTCTGATGCATGATTTTTTATTATTAATTGTTTTGGCTTTTAACTAGCTGTCAGTAACTGCGAGTACTCTCAAATCGTACTTTCTTGTTTATTTGACCTGTTGATACTATTGTAATGCTTTTTTTGTTATTTAATGTTATTCAGGGTTATATCTGGTCTATATACCAGCTTTGATAAGTGTTTGGTACTAATATAAACTTCCACTTCGTACTATGAACATCAAAATTATTTATTTTGTAAAAATATTTCCTTTCTCTATTGTAACTGTACACGTATACCTCACAACAAAATTATTTTCATTTACCTGTGTTTACAGTTATTGCAAATGGCTGATATTTTTGTTCGAGCATATTGTTTTTCTTAAATTGTTTAACATTTCGTACCGATATAACATGTTACTTTTATTATTCTTCCCTTAGTTTATTTATTTTGTATTTGCATTGTATCATAGGTCAAATTTATTTGTTCAGTGTATGTTCAATGGTGTTAATATGTCCTTTGATTGAGTTAAGCTATTTCAGTTGATATTTTATAGTGTGTCTTTCTATGTTGTGATGTTACACTATTGTTTCAGAAAATGGGTGAAGGTTTGGTACCATTAAAACGTTTAAACCCGCTGCATTTGTTTGCACCTGTCCTAAGTCAGGAATCTGATGTTCAGTAGTTGTCGTTTGTTGATGTGGTTCATAAGTGTTTCTCGTTTCTCGTTTTTTTATATAGATTAGACCGTTGGTTTTCCCGTTTGAATGGTTTTACACTAGTAATTTTTGGGGCCCTTTATAGCTTACTGTTCGGTGTGAGCCAAGGCTCCATGTTGAAGACCGTACTTTGACCTATAATGGTTTACTTTTATAAATTTTGACTTGGATGGAGAGTTGTCTCATTGGCACTCATACCACATCTTCTTATATCTAACTACATAATCAATTTCTAACAAACTTTAACGAGATATGGGGTATACTTTAAGCAGCCCAACTATTCGAAAATCAAAAGGCATCAACGATAAACATAGGTCTTCAACAGTATATAGTGCTGTAAAAATGGGTTTGTGAATAATTTCAACAGTGGATATCTGCCATTAACACATTATTCTCCAAATTACAAAGAAATAAACCATTTAGATATAACAAAACACAACCACTGAGTAGGTTCATGACTTGGGACAGTCACGTGAACATTTGGAGGTTAGACTATTTTTTTTTATAAATGGACCCTGCAATTTTTAATATCGACTAGGAAAAAACCCGTGGAAAATTGTCAGTCACGTGTATAGTTAGCTTTAACCCCTGCATGCCAATAAGTGTCAAATAGTTCTTTGTTGCAATTTAAAGTTGAAATATGCTTTATGCATGTGTTATGTTAGTTAAAGTAAGAAATATCTTTAAACACATTAATTCTACAAAGTATGATTTTGTGCACTTAAATTCACAATTATTTTTTATGTTTATACTGGCGTCTGTGTGCTTAGGATTTTTTTCCTTAAAAGCATTGCTGGCCTATTTGAAGTATATCTACTACATTGTATATTGCAATTTTTATGTCGTAAGTATATCGTGTAATTTAATTATAAAACGTCTTTGAAAACAATATTATGAGTTGTGTGCTTTCCATTTACCATAGTGTCTGGATCAGGTAGAATAGATAGTGAATCAAAAGAACTCGGGACAGTGCTACATACAACTGTCCATGGGTAAATGGGGGATATGAAAGATCTTATTCTATGTGAGTGAAGGTTTGACCCTGTGATTTGTTTATGGTCATTGCAAATGATGGTCTGATCGGAAACTGTCTCCTTTTTAAATCAAACGGCAGTCCAGAATCGGATGGAGTAATTGTAATTCGTGGTAGAAAAACTGTCTTGCCTTTCATACTGCCTGTTATTATTCTGGCTTCAATTATTCTCTTTCCTAAATTTACTACACACAATCTTGTGCCATTTAGGAGACCCTCTTTGGGGTTTAAATTACAAAGAACTATAATAGGCGCATTTTTCTTCATATATAGTCTATGTGGGGGTGTACCACTTGGTGTTAATGTATTCGGAAATTCAATAGAATATTGACCTTGTTGGTCGTCATCTGCTACTGAATCAGCACTAAGATATGTTTTTGTTTGATCATGTGTAGCAGGAAGTTTGTCCATAACTAAGGTATTAATCATGTCCACGTTTTCATTCTTTGTTGCTAATATGGACCTACTCAAATAACTATCACTTGTATTGGTCAGGTTGGGATAAACTTTGTAGATCAATTTATCAATCCCATTTTCACATGGGTTTACACATATATTGTTAGGTATTTCCACTTGTGATTGTCCACTACATGAAATTTGGGCAGTTCCATTACCAATTTCAAGAAGGAATTTTTCAAATTCTGTATCAACAGATGATTTGTTCATGTTCACACGCATATTAATAGTTAAATGGATTGTATGAACAAACTTCCACAAAAAAGATCTTTTAAGGTTACTATCAATTATTTCTGCCTGTGATGCGTGTCTGATTACCGGAAGGACTTGCCTAAAGTCACCACAAGCAGAAATACCTTGCCACCGAAAGGATCATTACAATCCAATATGTCACAAAATGTTCTATGAACGCATTCTATAACGTACTTGTGAACCATTGGCGCCTCATCCCAAATGATTATGGATGCGTTTCTTATTATCTTTGCCAGATCTGTCTGCTTTCGAATGTTGCATGTACTTGTATCTGTTATAGGGATGGGTATTTTGAAAGTAGAATGTGCTGTCCTTCCACCACTTAAAAGCTCTGAAGCTATACCCGAAGAAGCAACAGCAATGGCAACCATACCTTCAGATCGCACACGTGCTAGTATAGTGTTGTAAAGAAATGTCTGTCAACAAAAAATAATGTATCTTTAGTGTGCTTGTGAATGGCATTAAGTATATGTTGATAGACACACTTTTGGTCTGTATTTAGCAAAGACTCGTTAGTATCCGCTATTTTCTTTTTATTAACTGGACAAAATGTGTTTTCACTTTCTATTTCTTTTAACATTATTGGTTCAGGCATTCCAGGAAAATCCACTAATGATTTACTACAAACATTAAGTTGATTTTGCAACAAAATGATGAGTCTATTTGAAATTTCATTGTCTCGAGGTTCCTTTAAACTTTTCTTCATCTGATATTTAATATCTTGTGACATACATTCCTAAAATTTTTCCCAAAGTGCAACATGATTGAAAGGTTCACAAAATACTAAAATGATGACAAAAAGAGATCTGATTTGGAATGGAGATGCATAAGAATATGCTTCCTCCAGACATTCAGACCATTCAAGGTCATCTTGTAGAAATCCACGTCTTGCTGCTGCATCTTTAAAAGTATTGCACTCAAATCCATCATCCAATGTTCTTAAAGCTTCAAAAGAAGTACATCCAGGTAGATGATGTAATAAAAGTCTTAGGTAGAACCTTTTTCCTCCTGTAGGGTTAGCCCTATATACCCTTCCTATCATATTTCCTTTTTTTCTAGATTTCCATGAGGATGATGTCTGGTCCCAAGTGTAATGCTCTGGGAAGTGAAGATAAAGTATTGATCTTGCTTCTGGGTCTTCTTTATTTTTTTGGAACCATGCAGTGAGAGTGGTGTTTTTCGCTTTTTCTATTGTGTGAACAGCATGTCCCACTTTATAAACAACAGATTCCATGTGTGGGAGGTGAACAGCCAATTTCTGAATACCCGGTGATCTATTTTGAAGTTCAAATTGAAATATCCTCCAACTGGCTTCAGAAGCAGATAAATATCTGGCATTAATATACTGTTGAATTTCTTTGGTTTCATTTTGAGTGGAAGAGTCAGTTCCAACCATAACTTGATCTGGTCCTTTGTATACATACTTGTAGAGGTATTTGACAGCTGTTACACTTGAACATATTTCAACGTTAATATGAGCACCATATTTGTATAAAAGATAGGGATTGTATGGCACTACCCAACCATAACTTGATCTGGTCCTTTGTATACATACTAGTAATTTTGGGGCCCTTTATAGCTTGTTGTTCGGTGTGAGCCAAGGCTCCGTGTTGAAGGCCGTACATTGACCTATAATGGTTTACTTTTATAAATTGTTTTTGGATGGAGAGTTGTCTCATTGGCACTCACACCACATCTTCCTATATCTATTGTAGAGGTATTTGACAGCTGTTACACTTGAACATATTTCAACGTTAATATGAGCACCATATTTGTATAAAAGATAGGGATTGTATGGCACAACGATTATCAACTTTCTGTCCATTTTTCAAACTGTTATGCCACTGTCCCTCGTTTATACATTGGGTATCCATCGAGTGATTGTATAGTTTTTCAATATAATCCTTTGGAAACTTTTTTGTGCATTTTCCATCTGCCATGCATGGTGAATGTGGGTTAGCTTTACCACACGGACCATGAATCATATGCATTGTAACGATTTGGTGCATTTCAGGTAATAAAATAGGATCAGGAATTTCAGCGGACACATATTCATCAAAATGATCTGGATTCCTAGGTTTGCTGTTTTGATCTAAAATTATAAGAAAATGTGCATGAGGAAGTCCTCTTTTTTGAAATTCTACAACATAGACATATGCCAAAGTTTTTCCAAAACTTGTTTGTCAACAATATCCTTCAGAGGATCCTTTAATTTTAAATGAAACACACGTGTGGTGAGGTCAGGCTGATCAGCAGATGAATGAGTCCCAATGAGAGAGTTTTTCACCTCTGGCCAATTCGGATTACAGGTGAAAGTAATAAATAGATCTGGCTTTCCAAACTTACGTACTATTGCCATTGCATCTTGGTACAACTGGTGCATATAACGTGGACTCCCTATGTATGAGGAAGGTGAAATCATCTTTCGACCAACTGATGAACCATTTACATCACCTGAAGAAATAGCATCGGAAAGACCCTGATAAAGTTCTGCTCTTAACTCCTGCTGATGGTAAAGACAATAGTTCAGTCTTTCTTGCTCCATTTTTGAGTACTGATCAACAATATATTGATGAAATAGTCTCCCACTTCTTAATAAAATGTTAAAGTTTGGCCTATGCATCAAACGATTGGAATAAAATTCCATAACCGAAACTTTATTAGAGGTTTCAGTATGTTCAATATGTAAATGCCATCCGTCTTCTCCATATGGAAATAAGAGTACGTAGTGTAAGGAGTCATAATTAGGATGTGTTTCATTAATATGAATAATTTTATGGCCGTTAGGGTCCTTACTTGATGTACTAAATAAAACAATATCTCTGTGTGATGGTTCTTGGGTAGAAGATCCCGGTATTATAACAGATATTTCAGACGATGTGGGTAAGTTATAACGTCTAGAATCTTTAGTTGTGTGAGAATTAATTTCACATCTTGGTTACTTGTCACAGCAGAAGCTGCATGCTTGAAGGCCTTTACAAATGGATTGATTTCATGTAGCATTTTTTGTAGATCTAAAAGGATGCTTTTATTTAAATCTTTATTCCATGAAATTCTATTTGATAATTCATGGTCTGAATCATCAATATAAATTTGAGCGAATTTTGGACTTTTCCCTTCATCTGGAAACAAAGGTCCAATTCTGTGAGTAACAGTAAATGTCCAACTGGCACGTGTCATCTGACCATGACCTCATTTTCATGGTTCGGTGGTGAAAGTTAAGTTTTTGTGTTTTGGTCTGTTTTTCTAATTCTGTATGCAATATGTTAACTATATTTGGTGTATGGAAATATTTTACGATGTACATGTAAGTCTGGCAGGTTTTACTTGACCTCATTTTCACGGTTCATTGTTCAATGTTATTTTTTGTGTCTGGGTCTGTTTTTCTTAAAGTATAAGCAATGGGTCAACTATATTTGGTGTATGGAATGATTGTAAGGTGAATATGTTGTCTTGCAGGTATCATCTGACATTGACCTCATTTTCATGGTTCATTGGTCAATATAAAGTTTTCAGGGTTTGGTATGTTTCTTGTATACTATAAGCAATAAGTCAGCTATATTCGGTGTATGGAATGATTGTAAGGTGAGCATGTATTTCTGGCTTGGTTTATCTGACCTTGACCTCCTTTTCTTTGATCATGTTAAGTTTATGTGATACTTGTAGTAAAACTTTGCATTTAGAACTATTTACATTCAATGGTCAGTACATCAGGCGAGACATTTCAGTGTGTGCACTCTTGTTTTAATTTTTTATAGAGAGATTCACAAAGCAGGTGAATTATCAATGCGTTGGTAGTTTGGAGGGATTGGATTTTCATATGATGAAGACATCTTTCAATCAGTTTCATTGAGGTCTGGAGCTGGCATGTCAGTAACTGCTAGTGGTCCTTTGTATCATTGTCATTTTGCTCTGTTTCTTTTGTTACCTATTTTGACATCGGACTGAGTTTAACTGTGCGTATTACAGTGTGTTTGTTTATTCTACATTGGCTAGAGGTATAGGGTAGGGTTGAGAACTCACAAAACATGTTTAACCCTGCCTCATTTTTGCGCCTGTCCCAAGTCATTAGCCTATGGCCTTTTTTAATCTTGTATGTTTTTTTTTTTTTTTATTTTAGTTCATTTATATGTTTTGGAGTTTAGTGTGACGTCCATTTTCACTGAACTAGTACACATTTTTGTTTAGGGGATAGCTGAAGCCCGCCTCCGGGTGCGGGATACTTCGAAACATATAAATGAACATGATAATACGCACAGTAAAACTCAGCTTAAAAGAAGTCCGAGTCCGATGTCAAAATAGGTAACAAAAGAAACTAGGCAAAATGACAATGATACATGAAATAACAAAGGACTACTAGCAGTTACTGATATGCCAGCTCCAGACCTCAATAATCTGATTGAAAGATTATGTCTTCATCATATGAAAATGAAGCACAATCCCTCCTGTTAGGGGTTTAGTATCATACCATCATAAATTATATGAGAAGATCATAACCCGTATCATGCCAACAACTGGTTTTTGTCTCGCCTGCGAAGAAAGTCGCAGTATGCGAGACATAGGTATTACTATCGGCGGCGTAAACTATTTGTTTAAAGCTTTATATTTCAGCAGATAGAAGACCTGGATGCTTTATTTCTTGTATGCAGATACCTTATGTTACTAAGTTTCCGTTTGTCATATATCAAATGTCCTTGACCTCATTTTCATGGTTCAGCGACTGCTTGAAAAAATTGAGTATTTTTTGTCATGTGAATTTCTCACTTATTATGAGTAATAGGATAACCATATTTGGTATATAGATTCCTTGCAACGTCTACATATCCCTCAGATAGAGTTCACATGACCTCGTCCTCATTTCATGGATCAGTGATTAAGGTTAAAGTTACATGATTAGGTCTGTTTCACAAATATTATAAGCAGTAGGTCAACTATATGTGGTGGATGGCATGACTGTAATGGGTGCATGTCAGTCTGGCAGGTTTCATCTGACCTTGACCTCATTTTCATGTCAAGTTTTTTTGGGGGGTCTGTTTTTCAAGTACTATAAGCAACAGGTCAACTATATGTGGTTTATGGAATGGTTTTAAGGTGAATATGTCTGTCTGGCAGGTATCATCTGAACTTGACCTCATTTTCATGGTTCATTAGTCAATGTTAAGTTTTTTTTTTTTTTTGGTCTGTTTTTCAATTTTCATAAGCAACAGGTCAATTATATTTTGTGTATAAAAGAATTGTAAGATGTATATGTCTGTCTGACAGCATTCATCTGACCTGAGTTTCTGTGATGTTTTTAGTTAAACCTTTATCTTTAAGACTTTTAACATAAAATCAATGGTCAGTAAAGCAGATGAGACATTTCAGCGTGTGCACTCTTGTGAAATACATGTGTTTATTTTCGATCCACAGACCCTATGAGTAAATCAATATTTATTCCAAAATATGCCATCTTTAATGACCTGACATATATTTATATTTGTTCCTCAATGCTATAATATCTGTTGGAACAAATATTCTATACCCTTTATTCCGTCAGGAACATATTCTGTTTTATTTTTCCAGTGGAAATATTTTTACAGAATATTTCTCCCATTTGGAACTTGTATTATGAAGCAACTTCTATTCCGTGACATGATGGCAAGATATATTTCAATATAAATTTATTATGGCCGGGCTTCTTGGACAAAGGCATACAGAACATAGATGTTATCTAAACAAATCTCGTCACTGCACAACTTAAAAAAGAGTGATGATCCTTACATGCATCATGTGACCAGATATTAAGAGGCTACAACATGTGAAGAAGAAATAAAAACACAAAACGTAAGGAGGCTACAACATGTGAAAAAGAAATAAAAACACATAACGTAAAGAGGCTACAACATGTGAAAAAGCAATAAAAACACATAACGTTAAGAGGCTACAACATGTGAAGAAGCAATAAAAACACATAACGTGAAGGGGCTATAACATGTGAAGAAGAAATAAAAACACATAACGTAAAGAGGCTATACCATGTGAAGAAGAAATAAAAACACATAACGTAAAGAGGCTACAATATGTGAAGAAACAATAAAAACACATCACGAAAAGAGGCTACAACATGTGAAGAAGAAATAAAAACACATAACGTATAAAGGCTACAACATGTGAAGAAGCAATAAAAACACATAACGCAAAGGGGCTACAACATGTGAAGAAGAAATAAAAACACATAACGTAAAGAGGCTACAACATGTGAAAAAGAAATAAAAACCCATAACGTAAAGAGGCTACCACATGTGAAAAGAAATAAAAATACATAACGTAAAGAAGTTACAACATGTGAATAATAAAAACACATAATGTAAAGAGGCTACAACATGTGAAGAAGAAATAAAAGCACATAACGTTAAGAGGTTACAACATGTGAAAAAGCAATGAAAACACATAACGTAAAGAAGAAATAAAAGCACATAACGTTAAGGGCCTACAACATGTGAAAAAGCAATAAAAACACATAACGTAAAGAGGCTACAATATGTGAAGAAGAAATAAAAACACATCACGAAAAGAGGCTACAACATGTGAAGAAGAAATAAAAACACATAACGTAAAAAGGCTACAACATGTGAAGAAACAATAAAAACACATAACGCAAAGGGGCTACAACATGTGAAGAAGAAATAAAAACACATAACGTGAAGGGGCTATACCATGTGAAGAAGAAATAAAAACACATAACGTAAAGAGGCTATACCATGTGAAGAAGAAATAAAAACACATAACGTAAAGAGGCTACAATATGTGAAGAAGAAATAAAAACACATCACGAAAAGAGGCTACAACATGTGAAGAAGAAATAAAAATACATAACGTAAAAAGGCTACAACATGTGAAGAAGCAATAAAAACACATAACGCAAAGGGGCTACAACATGTGAAGAAGAAATAAAAACACATAACGTAAAGAGGCTACCACATGTAGAAAAGAAATAAAAACACATAACGTAAAGACGTTACAACATGTGAATAATAAAAACATATAATGTAAAGAGGCTACAACATGTGAAGAAGAAATAAAAGCACATAACGTTAAGAGGTTACAACATGTGAAAAAGCAATCAAAATGTATAACGTAAAGAGGCTACAACATGTAAAAATGCAATAAAAACACATAACGTAAAGAGGCTACAACATGTGAAGAAGAAATAAAAGCGCATAACGTAAAGAGGTTACAACATGTGAATAATAAAAACACATAATGTAAAGAGGCTACAACATGTGAAGAAGAAATAAAAGCACATAACGTTAAGGGCCTACAACATGTGAAAAAGCAATAAAAACACATAACGTAAAGAGGCTACAAAATGTGAAAAAGCAATAAAAACACATAACGTAAAGAGGCTACAATATGTGAAGAAGAAATTAAAACATATAACATAAAAAGGCTACAACACGCGAAGAAGCAATACAAACACATAACGTGAAGGGGCTTCAACATGTGAAGAAGAAATGAAAACACATAACGTAAAGAGGCTACAACATGTGAAGAGGAAATAAAAACACATACCGGTTACTTTACTTAGAGAATACCCAGTGAATATTATAATTCTTCAAGTCAGATAATTCATTGCAAATCTATCAACAGTTTGTTGATTTCCTTCAGACATGTTAATACTTTGAAGATAAGGTGGATTTATTTTGATGTATTTAATAACAAAATGTTTATTTTATACTCCATAGTGCCTTATGGAACATGGTATAACTATGAGCTAGAAATGGAACGAGCAGCAAGAGACTTTTCAGGGATGATTTTTACCTGTTATTATGAAGACATTAAAAGGCAGTCAGTTATCTTCATAAAATATTATGAACACTTTTATTGATAGTCGGAAATAAATAAAGTATGAATTTAATTTACTTCCTATAAAAACTAAACGTGTATAAAACTGACAACTTCAACAGCAAGTTCTTACTAGCATTTATCAACCAATTTGAAAGACCAAATCTCATAGTTTTACCATCACATGTGGAGCAGGATTAGTTAACCCTTTTGGAGCAACTGAGATCACCACCGCTTTGATTGTTGACTGGTTTGTCTTTTTGTCGTTTTTTTTTTTTTTTTTTTTTTTTTTTTTTTGTCATTGCGTTGTCAACCTAAGAGTTTTGAATGTCACCTTAGGTTCTTCTGTCTCTTTTTAAGAGAAAATTGTTTATAGTTTTTTCTGTAGGATTTTTTTTTCTGTGTGAATACCAGGCGTTTAATAGTCAAATATATCAGAAGTTCTTTCACACAAAACATTGATCATAGTTGACCATTCGGTTATATTACACTAATAGTGGACCATACAGTCAAAAAAGTTTATAATTAACACGAGAATGTAGATGCAAAGACAATTGAAACGTAGAGCATGATCATAGACATTTTGTCGGGTTCAGTCCAAAAGTGATGGTATTCTTGTAAATTATATAGCAAAATATTCATTTAATTTCCAAAACATTTCACAAAATTTATTCTTGGAAAAACTTAATTTTTACCTTTACACTAATGTTGTCCACATTCCTATCTTATAGATCTCTTAAATATTTTTTCACGATCTTTCATTAACTCAAAATGAAGAAAACATGAATGCTTGGATTTAGGCTTCATTGCTTAATCTTTCAGGTTTCCTCAAAATACATCTATTCAACTTTAGACAAATGAGAGGATGCGGTGACAGGAACTTGTTTCAGTTTTTGTTATGTTTTGAACATTTATTAATGACAAAATGAAAAAAAACATTGTTTTGATGTGTTTATTTAGATAGTTATGCCATCATATAAATATTTATTTTCAAAATAACCTATTACAACAAAGTTAAGAGTAACTGACATTATAGTTAATTCATAATTTAAACCTTTAATATTAACCTTTTAAAAAGGACAATATAACCTATAGATCAATAAGGCCTTATTTTGTTCCAAATTTTTATTGTTCTTGACTAAGCACTACTAGATTATAGTATTTATTTAAATAAAAGTCTGTTTTACTTGTTAAGAAATTGTGTAATTACATGAAATCTGCATGGTCAATCAGATCACATATTATTACATAATGTTGTTTATTTTCTTATTACTTAGATATAAGAAGATGTGGTATGAGTGCCAATGAGACAACTCTCCATCCAAGTCAAAATTTATAAAAGTAAACCATTATAGGTCAAAGTACGGTCTTCAACACGGAGCCTTGGCTCACACCGAACAGTAAGCTATAAAGGGCCCCAAAAATTACTAGTGTAAAACCATTCAAACGGGAAAACCAACAGTCTAATCTATATAAAAAACGAGAAACGAGAAACACTTATGAACTACATCAACAAACGACAACTACTGAACATCAGATTCCTGACTTAGGACAGGTGCAAACAAATGCAGCGGGTTTAAACGTTTTAATGGTACCAAACCTTCACCCTTTTTCTGAAACAATAGTGTAACATCACAACATAGAAAGACACACTATAAAATATCAACTGAAATAGCTTAACTCAATCAAAGGACATATTAACACCATTGAACATACACTGAACAAATAAATTTGACCTATGATACAATGTAAATACAAAATAATAAACTAAGGGAAGAATAATAAAAGTAACATGTTATATCGGTATGAAATGTTAAACAATTTAAGAAAAACAATATGTTCGAACAAAAATATCAGCCATTTGCAATAACTTTAAACACAGGTAAATGAAAATAATTTTGTTGTTAGGTATACGTGTACAGTTACAATAGAGAAAGGAAATATTTTACAAAATATATAATTTTGATGTTCATATTACGAAGTGGAAATTTATATTAGTACCAAACACTTATCAAAGCTGGTATATAGACCAGATATAACCCTGAATAACATTAAATAACAAAAAAAGCATTACAATTAGTATCAACAGGTCAAATAAACAAGAAAGTACGATTTGAGAGTACTGCAGTTACTGACAGCTAGTTAAAAGCCAAAACAATTAATAATAAAAATCATGCATCAGAGACTAAAATCAACTAAAACACATCCCAGGGATTTAGTATTTTAACGTCATGGACAGTCAAAGAAGACATGACTTGTGCAATGCCAAAATAAATGTATCGACAGACAGTAGGATAGTTAGGAGTTTAACCTCTTTATAGATCAAAATGAACGTGGGTGTGTCTTTAAACATCCCGTTTGAAAAGAATACAAATTTAGTTATGTTTTAATTTGCTGATGACAAAATCGATATTAGTGCCAATGTAAACTATATTCAAAGATCTAATTACAACATTGGTAAGATAACCTGAACTAATAAGTTTATTTAAAGGTTCGATGAGTTTACACGGATCACATAGTGATTTCCGCGCTTTAAGTACAATATTACCGTAAAATTTATGATGTGAAATACCGTTTTAATCAGTTTTCTACAGGTACAGCCAAATTTACTAATCAAATCTTTGTATCTATGAAAGAACTTAGCAAAAGTTTTACGTAATTTATGGTAACGAAATCCCTGACTTAATAATTTACCAGTGATGCATTGATTATGTTCGTTAAAATCTATGACATCACTACACACACGGGCATAACGAACGAGTTGGGATATATACACACCGTATGATGGAGACAAAGGAACATCGCCGTCTAAAAAAGGAAAATTAACAATAGGGAATGAAAAATCGTCTCTTTTGTCGTAAATTTTCGTATGGAGTTTTCCTTTAGAGATTTAAATGTCCAAGTCCAGAAGTATGCTTTTTATGTATTGATCTCTGCTGTTTATCATTTGTCATGTTGTAAATATGTTTGCGTTGCTTAAATAGCTTAATTACTGCTTTCTCGATTAAGTTCAATTTTGTTACCTACGCCAAAAATATTTTAGTGCATCCAGTTTTGTTGTGCATTATTTCTAATTTCATAAATTACATTTATTTACTCTAGGAACCTGGAAGAGAGATAACGAAACTTGCAGATTTTCTTGGTATACCATGTTCAGATGACACATTAGAAAAGATTGCCAAAGGAACATCATTTAATAATACGCAGAAAAACAAATTTGATATCACGGTTATTGTAGATGGCAAAGGGTTTATATATCGCAAAGGTATGTATATAATTTGTCCGATTTACGTGTTTGTGTATGTAAGATGAATTATTCTATTGTGTTTTCTCTTTATTATTCACGAGATTTCTGGACTTTCATTTTCATCTTTATCTTTGATTCTGACGGAAGACCGGTTGCAAAATAGCTTAGACTTCTTCTTGAGATAGTTTGTGATTAAAATGGTAACCTTGACTGTCATTTTGATTAATAACAATATGCTTTTACACATTATAGCCTTAGATACGGGCTTTCAAAATAAGGTTAAAAAGTTGAATACAGCACGTGAATAAAATGAGACGTGACGTATACATCATTGAGACCGCACCCCGACAATACAAATATAACAAACACATCAAGAGATCGACATGCAATCTTCAACAGTATAGACTGGAATGGGTGTCTTCACAATATGTAAAGCTCTAAACTGTCACAAGTCTTATAAGATTATCAACAAATAAAAGAAAAACTATACAAGAACTGCCATCAAAACTAGCTTAACTGTGTTTTTAAAAAAAGTCCTTTTTTTCCTTTTATAATACTAGTACTAAAATGCAAGTTTTTTAACCGAAAAGTGTACAACTCTTGTATTTGTTTGGGCCAAAATCAGAGAGTTGTTTAAAGTAACATGACTATGAAAATCGAGGCCATTAAACAAAAGTGTGCTATGTTAAAGCAACGTATGTTAACATACGAGAAATAGCCAAAATGAGGCAAACATTAAAAATAACGTTGAACTATTTTTCAGGTGAAATAGGAGATTGGAAAAACCTTTTTACGGTCGCACAAAATGAAAAATTTGATGCTCAGTTTAAAGAAGAAATGAAAGACAGTAAATACAAGATAACCTTTGAATAACATACTGTGTATGACATTCGCAAATGACATTGGAAGGCTATTAAGTTCCAAACTACATACTTGTATACAAAGCGACCAAACATTGTACAATCGAGATGTTACAGCAAGATTAATGAATAAAGTGTATCATGTAGTTTTTCAGTGTCCTTTAGTAAATTCAGTGTAAATTTTGGTGCCTTAACTAGTACTGTTATGAGGAAATAAAATGGTTTCCAAATGATTGTGTATTGTACATTATACAATAAGGTCATTGTATATTTAGAGATAATCCATTATTGCTGTTCTTTATTCAAAAGTCATTCAGATGTCTCATTTATAGGCGAGAAACTCATTTTATGAAGAGTTATTTCTATATTATTGATAATTGCTGAGCATAAATTTTGAAGTCGTTGTATCAATTTCATCATTTGCTGATTGGAGGTTGAATTAAAGCACACATTAACATTGTTATTACACCGCTAATATCATTCCGGTTAAATGGATATGTTTTTTTTTTTTTTTTTTGGGGGTAAAATTGTGTCATACGTAAAGGCGCTTGTCTTTAATTGATAGCCAGATGTTCACCTCTACTGTATTTTCAAACGATTCTAAACACAGTGAGTCTAAATGATAAGGAATCACTATACTACGACTTGTTGTTATGACTTTAGTGTCTTTTGTGGATTGATCACCTAGTCTATGTAGAAATACATTATTATGTAAACAATGTGTGTATATGTATAATTAATTTGACGAAGAATTAAATGAAATAAATGAAATGAATTAGACCAATCTGTCATTCCATGAATAAAATATTTTTTTTTTAAATCACTTAATAAGCTTTCAAACTAAAGTCTAATAATTGTTGTGTTGCCAGTTGTATCATCTGTTATGCCTAGCTCTGAATAAATGAGGATGTTTGGTTTTAAACATGAGACGACGATGAACTGAAAATTATTCATATCGGTTTGTCATTCATTTTTCTACAACAACACATTTTCTGAAAAAGAAATTTTTTCTTATGAATTTAAAATTTATAATATCAATATTTACGTTTCAAGCGATCAGAAAAGATTTGAATATAAAGAAATATCTGGAATCCAAAATTTTAATAATCAGAAAAAGTCATTTGACCCATCAATGGACCTGTTTGAAGTAATTGTATAAATGTTGGACCCCCAGAGAATTGAAAAGAAATTTGTACTATCCCTTTCACAAAACCTGTTAATTCAGCTACAACAAAACAAGATTCAGTAGGCCTTGTTCAAGAGGATGACGTTAAATTCTCGGATTATGAACCCTTTGTTGCTGAAGGTTTTGTGTCATTTAATTACAGGTGATAATTCTAATCTTCAAATAGTAAAAGATCTTTAGGGATACTGTTGGTTCTCAGTCTTCTTTAAAGGGCGTTTCGTCACTGTCTGATGTGTCTTCAATTTATAATAGTGTTTAAACAGTGGGTGAGACTGAGGTCAGGAATTCTGTTGAGAAAATGGAAACCCCATGACGTCCCTGCTGACGAGGAATGGAAAAAGTACATCAGATAGTTGACAAGAACAAATATAGAAAAGAAATTTTGAGTATGTATAACCTGTGTAGGACCATTACAATACAAACAATCTGGCAATGAGTTTATACTATGTGTGCCTCCAAGGAATAAAAGAGCTGCTAGTATTTGTATCATTTGTAACATTTTTCACTTTAATAGGTCTCCCGTAGTCAATTCAGTATGCTCAAGGTCCAAATTTTATGTAGGGATTGTTTTATTTACTATTAGTTATGTATTAGTTGTGCATAAATCAGTAGAAGTCGAGTGCATAGCATCCATAATCTCAAGATGCCTCGGAAAGGTTCCATTGGACACTGACGAATATAATTTATGCGTTTTGTTTTGAGTTATAAAAAGAAATTGGGATGAAGGTATTAGTTTGCTTCTGTTTGCTGTTAGGGATTCTGTGCATGAATCTTTAGGGTTTAATTCATTTGAACTCATATCTGCTCATACTGCTAGGGCTCATTAAAACCTTTGAAAGAACAGTGATTAGATGATACACAGAAATTGTTTTAATTCAATTATTTGTTTTTATTTAATTAAGTAAGTAATAAACGTTGAATTTCTATGTGTTAACTTCCAAGAGATGGTTGATAAAAAGTAAAATAAAAAGCAATTCTAAAACTGGTCTATTTTTTATGCTCAAACTTCCTTCAAGATTTGACCTTCCAACTGTATGGTTCGAGCACTGCTGATAAGTTTTTACAACCTCGGAGTCGATGGAACTGCCGGGGAACGTTTCGTTTGGCGAGGGTATCAGCAGCCGCCCAGTAGTCAGCACTTCTGCGATGACATAAAAAAAACACTGATATGTTCATTATTCTGTTTTATTGTGACTTTAGTATCTAATCATACAAAACGCTAATGATGAGTATTATGTAAACAAAACGCGCGTCTTGTGTACCAAATTATGAGCTGTGTAACTTTGATGAGATTTTTTCTACGCTTGCTACATGAAATCAAATATTACTGACCATCATGATCCACTGTTGTTCAATAGGATCCATGTAAGTCTATATTTTTTGGCAATTAGTGTACAAACTTTCGGTAAAATGTGTGTTTGTTTTTGACTGTGCATTATAAATGGTGAATAGGATTGAAACATTTCTTATATAATACTAAACAATTGATTTACCACCAGAAAGACTTAACTTCAATTTTGTTTTCTAGATTTTAATAATATTCATTATGAATCAAATAAAATGTGTTAGATAATAAAATTTAATCTGGAAGTTCATTTTAAGTTTTTTAACTGAAACACAGCATATTTATCTAAGACTAATATTCATGTCTTCAATATTGCTGTAATTCCTATCTGCTAAACAATGGAGTTGTATAAGTGAAGTAACTGTGTAGCGGTATATGCATCATTTCTGCTAAGTATGCATAATTCTTTTCTGAAAAAAAAATGTTAAAGGTTAGATAAATTTTTATAACTAAAAACGTTCACTTTAGATATGTACCTTTACGGCCGATTTTGTACAGAAATTTTATCTATCATTGAGTGAAACTGTGTGCAGCATAATGCAGGCGCAACCTACCAAAATGGTACCTTGAACACGGTTCATCAAAAAGCACTTAGGGTGTGATTTTATACATTATACAGAAATGTGATAAGCAAAAGTTATGGGATGGAAAAAAAATTAAATGTGCTATATAAAAGATTTATTCTTGAATTCTTTAGCCATAACTGTTTGGAAATTGTTAAAAGAAAAGAACAAGTTGCTTTCTTTTTAAAAAAGAAAAGCAATATGTGAACCCGAGATCGCTGATTGGTCACCAAAAAAATGTTGCTGAATTTTTGTTTGCTTTTGATTTGAAATAATTGACCGTGAATAGAATAAGATAATGATGATGTTAAAACATCTTTGTTGAACATAAGTTATTGTGTTAAGATTCTTGCACAAGTCAATTGAAAGCAATGTTGGATAGTTGTGAATAGAAAGGTGTATATATACAGCTACTATTTGAATTTACATTTTAAGGCTTGACTATTTTCTTTATTACTTGGGAGTGTACATAATTTTTTCATAATTCTATTGCAAATCCCAGTTTCTGCAAACTGGATGTCTAATAAAATTGCACAAACCAATCGCAATATAAATTTAAGCACTTGGTTTGGTTTATAATCTGGATGCATTTATTTTATCTATCATGACTTCATATTTTGTTTCCTGGATGCCTTCAGTTATTCCCATACTCGTTATTGAAACTGTCTGTACTCATGGTAGATGTTGTATAGATAAATTTAAAATCCAATTTCCATGTGAAGTGAAACCCCGTGGCATGCAACTTATAAAAAGTTTTCGTATATTTTTCTTGAGAGAAACACACCAGCTTCATTGGTACCTCTTATATACTGACAATTATTTTGGTCTCATAAAACATCTCAAATTTTAAGGATTATCTGAAGTCAGTTGAATCAATCCAAATATTCTACAAAAAATTCTGGTTTTGAAGAATATCTTGTATTCAGAAGTTTTATGAACACCTGAACATACTCTCAAAAGAACCAATTTATATAAAAAGATATGTAGATCTAAACAGATACCTGGAATTAAATGTTGTACACCAGACGCGAGTTCAGTCTACGAAAGACTCATCAGTGACGCTCGAATAAGAAAAGTTAAAAAGGCCAAATAAAGTGCGAAGTTGAAAGGAATTGAGGACCCACAATTTCGAAACAAAGGGTTTGCCGAATGCATCTAAGGTAATCTATTCCTTAGCATTTCGAAAAGGTCAAAGTTTATAATAGGACAGTTACTCAAAAAAAAAAAAGAAAAGAAAAGAAAAGAAAAGAAAAATATCTAGAGGTCAGAATACCTTACGTAATGATGACCATGCTTGAAAGTCACATGTCAAGATCTTACTGCCGTGTCCTGAATTAAGATGAAAAAAAGCGAAAATTTACATTCGCGAGTGAAATTAATATTTATGCATGCACGTGGTTTTTTGCGGAAGAAATAGTAAATAGAAAGCAGACGCACTGATACTCTGGATAAGAATACGCATTTGCGTCATCACATATATTAATCTAGGCTCAAATTTTATGTTTGATAGTTCAATTCTGATGTAAAACTACCTACCTCAAGTGTTTTGACTCCGGATTCATTGCCATTTAATCCGGAATAATTTGTGTGAGCGCAAACCAATAGTGTGTCGTGTGAACATGGTGATATATAATGTAAATGAACCAAGACGTGTAGGATAGCTGGTCAACACAATGAATACAATTTTCAAAATCGTACTATATTGCAAAGATTTAGATGCTACATGGTTGAACTATTAAAAAAAATTATTATTGAAATTTAATAATTAACATATATATACATTCCTGTTAATGAATCTTTTCCGAAAATGTAGAATATAATATCAATTAACACAAACATCAAGTATTTACAGATGGAGATTTTATTTATCAAATCAATCCCTTCTTAAAGTCCAACTTTCCACTATATGAATATATTGCTTTACAAAATATAAGCAGAGACTTATAAATCCATATATTTATTTTGAATTTACATTGTATCATAGGTCAAATTTATTTGTTCAGTGTATGTTCAATGGTGTTAATATGTCCTTTGATTGAGTTAAGCTATTTCAGTTGATATTTTATAGTGTGTCTTTCTATGTTGTGATGTTACACTATTGTTTTAGAAAAAGGGTGAAGGTTTGGTACCATTAAAACGTTTAAACCCGCTGCATTTGTTTGCACCTGTCCTAATCAGGAATCTGATGTTCAGTAGTTGTCGTTTGTTGATGTGGTTCATAAGTGTTTCTCGTTTCTCGTTTTTATATAGATTAGACCGTTGGTTTTCCCGTTTGAATGGTTTTACACTAGTAATTTTTGGGGCCCTTTATAGCTTACTGTTCGGTGTGAGCCTAGGCTCCGTGTTGAAGACCGTACTTTGACCTATAATGGTTTACATTTATAAATTTTGACTTGGATGGAGAGTTGTCTCATTGGCACTCATACCACATCTTCTTATATCTATAATATTATTAACGTAGTGACTAAGTAATCAAATTTTTTTTATGATTATTGTAAAATATAAATTACGTTTCCGTGGATGCAAGGATTTAAAATCTTTGTGAATTGAAACCATACAAGTATTTTTTTCATTCACTACCGTTTAAAATTTAGATACTAACTTATGTGTACGCATCCCGGCTCATTGGTGCTCATATGTTGCATACAATTTTCATAAATGTATGCACTGTTCAAACATGTGGGACATAATACACGATTATATAACATCTTTGACTATATTCTATTATGGATAACTTTAGTCTCAATTTAAACTTTACAATTTTAATGAATATTCTCTTTGTCTGGTAGAATCTATTTTTGAAATTAAATATTTTTGTCATAAAAATCCTTTTTGTTTAATAATCTTTCTGCTTTCCGACAGCTGTGTTTCCGACCTAAGATAAATATTTATAACAGAAATATCGTTTTGTTAATTTTCTTCATGCTTTCCGACAAATTTCCCAGGCTATGATTGAAATACAAAATATCACGTGATAAACGATCAGAAATAATCAGTTTATTCCGGGACAATAAATATTAATAAACTATTCCCAGGTTTATTGTCACAATCTGTATTAAATACTACACACAGACAACTCGTTCGGGGACCGTCTCAAAGCATGAATTATATAACGTTATCATTATACTTGATATTCAATAAACATTCGTATTATTAAAAGCACATATGCTTTGTCAAAAGGTAAATAGGTTCTAATGATTTTTTGACTGCACCTAGTCTTTATTTTTTGACTATCCGATCTCCAAATGAACTTTGATTGTTGAAATATACAATGTCACGTGGTAGCCTATCCATAGAGGGACCGTATCAAAGACATAGATAACTACTGGTATAAATGATCGAAAATTTTCGAGAGGTACCGAGAATCTTGTTTCCAGAGATATCCGAATGGCCCATAGACATTAATAAAACTTACCAATATATAGGCGTGAACTCTCAGGGGGTTCACGCAAAAAAAAAACTCAACCATAGCATAGTATACTTCTTATTTACTCTATTCCCCCAAAAATGAAGGAAATTAGCATAAGAACACTACTGAATGGTAATATTTAAAACAATCTTCAAAAAGAAACTGTCATTACCTACATTTGTGCAATCAATGTGTCAAATTCCACCATTTGGGCTGAAATCAACTACTAAAAAACTAAACTTACAAAAGTGAGAGAAAAATTAAAAGGTATGAACAGTTGGTAAACATAGTCATACGTGTATATAATACCTATAAGACTGGTAATTATGGTTAAATTCATGTTCACCGATTTGAAACATATTCTCATATTTGATTTATAACATACTTAAACGTATATCCAAATGACAAAAAAAATATACAGTTAACAATAGACTCGTTGTAATGTATCAATATTTCGGGCTTATTTTAGTCTAGACACCATCTAATTATTCATCGAGATGACCTCCGAAGACCTCCAATGGTCATATAACCCCATATAAACATGAAACCAAACGTAAACAGACAGACACACATGTGCAATTGTATAATTACGATCTATTTTCTGGATGTGTTTAACTTCATGTCACAGATCACAAAATATATGTAAATCATAGTTTTACAACTATAAGTATGATTTTTTTTTTTGTGCACCGGATCAGTCAAATAAAGGTTATTTCCGGTTGGCTCGCTTGTTTCGCTTTTCAATGTTGACATTCATTTCTTTTGATGAATGAACATCCTGACCACATGCTGAACACATGCCTAACCCATCTCAAGTCAATGGTCAAATTAAAGGTTGCATGAATACGGATTCAAATGTGGTTGACTTATTAACTTGCAAGCCAATAATACATCAGCGTTGGTTTTTTTTCTTTGGAGCTAATTTCAAACCAAACTGACTGTTAATACAGAAATATCATTTCTATATTCCGCTTTTCTAATCACTTGAAACTTAAATATCGTATTTTAACTTTTCATCTTATTCATAACTAATATCCCTTTAAACCGTGATTATTAATTTGATATAACGTTAGTCGAAGTGAATGAAGCATGAATCGAAAGTCAATTGAGTTTTCTGAGGTAGAAAGCTAGTTGTATCTTCATATGCATGCAGGGGGTATGTTTGAATGGAGTTTTACGGAAACCGAAAGCATTTACCTAAAAGTGACTGTAGGTATATTGTAAAAACTGTTTTGGTATTTGGGGAAAATCAAATATAAAGCTTACTGACTGCTGTACCTCCTTTTATAGAAAATTTAAACCAATTATATCTGTTTGTTTTCCTCACACATTGTTGTCAATATAATGGAATTCTATGCAACTGTCACACAAGTGAGAGGTATAGCTAGCTATAAAATCAGGTATCATCCATCATTTTCAACATAAGGAAGTGCCTGTACCAAATCAGGATTATGACAGTTGTTTTCGAATCGTTTTATGTGTTTGAGCTTTTGATTTTGCGATTTAATGAGGGACTTTCCGTTTTGAATTTTTATTGAAGTTTTGCTATTTTACCTTGTACAAAAGTCAGCAATAAACGTGTTACGAGAGCTGCTCAATGTGTCAAGTGTACGATTTTTTCAGATTATATCCAATAGTTTGCCTGCGACAATTCAACCAATAACTGCGCACAAATTTGTATTTTGCAAACTGACGAATCAATTAAGAATCTAATGGATTAATCACACTGAAATAATCAAACGTAACTAGTTACCAAAGGACAAGTAAACTAGGATAATGTTTCCTTAATTCTTTTGTAGAGGTATGAGGCCTATAATTTTGAAATGATGTACACTTCCTTATACTTGGTATTCTATCATAGAATAACTACTTTATGCGTTGGGCTCAAATGCAGTGAAAGAAAGAATATTTACCATTTTCTGGTGAAACAAATCCATGTCGTATTAAGAAATCCAATGCAATCATTGCTGAACAAGGCCTGAAGTCCTCTAATACAATATTATCCATTACCTATCAAAACCAAAATTTCTTTCAAACTTTTCTAACAGTTAGGACATTACCACATATGATTAAAAACTTAAAACCTTGTTGAGAAAGTCATACTGTGTCTTACTTAGGCTAAAACAGAGTCTATTTTCTAACATACGGTTTATCCATGATTTTTTAATAACTGTACATTGAAGTTTTTATTGTAATTTTATCTTTTCTAAAAGAGGATTGACGAAATAAGAGAAAACTATAGTAATTACACCTTAATGTTGTTAATGTGTGCAATTTACAATTTGACAAACATAAATGGTGTGCCCCTTTACTATAAAACAGGTTTAACCCACCATTATCTTCGGAAAATGCATGTATCAGAACGGGAACAAATTTTGGAATGTACGCACGGACTGACAAGGGTATCACTTAATGCCCCCTCCGCCGCAGCGGGGGCATAAAAAATGCGAAAAGTTATTCCAAATACTGTTAACGCAATTTAAGTGGAAAAACAACTTATTGTTTCGAAAAATTTTAAATTACACACATAATGGGAAAAGTAAGGCTAATATGAAACACCTAAACAGAAATAATTTTATATTATTTCTACAATATGATTATGACTCTACCTTTTCAATAGTAATCATTTCGAAACTGCCAACTTCACCATCAGCATTCACAGGCTCATAATTTGACGGTAGATGTAGGTCAAATACATACTCACACACAGGGAAAACTCCTCGTTTATCTTCAAATATATGGCTGTAATCACATCAAGGTATTGAAATAAATGACATGGTTTCGTAATATTTCTATGCGTACATTTTTCTTATCAACTGGTATCCCTTTATTTGATGTGACAAAATATTGATAGTAAAAACGACATAATGCATTATTCTGTACTAATAGGACATATAATCTACTTCAACTATATATGCGTTTTAAAATCTTTACGACAGAAAAACTATATCTTAGAGCATAGGGTTATAAGATTACCGACGATGGTACAGATTGTATGTTACTGCTGCGAAATGGGAAGTTAACAATTGGAAAGTTGAAATGTGCACGATTGTCTCAGATTCTAGTTTGAAGTCGTCCATCTGGAATAACAATTAGCGAAAAAAGTTAGGTTTCCAGTTACAGAATGATTTGCATTTTTTTAAACAGATTAAATGGCAAAATTACAGTCTATTGCTAAAGGAAGCTTATTGGTTGTTTTAAAAATGTTTAGTTTCTGAAAATATGATAATCATGTACTTCAAATACTTAAGCCTTTGTTTAATAAATTTTGATACTTTTTGATACTTTACAATTAATCTTAAAAAAACTTGTTTCAAATTTGTGTATGCCTCTGTGAACGCGGCCTTAGATAATGAACGTTCTGTATCAACAAAACATACTATATGGTCTCTTTCTCTATATGAACAATCTCCGTTGTTTTTAATGATACAAAAAATTAAGAGAGCGAAAGAGTACCTCACACATCCTACTGCTTTTAGTTTGTCTGTCAGTTTTTTTGGTACTGATGCCTCTTCTGCACATTCTTTAATAGCACATTGTTTGACACTCTGACCTGACGTCAGCCCACCTGCACACTGAAATAAAAATGTCAAAAACACAGAGAAATCTGTTTTACTCAACGTCTGTGTAATATAAAGTAAAGCTGATTAAAAGATATCTTTCATCACGCTATGCAATTAATATTTTGAGATATTTAGCATTGGTCCCAAATTTTACAGTCTCCATTAGTGACATTTTTTTTTTATTGCTTAAAAACTTATATTCTGATCTATACTTACCATGTTATCTAACATATTAGGATATGTAGGCCTAGAGTTTGATCGTCTACCAAGCCACATCATTAACTGGTTGTCTTTTGTAGTATAACCATTGATGTGTACAGAATAAACTATAACACCAAACAAACCTGCAATATTGCTTGATGACTAAGTTTCTTATTTATTTGCAATATCATTCTCATTTATTACATTAATTATTTATCTTCTTTTATTCTTATATTTACATATAAAAATGTGTAATTCTGTATAAATATCTGATGTAATTCTGTAAAAATATCTGAAGTAATTCTGTATAAATATGTGATGGGGTATGATGAGATGACTTAAGCTGTTAATTGTCTCCTTGATAATATCTATGTACGTTTCGGCAATAAAGTTTATCGACAGGTTAAAGGTATTCATATGGGCACAAATTGCACCCTTTAATAGAAGACTTGTTCTTTTTCTGTTATGTGACTAAACTCAGTAAATACCCGTCTTAATTGCATTTAACTGATAAATTCAACAAAAGTTACCATTTTTTATGATATTTTTATCGTTAAATAATCAGGAATTTTCTAAATATACTGCCGAAATTTAATCAACGGAACTTACTTTAAATGAATCAAATGTAAACGGTAATAACTGTCCTTTCCTGGATTTAGATATTTCAGTTTTACACGGGAAACTCTACAATAAAATTTACGACAAAAGGGACGATTTTTTGTTCCCTATTGTTAATTTTCATTTTTGGAAGGTGATGTTCATTTGGCAACATCTTATGGTGTTTATATATCACAACTTGTTCGTTATGCATGTGTCTGTAGTGACTTTTTAGATTTCAATGAACGCAATCTATGTATTACTAATTAAGTCAGGGATTTCGATACCACAAATTACTTAAACCTTTACTAAATTATTCCATAGATATAAAGATTTGGTTTTGAATATAAAAAGAAGATGTGGTATGATTGCCAATGAGACAAATCTTCACAATAGACCAAATGACACAGAAATTAATAACTACAGGTCACCGTAGGGCCTTCTACAAAGCCCAAAGCCCATACTGCATAGTCAGCTATAAAAGGCCCCGAAATGACTATGTAAAACAATTCAAAAAAGAAAAATAACGGCCTAATTTATGTACAAACTAATGAACGAAAAAACAAATATTATATGTAACACAGCAACAAACGACAACCACTGAATTACAGGCAAAAATTCCAGATATTGTTTTCAAATCGAGTAGATATTTCAACTTGTTTAAATTGTCTTTCATGGGTGTATTTTTTTATTTTATGTTTTTTTTTTTTTTTTATTGGGGAGGAGGGGCTCCTTTGGTCCAAGCACCTGACCTTATTGGCCTTATGTTGTGTTTTGTATTTATTTTTAAAAGAACATATGGAAAGTTAAGTTGTTTGTTTTTATTCTATTCAAATTTATGTCATTTAAGTATAGTGAAAAATAAATGTAGGTAGATATTTAAGGTAACAACCAGTCAAGGAAATGCAAATCTGTCATCTTACAAGACTTACATGCCCCTGATCTTTCAACTTTCAGTATAGGATCCTCTCTAGGTGATGATCTAATGTCAATAGTCTGAAATATACATGTAATAAGGTGTATCGTATAACAGACATAATACCTACATCTGATGACCTTTCTTTTCTATGCTACAGGTTATGTGCGTTTCAAGAATGTAGCTGTCAGTATCAAACATTCAGTAAATGTCAGTAGTCATGACAACCTTTATACAAAAATGTAAAATATTGTTTCTCTGATTTCCAAACAAAATGTAAATAGTTCAGTCTCCTTTGATTTGCATTTGAATAGAATTAAATTATATGGTAGAAATAGAAAATAAAAATTTTGTATAAACGAATTTCGGGTTGTTTTAAAAAGCATGGAGTTAAAAGAGGGGCGAAAGATACCAGATGGACATACAAACTCATATGTCATAAATAAACAGACAAAGCCATGGCTAAAAAAGAAAAAGACCCATAGACAAACAATCGTACATAAAACACAACATAGAAAACTAAGGCTGAGCAACACGAAACCCACCAAAAAATGGGGATGATATCAGGTGCTCCGGAAGGGTAAGCAGATCCTGCTCCACATGTGGCACTCATCGTGTTGCTCATGTTATTACAAACCCGGTAATAATTCTAATTCGGTAGGTCACATTCGGGAAAAGGGTACGGGATTGTAGTTACTACATTAGGAACATATCCGTTATCATCTGTGAAACGGATATTCCATAACGGTTAACCAACTCGTGATCGCGTCCGTAAAACTTACAAAGGGATGACTTCAACTTCATTACTTGGAACTCTTGGTTTAAAAGCTTCCTTGTGAGCAGCAACCCTCTATCAAGGAAATCATGATAGGAAATACAAGCCCTGGAATATCGTATCATCTGGGAGATATATACTCCGTATGCAGGCGCTGTTGGAATGTTACTACATAGAAATGGAAAATTCACAATTGGGAAGCTGTAATCATCTCTTTTGTCGTAAAGTCTTGTTTTCAACTGACCCTCATTGTCAATTTATAGATGTAAGTCAAGATATGAGGCAGCCTTAACTGTATCTGTTGAATCTTTTATCTCAAATTAGATGGGATAGATTCGTTCAACATAAGTCACCAAATTTAGAATTATTTAGTGAGAGAACATCATCTATATAGCGGATAATAGTTAATGATAGTTTTCAATTTCTATCTGCACATTTAAATATGTTTCCCATTTTTACGGGAAGATAAAACCAGCACTTTAATTTTTTCAAAAAATGAATTCATAAAAAAATTACAGGAGTTGTATTCTTTTTTCATTATTTTTTCAATATTGTCCAACTAAGAACTAATTTCTATCGTACTGTTCAACCTTTTTGGAATTGCACTAATAATACAATAAAACTCCACAAAATTGTTATTGATATTATACTTTCCAAAAATTCTTCATATAAGTTTTTTTTTTCTGACATTTGATCATTAATATAAAAATCACAACTTTCAATATGTTTGAACTTCAAGATCATCCTGCCATCTAGCCTGTTGTTAAGGATTAGCCATATGGACTGGGTCAGAAAATCAGTATTTCTTTTCAAATTTAAACTTATTTTACAACAAGGAAACATTTTACAGGATAGCATGTTATAAGGCATATTAAGACCTCCATTATAGGAGAAAAGGAGAAAAGATCCTTTATTTCTTAAACTTTCCTTTGCCAACAAAGGTCTCGATGCCATCAACTTGGGCAATATCCTTCATCATAAATCAGTTCACTCGAAAATACCTCCCTATTTTAAAGACCAGTCTGTACCTATTATTCCTTATACCTATACCAAACCAGTTGCAACTAAAATATTCAATTACAAACAAGTTTTGCAGGATCTAAATATTGGTGACTTCAAGTCTAAACCTACTGATTGCACCTGTGCTTATTCCCCATTCATATATAATCTGGCTTGCCACGTTATAACCGGTGACCTAAAAATTGTCAATAACACTTCTCTGCGACATGTGTTATCAAAAGACCCGAAATAACGTGGGCCTAGATCCATCAATTGGAAACACAACTTCAAAATACTGATGGATTCAGTCGAGGATTATGCCAGGCAATGGATTAAACGCGAGAAAGAAGACAAACGGATTAAGGCCGTGAGGTCGTTGATACAAATCAGAATTAAGAAACTGAGTGGGTCTATTAATACCATGCTAAATCAATCCAAATGTTGCAAAACACTTGTCCTACCTCAATGACAAATATGGTGTTGTCCTCGCAGATAAAGCCCAAAACAACATCGTTTTTGTATGTAAATCACATTACATAAACTGCTTGATAAATGAATCAGGATTTGACAATTCACATGGAAACTCAACATATACCCCCGCGACACTTACTAAAGAGGAAATCCTGGATAATCATATGTCTGTTCTATGTTTCTTTGGAATTTCAACCAAAAATTAAAAAAAACTGGATCTTCAAGCACTGTATTGGATACCTAAACTACATAAGTGTCATAACAAACAACGGTACATTGCTGGGTCTTCAAAGTGCTACACGAAACCGCTTTCTAATTTATTAACATCAATGTTATCAGCAATAAATGCCGGGCTTCAAAATTATTGTGAAACTACCTATTCTAGAGGTGGCGTGAATCAGATATGGATACTAAAAAATTCCAAAGATCTTTTAGAGAACATACAATCTAAGACTCTTTCATCTTGCAATAGTATTAAAAGTTTTAAATTTTAAAACATTTGACTTTTCTACACTTTACACAAGTTTTCCAAATTCCAAACTAAAAGACAAATTGAAAGAGTTGGACCTGCTTTGTTTCATTAAAAAGAATGACCACCGTAAATACAAGTATCTTGTTTTAGGGAGGGATAAATCCTTCTTTGTAAAAAATCACTCTGATTCGAACAAAAAATTCTCTGAAACTGACATTATCAAGATGCTTGATTTCTTGATTGACAACATATTTGTTACGTTTGGAGGACGTGTTTTTCAACAAACAATCAGCATTTCCATGGCAACTAACTGTGTCCCTCTTCTAGCCGACTTGTTCCTTTATTCATATGAGGCTGACTTCATACAGGAACTTCTTCAAAAGAAACAAAAGAAGTTGGCAGTATCCTTTAACTTTTCTTTCCGCTATATAGATGATTTTCCCTCACTAAATAATTCAATATTTGGTGATAATGTTGAATGCATCTAACCCATCGAACTTGAGATAAAGGATACAACAAATACAGTTAAGTCTGCCTCATATCTTGACTTACATCTAAAAACTGATAATGAGAGTCGGTTGCAAACAAAACTTTACGACAAAAGAGATGATTTCAGCTTCCCAATTGTGAATTTTCCATTTTTATGTAGCAACATTCCAACAGCGCTTGCATACGGAGTATATATCTCCCAGTTGATAAGATATTCCAGGGCTTGTATTTCCTATCATGATTTCCTTGATAGAGCGTTGCTGCTCACAAGGAAGCTTTTAAAGTGGTGAAATTGAAGGCATCCCTTCGTAAGTTTTACGAATGCCATCACGAGTTGGTTGACCGTTATGGAATATCCGTTTCAAAGATGATAACGGATATATTCCTAATGTCGTACCTACAATCCCGTCCCCCTTTTCCCGAATGTGACCTACCGAATTAGACTTTTTTTTCGGGTTTGTACTAACATGAGCAACACGACGGGTGCCACATGTGGAGCAGGGTCTGCTTACCCAGCACCTGAGATCACCCCCAGTTTTTGGTGGGGTTAGCGTTGCTCAGTCTTTAGATTTCTATGTTGTGTTTTATGTACTATTTTTGTCTGTTTGTCCTTTTTTTTTTTAGCCATGACGTTGTCACCTTATTTTCGACTTAAGAATGTGAATGTCCCTCTGGTATCTTTCGCCTCTGTTTTATAGAATTCAGACTTTGCCACTGATTGCTTTACTTTATATGATTTTCCTTTCCGTAACGTATTGAAATATAGGTTTTAAATCTCCTTCAGAACCTTCTCTGGGGTTTAGGAACGACAGTAAGGACATGAACCAATATAAGGAGTGCTCAAGTTTTTTATAACTTTAACATTCCAATATATGTCACTGAGCTATGTGTTTACCCAAGTATATAGCAATGATTTGAAACTGTTAGTCTTAATCAGCTGTAACTACACAAGCAAGCTCAAATCAAATACCAAATAGTTTGAACCTCCGTGAAAGATTCAAACAAAACATTTTGCTGGCAAAAGTTTTTCCATACTACCTATTTTGACCCAATCCATATGGCTTCAGTTTTGTCAACATGACACTTCATTGATTAAGGACAAAGGAAGAATCCTCGGCATATTCACTCAATAAAAATTCTGAGTCATTGATTGATAAAACTATTTTATTTGTTGTAGTTTATATTTTGCATTCGTTTTCGCTAGTTGATTAAATTTTGTCACAACGGCTGTAAAATGATTAGGTATAAAAAATGTTCTTTCAGTATCGGTAGTTACTATCTTCTTTCCACGCTTTTTATTTTTCTTTCATCACAGTTTTTCCTGTCGCACTTCAGGTGTGCGATTGCCGAATTTCATTTCAAACGAGAATAATGGTTAGGGTGACTGTATACAAAAACGCTGTCGTTGAATTATAGTACAGGAAGATAGTGGTTCAATAGTACACTTCTAAAGATTTGGATAAAATAAATGATTTTCTTTTAAAAGAAAGTATATGTACACGTGTAAAACTAAGTCATTCAAGTATAGAAAACACATGCATCCTTAAAGGCTTTTGGTAAATGAGAACGGTCATATGAACTTATGTAGTTCAAAATGCCTGAACTTTTATAGATGTTCAGGTCAAATTCAGACAAGAGAACGCAGTTTTTCTGTGTACCGCAATGACATTGATATTTGAATATTTTTAGCTGTAGTAAAATTTGTGACATTGTTCAAATTTTAATACTATTATACTACAATTTGAAATTAATCATAAAAAATACAAATATATTAGTACATGTATCCAGTTTTCGTATTACTATTATCATTATAGATAAAGGTCTAAAATATATATAAAAATAAGAAGATGTTGTATGATTGCCAATGAGACAACTCTCCACAAGAGACCAAATGACACATAAATTAACAGCTATAGGTCACCGTGCGGCCTTCAACAATGAGTAAAACTCATACCGCATAGTCAGCTATAAAAGGCTCCGAAATGACAAATGTAAAAACAATTCTTAGCGAAAACTAACGGTCTAATTTACGTACAAAATAATGAACGAAAAACAAATATGATATAGAGCAACAAACGAGAGTCACTGAACAGGCTCCTGACTAGGGACAGGCACATACAGAATTTGGCAGGGTAAAAATAATTTGAAGGCGCCAACCCTACCCTAACCATGGCCAGTGTTGTAACAGTTCAACATAAGAACAAACTTTATAAATCAGCTGAAAAGGGCTTAACTCATTCATCAGATGGATACAAAGCAGAAATACATCTAACAGAAATACAGAGGGAACGTGGATAGGTACTTATACATCCCCACAACAAAAAGACACTAAGTACAGATATGAAAGTACTCGTAGTTACTGACAGCTAGTTCAAAACCAAAAACAACTAATAAAACAATCCGGCATCTAAGACTAAAATATCAATCAGTGCACATCCAACAACCAATGAAATTAGCGTAAAGACGTCATATCTAAATCTCCGGGCTCGATAAACAACATCTCCACAAAAATTAGGATGTGGTATCCCGTTTGAAATAAGTTTTCTACAGGTACAACCAAACTTCCAAACCAAATCTTTAGATTTATGGAAAATTTAATAAAGGTTGTAAGTAATTTGTGGTATCGAAATCCCTGACTAAAAGACTGGGTCTGGGGTATAAATAGCAGCCAATAAGAAAAATGAAGGGAAATTCAAGTTTCTTTGCAGGTTTCATGATTGGGAATCATTTTTAAGTTTTACTACATAAATAATATAAAGTTTAACTTGATATTATTCTCATAAGTGCAGAACATACTTATGAAAAAATATAAGTTAAAATAAAGTAATTTGATAAATTAGTTTTTATGTGATTGTAAAATCAAATTCAGAAGTGGTCAATATTTTGAATTTCAAATGGTTTGATTGACTCACTTGAGGTGGAGCCTCCTAATGTTTGTAAACACAACAGCATGCACATGCTACAGTCTAAAAATAAATGAAAACCCTACCTTTTTGCTAAACACAGACAAGATACAATCCTCACATAGATCCAAGAATATTTGCAACTAGATTAATTCCTTCATAAATACAATAGACCTCCTCAGAATATTTATAGTTTAAAAAAATTCTCAAAGTATGTTTGAAAATGTGTTAATTGGCTAAATGATATTGTTCACAAATTTAATTTGTATATATATAATTATTCCCACATGTGGCCCATGTATGGTACATTTGGTAAATTGGGGAACCATGATCTTACTGATTCAATTACACATTTTGATATCAAGTCTCGCCAATGATAAACATAGTTCCTTCTTCTGGGATCCTGACGGAGAGCTGCACGTTTTCTTTCTAGATATCTAGGATCCTGCCATACATTTCTATGGAAAAGATTTGTCCAGAAACCTTTATAGTCCGTTTGTCTCAAGGAAGAATTTCTTATATTTGCCATTTGTATTTCACTCTACCACCACATTTGTCTATTATGTTCATGTGTTATGCACGTTTGCATAAACAGTACTGACATTCTTCAAAATTATCATTTTGCTCTATCAAAAAATCATCAAAATCATCTGAATTTCCTGTCCCATTTGTCTCTTTATTTTCTTCTTCGTTTTCTTTAATTTCAATTTCTTTATAATTCCAGTTATGGTGAGAAAATGAATTATAAATAGTTTCTTTTGTTCTTTTGTAACTTCATGAGCCAAGATAGATTTTCCTTGATTTACACTGTCGTCCATTTTCAGTTGATGGCATAGATATGACCAGAAACTTTGCCCTCCAAAAATGTGAACCAAATGCTCCAAGAGAAATTGAAAATAAAAGGAACTACTGGGGGGAAATGAATCCTATTTTTTAAGTAAAAGGAACTAATTCGTGTTTGTAACTGCTCTTTTATTTTGTATTAGATAAATCCTGAAAGAAACTCAAGTAATGATAAACCCCAGCACCATAAATTTTCTCTCAAAGACTTTCCACTATCTTGGCGAGAACTGTTTACATATGTGTATGTTTGTGTAATATTATATTTCAGGACAAGTGCAATCTACAAAGAGGGATGGAGAATGTAATCCTATCCTGTTATATTATTTGTTTTTGTCATTAGTTATTAATAATTTAAAAAAAAAGAATTCTTATAAATGTATCTTTGAAAAAGAATATAAAAATAAGATAAAGACCTAATCTTTAGATTATAATTATGTTTTTTGTCATATTTATTATAGCATATTTACCATTCTAATAAAGAAGAGGGCTTTAAAAGTTTTGCAGCAAATATATTTGCATTCAGAATTACCAAAGGACCATTTAATTAAATAGGAAAACTTTTGTTTGATAACAGTGTGTGGAAGTGTAGTGTAAAGAGTTGAAAAGTCAAAACTGTCAACAGAATCAAAAGGACCATCAAAAGCACGTAATTTATCTAAAACATCCAAAGGATTTTTTACACTGCAAAAGTAGTCAATTCCACTATTTTCATATGTTTTATTACAAAACTTACAATATATATATCTTCATTTTTTCGTTTATTTGAGGACAAGAAAGTTTCTCAATAAAAAGACAAATTAATTTGATATACAATGTATTAGTGAACACAACATCATTAACTTTTTTACAACAATTGCTCTTGTTTGTTGATTGATTCATAATTATAATAGGCTTTACATAATCTACGTTCACGACATTTATTTTAACATTGAAAAAATGTGTATGTATTAGCTTTCAACATCTTAATTGTTATACATATTTCTTACTTCATTCCTCCATCCATTTAGTGTGTCTAATACGTTTTGTTCTCTCAAATCTTTCAGTACTTCGTGAACTGTATCACTTCTTTCTTTAAATGTTCTCAGGTCATCAGACAGTTTCAGTTTGGAAGAGGAGGCGATGAACACATCTTTGTATTTCTGTAGATGACAGAGAATGTCCCGACGTACTATTCCTACTTGTTTGTCACCGACGTAAAATGGTAAACAATTTTGTTTATAGGATCCTGTGGAATCAACCATTTAAAATTGAAATACATTACATAATATATATTAAATATCAGGAAACCTTTTAGAAATAAATTGTCAAACTAATTAACATTATTATAAAATTGGACATAAATAGTCGTCTAAATGTATCATGAGCTATAAAAAGTTTTAAGTGAACCTTTTTTTATCTAGATAATCAAGTGGTTATGGTGGAACGTCCTACAGACATTGTTCAATTTGTTTTTCTTTCATTTTGTTCAATGTATCTACTATTTAGAGAGTTCTGAAAGTTCTAAGCATATAATGAAAGATATTCCCAACATCTATCAATTTTGAATTACACCAATCTCGTGAAAATTTGCCCTGTCTTCTTATCTTTTTGAGAAACTCTACAACATTTTTCAAGGCAAGTATAAGCACTACTTAATTTTACGTTGTGTTCATTATTACACGTAAATGTGCTACCTTTGAATTTATTTAAGGAATGACTAATATTTTTTTTCTGTCTATGAAGAAATAACATCAAAAATGTGGTGCACACTGAATAACCCGCGTATTTGGATATTTAAAAGTGTGCACTACAATTTTGAGGTTATCTCGAATAGACAGAAAAAATATTACAGTCATTCCTTTAATATAATTTAATTCTAAATTCCATTTTATAGGAGTATATCATGAAAAACGTTGATGACGTGACAGTCACATGACAAAATTATGTTTATGAGCTGATTGAAAAAATCGTTCAGCCAATCAGAAGACGTGTTACATCCAAAATTATTCGCATTTAATGTAGAAAAACGCGGAATATACCAAAGGGATTAAGTCGAAGAGAAACTGGCAACGTAATGGCATAAAGAACAAATAGATGAGGAAAAGGCATATCTACAAAATAAAGCAGAAAAAACTAAAGACTGAGCAACAAGAACCCCACTAACATTTCGGGGTTATTTCAGGTGCTCTGGAAGGCTAATAAGATCCTGTTCCTTTAGTGACACTGTCATGTTGCTCATGGTCAGCATAATTCAGTGATAAGCAAATTCAATGATAAGTTTCATCCGCTGATCTCACAACCGAGAAAAGAGAACAGCATTGTGGTTACATCAATTGGCAACTTGGGACACAGATATTTTATAACGTAATCCTCTGTCGAGGAAATTGTGATATGAAACGCAAACTCTTGAATATCGTTATATATGTGAGATATATACTCCATATGAAGGCGCTGCTTGAATATTGCTACAGAGTATATAGAAATGAAAAGTTCACAATTGGAAAGATGAATGAATGTGTATAATAATTTTTTTTTTTTTTTTGTCTTTTTTAATTTCAAAATGATAAGCTATGCATGACATCATGAGACCATTTGTGTTTGGGTTTGTTTGCTTATCTAGTCGTCGAACTTCAAATGTAGGCTGAATCTTTGCATGTTCCTTTATTATGTATATTCAGAGGAAAATATAATAATTTTATACATTCTTACATTTACGTTTTTTTCCAAACATTTTATGGGATTATGTAAAAAGCTCACTCATCCATATCTACATTTAACAATTATTTCGTCTTTTTTAGCATATTATTAATATTTACCTTGTATCAAGAAATTATTACATTTTTTCACCACAGTTATGAAATTTCTGGCTGCCATAATTTATGTATATATTTCGACTTCTGCCCGTAATAACGATTATCAAACCTAATACTTTCAAACGTAGTCTACAAAGTCACAAAAATATGTTTACCTATAGTGTACAAGGAAGAAAATCCCGTTTAACAAACGGTCTTATATGCAGTAGTTAAAGTTCCTCGTTTTGGTTGACTTAAGATAGATTGGGTATATTTTTCTGAGCATTACTTATGGGCATGTTGCAGAAATACTTAGTTGGATTAAAAATATTTTACCAAGAATTGTTCAATATACAATAGAAACATTTAAAACTTGAAATTTAAAGATGAAAAACTAAACCGAATATAATAAACTGTAGGAACGAACCTAAAATTAGATACGCCAGAGCATGGGCTAAACGAGAAGAAGTTGAACTGGACACTTTGTCAGAATGGGTCAAAACAATCAGGTCTCTGATAAAACGTCGCATTCATAAGTTGAAAAACTGTGTGAATGATCGACCAAAGTCCATTTTCAGAGACAAAAAGGGTGTGAAATGTCTATCATCTCTTAATGATAAGTATGTTGTTGTTCCTGCGGACAAAGCTTCAAATAATATTGTCTTTGTATGTAAATCGTATTACTATGAATGTCTTGTAAAAGAATTTGGAATAAATGAGCACTCAGGTAATCCCACATACAAAGACATGTCATTTGACAAGGATGAGATTTTGGCGAATCATAAGTCCTTTATGGCTTCAAAGAACATTACATTGAATAACAAATCAGAGGACTTATCTTGTTTGTATTGGATACCTAAGCTTCACAAAATTCCGTACAAACAACGGTACATTGCCGGCTCATCTGCATGTTCCACCAAAGAATTGTCCATTAGATTGACTAAAATACTGTCCGCAGTGAAAGAGGGTCTTCAGAAATACTGTGAATCTGTTTACTCGCGTAGTGGTATTAATCATATGTGGATTCTTAAAAACTTTAAAGAACTTCTGGATAATTTTAAATCTCGGTCTTTTTTCTAAATTTAGTTTTATCAAAACTTTTGATTTTTCAACCCTGTATACCACCATTCCCCATGTGAAATGAAAAATCGCCTAAAAGAAATAATCCACAATGCCTTTCAACATAAAAATGGTAGCATACGCTATAACTTTATTACTTTGGTATACCATAAGGCATATTTTGTTAATAGCGAACAAAAGGGTAAAACATGCTACACAGAGGAACAAGTGATCAGTATGCTGGAGTTTTTTATCGGCAATTTTTTTTATTGAATTTGGAGGTAGACTTTTTCAACAAATTGTCGGCATTCCTATGGGAACGAACTGTGCGCCTCTCCTTGCCGACCTCTTCTTATATGAATCGGAGTTCCTTCAGACACTTGTCAAAAACAAGAAGATCAAAGAAGCCAGATTATTTAATTTCACTTTCAGATATATTGATGATGTTCTTTCCATTAACAATCCGAACTTTTCTGATTGGGTTCCATTAATATATCCCCAGAACTAGAAATTAGAGAAACAACAGACACGGCTTTCTCCGCCTCATTTTTAGACTCATACCTCGAATTTGACATACACAGTCATCTCAGTACCAGAATTCATGACAAACGAGACGATTTTAATTTTAAAATTATCGATTTCCCCCACCTTAGTAGCAATATACCAACTTCACCTGCATATGGGATATACATTTCCCAACTTATTCGGTATGCAAAGGCTTGCAGCTCCTACTCAGACTTTGTAAAACGTCACCAGCGCCTGAGCAGAAAGTTGATGAACCAGGGGTATGTCAAAGAACGTCTCGTCCTTTTTCCAAAAAAGGTTCATCGGAAGGTACCAAGACCTTGTTGATAAATATTCCGTATCAACTTCACAAATAATACATGATGGTCTTGAAGTATAGATTCTGCGTACTGACGCTGTTTATCATCTTAAGGTAATTCAGGAGTATACCGCCATCTTGAATTGTACAATCACAGTACATAATCGGTGTAGTTCTTTGCCCAAATCTGCAAATTTGGAAACAGATTTGCAATTTATTGGTTACACTGATTATTTATATAAAGAAAACTTACTGATTCATTGCATTATCGAGAATGTTTTAACAAATACCAAATATTTGTGTTTTTAGAATCAATTTTTCAAATAAGTCATTTAAGGGGAGATAACTCTTTTAGTACAAAATTTATACTGGACATATAGGGAAATTTTCATTTTTTACTTGTAGCAAGAAAACAAGTTCGGTGACTTCATTTTTTCTTTCTATTTTCTTAAAATATATTATAAAACCTATCTTCTCATATTTTATTTCAAAATTCTATCTTTTAGATTTCTTTTTATGCACAAAAACGTGTTTTTTCATGAACAATCCAAGCAAATTTTGGCAATTTTGAACGACTCGTACCTTGAAAAATAGCGCGGTGACCCATACTTTTTATTATTTTTTTGAAAAGAGCATAGTAAAATCTTCATTTTGGCAAAGTATAAGAAAATTCTGTCATTTTTTTTCTATACCCCTGAACTACCTTAATAACGTGTTAAAGTGTTCTTTTATTTGTCTTTATTAATATTACTTTTACTGTTTGGTCTGTTTTTGGTGATATACATTTGACGTGGCTCTGTACTTATGCATCCCGTCATTGTGTTGTTTGTATTATTTTTCATTTTTACTTGTGTGCTTCGTCCGTGTCACTTTTTATCTATCTTTGATACATATGACGTGTCTCTGTACTTTGAACATCCCGCCATTGTGTTATCGTTCTATTATAATTTTTGCATTCTTTGAACGACAAAATTATTATATATCTCTACCTGTGTGACGTTTACATTCTGACGTCAAACACGCGATTCTACGCCAGAGTTAAATGTTAAAATTACGATTCGGTCCCAGTGCTTAAAATCCCTCGATCCTTTATGGGTTGATTTGGCATACATAAATAAAATACAAAAATAAATAAGCAATGAACGAGGTTGTTAAATGTGATATATGCTTTTTTGTGCTTCTTTGTTTAATATTTGTTTGTTTTTGTTGTGATTAAGATTGTGACACGGTATTGACTGCTGTACCCCTATTTTGACATTTTTACCTATTATGTCTGTTTGTTTTATTCACGCATCGTTGTCAATATAATGGAATTTTAAGCGACTGTCATACAAGTGAGAGGTTTAGCGCTATAAAACCAGGTTCAATCCACCATTTTCTACATAAGAAAATGCCTGTACCAAGTCAGGAATATGACAGTAATTGTCCATTCGTTTGATGTGTTTGAGCTTTTGATTTTGCCATTTGATTAGGGACTTTCCGTTTTGAATTTTCCTCGGAGTTCAGTATTTTTGTGATTTAACTTTTTTCTGTATCGGTCGTTTATTAGAACTGGCATTGTGTGGGTTTCTGGGACAATCATTTCACTGTATACTGGGTAACTCCATAAAGGTTTTCGTCCTTTTTCTGTCCTAAGGGCAAAGTTTAAAATTTTTTTTAAACCTTTGGTACATGCAACGCTTTCAATGTTAAGTGTGCACCAAACAATTTACGATGTTCACTATATTCTAGTTACTGGTAAATGTGAAAAACATTTTCTTTCTTTTTTCTGGCTCAAGGGCAAAAATCAAATTTACAGAATCATATTGGACATATAAAACTGTTACAGTGTCGATTAGACATGAAATACCATGTTATCTTTAATGGTCTGAGATGAGTTCTAAGACAATCAAATTTTTCAGTTTCGATCCCATTTGGAACATGCCACCAGAAGCAACACAAACATGTTAACAACATCTATTAAATTGCTTTAAATAATATAAAAGGTATGATTCATACAATAACTTCTTGCGCCAAATACTTTACAAGACTACATGTTTGTCTCAGCGTAAATATCAAAATTATTTTAAACCTTCGTCTTCAACTGCAAATTGGCATATGTAGTTTGACTTGTGGTTGAAGCTTCAACTTTCTATCCTAACTATTCTTAATAATATTTAAATAGTTTGAACGATTTCACTATTTACTGGTTTTCATAACATTCGTGTTCTACCATAATTCTGTCCTTAAGACTTGTAATTAACTGCCGACACAGTTTACATTCATAGCGTTATTATTGTGGCGTATTACAAGATTCTGGTATGTGTTGCTGCTGGGATTGAGCACGGAGGTAATAATAAAAGAAACATTTAAGTCCTCCATCATTTTATTTTTTTTATTTTTTTTTTTTTTTTTTTGGAATTGATGTTCATCCCGAAAAATGCAGGACGCAATTTACCAATGGGGAGCAATCAAAACCGTTAGTCGTCGAAAGGCAGTCAGCACCACGACAAAATGAAAAAAAGCAGACAACAATTTGGAAAACACTGCATAGAAAAATAGACATTGACAACATGGCCCTATCCACGTTTTGAACTACTAAGGTGGTGTGGAGGAAAAAGTTGATCCTGCTCCAATAGTCGCACTCGTGGTTTTTATCCATGTCTCGAGTGAACATTCGGTGGTAAGTTTCATTTGATAATGTTATAAACGAGGAAATGAGGGTGGGGTTTTGGCTACGATAAGCGAGATATATCCATGGTAGAAATTGACTAGTACATGAGTATGAATAATTTCTTTTGTAATGCTCTTAGTATACTGAATCTTTAAAAAAAAAGTTAACCCAATACAATTGTATATTTATTATGCTTAATTTAGTATTATTGCACTCAGTTTTTTCGTTTTACTTTGACTTTTAAATTGCTTCGGCTGTGAGAGTTCTTCAGAAAGATTGATCCAGAAAAGCGCTCAGAACGTTTTCTGTCTGAAATTTAAGACTTACATTAATTTAATTGATTGGTGAAATAGAAAATGCTTTATTTTAAAATTATTTTGATAAAAAATAACAAATACACATGAACGTAAATTACAAACTTCACGCTCTTGTCAAATATTGCACATTAATGAAACAAAATAATCGAATCTAATAATATTTTCAATTAACAAAATAATTGATAAAAATGATCACGTTTGCTAGGATATTTCAATATAATTTTTCACCAGCTTCCTTGACTTAGCATGTTTCCATGCAAAATCCAGTCTACTAACAACTTCAACTGTCTTCTTTGAGTATTTCATTCGTCTTAAGAACACAAGACATCCTTGATTGGCAGATACATTACTTATGCGTGACATAATGTTACTTTTCTGATATTTCGACTGAAATAAAACATCTTCCCATTTAGTCGTCTGCATTAACTTTGATTTCCTTTGGTCGAAGACACGACTGTACACAACATGCAGTTTTCTACCTGGTTTGGTTTGAACTGCTAGTTCATACACACCCTTGTCATTTGAAAGCTTTGGAAATGCTACCATTTTCTTCCAGTATCTATTGGCATTATGTAAACGACGAGGCATGAATTTATTCGAGTGAAGATCTTCAGGGGAATAAACAAGTAGCCAGCTGGTTGATGAATTACACGAACACATTTTATCGTATTGTGTTGTACTCAAGCTTTCTCTGAATTCCTACAAAAAAGAAACAGGTCTTTACTTACTCTTTTCTATAGCGTGCTTCTAACGATATGTCTTGCGTTTAAAAAATCCAACTATCCTCTTTGGTGGCAAAAACTAAACGCATTCATACGTTTGTTGATGTGGTTCATAAGTGTTTCTCGTTTCTCGTTTTTATATAGATTAGACCGTTGGTTTTCCCGTTTGAATGGTTTTACACTGGTAATTTTTGGGGCCCTTTATAGCTTACTGTTCGGTGTGAGCCTAGGCTCCGTGTTGAAGACCGTACTTTGACCTGTAATGGTTTACATTTATAAATTTTGACTTGGATGGAGAGTTGTCTCATTGGCACTCATACCACATCTTCTTATATCTATATAATATTTAATTGTAGTCTATCTTGTATACATATATATATTATACCTAATATCATATTTTTACATACTAGATTTTATGGCGTCATAAGAAAGTTCAACATATCATATAAAATGATCCATTCAAAAATATTGCCGCAAAAATATTTTTAAAGATAATGAAAATAAGTACATACCTTTAATGGCCGTTTTAACTTTGCTTTCTTCCTTTGAATATTTTCGTTATCAACTGCTTTTGTGTCCGTTGCAATAGCAGATGCCTTGCGTTTTCTACAAATTGGTATCACTGTTGCAATTCTAGCAGAAGTTGATGGACTATGAACTGTAACTGTCGTCCCGCTTGTTGTACTTTTCGTAGAGTCACCTCTGCGTAAAGTTCCAAATATACCTTCAACATCCTTTGGAACATTCTCAGATGTACCTAAGCGCGATCGGACTTCGTTTTCATAGTTCTGAAATTTAGAAAAATTAAGTATAGGCATGTTGGAACTGCAATCACGAATATAATACATCAAATCTAATGGAAAATCAGTTGGCCTTTTTCTTTTGTGTTCGTTGTATGTGTTTTGTTTTGATTTTCTCTATCTCTTTTCTTTAATATATATATATATATATATATTATTTTTCATTTTGCAGTTTGAATATTTATTTTATTACGATCGATTACATCAAAATTAATCATGCATGCAATATTAGCAGACTTAACAGGGTCAGCGATAAGATATCAAATGTCTATTTATAGACAACGAGTGGTGATAGATGCAGGCAGAGATCAGAAAACGAATTTCTATTTATAGTAATTAAGGCTCATCAAAATTTTCGTCAAAATATAAAAAAAAATAATATATATTTCTTTAAGACGACAGGATGATGAATATTCGGTTTTAATCTGATAAATGTGAAATTGTAAAATGTTTGTTAGGAGATTTTGAAATTTGTTTATTTATGTTAGATTTTTATAATTTGCAGTGTATATAATGTGCGAATCCTGAAATACTATTTTCACTGTATCCGTTATGAATTTCTAATGTAGAATGATAAATAAACAGACGACAAATTCATTATTTTTTAATAAAATAAGAAATAAGATATAATGTGTACTGTTTTTATAAATTCATGATATAGGCATGAGATGCGGACGGGTTTTCATCGCGCCTACAGCCATCCATGTGTAAAATTGATACACAAATAGATAAATATTAAGAATAGTTGACGAACAGAGCGTGCAAGAGATTTAAAAGCAGCAGTTAAGTTTCATTTGCAGAAAAATGTACCATTTAACATTGAATTAAATTCCACTATGCTGTTTTCGTTATGCGATTCATGTTTACTGTCGAATAATGATACTAGACTTTTATTTTCATTGTAGGGGCGATTCATTTCTATTGTACATGCGATGCATTTTCACGGAAGGAAATTAATTAATTTTCATCATATAACGTTTTAATTCAGCCGACTCTCTAACAAAAATTATGAAGTCAGAAGGATTGATTATATGTGACCCGCGACGACATTTCCAGGCTTATGGAGGTAGAACATCATTGTGAGAAAAACGCTGTTAACTATATGTGACTAGCCACTTCCAGGCTTATGAGGGTACATAGTCTAAAATTTGCTTTTTGTATATTTATCTAGAACATTCTGAAGCAAAAAACCGTCTGTCATGTTATTATGACCCATTTTTTGTAATAACAATGAAACGAGTCATTTCGAATACCGACATGATAATGAGACTGTTCGATGACGAATTTTTCATTATCGAAGACAATAATTTATAAAAAAAATATTATTGTATTTTAATGGCGCTTAGTAATCTTCAACAGCGTATTTGAATAAAAATTTCAAACAAATTAAATTTACAACATTACAAACAGTTCTTAGCTCTATTTAAGAAAATGTAATTTAAACTTGTTAAAATGAAGTTAGTATAAAATTTGTCAAAGAAAGTTTTTAGAATTCCTTTTTTTATTAAATTTGTCTTTTAACTTCGATTTATGGTGCATGTCTCTATACATAGTATGCGACGCGTAGCAGTTTATAATAAGTTGTTATTATACATGCATTAAGTACGGTGCATTTATTACATGTATTTTGGAATATATTTTAGACTCCATTTGTGAAAATCTATAGAGCAGAGAATTTTGATTTTTTGTATCAATTTAAAATGTAGATTCAAATATTTTTTACTTCAAAACTTCTTCAGAACTTATACATGATGTATTATATACTAGTCAACAAAAGAACCGATACACAAGTTTGAACTTTAATTTATCATAAAATATAATAAATAGGAAAAACTGTTAAATTATCCAATGAAAAACATTCATTTGCAAAGCAAATGCACATGATTTAAAGAATCTGACCAAATTGGAAAGTGAGAAAATACCGTGTTATTGAACACAGGGGTCAAATTCATTTTGCGGAAAATGATTACAAAAGTCGGCACTTAATTTTGAAGATAAGAATTAAGTATTCATATATCTGCAAAGACGTTAAAAATTTTAAGCAGACCATGTTTAAGTTTAAAGTTTCAAGTTCTAATATCGAATTTTGAATTTTGGGGTGAAAATACGATTTTTGAAATAACAAAAATTGCAGAAAAATAAATTCGCGTATTTGCCTTGAATCAATGGTTTTGATAAGAAAATAACACTCTGTAAATATTAGACCAATTGGGCAATTGTTTACCTTGTTACAGTGTATCCAATTTCATTATATATGGAAAATACATTGCCTTGTATCGTTTCTTTTGTTGACTAGTATAGTTCAGTGTCAGCGAAAAAGAAGCCAAGGTAAAGTGTTTGTCTCTTCTTCACAAATACGTATACAATTGAATCTCGATATTTATCATGTTTATAATAGTTAACGGCGTTTTACTAACAATGACGTTCTACCTCCATAAGCCTGGAAATGTCAATAAATTCCGTAAAAATAGCATTTATTGCTAATATAGTCAACTCTATTTTCTCTAATAATTTGTCAAGATCCAGATCTATATGTAGGATAAAATTTATCCTTTCATACATGTATGACACGCCAACATTGAATAAAATTGAGAATGGAAATGGGGAATGTGTCAAAGAGACAACAACCCGACCACAGAACAGACAACAACAGAAGGTCACCAATAGGTCTTCAATGCAGCGAGAAATTCCCGCACCCGGAGGCGTCCTTAAGCTGGCCCCTAAACAAATATATATACTAGTTCAGTGATAATGGACGTCATACTAAACTCCAAATTATACACAAGAAACTAAAAGTAAAAATAATACAAGACTAACAAAGGCCAGAGGCTCCTGACTTGGGACAGGCGCAAAAATGCGGCGGGGTTAAACATGTTTATGAGATCTCAACCCTCCCCCTATACCTCTACCCAATGTAGAAAAGTAAACGCATAACAATACGCACATTAAAAGTCAGTTAAAGAGAAGTCCGAGTCCGATGTCAGAAGATGTAACAAAAGAAAATAAACAAAATGACAATAATACATAAATAGCAACAGACTACTAGCAGTTAACTGACATGCCAGCTCCAGACCTCAATTAAACTGATTGAAAGATTAGGCAGCAACCATTTGATTTTCTGGGGGGGCTATGGATTTTTTTGGAAAAAAGTTTGTTTCCAGTTTTGGAGAAAAATAATTTGTTTTGACCCTGAGAAAAAATTTGTTTGTTTCACCCTCAGCTGCCACTATATGTAATGCTAAAATTGAAAGAAAAAATTGTTTTCGACTTGTCGCCAAAAAATAGATTGTTTTTCGCCAAAGGCGAAAAAAAGTTTGTCGAAAAAATCCATAGCCCCAGAAAATCAAATGGGCTTTATGTCTTCATCATATGAATATCAGGCACAATCCTCCCATTAGGGTTTAGTATCATACCATCATAAAATATATGAGAAGAGCATAACCCGTGTCATGCCAACAACTGGTTTTTAAATAAGGCCGAGAAAAAAAAATCTGTGTTTCCGGTAACCCGACCCTAATTTTTTTATTGGATCTTCAAAAAAAAAAAAAAAAATTGGTATCAACCGACCCTGATTTTGACACAGTCTTCTGTTAATCAACATATTTATTTATCTAACTTGCTTCTTCTGGCACAGAAAGCCAGTAAAACATTTTATTTATGTCAAAAGGTATTCCAAATAGGTTAAAATCAAAGAAATTTGCACAGCAGGTGCTTCAAAAACATTGCAAATGGCCGCACTTCCGGTATTTGAAACTAATTACGGACCCGGACTTGGAAAAACCATGATAATTTTCCGGATTTCGTTTACAATGTAAAAAAAAAAAAAAAAATCCGACCTACCGACCCTATTTTTCAAAATGATGTTACCGGAAACACAGATTTTTTTTTTTAGGCCTAATGTGTTTAGTTCCGATGCAAAGACCCTATAAGTGAATCAATATTAAAGCCAAAATATGCAATCTTTAATGACCTGACAACAGTATCGTAACTATATCCCTTCTTAATAAGTCTATTTAAAGTTTTTGTTAGCTTCTGAGGTGAATACTGACATTTTTGTGCTTTATAAAGAATATTACCATAAAAGATTGGATGATTGATTGATTGATTGATTGATTGATTGATTGTCTTTATTTCCTCCAATATATGAAGATTGACATATAGTTAATACATACAAATGGAAATTAACAAGCTATATACAACATATTATGAACACAATATGTCAAAAAGGTCATTACACTACATGATGTTTATAATGTCAAACACATAATAAATACAAAAAAAAAGGGAGAACAAATGCACATACAACTTTAGATATAAGAAGATGTGGTATGAGTGCCAATGAGACAACTCTCCATCCAAGTCAAAATTTATAAATGTAAACCATTATAGGTCAAAGTACGGTCTTCAACACGGAGCCTAGGCTCACACCGAACAGTAAGCTATAAAGGGCCCCAAAAATTACTAGTGTAAAACCATTCAAACGGGAAAACCAACGGTCTAATCTATATAAAAACGAGAAACGAGAAACACTTATGAACCACATCAACAAACGACAACTACTGAACATCAGATTCCTATTTAGTGACCAAAATTAAAATTATGGTAAAATAAAACACTTTTTGGAGTGATTGTACAATTTCAACATATGACCCGTTAAGCACAGCATCAGTTGTTTCCACACATCAGAGTTCAGTTGTTTTACATAATCATTTACTCCACCAAGTAATGTCACAAGCATATTGTCTTCGTCCTGCTGAAATAGTTTTACAGAATCTTGTACCGATATTAAGTTGACTATCGCATAGAACATTTCATTTCGAATATCAACAACATGTTCACAGTTTAGAATCAAGTGTTTTACAATATCATCAGTATAATGGTTACATAAAGTACATTGTCCACTCTTAATTGCAACGGATCCTAAACGAATTATAGCTGAAAGTCTGACAAGTCTATGATCTGTAAGACAAGAGTGTATTTTAAAATAACGGTTGAGTTCCGGTCGACGTTGAACAGACAGTATCCATCTATTTTCTTCAAAAATTGTTATAGACTGACTAACTATTTTGGACCAAAGTCGTTTATCTGGAATATATGCCTCCTCTATATAACTTTCAAGGAATGATAACATATCATATTTCGCTAAAGTTTGTATAAGATCATAAGTTATTGATGATTTCGCCAATTCTTCACTGAGTATTTGACCAAGTCGTAAATTAAACAGTTGCTTATGAGTAGTAGTAACAGACGCTCTACATAATCTACCCAGAAATAAAATCTTAAATTTGCCAATAAGACCTTCTATTGTCCAAAGACCTAAATTACTTATACAAGAGTCATTTGGTGACCTTTTATCAAAACAAAGGATAAATCGTGTGAAATATCGCTGAGCTTGTTCTAACATTCCAATCTCCGTTGAATTTAAATGTCCCCAAAGTTCACAGGCATAAAGTGCACAAGGAAGGATAACTCTTTCCATATAACGGTATTTGCGACTGGAGACATGCCATTTGATTCACACCAATATTATACAGCGAATGCAAATTTCGCTTTAATTTCTTACAAGCCATATCTGTCCTTCCGAAAGTTCTTCTCGAACAGTCTAGCAGAGTTCCAGCATAAGTAACTGTAGCATTCATCAAAATTGTAGCATCACCGAACGAAAACACGTAATCAGGTTTTGCATATACTTTTGGGACTAAACAGTAAAATTTACTTTTCAAAGCATTATATTTAAGTCTCCATCTTTGTGCATATTCGTGAACAATATTTAAAAGTATTTGTAACCCGTTTTTGAGCTACTCAACAAGGTAGTGTCATCTGCTAAAAGGACACACGGAATATGTAAATGTTCAATGATCAATCCACTCTTAGATTCTATAAGCTGGTAAATCAAATAAAAAGTGAAAAGGCCAAGCAGACATTACACGGCCTTGACCGACTCCTTGTTCGATCTTAAACACCTTGCTAGTAATTGTTTTGTACTGAACATGAGCCGTTGCAGTTTTGTACCACAAATATATAATTCTCCACATTTTCCCTTTTATTCCCTTTTAGTTCCGATGCAAAGACCCTATAAGTGAATCAATATTAAAGCCAAAATATGCAATCTTTAATGACCTGACAACAGTATCGTAACTATATCCCTTCTTAATAAGTCTATTTAAAGTTTTTGTTAGCTTCTGAGGTGAATACTGACATTTTGTGCTTTATAAAGAATATTACCATAAAAGATTGGATGTGAAATACCTGAACGTATAAGAAGTCTGCATGTTGAGCTATATTTACGAATGATGTCCTTGTACCGATATCTTGGACAGTTAAGCCAATCCACGTCACCGAAAAGCAAAGTTTTCGGTTTCGGTCTAAATCTACATCACATACTAATAAAACGTCATTAGAGCTGTTTTCCTAATGCTTGTAGTTTAAAGGTGTGGTTGGCTTGCTTGCTTTGTTTGTATGAATGTTTGCTTAAGCATTGTAATTAAGATTGAGCAACCATTTATACAAATAAAGCAAGCAAGCCAACCAAACCTTTAAACTACAAGCATTAGGAAAAAAGCTCCAATGGATGCATCTTAGATAATAAAGAGAGTTCACAAAACGATCTTCATTTCACTATTGAGTGAGTGGTAACGTTTTCATCTCGCACAAACAATTGCCTTACATTTGACGCTTAGATGATTGGATAATTGATATTTCTCATGCCATTGTATATGCATAAAAAGTAAAATCACAAAAATACCGAACTCCGAGGAAAGTTCAAAACGGAAATTCCCTAATCAAATGGCAAAATCAAAAGCTCAAACACATCAAACGAATGGATAACAAATGTCATACTCCTGACTTGGTACAGGCATCTTCTTATGTAGAAAATGGGGGATTAAACCTGGTTTTATAGCTAGCTAAACCTCTCACTTGTATGACAGTCGCATAAAATTCCATTATATTGACAACGATGTGTGAACAAAACAAACAGACATAATAGGTAAAAATGTCAAAATAGGGGTACAACAGTCAACATTGTGTTATAAGAACACAAAAGTTTGCCAAAGCACAATAACACAATGACGGGATGTATAAGTATCGAGCCACGTCAAATGGATATCACCAAAAATACACTAAACAGTAAAAGTAATATTCAAAAAGACAATTAAAAGAATACTATAACACGTTATTCAGATGATAAACAACGTCAGTACCCAGATATATACTTCAAGACCATCGTGTGTTATTTGTGAAGCTGATACGGAATATTTATCAACAAGGTCTTGGTACCTTTCGATGAACTTTTTAGAAAAAGGACGAGACGTTCTTTGACATACCCCTGGTTCATCAACTTTCTGCTCAGATACTGGTGACGTTTTACAAAGTCTGAGTACATCTTATACAGTAAAGAAAGTTCGAGCAACCTTAATTTATGTATGAATTTCTTATAAATCTTTGTTACAAATAAACAAATACGTAATTGAATCGTTGTTACAAATAAACAAATACGTAATTGTAAGAATACACGGATATATTGAATACAATTTATTGTTACATGTTTAAATAGTTATATACAACGGGGTATAACCGCCGTATAGTTGATTCCGGACGTTAATCGTTGCATCGCGAAACAAACACTCTGTGTAACTCAAACTTGATTAAACTACAAATAGAACATAGTTGGTTGGCTCTTACACTAAATGCGACCGTGTATTTTGTGATTTGTTGTTGTTTGAAATACATAATGCGAATGAGAAACCCGTTGTTTTATTTTATTTGCAGACATTTACTTGAAAAACTGACCTCAGAATTTTAGCACTGTACGATTCATTCACCGTTCGTTGTACATTCTTGTACTGTTCGTTGTGCAAAAGCCTATCAATATGGTAGAAATATGTATGGTACAGCGTAACAAATTTTGAAAGCTTTTTTAAGCGAATACTAAAACTTTTTAAGGAAAATTCGCCATAAAAATACGTTATATTCATAAATGTTCTACTGCAGTATATTTTCGGATCCCTGACACACTAATAGCAAACTCACCAAAAATATTTGAATATGCATGATATGAACGTGTATCACCTTAAGGCGATATGATGCATATCACCCTGACCTTCGTGTGAGCTTGACCTTTGACCTCAAGATCAAAATACTGGATTTCTAAGAAACTGAATTGCAATCAGCCGCTCCCGATAAGTGAGCTTCTCTAGCTCTAGTAAGATCACGTCAAACCAAAAATGAATACAAAATTCAGGTTGTTTTAATCTTCAATATGAAATGTAAGAAATGTCAAAAAGTTTTAGTAGTTGCAAATGCCTACTATCAAAAAATAAAAGATAGGTATTTCAATAGAAACAGATAATTATGTTTTTGATGTTTTACTAACGAACGGCACAGAACTATGACGAAAACACGCAACGAACGTACAGAAAAAAAATCGACGAACGGTACACAACGCACAACGTCCGGAATCAACCGTACGTTGGTTATAGCCGTGTATATTCAAGTAAGCATCTACGACTAGCTTGCACTTCAAATTGTAAATATAATCAATATCAAAGTCATTAACAGTCTATTTTTTAGATGTTGCATGTCGAATTATCATATAAAACAACAATGAAAATTCATCGCACCTCCAAAAATTCCACATCAGAAATGATCGCACTTACAGTGATAATGCATCGCATTTATAGTTAAAATGAATCGCATTCAGTAATCAATATTATGGATTCAGCTGCTTTATTTACACTTTTTTGGACTTTAATCCTGTTATTATACATTAAAAAGTTATATTCTAATGAAATTGCGTTAAAACATACATTCAAATCAATTATTTTTTATTTTCAAAAAGTAAACAAACGCGGTTTTTCCCATCATCCTTTATTCTACAATGGACATACTCGCATACGACAGGGAAAATGAACTAACTGGATTCGCACTTTATATACACTGATTTGGACCACAATGCAGCAGAGCTCTGACAATGTACCGTTGTAAACGCGTTATCTAATTAATTAAAAACTCCTGGTCAACTGTTTTCATAATTGTGTAAACGAAACTTTCTATGATGTCTTATATAACAGCTATGGTGTTTGGGTTGTAAGTGTTACTTTTGTGATGTAGATGTTGCGTTGCAAAAACAAATCGGTTATTGTACAAATTAGACATGTTAAAGAAAAAGTATACTTTAGTACTCAACAATTTATAACTTTATAAAGTTTGTTTTTTCTTGTATGAAGATTTTAATCAATTTGCATTGTTTTTCTTATATATAAATTTGGTTTTACATGTAAATAAAATAGTAAATATGTGGTTTTAAGATGTATGCTTGGGAAGAATTTATGTTGGTTTTAAATTCTAAATAATAAATATGTGGTTTTATAATGTTTGCTACGGAAGAATGCATGTTTGTTTCAATTCTAAATAATGAATATTTGATTTTAAGATGTATGCTTCGGATGAATGTATTTTGGTTGTACTTGATCATAGTAATGATTTTTAGACTTGTGTATATATGTATAGATATATTTTATAAACTTGCTTTGTTTTTTCATTTATTAATGCATGTTTTATGTAAACTTTGATTGGAACTTCTTTAACAGAACAGAATCCTGCTCTATCTTATAAAATATTTTTAGAGCAGTAATTTTTCTAACTGGACATAAAATTATTAATCTCCATCTTACCAACATATTAATCTCTATACAATGAATGTCAGATATTTAAATGTTTTCAACTCAAAATTATTATTGAAAAATACTATATGGTTTTGTACATATTTATATCTAAAGCCTAGATTTGAGGAACTTTTTAAGGAGCTGAAAACTTCAATTCTTTTTGGCAATCTATTTTAAGATCATTATTGCTTAAAACATACTTTTTATCACAAGTGTAAATATTTTGTACTTTATAGGCACATTATAGTAATACCATGAATACCAGAGATTTAGATTATTAGAACAAGAATTCATTCATTGCTTAGTATATAATTTATCTGTCAGAGAAAATGAATTTCTTAACCAGTTTAAATTCAATCTTTAAGCCAATTTCTTATTTAGACACTTTACCCCAATTAAGTTCAAGTTTCAAAATCTAAAATTGTTTAAGTAATTTCTTTGCATAATTGACATGTGTCTGAATGATTCATATGAGATTTCGAAATTTAAAATGTTATATGAAACTTTAATATTTTATAGTGCATCAGCTTTTATATTTTCTCTAAAATAATCTTGCCATGTTTGTTTAAAGTAAATATTATTGGTATTAAATTGCTTTGTTTTTCGCATTTACCATTACTCTGACTTAAACAAAGAAGCAGCAAGAAACATATATGACATATAATTGAAGAATTAGTTTCTTTAGTATCAACTAAATTGAAAAAAAAACAACTAAATTGAAAAAAAAAAAACATTTTCAATATTGGAAATCATTATCTTTTTTCATTCAAAACTGCTTCAATATAAAAATCAGAAGATGTAGTATGAGTGAAAATGACACAACCCCACCATCGAGACACAATGTAGATACAATAAGCAATTATAGGTTACAGTATTACTTTCAATTCAAGTCTTGGCTCTCACTGATCAGTAGGCTACAAATGGTCCCCAAATGACCAGTATAAAACGATTCCAGCAAGAGATCAAAAGGATAGAATGTTCAATAAAAGAGATTCCTCCAAGGCAAAAACAGTTTAATTTCAGTATTTAGAGTATATTCTAATGGATTTGTCAAATGTCAGAGGGAATATCTTTATAAATAAGAAAATGTGGTATGAATACCAATGAGACAACGCTCCATCAAGACACAGAGTAGTCAAAGTAAGCAATTATAGGTTACTAACAGCCTTCAACACAAAGCCTTGGCTCACATCGAACAGCAAGCTATTAAGGGCCCTCAAATGACCATTGTAAAACAATTTTGACAGAAAAAAACAACAGCCTAATTTAAATACAAAACGAGAAACGAAAAGCACCTATGAACTACACCAAAAAAACTACAATCACTGAACAACATGCTTCTGACTTAGGACAGGTGTTGGAGGGAATATCTTTATGAATAAGAAAATGTGATAGGAATACCAATGAGACAACTCTCCATCAAGACACAGTGTTGTCAAAATAACTTTAGCAATTATAGGTTACAGTACAGTCTTCCACACAAAGCATTGGCTCCCAGCGAACAGCAAGCTATTAAGGGCCCCAAAAAGACCATAATAAAACAATTCAAACAGGAAAAAAGCAACAGTCTAATTTAACTACAAACGAGAAACGTTAAGCACATATGAACTGCACCAAAAAACTACAACTACTAAATAACATGCTTCTGACTTAGGACAGGTGCATATAAATGCAGCTGGTTTAAATGTATTTACAAGCTAACCTTAAGACAGTAGTGTAACATTAGCACTTAAAACTCACCCTTTAAAAATTAATGAAAAAGTCGTGTTCAGATAACACAGGAACACCTTACAACACTTCATAAATGTGGCCCTTAATCAACTAATATTTAGGAGATGGCTATTCAGTGGTATTTTCATGCTTGACCATGTTAGGTTTTTTTTTTTTATCATTTTTGTTTGTTTTTTTGTTTGTTTTTTTCAAGTACTAGGTGTAAACTGTTTTGCCTGGGCTATTCATAGCTTTCTTTATGAATTGATTTTGGTCATGAAGGTGAAGAGGATACAGTGCAATTCAAATTAGATATATTTACAATTATATTAGCAGGCCATTTTTCATGACACACAAATTAAAATATATGACATCAAAATAAAAAGTGACTAGCGTTTAAAGATTATTCTGAAACGAATATCTTGGATTATTCAGAAAAAATTCAGCGATATCCCCAAAGTGTGTAAAAGGTTTTAAAAAGTATTTGTTTTTAACAAAAGAGGTTTGTCATCTTAAACTTTAAGAGCACGAAGCACACAACTTAAAAATGCCAATACTTACTACCCTAAGCATCACAAAAACCTTGCAGAGCAGGCATAAAGCTTTTAACAATGATCAAAATCAAGCCATTGTTCAGATAACATTGAATATATCTCAAATTTCAATAAAAACAGCTTTTAGGGTTCACGTATTGCATTTCGTTTTGAAAGAAAGCAACTTGTTTGTTGTATGTGTTATGCGGGAAAGGGGAAGGGCAGACTAAGGAAGTTGCCTCCCCTCTCCCGCTTAAAGCGAATATTGTGCGATAGGGTTTTTTTACATTGTTGCTGTGTACTACTTTAATTACGACAGATTGGGGGACTGTCGTTCGCGTTTTTTCGAGGCCTCCTGGTGAATAAAACACAGATATCTATTTATGTTTATTTCGAGTCCAACCATAAGAGTAAATTAGTTAAAATACATTGATGTGAAATAAGAGTTTGATTCTTAAAATGAACTTGAATTAACAATTATCAAAATACTTTATTAATTAATTAAAATAGTTTATCATGATATTTATGGTAACTTTAATAAAGAAAGATTACTATTATAAAATTTTACATTAAAACATTACTAGGGTAACGTTTAATTTTCATTAAACACATTTTATAAGTTTACGAACATGGTGAATAAACAAAGATGTCTATATATGTTTATTTCGAGTCCAACCATAAGAGTATATTAGTGTTTGATTCCTTAGGGTTTCCTATTTTAAACCCTAAGAACACGTGCTGGTTGGACTTGATTTATTCACCAATCTAAATGCTTTTTAGAACAATTAATTTTATAAGAATAGTTTCTATTGGTTAGATCTCTTTTAGCTAGTTCACATTTTTACATAATTTGGGGTTACTATTTTGAATTACTTAATACCTTGTTTTTACGACCATTAGGGAAATCCGATTATTTGGTTAGATAGAATTCTAGGTGAACAATAGAAAAGAATTAGATATATTTGCTAAAGGAAATACTTCTAAGAGTTTAAGCTGTCAAACCTTATTTATATTGCTAAGTGTCAAATAGGAAGAATTTCACATCAAATACTTATATATTAAAAGTTACATAACATTATAGACTTTCTAATTATATCTTTTATACAAAAGTTTTATACAAGAATTAGTTATTTTTACAATTACATGAAAGATTCACTTAGTTTTATATGAAATATTAAAATTTATTTCTGTATATATTTTACCTCAATTTACCTTCATTATATATGTCGTCCGTCGTCAGTTAACTTTCTACACTTCCATCTTCTTTTCTAGTAATCAATTTCTAAAAAACTTTACAAAAATGATGTATGGAATTGATAATAAAACGAGATATGGGGTATACTTTAAGCAGCCCAACTATTCGAAAACCGAAAGGCATCAAAGATAAACATAGGTCTTCAACAGTATATATATATATAGTGCTGTAAAAATAGGTTTGTGAATAATTTCAACAGTGTCTATCTGCCATTAACACCTTATAAGAATATATTCTCCAAATTACAAATTTGATTTTTGATTTTTGGTGTTTTAACGCCACTTTTAAGCACCGCTTTTGGGCTATTTCGTGGCGGCCAGTTTTTATTGGTGGAGGAAGCCGGAGTGCCCGGAGAAAACCACCGACCTTCGATAGGAAAACTGACAATCCTAGTCAATTAAGATTGGAGTCGAGTGCACCCGCACGAGCGGGGTTCGAACTCACAACCTCAGTGTTGACTGGCTAGTGATTACAGTAGTAACTACTTAGACCACTCGGCCACCGAGGCCCCTTCTCCAAATTACAAAAAAAAACAAAACAAATATTTAGATGTAATAAAAGACAACCACTGAGTTTGTTCATGACTTGGGACAGTCACATGAACATTTGGAGGTTAAACTATTTTTTTTATAAATCGACCCTGCAATTTTTTATATCGATAAGTGCTTTAACAAAATGTACATAAAAGAAGTACAATAAAAAGCACTCAATTTTGTTTTTTTTTTTTTTTTTATAGAACAAAAACAATACTACAAGAACAGCATTTAATACATGTATTATTATACTTCATGTCAAAATGCCTGATTCTGATTGGTTAATACGAGGGAGACAATTTACTCTATCCTATAGCAAATACGGAGACGCTGGATCAAGTGTGCGCTTAATCAAATGATTGTTATGTATAAGACGTCATAGTTTATTACTTTGAATTTGAAATTTAATAGACAGTACTAACAGAACATTCAGTATAATAAATTAGATAACACATAGCTGAGAGGGTGATAGACCAGATTGTTTCCCCCTTCGCCTCAGTTGACAATGTTTTCTCGGGGTAACAATCTGCTCTATCAGTAGTAGGGGAAGTGGGGATTCTGGCGACTTTTTGCTAATGTTAAACCTATGGGAGAGGATACCCATGAGGATACCCAGTGAGGATACCCTCTGACGTCATCATTAGGTATTTCGAGACTAATTAATTAAATTAATTTTTCTGGAGGATAAGGTCATTCTTAAGTGTTACTAATTACGGCTAATTAATTGGCATTATCGCTATTTTGTGCATTTTTCCTTTGATCTTTTTTTGTGATAATTTTTCATATCATGCTACTCGCTTGAGATGGAAAATTATCGCTAGAAACTAAGGAGGCACGTGGCGTTGCTAATGAAATTGACACGAAATTGACAACGTCGTCATAGGTAAAATAGCGATAAACAGATTATCATTGGTCATCTCAACTTGATTGCTTTTCTCGCTTTCGCCGTCCCGGCTCAAGCGAGAAAATCAATCTCGTTGAGATGATCAACGATAATCTATAATTATTGAATAATGTACAGATGCCTTTTATGTTTTATTTGTATCGATTAAATGTGTAGGTAAACGATTTTCAGTGACGTTATGCAAGTGTGCTATTAACTGTTTCATATTAGGTGTAGTTATTGTTCAGTAGGCACATAGTTGAATAACAACAATAGTATGTACAATATTTAATATCCCCGTCAATTAGACAGACATGGGTCGGAGAGCCATCCTCATGGTGTCTTTACAATATAACACAATCACTTTAACCAATTTATACATAAAAGAAATAGAGAGTCGTATATCACTCAACAGTATCTCTAACCTCACGAAAGGGTCAACAGTATGCTATCTTTCGTGAAGGGGTGTAAACTGTCGAGACTTGAAGTTAGTCTTTCCGGGATAGTTAACTCACTCAAATATCGCGAGCTTTAATCCAAGAGTTGAATTTCTTTGACCAATGTAACCATTTCACATGATATTGCTTGTTTCGATATGTGGGAAGTACAGTTTAGCTTTCATCATCAACATCCTCCTCATCTTCATCCTCCTCTCCTTCCTCTTCCTCGTCATCATCATCGTTACTATCTTCACTTTCATAACTATCGTTAGTTTCGTTGTCAATAACTTCATCTAGATAAATTTCCAACAGAGGTTTATATTTCCTGATAGCTACTTTGATAGCTTTCTCGTAGTCCATGTCATCGTTAACTAGTTCTGTGATCTTATTCATGACTTTGCCGTGCATTTTACCATTTTGTAACTGTAGTAGATACTGAACCAAACTGCTATATCTGGACAAAAACTCATCCATATCCTCATCTCTTAGTTTCCGATTTGCCTTACGTCTGGCATGTTCTTCACTCATGTTACCATCCATGTATTTATCAAGTTTTTCTTTCCATACATCTTCATTTGCCTCTCTAGCAAGTCCGGTTAACTTTATAAAAGCCACATCCTCCCATCTTCAATATCAATTTCGTTTACACGAGACTTCTTCGAGGGTATGTCTTCATCCTCATTCCCCTTTTTCTTTTTAAATCATTATTTTCTGGGCACCACCTATTCATGTGTCTAGCTAAATCAGGGACGCTTTCAAAGACTACACCGCAATCATCACATGAAGGCATGATTTCTCTCTCGTCTGGTAAATACGTCTGTTCACTTTGAAATGATTCTTCAAATTGAGGTGGATTTGGTTCTTTTCTGCTTATATACTCTTCAGTCACACCTCCACCAATCATATTCTTGTTTTCGAATATATTAATTTTAGTCTGTCGTCTTCCGGTGTATTCTGTTTCAGATCAATGAATAGGCTCCCATATGGTCGCTGTGTTCCTCTCTGTACTTATTCATAAATTTCTTTGGATTATTAGGATACATCTGTCTAGCAAATATGGCTGGTCCAACTTGATCACGTGGGTTTTTGAATAGGACTATATATTGGCTATTGATGCTCATGGTTCGACTTTCCTTTCCCTTCGAGAACGCATTTTGCATTATACAAGCTACACTTAGGTTTCGGTGATGACTTCCCTCGACAAATAATTCGCACACATCCTTACTATTGGTGGCGTCTCTCATTAAATCGTCTAGAATGATTAAACTTGGATATCTTGAGTCTATGAATGAATCATCATTCAAATTTTCAGGTAAACCTTGAACAAACGAAATGTTTTTAATGGTCTGTTGCATTTCACTAAATAATGGCTGCCATCGTTTATAACACCATATTATCCTCTCTGGTGATGGTGTAATCATAGTCCGTGCTCTCTCCAATAATGTTTTCATCCAAAACGTCTTACCTGAACCAGTAGGTCCAGCCAACATCATAGTGAACGGATGATGTAGTATCACATTATGTGGCGGCTGTGGGCTATTCCCCTTCTGCGGAGGTGGAGGTGGAGGCGGAGGAGGCGGCGGCGGCGGAGGAGGAGGAGGAGGCATACTATCTTCCTTTTGCGGAGGCGGCGGAGGAGGAGGCGGCATGCTATCTTCCTTTTGCGGAGGCGGAGGAGGAGGAGGAGGAGGAGGCGGCATGCTATCTTCCTTTTGCGGAGGAGGCGGAGGCGACGGAATCGAATGTGGATATACACCATTGCTCTGTAGATATGATTGACTAATTCCATGTTTATTTCTATGATGTCGCAACATATTATCTTTTCTCGAAAATCCTATCTTACACATGGGACACGTATTAGACATCTTATAGAGCTCTCTAAACACGTCCGCTTTCTTCAAATGATAGACGTAGAGTGATTAAAATATTAATTTTCATCCTAATTATATTCTCCAATGTCCATAGGCCAAACTTTGTATCCCATCATCTAGTAAGTATCTTTTATCATCATAAGGGGATAAGCCCAGTTTGTTGATTGATATATTATATAACTTGTGGTCGTATGAACGGATCTGTGTCATGGTAGACATGTGGATCTCTTTATTGAACAAACATTGTTTATAATGTTCGTGTCTTGTGTCATGTTTGATCACACTCTTCTTTATACCCTTCGCTGTCTTCTTCTCGCATAGTTTTTTATTCTCTTCATATATCAATGAGTACATCTTTGACTTGAGACCAGCAAATTCCTGTATGGGAATACCATGTGTTTCGTCTTTCATCTTCCCTAGCACCTTTTTATTTAATGTGCTGTGAAGCTGATGTTCATGGTTATATTCTGACGTATCAAACAAGTGTTTGTCCTCCATCATATCTTGATATATATCATCAGTGTTGATGTTGTAGCATAGTGAGTCGGTATCCGTAAACAAGAGTGTTGCTCTAGACCCATATTTATCCTTCATGTAATTATAATGGAAATCGTACATAAGTGTCTTTGACAAATCGAGTATAGTGAATCCAACGTAGATGGGTCTGTTTAAGTATAATCGTTGCTTCAGCATGTGAACAGCCACCAAGTCATCGTTGAATATTTTGAAGGCATGAAATGTTGGTTTGCTGATTAATTTTCTGGCTTTTGATTGGTCATTCAAAAGCTTTATATCTGTTCTCTTCCTTAAATTTTCCATTGTCTTTCCAAAGACAGCATTATTCATGAGTTTAAAAAAATCCTTCTCGAACTCATTTTTTGCAAGCTTTCTCTTCTCTGTGTTGAAATCAGTATATGTCTTTAACCAGGGTCGTTGTTCAAATGTCATGACTCTATGGATCTTTGTTAGTGTCATTCCAAGTGATAAATATAGTTTTAAATTTCTGTAATGTACCACGTATTTTTCTTTTGGATATAAATTTGGTATCAATTTTTCTGTCGATGTTCCTTTTAAGTTTAAATCGTCCAATAGCTTTTCCGCATAGAGTGATAACATATCATCTGTAACCTGTAATTTTTCGGGTGCGAGTGGATATTCGTTGTGGTCGTCGTGTAGTTCCCTAGGATATTCTAAGTCAACCTCTAATATATAACCATTTTTACTGCCATCTGCAATGTCACTTATGTTTAGGTTCTCAATTTCACAATCTTTAAGCCATCTGAAACCTTCAACTGGAAGTGCCTGCGACATAGCCCATCCGTATAAGTTGTTGGCATCTAGGTACATCACGTGATTATTGGGTTGAATTGGATCGTAGTCTGGTACATATTTATTGTTAGCTTTGGCATGGCGATGGGATATCATTGATATTCCCCCTCTTAAACCTTTTTCTATAAACAAATGCATGTCTACGTCTGTGAGTAATTCCAATTTGACACTTGTCATTTTCAAGGCAGCCTGCCAAGCTAAACCGGGTGACGTATAAAAATGTGCAGCATCCAGTCCATAGTAATTGAGGCAAATCTCTCTGAAATTTTCAAAGACGTCAGCTAATGCAAGGACATCTGATAGTACGTATAAGTCATGATACTGTCCGAGATTATGTATGTTAAACAATTGCTATACTTGTTGTGCATGGGCATAATCCTGTGTGGTTATATCTTCTCCCGATAATGTACTGTAAAAAGCTTCAATCGGAGGCAGTTGACATTCTGAAAACTTTGCCTCAGAATCAAAATACTCGTATGGGTATACTTGTTTTCGTAGAAGTAGGCGTATCTGTTCTTCTCTAAAGTGGCTTGTCATGTGTCTAAATTTACTAGCACCTTCTTTTGCAAGGTTCTCCACGAGTTTTTGTAATGACGAAGACATGAACTGGAGCGAGTCTATAAAATCCATACATCCCAATGAAAAAGAAATATACTTTTCCATATTATTAGCGATACAATTCAGCTGCTTCCCTTCTACTTTGCCAATAGCTTGCATGATTAAATGACTATCATATCCTCTAAGGTTATGAAAGACAACTGGTATTCGACCTGTAAACTTGTAGTTGATATTACAGTCGTTGTGAGCCGCCCCTCTAAATTTTCCAGTCACGTGACAATGATCTCGTACTCTGTTTTCAGCTAGTTCTTTTTTACATATGTGACAAAGGGTTGCCTTCTTAAAGGATTGCCAGTCATTCCCAGTCATGATCATAGGTTCGCAATGCTTAAATTTCTGTTCGATATATTCCTGTTCCTTCACCATACACTCGACAAATCTACTAGCAGCATCACCTCCTCGATAAACCACTGGGGAATTTGACGTTTCAGGTGTCAGACCAACCACTTTATACGCAAAACCACATGGTACATGTTTTGTCGTCTTTTTCGTCTTTTGATCATCCTCGTTTTTATCTAAGATCGGCTCTTGAAGACATTCAAAATCTGCATAGATGATATATGGCACCTTGAGCTGTTTTCGTATGTCTTTGTAATGTAACCATTTATTTTCTTCAGTGGGGAGTTCGATTTTTTGGGGTCCGTGGGTCTGGCAGTTTGGTAAATGACTGTTTAAAAGTTTTTCTTTGGTAAATCCGTGTAAGCAGTATGGACAGTGATAATGTCGTGCGCGATGGCTATGCTGGTCCCCTAACAACTTATTTACATCTTTGATCCAGCAATAGTGTGATTTTTTGCTATCTGATATCATAAGCAGATTTACATGTTGTTCATACCGATGTTTCGTAATGTGTATCGGGAATACATCACCCTTGTCGAATCCAAAACATTAATTGATATTTCGTTCTGTTTTTCGAACTTTGGAATGTCGGCCAATTTCACAGGAAACATGATGCTTTCAAAGTTCAAGCTGGATACGTGTTCCTTGTACTTCCAAACCCGCTCTCCATCACGTTTCACTGGGTACATTGCAGCCAGAATAGACCACATAAAACATTTGGTGTCCTTGTTTTTCACATTAATAACGGCATGTTTTGATCTGAGCTTGATCGGAAGTGGAATATAACTTGAACCTTTTAAGGGTCTATAACGTGCCATGTGTATGGTAAGATCTACCACTTTATCCACCGTCCAATTACTCCCTTGTCGCTGATATTCAATGAAAGATGTATACATCTTTTTGATAGATTCCTTTAATCCTTCATCTATATCCTCCAATTTTAAACTGGTCTGGCATTTTCCCCGGAAATGCGGCTCTGCAGTTTCTATGGCATCTTCTTTTCGTCTGCTCATTTTCACTTTCATTGATAAGTACCACTTCAATCCACCTCTTTCTTTAATTTTTCGCTTGATAACATTTTTAACATCATCATACTGGCTTTTCAGGAATGACATCGGATCGAATTTATTTAATCCTTTTGCCTCGATAGTATGTGTTTCTACTGTTCCGTTAAGTGCTTTGAGATTGCATGGGTCCAACTCTTTTTTCGTATTCGCAATATCTTTAGTACTTCTTCCTCCTTTTTGCATTGATTCGTGCCTCGTCATATGACGTAGATAGTTGTCACGTCTGTTAAACGGTACATTACACAACCTACACATAAATTTTTCTCCCGTGTGAACCGTCTTCTTGTGTCGATATAAATTAGATTTTTTGCTGAATATTTGTCCGCATTCATAGCAAGTATATGTCTTTGTATTCGTTGCTTCCATTTTTCTGTTTTCGCTCCCCAAATAACTGAAAAGTGAAAGTGTGCTCAATATTGTTAAAGCATTTTTATTTTTATTTTTATTATTCATCATAATATGATACGGACAACCAGTCATTATTCATATCAAAGGAGCCTATCGCCACTGGTACTCGCCCACGGGTCGGAAAAACGACTCCTCAGTCTACCGACCGTATGGGTTCCCAGTCTTGATACTGATATGAATAACGATCTGATTGATATTCAAGAATGTTTGACTAAGGCTTTCGCCAAAGTAGTCACCGCCCGTCAACATTTCCATCACTGGAAACAGAGCTGCTCTCGCAGTTAAGCAAGACTGCAAAAGTTTTAGTCGGAGAGGTCTTCCTGACTATAGCGGGGCATGCCACATGACACTTCCTCTCCATTGTAAGCTAAATGACACTGCCCTAAGTCAGTACACCTTACCAGTGCAGGAGACTACTTCAAACTTTCAAGAACTTAAAATTGAAATAACCCCCTTTTTTCCATTATTTTGAAAATAAGCATATGTCTATTCTATTTATTTGTTTATTCTAATTTATCGTAAAATAAATTGGTAATTCAAGTAAGCAAGATGATTACAAGACTAAACTAAATGTTTAAAGACGTTTAAAAATTGACAATCAAGCATACACAATGATACAATACCTTTATTTACTTTAGAAGATTAAGAAAATATTTTGTGTGACTTTTCCTTTTAATAGTCGCGATAACAATGGTAAATGATTAGATTTTCAGTGTTTTTATAGCTAACTGTCGATACCTTGTGGAAATCCCCAATTAACGTAATTTGATTGGTTAATTTCGAATCCGGCAATTTTTTTCGATCGATCATCAGTTTAGTCTAATTTACCTGTTGCAGCGAGCAGACGTTATTTTCTTTTTCTCCTGTGTACACTATCTTGAAATAAAACCGCATTTCAACAAATAAAAATAACAACTTTGTTCAAATGGAAATAAATTTTAGATTTAGGACAGTTAAAAAAAAAAAAAAAAAGAAAAGAAGAAGATATAAATACAGGAAATATCGCAACTGGATATGTTTACATTAATATAAATATTTACATTCGCTCGTGTACATAAAACATCAGGTCAATGAGGACACATAGGGTGTTGATTTATATACATATATTATCAGTCAAGAATTTTATAATAAGAGGATTTCAGTTTAAAAGTGAATATTTTCGAGGAAATAATAAAGTTTATGTTTTGTAACGGGTAGGATATTAAACAATAGACAATTTCATTATAACAGTATGTATCATCGAACACATTAAAATTAAATACTTGATAAATCTCATATTTGGGAGAATACTATTTAATTAAATTAATAATAAAATTAACTTCAATAATTTATAAAATATTCGTAGTATTTTCAACATGACGACTAATTAAAATTGGATTGTTGACTAAAGTCTAAACATGCTACAATTATATCGTACAACAATGACAAGTTAAGGCACGCTTTAAATGATTTAACATTATAAAATTCAAGATTTCAAAATTTTATCCCTTAAATATTTAGATTTAGAATACTATTTAATTCCAATAATATAACGATTGGATTTCAAGAGACAAACTTTAAATTTTTTACAATAATTCAATATGGCGGATTTTATTGATACGTATTAACATGTTAAAGGTCACTACGTACAATAATGGACAAGTTTAAACACGCTTTCAATATTGATTTAATAATCATGTTATAACAGCTTAATCGTCTTTAGCCGTAGGTGAATAAATATAATACAATAATGTATGTCTCCTTTAATACACATTTAACGTTTACCTGTATATCTATTAATAGACTGGGAATTTTCATCAATTAAATTAAATTAAAAAAAAAAAAAAGTATATACTTATCATTAACACAAACGTAATTAGCAACACTTAAGAATGACCTTATCCTCCAGAAAAATTAATTTAATTAATTAGTCTCGAAATACCTAATGATGACGTCAGAGGGTATCCTCACCGGGTATCCTCATGGGTATCCTCTCCCATAGGTTTAACATTAGCAAGAAGTCGCCAGAACCCCCACTTCCCCTACTACTTCTATCACCCTCTCAGCTATGTGTTATTTATATAATACGTATCAAAGAATACTCGCACGAGGATAAAAGCTTATGTGAAGGGTTACTGCCAGTCACCCAACGTCAAAACCGTAGCACAACGAATAGTGTATACGCAAGTTAATATAGTCCCAACCAAAAAGGTAGATCTAAATACCTAAAAGGAAAAATTGTAATTGAGCATGTATGTGCGGTAAAATAATTTGCTATAAATTCAGTGCATTAAAGTGCAATGTTTCTTGGCTATCAATAGAATAGCCTGTGATTTACAAGTAAAATTTAGATTAAAATCGACGATGTTGTTATATGCCACGTGACTCAGTTGGTGCTTAACATCATAAATTCTGTCAGTCTCTATAATATGCATTTTTTGTCCTTTAATTTTTAATTAAGGTTTCTGATATTCCGTTTTTATCTTTTAGTTATCCTCTTTGTATTACGTTGAAAATTACTGTTTATTGGAAATATTTAAAATACCATTAACAGTCATATCAGGCAAAATGATAGGTGACTGCAGGTCACATTTACATAGCACCAACTTTTAAAATGTTGTAGATCTGTTCACGAATATGGTACGCGGAAACCACATTAATAGATAATCACAGTTTATCGGGGATAATGATAGTTTATCGGTCGATCATTATAGATAGTCGGCGTAAAGTATACTTTACGGTCGACCATCATAGATGATCTAATTAATGTGACTCGCGCGCAGATAATGATGGTTACTTTTTTGATAATGCATTAACGGTCGATAATGTGAATTGTTTCGATAATGATAGTTAACCTCGACCAAGTGAATTAAAACATGAGTCGTAAATTCGATAACTTGAATTTAAACCGGAAATACTTGCCGATTGTAAAATCGATTTTGAGTGGCGGTCAACTTTTTTCTACTTTCGTTTTTGCGAATTGATGTAAGCAGCATGGATACAACAATCTATATGTTTTGGGAGGTGAGTGACAGCTGTAAATAATGATCTTATATTATTTAGGACATAGTTTCTGTAATTTGTAATAAATATAGAGACCTGAATCAAGCGATATTCCTAAATTCCTTGACAGGTCAACGTCAAAAGACCAAGGTAGCCTGGTGTCACCTGGCATTTAGCCTTTGACCCTATGTGCCTATAAATTGTGTTTGTGTTATGGGGAAGGGGGATTTTGAAATTATTGAATTATCGGTTCTGGCAATTACCGAAATAAGTATCCGAGTACAGTAACAAGCCCCTGTGACAGGATGAAACAGTTTAAAAAGAAATAATCTACAGGACAACAAAGGCAGTCTGACTAGACCCAGCCCTACTAACGGCAGTGGATAGTAGGGGATGGGTCTAGTCACGCAATGTGGTTTTCAATTTTTAGTTCAAATGCTTTAATCTTGCTTGTCCAAACAATTATGACATCTTGTGAGGCTAGTTGTATGCTCCAATAGAAGGGGTATTATATTTTTTGGTAAATTTATCTGTCCGTCTTCCTGTCTGTTTTTCAATCCATTCCTAATAAAGTTATAGTCTTTAAAGAAGTTTAGGGTGAAATTGTAGTCACTTCAACTTCAAAGTAAATAATAAATGTTCCTTATGATGTATTCTGTCTAATTTGCAATTCAAATGAGAGCTTTGACTCCTTTTTCATTATTCTGGTATGTGGTTAACGATTGAAAAATAAGGAACAAGAAGTCACACCGGGACTTAAAAACACAAAACAGCCCAAGGCCACCAAAGGGCCTTTTATACAGCCAGAAATCCAGCAGCCAGAGGCTGGCTTGAGCAGGTCCCGAAACACTAATGTATACTAGTTCAGGAAAATGGACGCCACTCTGCACTCCGAAACATAAATATGAAGATATGAACCAAAATGAAAAAAAAAAAAAAAATACAAGACTAACAAAGGCAAGAGGTTCTTGACTTAGGACTGGTGCAATAATGCTGCCGGCTTAAACGTGTTTACTTTTGTGAGATCTCAACCTTCCCCCTATAAGTACATTTTAATAAGCTTTAAAAAAATAAACCTTTAAATATCCCTTATCAATTAAAAAAAGCCCTATACTTATAAAAAAAAAGTTAATGTTTCAAACATATAAAATTTAGTAGAAGACCGAACGGAAAACTATATTTTTTTAAAAGAGACGGAACTGTTAGACCACTTGCGACCTTGGAGTAGATCAAATGGGAGTAGACCAACTGGAATGTTACCATTTTCAGTACCTGCTGATACCTAAAGTTATCTAATCATCATAAATATAATTTTATGGTACATGTACTGTATTGTACTATAAATTAAATTTTTTAAAGCCGTGGGCTCTGAAGTAATAAAAATACAAGTAGGAGGTAAACAAGTAAATTGAATGCTTTTATTAACATAAAATCTTGAAAACTTTCTGAACCAAGTATAATGAACTGTTCGTGTAGTATAAATAAAGACAACAGTAGTATACCGCTGTTCGAAATTCATAAATCGATTGAGAAAAAACAAATCCGGGTTACAAACTAAAACTGAGGGAAACACATCAACTATAAGAGGAAAACAACGACACAACAGAAACACTAAAATGCAACACACACAGAAACGAACTATAAGATAACAATAGCCATTTTCCTGACTTGGTACAGGACATTTTAAGAAAAAATGGTGGGTAAAACCTGGTTTTGTGGCTAGCCAAACCTCCCGCTTTAATGGCAATGTTAAATATAACACTAAAATGGCAACATTACGTGACAGGACTACAATACAAACAAATAAAAGAACATACAGGACAGAGAAACACACAAATAAACAATAAGATAGAACTTTACGACAAACTAATAGTTATTAAAGGTACCAGGCTTATAATTTAATACGCCAGACGCGTGTTTCGTATACACAAGACTCACCAGTGACGCTCAGGTCAAAATAGCAAAGAAAGTCAAACAAAGATGAAGAGCACTGATGACCCAAAATTCCAAAAAGTTGTGCCAAATATGGCTGAGGTTATCTATCACTGTTCCAAAGTTCATCAAAGTTTGATTTTTGACCATCTACTTTTGAGCAACTGATCTGAAGAAAAATCAGACTATGTATAAACATCACTTATATAACATATATGTGCCCATTAAATTATATACATTTTTTTTACTTGAAATATGGTATAATGTGACTTTTTCGGATACATGTATGCATTAAAAATCTACCATCTAAATAATTATGACTTTTTTCTGTGCAATCAAACACTTATTTGATTAATATATTTCATACATGTATATTATGACTTTTTCTGCTCCATTTAGAAAACTTTCCTTTGTCATATATTGCTACTTTTATCTTGTGATTTTTTCCTGTGACATTGTCCAGTGACTTTTTCCCTATAGTATTTGTGACTTTCTTGCTTGTGACTTATCATTTAAACAAAATTAGAAATCATATCAAAATAGCCTTTTCCTTTAGTTTAGTTCAACTTAAGAATTTTATTTTATGCAAAAACTGAAATGTCATTTTTAGCTCACCTGACCCAAAGGGTCAAGTGACACTATACTGACCCTTAAGGACTTTAAAGTCAATTTTTAAACAATTTTCGTAAATTTTTGTAATCTTTTACAAAAACCTTCTCCACTTTATCTACTCGGCCAAATAGAATTAAACATAGCCACAATTTTCAATAGGGTATCTTGATTGAAAAATATATCCGATGACCATGTTTTCCAACCAACATGGCCGCCATGACTAAAAATAAAACATAGGGGTTTACTATAGAAGTCTATGGGAAAATTGAAAAAAAAACAATTTCAAATGGTCACAACTTGAAAACTAATTTAATTAATGATAGGTAGTCATCGGTAACTATTGTAAGACTACAATGGAATGACTTGATTTTTTCCAGGGGGGTGCAATTTTTTCAGGGGGAAGGGTGCTTATTATTTCTGCTTGAGCCTGGGTGAAATAAATTTTGCAGAGGAGGGATATTCAATTGGTGTTCGTTTGGGAGACTTTCATGACAGCATTCTTTTGCAATGATATCTCGTTTAAAGGAAACTGTGATTATCTTATTTATGTGGTTCCCGCATGCCCTAGGTATTGCATTAATGCATGGTGAGTCATGAATGTCCCTTCTGTTTAACCTTATTATTTTACGTTCAAAAAATGTGGACACAGACGTGTGCTGTCTGATAAACGAATTCTAATAATGACATGAGCAAGTGCAAATTCTGGTCGGTGCAAGAAGGCGCATATGCAACTTTAAAATCTTAAATTATGTTGTGTTGTCTAGTGGGTGAATATGAACACTGTTTTATATTGAAAAAAATGATACAGATTGTGCCAAAAGTACCAACATACTAACAATGAAGGACGAGTGACTCTCAGTGGAAAGCCACGAAAATTTCCATGTCTGATGTAGTTCTGCAAATATGTTGTATATTTGATATTATCATGTCTAAGCTTAACATGTAAGAAATTTCAATTTCACAGAAATGTTTGAATCTTATGAATTTAATGCAAGATAAAATCAGTACTTTAGAAATCATTGAAACATTTTGATGATACCGAAATACAATCAATGGATTTAAATTCTGTTTCGTCCCATTTACAATGTTTACGAAGTGATAATTTGCAATGAAATAGATTAGAGAAGGCTTTGTATTTGACTTGTTAGGCCAAACTGAAATTTACAGGATTTAAGTAAAAATAAGAGTTGATTGAATATTTTCACATTTGAAATGAGTGCAAAATATGAATAAAAGTGCTTTAATTCATCAGGATATCAGATGAAATTAAAGTAATGATACCAAGAATACAATGAATAAATATAATTGCGTCTGTTTGGGGTTATGAGTTTCGTCCCATTTACACTTGTTGAAATGTGATCGTTTGCAATGGACATTATCAGTAGGCTTCGCATATGAGGAGGTGACATACCGAAACACTATTCGAATAAAAAGAGCAAGCATCAATGTTTCATATGGTTAGGTGTATAGGTATACATGTTTAAACGAAGGACATAAAATAGAACGAAAGCTGTTAGAACTAAAGAAATCAAATTGTAAAGATAGCTATCGAGGGACCAGCATTTAAAATGTTACATTTAGGTATAAGCAATTTGATGTAATATATTAATACAACATACACTTTTATATTTTACACATTTTGTACTTTCAATTTTGATGATTACTACTCTGAAATCATAAATGTTGCATACATACTACATAGTGGAATCACCAACATAAAAATAATATAAATGGAATTTAACTTAAAAATATGCAAAAGCATGAATAAAAGTAGATTTAAAACTGTAGTATATATTTGTACAAATATTGTATTCTACATAATGTTCATGAAAAGGGTAACTCCACTTAAACTGATTTGCAGAAAATTATAAGCCAATGAGCTCCCTTTAGAGTGAGCTCCATGATGCTGACATGGACAGCATCAGCATCTTTTGATCAGTACCAGTAAAGAAAATTGTTATTTTGTTTTTTAAAGTCTAGACCAAAAGCAGTATCATAATGAATAAACTAAAATACAAATTAAACCGTTTACACATACCCACATACCAGATCTATGAGGATACTCCTTTTTTGACTTAAGCTGAATCTATCCCTTTTGGACCGGTCACTTGCGGTGGAAATCAAAATCTCCTCTTTTGGACAACTTTCACCCTATCGTTACTCCCTATCATCATTAGAGTTGTTTTATACTATTTATTGCGGAAACATGTTTTTCCATCGAATTCTAAGTTCATACAGTTTTATAAACTAATAACTTTCGAGTTCTGAACATTCGGTTTGTCAATGAGTTTAAAGAATGGTCATATACTGTAATTGTTAGGGACACCTGGCTAGTCTTGAAAATTAACCAATGTCTTGTAGATTAATATTGATTATTTTTATCGTTAGATTTCTGTCTAATTGACGTGTATCGAACATGTTCTATTTCAATAATTGAATATATGACGTGTTTATGTAAATTGTGGTACTTTTGTCTGCTTTTGATTTTAATTAAACATTTACGTATCGGATGTTTATCTTATAGTCTACTAGTATTATGTTATGGGGTATGTAAAATTGGCTTTTCACTCTATGCTCTTCTACCATTCCAATAAGATTTTTTTACAGTTGTATTAACTAGTTTATTTAAGAGAAAACATCTCTAACACTAAGCTCTTTTTACTACTTTGGTTATGTAACCAACTATGACAAATGCAAATTTTTGTAGAAAAATGCAAGCAGATGTATCTCCGTTTAAAGAGTTTTGAAGAAGAATAATAGTACGTCTTGTGTTCATTTTTTTTTTTTTTTTTTCATTTTACATAAAACTAGAGGCTCCAAGGACCCTGTGTCGCTCACCTGATATTTTTATTTACAATTGGTGCATGATAAATGCAACTGTTGTACTGTTGTTTAGTTTCAGAGATATAAGACTAAAAAGTGCATTTGAAACCTATGTTTTATTTCAGCCATGTGTGCCATGTTGGCAGGCAGGGTCATCATACACAGTGGTCCCTAGATATCCTAGTAGTGATTTAAACCAAGTTTGATTTAATTTGACAGTAGTTTCAGGGGAGAATTTTTGTAAAATTTATCTAATGAGAAATGCGAAGTGATGAGAAAGTTTGTTGTGAAGTTTTGTTGTTGCGCAACACCCCCCTTCCCAAAAAAAAAAACAAAAAGGTAATAAAAAATTATCATTTAAGGGCAATCTTTCCTATTAATGATTTCTGCAAAATTCAGTTGATTGTGCAAGGGTTGTATAGCCAGCTGAGGTCGTTAAAACTCTCATTTGTTGTTGCAAAATTCAAGTGGTTTTGAATTGCTTTGTTGATCTTTTTGTATTCAACTTTTAAACAACAAAGTACAACAAATATGATGACTGATACTCATGACACTGAAAATATGGTCTTCATTCTTCTGAAGAAAATGGTAAGGTTTGAAATATTTCTTAAATATTAATTCAATACCAATACTTTAATTTGTATTGGATTTATCCCAGGAAATGAGAACAAGGGACACAATTAAATTCAATTTTTCCCTAAACTTCTGATAAAATATAAAATGAAGAACTATATTTTTTAATGAGAATTTTTTTTTTAATAGTTAATTGATAATTTGAACAATATTAATTAAGTTTTAGATCTTGCATGGTTGATTAATTTTCTCTCAAAATTTCTGATATTCTATTAAGTTTTAAATATAATATGAGGCAGGCATTACCTGTGAAAGGGATGAAGTCTGTATAAATTAGTGTAGGAATTCAAGCGTCATTTGCACTTCGGAATCTGTAGAAAATGAAGCCAAAGTACTGAAACATATCTGACATTCGACCTATTGTTCGGGATTATAGTTGTGACATCATTTTCAATGTAAAGAAAGAAACACCATCATCAGGTATGATAAATGTGGTTTTTTTTTTTTCATGTTATAGAATTATCAATTATTTTTATCGCAAGTTCATTAGTAGATTGTTTTCTATATTGATTTTCTACTGCAGTTTCAGAAAAGAAGATTACAAAAGGAAAACATTTTGTAAAAACTTACCAAAATTTACCAAATTAATGAAAATTGTTAAAAATTGACTATAAAGGGCAATAACTCCTTAAAGGGTCAACTGACCATTTTGGTCATGTTGACTTATTTGAAGATCTTACTTTGCTGAACATTATTGCTGTTTACAGTTTATCTCTATCTGTAATAATTTTCAAGATAATAACCGAAAACGGAAAAAAATCCTTAAAATTACTAATTGAGGGGCAGCAACCCAACAACCAGTTGTCCAATTCATCTGAAAATTTGAGGGCAGATAGATATTTACTTGATAAACAAGTTAATCCCTGTAAGATTTGCTTTAAGATTGAAATAAACAATTAATTTCCCCATAGGCGACAATGATAGCCTTTTTCGAGATACAGACTTTAGAAAGTTGATTTTTTAAACAAAACCTTGCTAGAATTAAAGAAAAGTTATTAGGACAGTATTTTTTGGTCCAAAAAATATAGGTTCGCGTTGCTTTTCTTAGCGTAATTTGTACTTATCCTCATGCCTATCAATTTTGCACTTAAAAATGCGTGTCTCATCCTAGCGTTTAAAAGACATCTCAGTTCCGTTAGGGCTAAGGAAAATAATTTATTTGGCCTTTGGTATAATGCAGAATGCACGAAGTCTCTAATAACAAAAAATAACGGGCGCACATATCAACCAATCAGGATTAGCTATACTCTTAATTCTGAATACCATGTTATGCTCATAAAATGGCTGCGCCCATAAAATCTAATGGTGTATTGTAACCTATACGGTATTTAATACTTTCTAGAATCATGCAATTCATAGTTCGTTAGATGCACAAATATATATGCCACACAAAATCATCTTTAAAACGTTCTGGCATTACTCTCTGAATTTTCACAATTTTTTATCAGAGGTGACCCCAGTCGAAAAATGTGAAAAAAAATTTCTGATTTTTGAGTAAATGCGGTACTGCTAAAAGGGCCTGAAGATAATGTCCACTTTCTCCCATGATTCTTTATATGTCATCAAGTACTGATTATATTGATACCAAAACCGATCCAATATGTAACTACTACGGTGAATTTTGAACAACAGTTTTAAATGAAACCATTTTCGTATAAAAGTACATTTTTGAAACAGACTATAGCATTTCAAAATATGAAAAATGTGTAAATATTTGTGTTTAAACATCGAAAACTATTCGTTAACTACAAAATGTCATGCCTATTCTAATTTTTATAGTCTGCCATTCGAGTGAACATTTCAATGTTCGGAGGGGATCATTTCTGTACATTTTCACTGAATTTGGTAATTTCGATAACAGCACTTGGATCGAGATTGTCATGTTTAAAAATCGATTTGTATATCCAAACTCTAGACGTGTATGCTTTTTCAAACAAATCAGCAGAAGTTCAGAAAATGACGTATTCTCTCCACAGTAAGTCAAAAGTCGAACCCACCCTTGTTCCTAAGGTAAAACGCAATACAAATATGAAACAGACTATAGCTTAAAAACTAGTTAATCAATAATTCATTTGTCACCATAAAATACGGTTTCACATCAAATATCAAGTAAAATTACTGTTTTTGACACTTTTTGAGCACTATGATAAAGAAATGTCGACGCTGTATAGATTGAAATAAACAATTAATTTCCCCATAGGCGACAATGATAGCCTTTTTCGAGATACAGACTTTAGAAAGTTGATTTTTTAAACAAAACCTTGCTAGAATTAAAGAAAAGTTATTAGGACAGTATTTGTTGGTCCAAAAAATATAGGTTCGCGTTGCTTTTCTTAGCGTAATTTGTACTTATCTCTCATGCCTATCAATTTTGCACTTAAAAATGCGTGTCTCATCCTAGCGTTTAAAAGACATCTCAGTTCCGTTAGGGCTAAGGAAAATAATTTATTTGGCCTTTGGTATAATGCAGAATGCACGAAGTCTCTAATAACAAAAAATAACGGGCGCACATATCAACCAATCAGGATTAGCTATACTCTTAATTCTGAATACCATGTTATGCTCATAAAATGGCTGCGCCCATAAAATCTAATGGTGTATTGTAACCTTAAATGCTTTGGTTTTAGAGTTACAAGCCAAAATCTACATTTACCCTATGTTCTATTTTAGCCATGGCAGCCATCTTGGTTGGTTGGCTGGGTCACCACACATTTTTAAACTAAATACCCTAATAATGATTGTGGCTAAGTTTGGTTGAATTTGGTCCAGTAGTTTCAGAGGAGAAGATTTTGTAAAGATTACAAAATTTACAAAAATTGGTGAAAAATTACTTTAAAGGGCAATAACTCCTTAAGGGTCAACTGACCATTTTGATCATGTTGACTTATTTGTAGATCTTACTTTGCTGAACATTATTGCTGTTTACAGTTTATCTCTATCTATAATAATTTTCAAGATAATAACCGAAAACGGAAAAAAATCCTTAAAATTACTAATTCAGGGGCAGCAACCCAACAACCCATTGTCCGATTCATCTGAAAATTTCAGGGCAGATAGATCTTGACTTGATCAACAATTTTAACCCATGTCAGATTTGCTCTAAATGCTTTGGTTTCAGAGTTATAAGCCAAAATATACATTTTACCCCTATGTTCTATTTTTAGCCATGGCGGCCATCTTGGTTGGTTTGGCAGGTCACCGGACACAATTTTTAAACTAGATACCCTAATGATGATTGTGGCCAAGTTTGGTTAAATTTGGCCCAGTAGTTTCAGAGAAGAAGATTTTTGTAAAAGTTAACGACGACGGACGACGACGGACGACGGACGCCAAGTGATGAGAAAAGCTCACTTGGCCCTTCAACCAGGTGAGCTAAAAAGAGTTGTATTCATAACTAAAGCAAATGCATATTATGATTGCTGTATTTAAAGCATGCATGACCTGCCATTTCTCTTCTGGCAAAAATGCACACTTTGATTGCAGAATATAAACATAAAGGATTACTTCAGCCCTAAGGATTATTTCACTGGTTATAATTTTTATTTGATTAAGAACATTTGGCCATGTGATGCGCCATATACATTAAAAAAATGTTTACGTTATAAACTAATATATCTACAGCCTGACACTTGACTCGGTTGCACATTATTCAAATAGCAATACTAGGTAAATTGTAAATGACCAAATTAGGAGACGTTTTGATAGTACTTCACTTATGATTACGAGGAAAAAGACTGATCGCATCAAATAACGTAGATTTAAATTTTAAAGTTCATTGTTTGTGTATTAAACAGAAATATTTTACGGATGTCAAGTTGGTTCAATATTCAATATTCAACATTCAACATTCAAAATTGTTTTTTTGTTAAACTTTTTTTTCAATTTTTTTTTTTTTTTCAACATTCAACATTCGTTTTAACATTCGATTTTCAACTTTCAACATTCGTTTTCAACATTCAACATTCGTTTTCAACATTCGATTTTCAACATTCAACATTCGTTTTCAACATTCAACATTCGTTTTCAACATTCAACATTCGTTTTCAACATTCAACATTCAAAATTTTTTTTGTTAAACTTTTTTCAATTTTTATTTATCTTTTTTAAACATTCGTTTTCAACATTCAACATTCGTTTTCAACATTCGATTTCAACTTTCAACATTCGTTTTCAACTTTCAACATTCATTTTAAACATTCGATTTTTACAACAATCGTTTTCAACTTTCAACATTCAACATTCGTTTTCAACATTCGTTTTTAACATTCCATTTTCACCTTTTAACATTCGTTTTCAATATTCAACTTTCGTATTCAACATTCAACATTCGTTTTAAACATTCAACATTCGATTTTCATCTTTCAACATTCGTTTGTTAAACTTTTTTTTCAATTTTTTTTTTTCAACATTCAACATTCAACATTCGTTTTTAACATTCGATTTTTAACTTTCAACATTCGTTTTCAATATTGAACATTCGATTTTCAACTTTTAATATTCGTTTTCAACATTCAACATTCGTTTTCAACATTCAACATTCGTTTTCAACATTCGATATTTCAACTTTCAAAATTCGTTTTTAACATTCAACATTCGTTTTCAACATTGGACATTCGGTTTGAACATTCGATTTTCAACTTTCAACATTCGTTTTCAACATTCGTTTTCAACATTCCACATTCGTTTTCAAAATTCAACATTCGTTTTCAACTTTCAACCTTCGTTTTCAAAATTCAACATTCATTTTCAACTTTCAACATTCATTTTCAACAATCAACATTCGTTTTCAACATTCGATTTTCAATTTTCATCATTCGTTTTCAACTTTCAACATTCGTTTTTAAACATTCAACATTCGTTTTCAACATTCAACATTCAAAATTTTTTTTTGTTGAACTTTATCTCAATTTTTTATTTATTTTTTTTTTCAACATTCGTTTTCAACATTCAACATTCGTTTTCAACATTCGATTTTCAACTTTCAACATTCGTTTTCAACATTCAACATTCGTTTTCAACATTCAACATTCGTTTTTAGCATTCGATTTTCAACATTCAACATTCGTTTTCAACATTCAACATTCGATTTTCATCTTTCAACATTCGTTTTCAACATTCAACATTCGTTTTCAACATTCAACATTCAAAATTTTTTTGTTAAACTTTTTTTTCAATTTTTATTTTTTTTTTTCAACATTCGTTTTCAACATTCAACATTCGTTTTCAACATTCAACATTCGTTTTCAACATTCAACATTCGTTTTCAACATTCGATTTCAACTTTCAACATTCGTTTTCAACATTCAACATTCGTTTTCAACATTCGATTTCAACTTTCAACATTCGTTTTCAACATTCAACATTCGTTTTCAACATTCGATTTTCAACTTTCAACATTCGTTTTCAACATTCAACATTCGTTTTCAACATTCAACATTCGTTTTCAACATTCGATTTTCAACTTTCAACATTCGTTTTCAACATTCGATTTTCAACATTCAACATTCGTTTTCAACATTCAACATTCGATTTTCATCTTTCATCATTCGTTTGTTAAACTTTTTTCAATTTTTTTTCAACATTCAACATTCAACATTCGTTTTCAACATTCGATTTTCAACTTTCAACATTCGTTTTCAACATTCAACATTCGTTTTCAACATTCGATTTTCAACTTTCAACATTCGTTTTCAACATTCAACATTCGTTTTCAACATTCAACATTCGTTTTCAACATTCGATTTTCAACTTTCAAAATTCGTTTTTAACATTCAACATTCGTTTTCAACATTGGACATTCGGTTTGAACATTCGATTTTCAACTTTCAACATTCGTTTTCAACATTCGTTTTCAGCATTCGTTTTCAACATTCAACATTCGTTTTCAAAATTCAACATTCGTTTTCAACTTTCAACATTCGTTTTCAAAATTCAACATTCATTTTCAACTTTCAACATTCATTTTCAACAATCAACATTCGTTTTCAACATTCGATTTTCAATTTTCATCATTCGTTTTCAACTTTCAACATTCGTTTTTAACATTCAACATTCGTTTTCAACATTCAACATTCGTTTTCAACATTCGATTTTCAACTTTCAAAATTCGTTTTTAAAATTCAACATTCGTTTTCAACATTCGACATTCGGTACAACATTCGATTTTCAACTTTCAACATTCGTTTCAACATTCATCATTCGTTTTCAGCATTCAACATTGGATTTCAACATTCAACATTCAAATTTTTTTTGTGGTAAACTTTTTTTCATTTTTTTTTTTTTTTCAACATTCGTTTTCAACATTCAGCTTTCCTTTTCAACATTCGAGTTTCAACTTTCAACATTCGATTTTCAACATTCAACATTCGTTTTCAACATTCAACATTCGTTTTTAACATTCGATTTTCAACTTTCAACATTCGTTTTCAACATTTGATTTTCAACTTTCAACATTCGTTTTCAACATTCAACAGTAATTCGTTTTCAACATTCAACATTCGTTTTCAACATTCAACATTCGTTTGCAACTTTCGATTTTCAACATTCAACATTCGTATTCAACATTCGATTTTCAACTTTCAAAATTCATTTTCAACATTCGTATTTAATATTCGATTTTCAAATTTGAACATTCGTTTTCGACATTCATCATTCGTTTTCAACATTCCCAACATTCGTTTTCATCATTCGATTTTAACATTCAACATTCGTTTTCGACATTCAACATTCGTTTTCAACTTTCGATTTTAACATTCAACATTTAAATGCTTTGGTTTTAGAGTTACAAGCCAAAATCTACATTTTACCCCTATGTTCTATTTTTAGCCATGGCAGCCATCTTGGTTGGTTGGCTGGGTCACCGCACACATTTGTTAAACTAAATACCCTAATAATGATTGTGGCTAAGTTTGGTTGAATTTGGTCCAGTAGTTTCAGAGGAGAAGATTTTTGTAAAAGATTACAAAAATTTACAAAAAATTGGTGAAAAATTACTTTAAAGGGCAATAACTCCTTAAGGGGTCAACTGACCATTTTGATCATGTTGACTTATTTGTAGATCTTACTTTGCTGAACATTATTGCTGTTTACAGTTTATCTCTATCTATAATAATTTTCAAGATAATAACCGAAAACGGAAAAAAATCCTTAAAATTACTAATTGAGGGGCAGCAACCCAACAACCCATTGTCCGATTCATCTGAAAATTTCAGGGCAGATAGATCTTGACTTGATCAACAATTTTAACCCATGTCAGATTTGCTCTAAACGCTTTGGTTTCAGAGTTATAAGCCAAAATATACATTTTACCCCTATGTTCTATTTTTAGCCATGGCGGCCATCTTGGTTGGTTTGGCAGGTCACCGGACACAATTTTTAAACTAGATACCCTAATGATGATTGTGGCCAAGTTTGGTTAAATTTGGCCCAGTAGTTTCAGAGAAGAAGATTTTTGTAAAAGTTAACGACGACGGACGACGACGGACGACGACGGACGACGACGGACGCCAAGTGATGAGAAAAGCTCACTTGGCCCTTCGGGCCAGGTGAGCTAAAAAGGAGTTGTATTCATAACTAAAGCAAATGCATATTATGATTGCTGTATTTAAAGCATGCATGACCTGCCATTTCTCTTCTGGCAAAAATGCACACTTTGATTGCAGAATATAAACATAAAGGATTACTTCAGCCCTAAGGATTATTTCACTGGTTATAATTTTTATTTGATTAAGAACATTTGGCCATGTGATGCGCCATATACATTAAAAAAATGTTTACTTTATAAACTAATATATCTACAGCCTGACACTTGACTCGGTTGCACATTTTTCAAATAGCAATACTAGGTAAATTGTAAATGACCAAATTAGGAGACGTTTTGATAGTACTTCACTTATGATTACGAGGAAAAAGACTGATCGCATCAAATAACGTAGATTTAAATTTTAAAGTTCATTGTTTGTGTATTAAACAGAAATATTTTACGGATGTCAAGTTGGTTCAATATTCAATATTCAACATTCAACATTCAAAATTGTTTTTTTTGTTAAACTTTTTTCAATTTTTTTTTTTTTTTCAACATTCAACATTCGTTTTAACATTTTCAACATTCAACATTCGTTTTAACATTCGATTTTCAACTTTCAACATTCGTTTTCAACATTCAACATTCGTTTTCAACATTCGATTTTCAACATTCAACATTCGTTTTCAACTTTCAACATTCGTTTTTAAACATTCAACATTCGATTTCAACATTCAACATTCAAAATTTTTTTTGTTGAACTTTATCTCAATTTTTATTTATTTTTTTTCAACATCGTTTTCAACATTCAACATTCGTTTTCAACATTCAACATTCGTTTTCAACATTCGATTTTCAACTTTCAACATTCGTTTTCAACATTCAACATTCGTTTTCAACATTCAACATTCGTTTTTAGCATTCGATTTTCAACATTCAACATTCGTTTTCAACATTCAACATTCGATTTTCATCTTTCAACATTCGTTTTCAACATTCAACATTCGTTTTCAACATTCAACATTCAAAATTTTTTTTTTGTTAAACTTTTTTTTCAATTTTTTTATTTATCTTTTTTTTAAACATTCGTTTTCAACATTCAACATTCGTTTTCAACATTCAACATTCGTTTTCAACATTCAACATTCGTTTTCAACATTCGATTTCAACTTTCAACATTCGTTTTCAACATTCAACATTCGTTTTCAACATTCGATTTCAACTTTCAACATTCGTTTTCAACATTTAACATTCGATTTCAACTTTCAACATTCGTTTTCAACATTCAACATTCGTTTTCAACATTCGATTTTCAACTTTCAACATTCGCTTTCAACATTCAACATTCGTTTTCAACATTCAACATTCGTTTTCAACATTCGATTTTCAACTTTCAACATTCGTTTTCAACATTCGATTTTCAACATTCAACATTCGTTTTCAACATTCAACATTCGATTTTCATCTTTCATCATTCGTTTGTTAAACTTTTTTTTCAATTTTTTTTTTCAACATTCAACATTCAACATTCGTTTTCAACATTCGATTTTCAACTTTCAACATTCGTTTTCAACATTCAACATTCGTTTTCAACATTCGATTTTCAACTTTCAACATTCGTTTTCAACATTCAACATTCGTTTTCAACATTCAACATTCGTTTTCAACATTCGATTTTCAACTTTCAAAATTCGTTTTAACATTCAACATTCGTTTTCAACATTGGACATTCGGTTTGAACATTCGATTTTCAACTTTCAACATTCGTTTTCAACATTCAACATTCGTTTTCAAAATTCAACATTCGTTTTCAACTTTCAACATTCGTTTTCAAAATTCAACATTCATTTTCAACTTTCAACATTCATTTTCAACAATCAACATTCGTTTTCAACATTCATTTTCAATTTTCATCATTCGTTTTCAACTTTCAACATTCGTTTTTAACATTCAACATTCGTTTTCAACATTCAACATTCGTTTTCAACATTCGATTTTCAACTTTCAAAATTCGTTTTTAAAATTCAACATTCGTTTTCAACATTCGACATTCGGTACAACATTCGATTTTCAACTTTCAACATTCGTTTCAACATTCATCATTCGTTTTCAGCATTCAACATTGGATTTCAACATTCAACATTCAAATTTTTTTTGTGGTAAACTTTTTTTCATTTTTTTTTTTTTTTTTCAACATTCGTTTTCAACATTCAGCTTTCCTTTTCAACATTCGAGTTTCAACTTTCAACATTCGATTTTCAACTTTCAACATTCGTTTTCAACATTCAACATTCGTTTTCAACATTCGATTTTCAACATTCAACATTCGTTTTCAACATTCAACATTCGATTTTCATCTTTCAACATTCGTTTTCAACATTCAACATTCGTTTTCAACATTCAACATTCAAAATTTTTTTTTTCTTAAACTTTTTTTTCAATTTTTTATTTATCTTTTTTTTAAACATTCGTTTTCAACATTCAACATTCGTTTTCAACATTCGATTTCAACTTTCAACATTCGTTTTCAATATTCAACATTCGTTTTCAACATTCGATTTTCAACTTTCAACATTCGCTTTCAACATTCAACATTCGTTTTCAACATTCGTTTTCAACATTCGATTTTCAACTTTCAACATTCGTTTTCAACATTCGATTTTCAACATTCAACATTCGTTTTCAACATTCAACATTCGATTTTCATCTTTCAACATTCGTTTGTTAAACTTTTTTTTCAATTTTTTTTTTTCAACATTCAACATTCAACATTCGTTTTCAACATTCGATTTTCAACTTTCAACATTCGTTTTCAACATTCGATTTTCAACTTTCAACATTCGTTTTCAACATTCAACATTCGTTTTCAACATTCAACATTCGTTTTCAACATTCGATATTTCAACTTTCAAAATTCGTTTTTAACATTCAACATTCGTTTTCAACATTGGACATTCGGTTTGAACATTCGATTTTCAACTTTCAACATTCGTTTTCAACATTCGTTTTCAACATTCCACATTCGTTTTCAAAATTCAACATTCGTTTTCAACTTTCAACCTTCGTTTTCAAAATTCAACATTCATTTTCAACTTTCAACATTCATTTTCAACAATCAACATTCGTTTTCAACATTCGATTTTCAATTTTCATCATTCGTTTTCAACTTTCAACATTCGTTTTTAAACATTCAACATTCGTTTTCAACATTCAACATTCAAAATTTTTTTTTGTTGAACTTTATCTCAATTTTTTATTTATTTTTTTTTTCAACATTCGTTTTCAACATTCAACATTCGTTTTCAACATTCAACATTCGTTTTCAACATTCGATTTTCAACTTTCAACATTCGTTTTCAACATTCAACATTCGTTTTCAACATTCAACATTCGTTTTCAACATTCAACATTCGTTTTCAACATTCGATTTTCAACATTCAACATTCGTTTTCAACATTCAACATTCGATTTTCATCTTTCAACATTCGTTTTCAACATTCAACATTCGTTTTCAACATTCAACATTCAAAATTTTTTTGTTAAACTTTTTTCAATTTTTTATTTATCTTTTTTAAACATTCGTTTTCAACATTCAACATTCGTTTTCAACATTCAACATTCGTTTTCAACATTCAACATTCGTTTTCAACATTCGATTTCAACTTTCAACATTCGTTTTCAACATTCAACATTCGTTTTCAACATTCGATTTCAACTTTCAACATTCGTTTTCAACATTCAACATTCGTTTTCAACATTCGATTTTCAACTTTCAACATTCGCTTTCAACATTCAACATTCGTTTTCAACATTCAACATTCGTTTTCAACATTCGATTTTCAACTTTCAACATTCGTTTTCAACATTCGATTTTCAACATTCAACATTCGTTTTCAACATTCAACATTCGATTTTCATCTTTCATCATTCGTTTGTTAAACTTTTTTTTCAATTTTTTTTTTCAACATTCAACATTCAACATTCGTTTTCAAAATTCGATTTTCAACTTTCAACATTCGTTTTCAACATTCAACATTCGTTTTCAACATTCGATTTTCAACTTTCAACATTCGTTTTCAACATTCAACATTCGTTTTCAACATTCAACATTCGTTTTCAACATTCGATTTTCAACTTTCAAAATTCGTTTTTAACATTCAACATTCGTTTTCAACATTGGACATTCGGTTTGAACATTCGATTTTCAACTTTCAACATTCGTTTTCAACATTCGTTTTCAGCATTCGTTTTCAACATTCAACATTCGTTTTCAAAATTCAACATTCGTTTTCAACTTTCAACATTCGTTTTCAAAATTCAACATTCATTTTCAACTTTCAACATTCATTTTCAACAATCAACATTCGTTTTCAACATTCGATTTTCAATTTTCATCATTCGTTTTCAACTTTCAACATTCGTTTTTAACATTCAACATTCGTTTTCAACATTCAACATTCGTTTTCAACATTCGATTTTCAACTTTCAAAATTCGTTTTTAAAATTCAACATTCGTTTTCAACATTCGACATTCGGTACAACATTCGATTTTCAACTTTCAACATTCGTTTCAACATTCATCATTCGTTTTCAGCATTCAACATTGGATTTCAACATTCAACATTCAAATTTTTTGTGGTAAACTTTTTTCATTTTTTTTTTTTTCAACATTCGTTTTCAACATTCAGCTTTCCTTTTCAACATTCGAGTTTCAACTTTCAACATTCGATTTTCAACATTCAACATTCGTTTTCAACATTCAACATTCGTTTTTAACATTCGATTTTCAACTTTCAACATTCGTTTTCAACATTTGATTTTCAACTTTCAACATTCGTTTTCAACATTCAACAGTAATTCGTTTTCAACATTCAACATTCGTTTTCAACATTCAACATTCGTTTGCAACTTTCGATTTTCAACATTCAACATTCGTATTCAACATTCGATTTTCAACTTTCAAAATTCATTTTCAACATTCAACATTCGTATTTAATATTCGATTTTCAAATTTGAACATTCGTTTTCGACATTCATCATTCGTTTTCAACATTCCCAACATTCGTTTTCATCATTCGATTTTTAACATTCAACATTCGTTTTCGACATTCAACATTCGTTTTCAACTTTCGATTTTTAACATTCAACATTCTTATTCGACATTCAATATTTGTTTTCAATATTCAACATTCGTTTTCAACATTCAACATTCGTTTTCAACATTCGATTTTCAACTTTCAATTTTTTTTTTTTTCAACATTCGTTTTCAACATTCAACATTCGTTTTCAACATTCAATTTTTAACATTCAACATTCTTATTCGACATTCAATATTTGTTTTCAATATTCAACATTCGTTTTCAACATTCGTTTTTGAACATTGAACATTCGTTTTCAACATTCGATTTTCAACATTCAACATTCGATTTTCAACATTCAACATTCGATTTCCAACATTCAATATTCGTTTTTACCATTCAACATTCGTTTTTGAATTCGATTCTCAACATTCAACATTCGTTTTCAACATTCGATTTTAAATATTCAAAGTTTTGATTTCAACATTCAACAGTCGTTTTTTGCATTTAACATTCGATTTCAACATTCGTTTATTTACATTCAACATTCGTTTTCAACATTGTATTTCAACATTTGCTTTTCAACATTGAACATTCGTTCTTAGTAAAAGTTTTTACTTATTTCTAATATCTATATCCCAATTTATTTTTCGTTCTATATGTAAAAGTGTTCCTGATAACAAATGTTTGGGAGTGAAATTGTTTAAAATACGACAAATTGTAATAAATAGATATACGATAATTGATTACAATTTAGAATGTGTACACGATCATAGCTTTAACGAATTAAGAGAAACACGCGTTACCTTTTTTTGGGGGGAGGGGGCGAGGCAGTAAATCAACATTGTCACGGATATCAATTTCAGTCATAGCTGTTGTATTATATAAGGAAATAATATATTACATTGGATGTTTGTTCTCAACCTATCGCATTCTAATGAAACATACATGTAATGTAATTATTGCAAAATGTACTTGATTACACTTGATAACGATGACGTCTGTTAAAAAAAAATAAAACAAGTATCTGTGATGATGAAATATACAGACTATTTCTAGTATCTGATCTCTAGTTAAAAAGGTCATTACAGAACAGGTTAAGCCTATAGCTGTTTCTGTGTCATTTAGTCTTTTGTGAAGAGTTGTCTCATTTGCCATACAACATCTTCTTTTTTATATTTATGTAAACCCTACATAGACAGCTCTTTTCATATAAATGGAAAGCAAAATAAAAGTCTTGAATGAATAATTAAATTGATACCACAGTAAATTATATCAAAAGTTTCGGATATACTAAGAAAGCAAAACTGAAGGAAAAAAGTTATTGAAAAAAAGCAAAAGTTGTAGAAAAAAAGCAAAATATTCTGACTAAAGCACTTAAACAAAACCAGACGAACAAAAAGCAAAAGTAACTGACAAAAAAATAATGCTTCTGATAATAAACAACGTAGAAAAAAGAAGAAAACTACGGACAAAAAGTCACTGTATCAATTGATTTTTGTTTTTTGCCATGTCGTTGTCTATTAGAGCCTCGTGGGAACTTCCGCCTCACTTTTCAGGTATGCATGTTGCCTTTCATGTGTCTGTTTTGTTGTTTTTTTTATCTTCTGTGGTTGAAATCTCACGTATTCCAAATATTTCCCTTCATGCAATATTTAGACTTTAATAATACATTCCCTCTTATTTTAAAGTTTCCCCGATGATGTAAAAGTCTGAATAATTCATGCTTAGACAAATACCGCAAATTCCATAAGTTTCCTTATCAGTTCTTCTTAATAGATATTTCAACGATATAAATCTCATTTAACTTTATGTCATACGCGTTTAAATCTTGGAGTAAAATTATTGCATGTGATCCATGATCCCAGGGACCAGCATCTAAACACATTATTTGCCTTTTCATCCAATGTGCATTTCAACATTTTTACATGCATTACCCTCCATTACAAAAAGGCATACCATGAGTACACCAAACGAATGTTGGCAAAAACGAAAAAAGAAAAAAAACCCGTTCCATTCGTTCCCAAAGGGGTTATCTTTAAAGTCATATGAAACGAGTTTCTTGAAATTATGATACTGAAATTATTGAACCAATGCATGCATATATATGGCAGTAAGTCTTTTTTATATACATTACGAATCCATAACGTATTATCAACAGACAGGAATGTGTCCATAGTACACGGATGGCCCATTCGCACTATCATTTTCTATGTTCAGTGGACCGTTAAATTGGGGTAAAAACTCGCATTTGGCTTTAAAATTAGAAAGAGCATATCATAGGGAACATGTGTACTTAGTTTCAAGTTGATTGGACCTCAACTTTATCAACAACTACCTTGACCAAAAACGTAAACCTGAAGCGGGCACTATCATTTTCTATGTTCAGTGGACTGTGAAATTGAGGTCAAACTCTAATTTAGCATTAAAAGTAGAAAGATCATATCATATGGAACATGTGTACTAAGTGTCAAGTTGATTGGACTTCAACTTCACCAAAAACTACCTTGACCAAAAACTTTAAGCAGGACATTCAGACGAACGAACGAACGGACGCAAAGACCGGAACACATAATGCCCCTAGATGGGGCATAACAAGAATGTGTCCATAGTACGCTGATGCCCAGTCGCACTATCATTTTCTATGTTCAGTGGACCGTGAAATTGGGGGTCAAAACTCTAATTTGGCTTTCAAATTAGAACCATCATATCATATTGAACATGTGTACTAAGTTTCAAATTGATTGGACATCAACTTCATCAAAAACTACCTTGACCAAAAACTTTAACCGGAAGCGGGCACTATCATTTTCTATGTTCCGTGGACCGTGAAATTGGTTCAAAACTCTAATTATGCATTAAAATTAGAAAGATCATATCATAGGGAACATGTGTAATATGTTTTAATTTGATTGGACTTCATCAAAAACTACCTGGACCAAAAACTTTAACATGAAGCAGGACAGATGAACGAACGAACGAACGGACGGAAGGACTGTAAACATAATGCCCCGAGGTGGTTCTATTCAGTGATTGTTGCTCGCAAGCTTATTACCTTTCAAGTTTCTTGCAGAAGTTAACCGGATCGTGACATTGATAAGAAATAAACAAAGAACCCGTGAAAAACGTGACAAATAAGTCAATTGAAAGAGCCATGACATTTTAGTAAAACTTAGCAATACAAGTATATAAAACATATTAAACTTTCTTCTTCAAATTAGAAGTTTCATATAACTTTTTAAAAAAAGTATAGCAAAAATACCGAATCAGAAAAGGGGAAGTTCTCAAAACTAAAAAAAAATAACGCTACATATATCAATCACGGAACAATTGGAAAACAACTGCCAAGTTTGCTCGCTAAAGCAAAATAAAAGAAAATACAAAAACTAGAGTGAAAAACAAAATAGAAACGATACTGAACCCCTTGTGTCCGAATAGCATCTCATGACCAATCTGCACTAGGAATGTCCCAAGTTAAATAGTATAACACCTGATAACGGGATGCATCAAAGCCGAGTCACCTGAAAAGGTATATGACCAAAAGATACATAATAACACGATGACAAATAACGAGGAACTAAAGTAAAATAAAACAAAACATAACTTCAGCATCGAGAATCTATAACTCAAGACCATCTTGTAGTTTTTGTTAAGGACACGTACTATTTATCTAATAGGTCGTGGTACTATCAAATGAAATTTTTGAGAAAAAGGACAATACGTTCTTTGACAAAGCTTGGCTCATTAATTTCTTCCTCAGACTCTGATGACGTTTTACAAAGTCTATAAGTAGCAGCTGCAAGACATTGAACATCGTATTAGTTGAAAAATGTATACTCCATAATTGGGCGAGTTCTGGATATTGCTGCTAAGGTTAGGAAAAAAATAACAATAAAACGACATTTATTTGTTCTTGGAGGAAAATCAATAATGAAACGATGATACATAATTGTCTAACTGACAAGGACACAATTACGATTTGGAGACCAAACCTTGCCACCATAGGTCTTTGTCAATGATTTTGATGTGCTCTTTTTGTACTGCCTTCTGACGTTCAACCGTTCAACCAGGTCCCAAAAAACATCATACAACGTCTTAGAACCGTTATTACTTATTTCATGCAAGATTTCATTTTATTTGAAGGAATAAGTTGTATAATTAATAATATTGGCGTGTCACTATTTGCTTGTCATTCTTTCTGATTTTATTCCGCCTTCAGTAGGACAACTCTATGCATTATATAATAAATCATGATTGTTCACAGCAGTTTCGCACCTAACTACACCGTACTATATCTAATCGAATTTTAGCTTTGACGAATATTGTGTTCGAGTTCGAGAGTAAACTTCATTATTGTAGAGCAACACTTGGCAATACCTGATAAGGTCCAGTATAAACAATCATTAATATAGAAATCATTTGAAAATCAAACGTTGAAAACAAATGTTGAATGTTGAAAACGAATGTTGAATGTTGAAAACGAATGTTGAAAACGAATGTTGAATGTTGAACACGAATGTTGAATGTTGAAAACGAATGTTGAATGTTGAAAACGAATGTTGAAAGTTGAAAATCGAATGTTGAAAACGAATGTTGAATGTTGTAAACGAATGTTGAAAAAAAAAATTTTTTGAATGTTGAATGTTGAAAAACGAATGTTGAATGTTGAAAGATGAAAATCGAATGTTGAATGCAGAAAACTAATGATGAATGTTGAAAATCGAATGTTGAAAACGAATGTTGAATGTTGAAAACGAATGTTGAATGTTGAAAACGAATGTTGAATGTCGAAAACGAATGTTGAAAGTTGAAAATCGAATGTTGAAAACGAATGTTGAATGTTGAAAACGAATGTTGAATGTTGAAAACGAATGTTGAATGTAGAAAATCGAATGTTGAAAAGGAATGTTGAAAAGGAATGTTGAATGTTGAAAACGAATGTTGAATGTTGGAAACGAATGTTGAATGTTGAAAAAAAAAAATGAATGTTGAATGTCGAATGTTGAATATTGAACCAACTTGACATCCGTTATTATGTTTGCGTATATAATCACGACATCAGTATCATATACTCGTCCTTATTAAATGTACATCGCAGGTGTTTTTTTTTTTTAATTTAATGACGCACTTGAAAAATGTTTCGATCAAAATTTGGAACGTTTGCACAGCTGACATATTTTCACATTCAATTTAAAACGGAATCCGGAGTTCTATTAAGTTGCATTCTTGTTTAATGTTTTTCAGATTCAGAATAGTGAGGGATATAACAAAATCACACTTATTTTCAATTCATGCTCTGTATAAGCATTATATCTCCCCCGCACAAACAAACAAACAAAACACAAACAAACAAAAACAAAACAAAACAAAAGCAAAAAAAAAAAAAACAATAAAAAAAAAAAAAAAAAAAATCGCAGTCTGAAAATTTCATTTATCCAAAATGTATAGTAAGAGACGAGGTACGATTGCCGATGAGTCAACTATCCAAGTGTGTTTAATTTCGCAATTGAAACTTTCCAATACCCGCTCTTTAACATGCATGAGATACATTGTCCGAGAAACACTTTCTTTTATTAAAACATAGTTTGGGTAAATTTTAGGATAACATACCAATCATCTTTAAAACACTTGTTTTATAATATATTGAGTGAAGTTTTCTGAGATGTTATATATAATCAGGAACCTGTTGTTCAGTGGTTCATAGTTGTTTTCGTTTCTCGTTTTTTACATAGATTAAACCGTTGGTTTTCCTGTTTGAATTGCTTTACAATAGTCATTTTGGGGCCCTTTTGCTTGCTGTTCGGTGTGAGCCAAGGCTCCGTGTTGAAGGCCGTACTCTGACCTATAATTGTCAACTTTTTATACATTGTGACTTGGATGGAGAGTTGTCCCATTGGCACTCATACCACATCTTCTTATTTATATGTACTTTTTTCGTTTCTATTTTCCCTCGGTTTAATGGGTCTCATGTCTGCCATCCCTCTCTGGATCCTGTTTATGAGCTGCTATAAATAAATATGCAGTCCTCTGCAGTTGATGGAAATTTAACGTGTAGTCAATTTTAGTAATATTCTTTTCGCGTTGATCGGTACTTATACATTTGTACATCCCGCCATTGTGATATTGTGCTATGGTCATTTTTGTATTCTTGTCTTTCATTTTTGCTTATGTGCTTTGTCTATATGTCATTATGTTTTTCTTTGTGACATATTTGTTTGTTTTTATAGTGTTTAAGATAATAACAAAACGTTGACTGCTGAAATTTTGACATTTCTACCTATTATGTCTGTTTATTTTGTTCACACATTGTTGTAAATATGATGGAATTTACTGTCATACAAGTGAGAGGTTTAGCTAGCTATAAAACCAGGTATTTCCACCATTTTCTACATATGGAAATGCCTGTACCAAGTCAGGAATATATGACAGTTGTTTTCCACTCGTTTGATGTGTTTGAGGTTATGATTTTGCCATTTGATAAAGGACTTTCCGTTTTGAATTTTCATTGGAGTTCGGTATTTTTGTTATTTTACTTTTTGTTTAACAATATTTCAACACAAAAGAATATCAGACCTACACTAGATTTACGTTATAATTGTGATTCGACTGTGTCGGTAATCTTCTTATGTTAAATCAGATTGTATAATTAGGCAAGTTTTGAATAGAAACATGATTATATCTTCATGATAGATACTTTTTTTAAAAACGAAAAAAAAAAACACTTTATATATCCAATGCGTCTTTATCTTTATCAGTAATGCTCAAAGCAGCCCCCAAAAAAAAACAAAAAAAAAGAAAGCCAACGTCACGACCTATATATCCAAAAGGTACCTAACAATAAATATTCTTTCACACCTTGTGTGAAAAGATAAAAATATGTAACTATGAAGACAATTTTAATTAAACGTAAAAGGTGTTTTGCAGTATTCACTACATGCGCTGCTTATCGTAGATAATTTTTCGGAATAAAATACCCATCATATTTGAAACAGTTGCTGAAATGTTTTCATTTGGAATGTTATATAACATATTTGTTTTTAATTTAAATATCATAAATTGTTGCTTTAAATATTTAAATGCAAAGTTTGGTCCTACACAGTCATGTTTGCATATATTTTTCATTTCAATCTTGACTGCCTGTTTTGAATCAAAACTCCACCCTGATGTTGTATAACAATAATGTCAGAATGGTATTAGTAATTTGCATTTGTTATAAATACAAGTAATTAAAACACAGCTTAAGTGAACACGTATGTTTTTGTTGTCTTTTTTTATGTGAAGCTCCTTTGAAAGCCTTTCCAGAACTTTATGGGGATATTATTACAGTACAAACCCTAAAATCTTCTTGTATGGAAACGATTATAAAAAAAACAACATCAATCTAGTTCAATGATTTACTTGCAATGTTCTTATTAGCAAATACATTTATGGATACTTGTATTTATTGAAAGCGAAAATTGTAAATCAGATCAATCACATGAGTAATGTAAAGAAAGAAGTCAATATGTTACGTATAAGAATAAAATTAGTAAACAAAAATACGTTATCATAAATCTTTCGGGATAATCCTTAATTCCTGTGCTCCACTGATTAGTGCATAATAATGGTAATACATATTTCAATAAGATGAATCAAAGCTAGATATAGAAACTGAATATAAAAAGCCTTTGAATGTGTAACTACAAAATTTAAAAGCTAGGAATCAAGTGGGACTCCACAGTTTTAATAACAAGGCCATGCGTACGGCCGTAATTTATCCTGCAATCAGCCTTGTATTGTACAAATAACAGGTACACAAATAAAGTTTTGCTTTATCTGTACTTGTACAAATAAAGTCTCCTGTTTCCCCATTTCCATGTTGAGCAAGCAGTAATGTGGATATTTCTTTTTACGTACCAGTTCATTTTGGGGCCCTCTTCGCGGTCCGCGTTTACACTTTGTCGATTTCTTTGAAAAGTTAGAGACCATGATTTAGATTTTAACAACTAAAGCTTCAAGTGTTTGGAGTAAATTTCAGGATAAAAACAATATATGTACATTGTCGGAAAATATAAAATTTATTTGTATGAGCTTTAGAAACAGGACGAAAAGCGAGGCTTTCTAAAGCTCATACAAATAAATTTTATATTTTCCGACAATGTACATATATTGTATATATATCAGTTTCATTGGGTGTTGTTAAATTGAACAGCCCATTATATAGTCCAGTTAGAGATAACATCTAAGTCATCAGCCAAAGAAGCAGATGCTACAGCATGGTCGTCGTCTACTATAATGAATATAGAAGTGGCATTTGTAAAAACTCTTATGTCATTTTCAATGCCGTTTACTAATATCATTTGTGTATATCAGAAACAGGAAGGGTCCAAAACTGACACCTGAGGAACACCTGCGTGTATTGTTTTACGAATTGATGAAAACATTTCTGAAAGTTTAAATAAAAATCATTTTGTTCAAATTTTAAGCTTTTTAAAAGCTCTAAATACATTACATACTACATACCTTACGTCCCTTCCATTTTCCATATTACGGATAATTTTATAATATATTTATATGTATGTATAAGGTCATTAATGTCGACCAACTTTGCAAACCTTGCCAGTTTTAAGATTTATTTTGTTAAGTTGTTCGCCTCCTGAAAATGTATGAAATATTTGTAACTGGACGTTAAGCAAATAATAATAAATCAATCAAATGAATATATCAATCTTATCTAACTTGTTGTATATGTTATTTTTTGTTTGATAGTAAACCAATCAGCGGACCCGGGTCGATGTTCTGGATATCAATTGATTTGAGTGAAAGAATTTCTAAAAATTTCGATATTTCAATAGTTCTTCAAAGTTGCTACAAAATGGATTCACTGGAATTATGGTCAGATATACACACACAAATGGAGATAGATAATAACAGAAAAAGACACGACGAGTTATATGATATTAGTATTGAAGTCTTTTGAGGTCAGCCAGTTTTGGTTTCAGTAGGTTGTTTATCAACTCTTAAAAGTGTACACTCAGGTGTTCACCGGGTATCAGTGTTGGGACTCTTTCTTTTTTCTGATTTATATAATGATATGGTAAATGGCACTGAAATGAAATAACACTTCGTGTACATGACACTTCTATATTTATTATAATAGTAGACGACGATCATGCTGTATCAGCTGCTTCTTCGGCTGATGACTTAGATTTTATCTATATCTTGACTAAATCATTGGCTGTTCAATTTCACTAAATATATTGTATGTTACGAAAACTGTAGAGTCATACTTAATTCCTACAATGAACCCCATTACTTTTAGATTCTGTAGTAAATTATTCGAGTTCATTCGGCATTCATTTTCTAACTTTAGCTCTAATTCATCTCATCAATATATGTATTAGAAATAGAATGTACTAATCAGTGGGGCACAGGAATAAAAGGTTATCCCGAAAGGTCTTTGATCACATATTTTGATTTATTATATACTTAATAGGAGTAAATACAGGTACACTGTATGTGTAATAAAATCAATGGCAATCGTGCTGTATCAACTATCCGTGATGATATCGATATCAGTCACGCTTGTAAAAGTTTAATGAAACCCCTAAACCATATGACGTCACGTCATCGATATCAGTCACGGTTATAAAGGCTTCATCAAAAACCCTTATCTGAATTTCATCCTCTCACTTGAAAAAAAAACCCATCTATAATCAAGTGTATATAACCCTCAACCACTATAACCCCTTGAACAGACCTCTTGGGATTATATTGGTGTCTCGGGTTGACACGGATGTGATATGAAAATCCATATGATATTCTTTATTAACTGATTGTATCCCTAAAAGAAACATTTTGTCCATAGATCTTTACATTACTAAAATGTGATTGATCTAATTTACAAGTTTCCGTTTCAATAAATACAGATATCGATAACGATAAATGTATTTGCTTTGACCAGTATTGCAAGTAAACCATTAATCTAAATTAATGTTTCTTTTTTAGATAATCGTTTCCATACAAAGACTTTTTTAGTATGTATACTGAATAATACCCCCAGAAAGTTATGGAAAAACTTTCAAAAGGTGTTTCACATAAAAATGACAACAAAAATATCCATGTTCACTTAATCTGTGTTTCAATTACTTGTATTGATTAACACTGTCAATAACTACTAGTAATACCTTTCTGACATTTTTGACCCAACATCAGGGTGGCGTTGTGTTCCATAACAGGCAGTAAAGACTGAAATGAAAAAATGTTTGCAAACATGACTGTGTAGGACCAAACTTTGCATCTAAATATTTAATGCAACAATTTAAGGTATTTAAAAACAAATATGTTATGTAGCACTACAAATGAAAACATTTCAACAAGTGTTTCAAAGGTGATCGGTATTACACCTCTGCTCGACGGAGTAGAAGTCATGGTCACAGAAATTATACACCACCTGCTGTTCACAACGTGACTATTGATAGTCTGTTATCGTCTGTTCAAAAATCTTTAGGAATTCACCATATCAGAACTAAATTATGCTCCATTCCATTATCTAAACTTTATTTACTATTTCAAGAGGCCCAAAATACTTCCGTTATTGATATCTAATTCTGTTTTGTATAAATTAGTTGCAATAATCATGGACATTGCTAACCATAGATTATTCAAACCCGTATCAACTACTTCCAAAGATGAGGAAACACGTATTTTTTTTAATTTTTTTTTTTAAAGTAGAATTCGCCAATAAAGGTTTAGATGCTATCAATATTAGCAAGATTTTCCACCAAAAATCTGTACAAAAACTATACTTGATTACTTCAAAAATAAAGCTACACCTGTAATTTCATATACTTACACCAAGTATATTGCATCCAAGATTTTCAACCACAAGAAGGTTTTAGAGGCCTCAAAGATGTGAAATCTAAACCTCCGGATTGCTCAGGTGCATCGTCAAAATACAATTATAGTCCAGCTGGTCATGTTATTACTGGCGACCTTTGCATCGCAACCAATGAACAACTAAGAGAGTTGTTAGCCAAAAATCAAAATATAGAAATCCCCAGCCCATCAACTGGAAAAAGAACTTCAGGTTACTGATGGATGCAGTTGAGGACTATGCCAGAAAATGGGTAAAGCGCGAACCAGACAAACCATATCTAGACACTTTGTCTGAATGGATCAAAGCTATTCGATCATACATTCAAAAACGCATTCAGAAACTACGATGTACTATAAGCACAAGGGTTTCTAACTCATTCAAGAACCCGGAGGTTGTGGATGCTTTGTCCTCGATGCATGACAAATATGTCGTTGTTCCAGTAGATAAAGCCTCCAATAATATTGTCTTCGTATGAAAAAACCATTATTTGCAATGTCTCACAAAGGAGCTTGGAATAAACAGCAAAACTGGTAATCCTACATATTTTTTTAACATCATTTACAAAGGATGAAATTTTACAAAATCACTAATCTGTCCTTTTTTCTTTTGGTATTAACATCAAAGAAAACGATGAAAATCTACCGTCATTATACTGGATACCAAAACTTCACAAAACTCCTTATAAAGAACGATACATAGCTGGATCATCAAGATGTTCGACTAAACATCTTTCTAAAGTGCTGACTACTATTCTTTCTACAGTAAAAGATGGCCTTCAAAAATATTGTGATGAGATATATTCAACCAGTGGTGTCAATCAGATGTGGATTCTCAAAAATTCTAAAGATCTACTGCTAAATCTTCGATTACAATCTCTGCAATATTGCAGCAACATTAAGACCTTTTATTTTTGTACGCTTTATTCCCCATGCTCAATTGAAAGATCGACTTCACCATCTCTATAAAAATGGGAATCGTAGATATAAATTTCTTGTATTGGGTTATAATAATTCTTATTTTGTGAAGAACCACATTGATTCTATCAGAAAATACACTGAAGATAGTATTATCAAAATGCTGGACTTTTTAATCGACAATATATTAGTTGAGTTTGGAGGATTGATATTTCAACAGACAGTCGGTATTCTAATGGGTACTTATTATGCACCCCTTCTGGCCGATTTGTTTTTCTACTCGTATGAAGCAGAATTCAATCAGAACCTTCTAAAAAAGAAAAAGAAAAAGCACCTTCCGAAATTCTTTAATTTTACTTTCAGATATAGTAATGATGTCCTAGCACTGAATAACCCATATTTCAGTCAGTACTTGCATCTCATATATCCCAGTAAACTTGAAATTGAGGATACAACTGATACTAGAAGGACTGCTTCATACCTTGATCTTTTCCTTAATATTGACACAGATGGACGACTTCACACTAAAATCTATGACAAACGGGATGATTTCAACTTCCCAATTATTAATTTCCCATTTCTCAGCAGTAATATACCCTCTGCTCCGTCGTATGATGTTTACATATCTCAATTGATACGTTATGCTCGTGCATGTTCACACTATATGGACTTCATATACAGGAGTGTGCTCCTTACGCAGAAACTGCTCCAACAGAGTTATGAGGAGGAAAGATTAAAAATGACACTCCGTAAATTTTATGGATACCATCACGAATTGGTTGATCTTTACGATGTGTCTGTGTCTAAACTAACTAACGAAGTTTTTACCACGTCTTAGATTGTGGTTTACCATCTACATCGTCTGTCTGCTAAGTACCGAATGTGACCTATTCCCGAATATGACTGTTTTGCCGATTGTAAATTCGCATGCTATACGACGTGTCTCGGTATTTATAGATCCAACATTCATGTATTTAGTTATGATGTTTCTTTTCTAAGTACCGTTGGATATTGTGTTTTATTATACTTCATGTCAAAATACCACATTTTGATTGGTTGATAGGAGGGAGACAATTTACTCTATCCCATGGCAAACACTCTATTACCCTTCACGGAGACGCTTGATCAAGTGTGCGCTTTAATAAATACGGATGATTGTTATGTACAAGACGTCACAGTTTATTTCTTTGAATTTGAAATTTAATAGACAGTAATAACAGAACATTCAGTATAATAGATTAAATAACACATAGCTGAGAGGGTGATAGAGCAGATTGTTACCCCTCGAAAAGACATTGTCAACCTTGGCTTGAAATTTTAAGACTGCGAATTTTTGTTTTTTTTTTTTTTTTTTTTTTTTTTTTTTTTTTTTTTTTGGGGGAGGATATAATGCATAAACTATTCTGAATTTGAGAAGGTTATATTAGCTAACTGTTTCATTTAACAAAGTTGCAACTTAATAGAAAACGGGATTTCCATTTTAAACTAAATGTGAAAATATGTCAGCTGTGCTAAGGTTCTAAATTTTGATTGAAACATTTACCAAGGAAAGAGGGACGAAAGATACCAGAGGGACAGTCAAACTCATAGATCAAAAACAAACTGACAACGCCATGGCCAAAAATAAAAAGACAAATAGACAAATAATAGTACAGATGACACAACATAGAAAACTAAAGACTAAGCAACACGAACCCCACCAAAAACTGGGGGTGATCTCAGGTGCTCCGGAAGGGTAAGCAGATCCTGCTCCACATGTGGCACCCGTCGTGTTGCTTATGTTATTACAAATCCGGTAAATAGTCTAATTCGGTAAGTAACATTCGTGAAAAGGGAAGGGTATTGTAGTTACGAGATAAGGAACATATCCGATATCATCTGTGAAACGGTTATTCCATAACGGTCAACCAACTCGTGATGGCGTCCGTAAAATTTACCAAGTGCGTCATTAAATAAAAAAAAAAACCTGCGATGTACATTTACCAAGGACGAGTATATGATACTGATGGCGTGAATATATACGAAAACATAATATCACTTTACAGCATTAACAATACAATATATTTATAGTTTTCTTTAAATGGACAAAAATATATAAATCACCATAAAACTTAAAAATGTCAAATCATAACTTTCATAAGATTAACAAAGTACAATACTGAGAATTGTCTTAATGTTGTATTTTTCCTGATTCCAAGTATTCATAGAGAAAGTCTGTTCTTATTATGTTACATTTGTAAGTGCATTGACAATTATTATCCCTAAACACTTAACATCTCATATACCGATCAAGAAGACACGAGAGCACGGAACAAGCAAGACTGATAGAATCGCTTGACTTCCAAAAAGAACGAGGCCGGGTGCTTCGACACGGTAAGCGTCTCCTGCTATGTAAGTATCACCGGCCATGCAAATCAATACTTGCTCAAAATGTCACAATCGGGCATTGGACATCATTAGTAAAATTACAGATCACACCACATTTCTGGTACAATATGAATCTGAAGATATGAGACCGCAAAAACATGTCGCTTGTGAGTTAAGACACCGACACATGCATCAGTCGATCAATCGATGATGGTGATCGTGAAATTTATGTAGTGTGTCAATTATAATCAATATTCCTCACAACTCTATTCGCGTAGTTTTTATGAAAGATGTACAACCCCTTTAATGAGGTAAAGTGTTAAAATGGACAAGATTAACCTATTAACTGATATATGCAAACGCCAAACGATGAAGCAGAGGGTATGTTAGTGCTGAGAAATTGGAAATTTTATCATGAAGTTGAAAGTTTGGTCTGCAATTGTCTTCTACTTCGTTAATGACTTGGTTTTAACGTCGTTAATGATTTTGTCTTCCAACTGATTTGATTTGAGCGCTACTTAGGAGTTCTATGTAGACGACACGCACATCTGGAGTTTTAAATATAAGCATGGTTTCGTTCATGAGTTCTGATAACTTGTAGAAGATATCGAACCAAAAAATGAGCATCATAAAGGCAATATAATGACATAATAGAAACGACGAGACAGAAGGTTTTTCTTAATACTCTTTTAGTGTAACTTAAAAAAGTACAAGCATACATTTTGTAACATGTAGAAAATTACAAATATTACCGATAATGTTCAAACAAAGATTTCAATAACTATTTAACTCTATATTTGTAATTTCTTTCTTGTGACATTTGTCTGTAATTGATTTAAAGTGAAATTACATTGACGAACATGAAATGTTGATGGGTCATATCACATTGTAAAATTTAATATGAAATATTTCTTTTTAAAACACAAAACAAAAAATGAACTTCAAAATTTAAATCTACGTTATATGATGCGATCAGTCTTTTTCCTCGTGATCATAAGTGAAGTATTATCAAAATGTCTCTTAATTCGGTCATTTACAATTTGCGCAGTATTGCTATTTGAATAATATGCAACCGAGTGAAGTGTTAGGCTGTAAATATATTAGTTTATAACGTAAACATTTTTCAGTGTATATGGAGCATCACACGGCACATCTTTTAATCAAATAAACATTATAACCAGTGAAATAATCCTTAGAGCTGAAATAATCGTTTATGTTTATACTGTGCACACAGAGTGTGCATTTGTGCCAGAAGAGAAATGGCAGGTCATGCATGCTTTATATACAGCAATCATAATATGCAAATGAAACGCATTTGCTTTTAGTTACCAATACAGTTCCTTTTTGAATGTAAATTGGTAAGAATGAAGACCACATGTACCATCATTCTTCACTCAATAGTCGTCAAACTGCGATTAATCTGTTTGCAACTTTCTAAAAAAATTTGCATTTGTCATAGCTGGTTACATAACTAGATAAGTCAATAGAGCGCTGTGATGGAGATGTTACTCTGAAATACACTAGTTAATCCAACTGTAAAAAATGTATTGTATTGGAATGGTAGAACAGCATGGAGTGCAACTTTTACATACCCCACACAATAATAATAGTAGACAATGAGATAAACATCCGAAGCTTAAATGTTAAATTAGAATCAAAAGCAGACACACCTACCACAAAATACATTGGAATAGAGCCTGTTAGATTCACGTCAATAAGACAGCAATCTAACGATATAGATAACCAATATTAATCTACAAGACATTAGTTAATTTTAAAAACTAGACAGGTGTCCTTATAATTACAGTATATGACCATTCCTTTAACTCATTGAAAAACCGAATGTTCATAACTAAAAAATATCAGTTTATAACATGTACGTATGAACTTAGAATTCGATAGGAAAAATGTAGTCGCTAGGGATTTTCCTTCTTTAATGAGTTCAACATCCTTTGAAACAGGAATAGTGTTAATTTAAGATCATTTTGAGCATTTTTACACACGTAAGAGCCTCAAATTTGGAGCCCAGTATGTTGTCTGTCTTAGGGTATAGTAGTACCCCAGTAATCACAATGGAAATGTTGTCTGTCTTAGGGTATAGTAGTACGAGTTATATATATTGTAATTTTGATTTATACCTGTAATTTTGATGTATACCTGTAATTTTGATTTATACCTGTAATTTTGATGTATACCTGTAATTTTGATGTATACCTATAATTTGCTATTTTCCATATAATTCCATGGAATTGACAGATGAATATTGATACATGCAAGACGATGTACAATGATTATGCACATTGATGGTTGATTGATTTATGGTGTTTAACACCGCCTTTAAGACTCTTGTCTATTTCAATAATGCCATTTCTTTTGTCGGAAGAACCTAGAGTACAAAAAAACAACCAGGGTTTTTTTAGTACCATGCACCTGCCACTGGGAGAGTTTAAACTCACAAACTTCAGTTGACAGACTAGTGATCATTGCAGATGGAGCACTTAGACGACTAGGCAACTGCGGTCATCTATACACGTTGATACACATGATTGTATAATATGATATAGCTGTAGGATGTATTTGAATACGATACAGTTATACATGTATCATACCTGCTAAGCGTTTGGAGCTACAAAGGTGGAGGTTATGCGATACTACCTTTTTACCTTCAAAGTTTTGCATTAAAGTCAACGTCTTTGGGGATCGGGGACTTACTTTGTGATGAATGTCAGGGTGAACAACTGCAATATGTCACTATTATTATAAGCAACATAACATATGCTAAGGTTGAGAAATTAAGATTAAATATATGATGATATCATAGGCAATATACTATCTTTTGCTTGATATTCTTAATTATGTAATCTTTTATTATTCTCCATGAAAAAGTGTAATGAAGCTATAATGGTCCTTTTTTGTCAAACAATATATGACAGGGTATGACACCTCAGCTGCTCACCCCTACCACAAAATAATTTAAGTGCCAACACCCAATGATTGTTTTTATATTTGAGCACACATATATTAAATTTATTTATCAACTGGGTATATGGAATCAATAAGTAAGACCATCATTCTTGCTGACCTTGGATGTCTTTTTACAATTTAAATAAGGGTTGTGCAGTGCAAATCATTCAATAAATACTGTAAAATCAACTCTAATGATGATAGGAAATAACGATAGGGTGCTATTTGTCAAAAAAATATATTTTGATTTCCATCGCAGGTGACCGGCCCAAAAGGGAGAGATTCAGTTTAAGTCAAAAAAGGGTTTTCCTAATAGATCTGGCATTTGTGAACGGTTAAATTTGTCTTTTAGTTTATTTATTATGATATTGTTTTTCATATAGACTTTTTAACAAAATTACAATTTTAAGTCTTTACTGGTGCTGATCATCAGTAGTTGATGCCGTCTATCTCAACATCCTGGAGCTCACTCTAAAGGGAGCTTATTGGCTTATAATCTTCTGCAAACCTTTTTAAGTGGAGTTACCCTTTCATGAACATTTTGTATCATACAACATTTGTACAAATATAAACTACTTTTTAGCTCACCTGGCCCGAAGGGCCAAGTGAGCTTTTCTCATCACTTGGCGTCCGTCGTCCGTCGTCGTCGTCCGTCGTCGTCCGTCGTCGTCGTCGTCGTCGTCCTTAACTTTTTACATTTTCAACTTCTTCTAGAGAACCACTGAATGGAATGAAACTAAACATAGCATGAATGTTCCTTATGAGGTGCTGACCAAGTGTTGTTATTTTGTAGCCGATCCATCATCCAAGATGGCCGCCAGCGGGGGACTTCGTTTAACATAGGACCCTATGGACAATACATACAAATGTCTTCTTTTAGAGAACCACTGAAAGGAATGAAACCAAACATGGCATGAATGTTTTTTATGAGGTGATGACCAAGTGTTGTTACTTTGAAGCCGATCCATCATCCAAGATGGCCGCCAGCGGGGGACTTCATTTAACATAGGATCCTACGGACAATACATACAAATGTCTTCTTTTAGAGAACCACTGAATGGAATAAAACCAAACATGGCATGAATGTTCCTTATGAGGTGCTGACCAAGTGTTGTTACTTTGTAACCGATCCATCATCCAAGATGGCCGCCAGCAGGGGACTTCGTTTAACATAGGACCCTATAGACAATACATACAAATGTCTTCTTTTAGAGAACCACTGAATGAAATGTAATCAAACATGGCACTAATGTTCCTCATGAGGTGATGACCAAGTGTTGTTACTTTGTAGCTGATCCATCATCCAAGATGGCCGCCAGCGCGGGACTTCTTTTAACATAGGACCCTATGGACAATACATACAAATGTCTTCTTTTAGAGAACCACTGAATGGAATGAAACCAAACATGGCATGAATGTTCCTTATGGGGTGCTGACCAAGTGATGTTACTTTGAAGCCTATCCATCATCCAAGATGGCCGACAGGAGGGGACTTCGTTTAACAAAGGACCCTATGGGAAATATATACAAATGTCTTCTTTTGAAGAACAACTGAATGGAATGAAACCAAACATGGCATGAATGTTCCTTATGAGGTGATGACCAAGTGTTGTCACTTTGTAGCCAATCCATCATCCAAGATGGCTGCCAGTGGGGGGTTTCGTTCAACATAGGACCCTTTGGACAATACATACGAATGTCTTCTTTTAGAGAACCACTGAATGGAATGAAACCAAACATGGTATGAATGTTCCTTATGAGGTGCTGACCAAGTGTTGTTATTTTGTAGCAAATCACTCAACCAAGATGGCTGCCAACGGGGAACTTAGTTTAACAAAGGACCCTATGGGAAATATATACAAATGTCTTCTTTTGAAGAACCACTGAATGGAATGAAACCAAACATGGCATGAATGTTCCTTATGAGGTGCTGACCAAGTGTTGTTACTTTGTAGCAAATCCATCAACCAAGATGGCTGCCAACAGGAGACTTAGTTTAACAAAGGACCCTATGGGAAATATCTACAAATGTTTTCTTTTAAAGAACCACTGAATGGATTGAAACCAAACATGGTATGAATGTTTCTTTTGAGGTGCTGACCAAATGTGGTTACTTTGTAGCTGATTTATGCCTGTAGTTCACCCTATTATTGACCCGTACCATAACTATCTGAGTTGCCTGTAGGTCACACTGCTATTGATCTGTACCATATCCTATCAAAGGTGCCTGTAGGTCACACTGTCATTGATCTGTACCATAATTATCTGAGTTGCCTGTAGGTCACTCTGCTATTGATCTGTACCATATCCTATCAAAGGTGCCTGTAGGTCGACCTGCTATTGATCTATACCATAATTATCTGAGTTGCCTGTAGGTCGCCCTGCTATTGATCTGTACCATAATTATCTGAGGTGACTGTAGTTCACCCTGTTATTGATCTGTACCATAGTTATCTGAGGTGCCTGTAGTTTACCTTGTTATTGATGTGTACCATAATTATCTGTTGTGCCTGTAGGTCACCCTGTTATGAATCTGTACCATTATTATCTGAGGTGCATGTAGGCCACCCTGCTATTGATATGTACCATAATTATCTGAGGTACCTGTAGGTCACCCTGATACTAGTCTGTACCATAATTATCTGAGTTGCCTGTAGCTCACCCTGTTATTAATCTGTACCATAATTATCTGATGTGCCTTTAGGTCACCCTCTTATTGATCTGTTCCATTATTATCTGAGGTGCATGCAGGTCACCCTTCTATTGATCTGTACCATTATTATCTGAGGTGCATGTAGGTCACCCTGCTATTGATATGTACCATAATTATCTGAGATGCCTGTAGGTCACCCTGCTATTGATCTGTACAATAATTATCTGAGGTGCTTGTAGGTCACTGCTATTGATCTGTACCATAATTATCTGAGGTGCCTGTAGTTCACCCTGTTATTGACCCGTACCATAATTATCTGAGTTGCCTGTAGGTCACTCTGCTATTGATCTGTACCATATCCTATCAAAGGTGCCTGTAGGTCGACCTGCTATTGATCTGTACCATAATTATCTGAGTTGCCTGTAGGTTGCCCTGCTATTCATCTGTACCATAATTATCTGAGGTGCCTGTAGTTCACCCTGTTATTGATCTGTACCATAATTATCTGGGGTGCCTGTAGTTCACCTTGTTATTGATCTGTACCATAATTATCTGATGTGCATGTAGGTCATCCTGTTATTGATCTGTACCATTATTATCTGAGGTGCATGTAGGCCACCCTGCTATTGATATGTACCATAATTTTCTGAGGTGCCTGTAGGTCACCCTGTTACTGGTCTGTATCATAATTATCTGAGTTGCCTGTAGCTCACCCTGTTATTGATCTGTACCATAATTATCTGATGTGCCTGTAGGTCACCCTGTTAATGATTTGTACCATTATTATCTGAGGTGCATGTAGGTCACCCTGCTATTGATATGTACCATAATTATCTGAGGTGCCTGTAGGTCACCCTGCTATTGATCTGTACCATAATTATCTGAGGTGCCTGTAGGTCACACTGCTATTGATCTGTACCATAATTATCTGAGTTACCTGTCGGTCACCCTTTAATTGATCTGTATCATAATTATCTGAGGTGCCTGTAGGTCACACTGCTATTGATCTGTGCCATACTTATCTGAGGTACCTGTAGTTCATCCTGTTATTGACCTATACCATAATTATCTGAGGTGCCTGTAGGTCACACTGCTATTGGTCTGTACCATAATTATCTGAGGTGCCTGTAGTTCACCCTGTTATTGATCTGTACCATAATTATCTGATGTGCCTGTAGGTACCCTGTAATTGATCTGTACCATTATTATCTGAGGTGCATGTAGGTCACTGTGCTATTGGTCTGTACCATAATTATCTGAGATGCCTGTAGGTCACCCTGCTATTGGTCTGTACCATAATTATCTGAGTTGCCTGAAGGTCACTCTGCTATTGATCTGTATCATAATTATCTGAGTTGCCTGTAGGTCGCTCTGCTATTGATCTGTTCCATAGTTATATGAGGTGCCTGTAGGTCCTGTGCCATAATTATCTATGGTGCCTGTAGGTAACCCAGCTATTGATCTGTATCATGTCATTTCAAAGGTGCCTGTAGGTAACCCTGCTATTGATATTTGCAATATAATATGAAAGATGCAAGAGGTCACATTGCTATTGATCTGCATCATACCCTTTCAAAAGTGCATGTAGGTCACCTTGTTGTTGATCTGTACCATATCCTATCATAGGTGCGTGTAGGTCATCTACTATTAGTCTCTACCATGTCTTATCATAGCTGCTGAAGATTATATTCCTGTTTATCTTAACCATATTCTACCATAATTATCAAAAGTGCCTGTAGGTCACCCTGTTATTGATCTGTACCATATCATATCCTAGGTGCCTGTATTTCACACTGATTTTGATCTTTACCAATCATTTCAACGGTGCCTGTACGTCACTCTGTTTTTACCATGTCATATTATAGATGCACGTAGGTCACCTTGTTTTTTTTCCATATTATATTATAGGTGCCTGTAGGTCACCATGTTATTTACCAAATCGTATCATAGGTGCCTGTAGGTCATCCTGCTATTTATCCGTATCATAAGTGCCGGCAGGTCACAGTGTTATAATTAATTTCACTAACTAGGTGACTGCAATTGTCATTACCATATATTATCATAATTATCAAAAGTGCCTGTAGGTCACCCTGTTATTGATCTGTACCATATCATATTATAGGTGCCTGTATGTCACCCTGTTATTTTACATATCCTATCATTTGTGCCTGTAGGTCACCATGGTATTTATCTATAACATATTATAGGTGCCTGTAGGTCATCCTGTTATTTTACATATCCTATCATAGGTGCCTGTAGGTCACCATGGTATTTATCCATAACATATTATATGTGCCTGTAGGTCACCCTGTTATTTTACATATCCTATCATAGGTGCCTGTAGGTAACCATGGTATTTATCCATAACATATTATAGGTGCCTGTAGGTCACCCTGTTATTTTACATATCCTATCATAGGTGTCTGTGGGTCACCATGTATTTATCCGTATCATATTATAGGTGCCTGTAAGTCACCCTGTTATTTTTCCTTATCCTATCATAGGTGCCTGTAGGTCACCCTGTTATTTTACATATCCTTTCATAGGTAGGTGCCTGTAGGTCACCATTTTACTTATTCTTATCATATTATAGGATTCGACCTTCATGCACCTATGATACAGATCTATATGGAGATGTGATCGGCAGGCTCCTATGATGCGCTAAAGTACAGATAAATATCAGTGTGATCTGCAGGCACATATGATAGGCCATGCTACAGATAAAAAGGACGTAAGGGAACCTATAGTTGTTAATTTCTGTGTCATTGGGCCTATTGTGCAGAGTTGTCTCATTGGCAATCATACCACATCCTCTTTTTATATATATGGTACATATCTATAGTGATGTGCCCTGCAGGCACCTACCATACAGATAAATTAAAGTGTGACCTGCAGGCACCTTTAATAGCATATGGTGCAGATCTATGGAGATGTGACCTGCAGGCACATATTATAGTCTATGGTACAAATAAATAGCAGTGTGACCTACAGACTCAAATGATAGGCTATGCTACAGATCTAAAGTGATGTGATCTGCAGTCACCTATGGTACAGATAGATTTTGGTGTGACCTGCAGGCATATTTGATACAGATAAATTTTGGTGTGACCTGCATGCACCTGTAATATTGTTTATCGAGCTTAGCACCAACTGTGTAATATGGAAATATTGCTATTTTTTAAATTTACTTATATAAGGCTCCTATTATAGGCTATTGTACAGATAAATAGCAGTGTGACCTGCAGTCTCTAAGGCATGGACCATTTGACTTTCTGGGGGGCTGTTTTTTTTTTATATCAAGCCAGATTTATAGATTATCGTTGGTTATCTCAACGAGATTGATTTTCTCGCTTGAGCCGGTACGGCGAAAGTGAGAATAGCAATCGAGTTGAGATGACCAATGATAATCTGTTTATCGCTATTTTACCTATGAAGATGTTGTTAATTTCCTTGACAACGGCACGTGCGCCCTTAGTTTCTAGCGATAATTTTCATATCACTAGACTCCGTTTTCATATCATTCGACTCCGCTGAGAAAGGAAATTATCAGTCAGCAAGATCAAAGGAAAAATTCGTAAAATAGCGATAATTTTTTTTATCATGCAAACCGAGCAAGAATATTTTTTTCAGTCAATCCAAAGCAAGAATATTTTTTTTCAACATTTGTAAAGACAAAAGAATAGGACATGAAGCCAGAATATTTTTTTTTAGCAACTGGATAGGCCAGATTATTTTTTTTAGTCAAAATAGAGGCCAGATTATTTTTTTTCAGATCTATAGTGATGTGACCTACAGGCACCTATTTTACAGATAAGTAGCAGTGTGACCTGCAGGCACCTTTAATAGAATATGGTAGAGATCTATAGTGGTGTAACTAGCAGGCATCTATGCTAGGCTATGGTACAGATAATTACCGGTAGCAATGTGAGCAAGCCTGAGACAAATAAACAAATGTTAAAAACAGCACACACGAAGAAAAGGTGTTTAAATATAAGATATGAAGATCTACATGGGTAATGATAATACGCGTAGGTATATGCAGCACTACTTTTTTATAACAGGTGACTGGCAGTAACCCTTCACATAAGCTTTTATCCTCGTGCAGAATACTCGCAGTTACTGATATTTAAACTTTAGGATCAAAGGATATATAAATAATTTTGATCACTTTAATCACATAGGATCCGAACAGAACAATCGAAACGGTTAAAGTTCGCCTATTGCTGAAGAACTTGATGCATACTACATAGATTAGAAAAAGTTTACACTGCCAAATATTTCCGTCGAGTTTGATCCTAATGTAAAAGGAGTTGTCGGATCAACTCAACGAAAAAGCAACACAAAAACCTAAGTTTATTTATACATGTTATATGGAAATTTATAGGTTTTTCATGATTGAAACAGTGAAAGCACAAAAGATATTGAATAAAATACACGAAAAATAATACATAAATACTCAAATCAACCATATGATAAAGATGATGAACGAATGCTGTAATTTACTGAGGGAGACTATTTACGTGTGAAGGGGGATAACTTGTGATACCAAACATTCAAAAAGTAACTCGTCTCAACTGATTCTTGCCAATCGAATGTTAAACTTGGTAACCATGCTGATTAAAAGTTATCTTTACACCAAACTAACGTATACTCTTTTTTTTTTTATTTAAGAAAATTTCGACGTACATGTATCTTTCCCAAATACTGCGATAAGAGGGAAAAGTACATGTTTACGTCACTAACCTTAATTAATCTTTTTTGAATAAGATTTATACCATTTAAATATTGGGTGTAGCAAAAATCTACATGTCTGACTAAACATTAGATATGCTTAATGGGTTTGAATATAAACATATTGATCCTGTAGTTAATATAAACATCCAGGTAAAAGTAAAAAATGGCGGAGAGACAGTACCATTTGAAATTTGACAACAAAAATGCTCAGGCTGTGGACGAATATTTGGAGTACAAAAGGCAAGTCAACTATGTTGTTTACTTTAATATCGATATAGGTATTGCAAAGTTCAACAAAGTACAATCATGTATGAACAGAGAAAATTGTATGCATTCAACCGGTATTTAAACTTTCTATCCGAATGTCGGTGCAGTAAATTGACTAAAACCGGTAATTACATTGTCTAACGATACAAACTTTTTAGCTTCCTATATGGTATGGCTTTTGCTCATTGTTGAAGGCCTAGGGTGACCTATAAGTTTTTTAAATCCATGTCCTTTGGTATCTGGTGGATAGTTGTCTCATTGGCAATCACACCACATCTCCTTATATTTATACCGAATAACATTTCATGTATCAACAGGTATAACAGCAAATACAAAAATTGCATCTACAGAATGCAGTCATTTATAATCAGTATTTCTTTTGATTATAGTTCGGTCCCATTTCAATTCTAGGTATCTACAAGAAATTTTGAAACAAATACTAGCCAAAATGATTAAGAATATTTTGGTAGCTGTTAGTATTTCCCTTTTCTACATTTAACTATTGCTTTAAGTATTCTTGTATATGTCATTAAATGTAATGTGAAAAACTCCAATTTTTATTCCAAAATTATCAAATCGTTACTAGACGCCCGCTTTTGACCCAAAATTATTGTCCGTACATATAATAACGTGTATAGATGGGATTGCCTAATTTTTGTTGCCCCGGTTCCTTATATAGAAATAAGATTTGATGGTTTGTTCATGTATCTTTATTATCTTAAGAATATGGAGCTAACTGTGAGTTCATGATTATTAAAATTAAAATTAAAATTGCCCTCCAGTGAACAGAATTTGAAATATAGATAATAAATCATCAAATGCAAAACAAAATCTGAAACATATATATATATAAAAAAAAATGCACAAAGCAATTAGCAACTATACAATTTAGTTTTGTTACTACTGACGTTGATATGCAGCAATCAATATCACAAAAACTTCTTACGAAAAAAACTGCTAGCAAGTCATAAATATTTTAGTACAACTTACGAACAATTTACGGTGTAAGATTTTTTGTGAAAAGAGCTATTCAAATAAGAACCATAATGAAATAATGAAAAAAGATTTATTCATCGTACATATAAAATGTTTGACCCATGCATGCATTCTGCATGTGGTCTACACCTTGACACAAATTTATCTTTTACAGAATCGTTGGCGATGATGACGGAGGGGAACTCATGACACCGGACCAGTTTGAGGAATACAAAAAGAAAGTATTACCAATGGTATGATTACTATACTTATGAAAGTTTTTAATACGAATTGATCAAAATAGTACAGAGGCAAGGTTGACTCGTATTGGTGTCTTCTGAATTACACCATTGATACAAGTGGTACCTTCTATTGTGAAAGATCTTTTAAAAATCCACGGCTATCTTATTTTCAGATAATACTTAATTTTCATCAGGAACATATATATTGATATACTGTTCCCAGATTTTCATCTAGGTTTGCGCTCAACTTCTGCTTGGAAGCGCCTGTGTAAATGTCTATCTAACATTACCTGAAACGTATACTAGTATTGTATGAGTTCTGAGTAAAGTATCATTTGTATAGTAAAGAAAAGCTTCCATTCAAATTTAGAAGTAAAAGCTTTCATAGACAATGCCATTTTGTCGAGGTTGACATTAATCAGTTGTCTAATGGTAGTTCTGGTAACGTGTTTGGATTGTAGAAACACCATGATTCCAAAACTGTATATAGTTCGAAAGGTGAGATGTTATGAGATTGGTGTGATAGAACTACATTTGTATGTACATGTAGTCTGTAGCTAACTTATATAAGGCAATTGTAACTCAATCTACCGTGCTAGGATGCACATATATAGCAAATCCTTACATAAAGTATCAATTATATTTACTTATAGAGAATGAAAAACAGACTGTTCGTTAGTTACTCAGCACCCACTGGTATGGACTGTAAAATGATCGGACCTGAAACGCCATGCTTCTGTACGCATAGGTAAAGTAAAAAGTCCCTAAAATCATTTTGATCAACTAATTATGTATAACACGAAGAAATTGTTATTAATGAATACGATTTAAAACAAATTCAAGCATGTTACGCATACTCTTAAAGAAGTAAGGGATCAGAAAAGTAAGTAAACGCAACTTTTTTCGGTATATAAAAGTGCCCAAATGACAAAGACAAGACTAGTATTGAATAGCATAGAGACATTGTAAACTTCTTCACTTGTTAACACTTGCACCTGGTATTCATGTGACATTTAAGTAGTTTTAAGTTGGGTTTTTTCTTCTATAAACAAAAGTAGTTTTATCTCGTCGATATATTGTTTTTTAAGTGGCAAAATTAGTTTTTTTTAATAAATAATATCTATAAATGTATTTTGGATATATATATATTTTAACAAAACGCATTTGACTAACAGGTCGAACAACTGATGTTCTTAAACCCTGCTGACTGCCATTGACGATTGCCAAATAAATTGGTCACGAGATGTAACATGGATCTTAATTATAAATTTAGTACCAAACAGAAAACAATAAACTAGCGGAGAAGAGGGTATACCGCAAATATGAGGTGCACAAATTTGTACACCATATCCGGATTTCGACAATAAATGTCTCTTCAGTGATGTTAGGGATCGAGACGGTATTTGGAAGGCCATATAATTTACCTCAATTTAGGGCAGACTCTTGAATTTTAAAGAGTCGAAATAGGACGAACGGATCATATAAACCCGAAGGAAAATATAATACAAGCCCAAACGAAAAAATATAAACAAGTCTAAATTGAAAACAACGTTCAAACCTATGATTGCGTTGGATAAAAACCGCAATTTTTATATGTGTGCATGTAAAACAAATTTCTTGGTAGAGGGGTCTAAATACAGCACAAACAACATTTTCCAAATGACCAAAAAAGTGAAAAGTATATTTTAACAAAACGCATTTGACTAACAGGTCGAACAACTGATGTTCTTAAACCCTGCTGACTGCCATTGACGATTGCCAAATAAATTGATCACGAGATGTAACATGGATCTCAATTATTAATTTAGTACCAAACAGAATATACATATATATATATATGTCTTTGGGAATCGGAATTTTTTATTTAATCTGCTAATTTAAAATCCCTTTTCAGATACAAACAGCATAAAACTGATTTTGAAGTAATACCTACAGATAGACCTATTAAACTTCCATGCAGACAAAAGGGCTGCAAATGTGCAACTTACCATTTCGCTCCACTAAATGGTAGTCAGCCAATAAGATGTACGTGCAAACACACGTCCGAAGAGCATTCAGAAGAACAGCCTTACCGGTGCAAAAAACGTAAGAACATATACAGAGCAATCGATTGATGTACATGGACAGCAAAGGAAACTATTACTTCTAATGTAAATAAATATTCTTAGGTTTACCATTTTTGATAATTCTTGTTCTGGGTTGAGAATTTTTTTGAGAATTTTTTTTTTATTTTGTGTTTTGCACAAATATTATTCATTTCCATCTTTAAATATTTTTGAAATCGTTATTGAGCTGTTTTCATCATAATCTTATTTATTTGTTTTCGTTTACATTGTATATTAATATAGGAGGATGTATAAAATGCACTGGGTTTACAAGTTCCTTCACCTGTGGATGTGGAGGTTCGTACAAACAACACAAAATGATTGTAGAAACTGCTGAAGAACGTGAGGCCAGAGGTCATCCAATAGGACAGGCCACGCCTTATGCTGCCATGGGCGGAATAACTGGCTTTTCGTCCCTTGCAGACGGATATATGAGGCTAGATCCTAGTGGTAGAGGTATATATTTGTCTTATATATAATTAGTAGTTGTTTCAAGTTTAACTTTAATCTAAAAATTCAATAGAAATATGAAATAAATTATAAATGAAATACTTTAAATTTCGTAATCTTATCATTAGTGGAAACGGTGCAAAAGTATTCTATTTGAAAAATTTCTACAAAAGAACTCTTCTCCCTGTCCAAAATTGTACACAATTTAAAGGTAAGAATTGTTTTTCCTCAAATAATTACTTATGGGAAGAAACAGTTACATTTGTACGTTTTAATGTCATACACTACAGTTCACTTAATATCACCAACCTTGCACCAAAATACATATAACTACTAATGTCGAAGATAATAACACATACATGTAAACTTCAGTGAATGTTTTTAAGTCAATTGTTTTCAAGATTAGAGATCAAAGGTCTTTGTTTTGGAGTATTCAATATTTCAACATAATGCGAACGGTTTGGTCAAGCTTTACAAAACTTGTTATGCAGAACCATTTTTTTAAATTTTAAATGTCCGAGTTGAAAAAGCTGACTTTAGAGGTTTGCTTCAAAACCTTTACATCCAGATACATAACAGACTGGCGCAACATTCATCAAAACTTGGTGCGTATTCTTAGGAAAAAAGATGATACTTATTTTCAAGGTCACAGATCAATAGTCAAGCTGATTTAAATGGTCAAAGAAGAAATCTTTCAATTTTCATGTAGCTTAATATACAGATGTATGAGATTTTCATAGGTTCGAGGTCACATGAGATCGGGAATCTAAGTCAAAACAGTGTCAAAGAACAGCCATTCATGCCATGTTAGGTTGCATGGAATGCGCTTGCTCAATTTTAAAAGCTTGTATGTTGTACATTTTAACGAAAGTACTTTTCGAAAGAACATTTTGATACTTTGGCTACTCAGGCAACATTACTTTATAGTATAAGTAAGTTATATAATATGTTTTCTTTACAGGTGCTCCAAACAAAGGTTTCCTTGAACAGTCGATTACATCAGCCGACAACCCCTTCTTGCGATCAAATGTCCAAGCTATCAAATCTCATCAAATGCAGAAGAACATGCTGAAAGGAGGTATGTTCTATTTGAATTTTGATTTTATAAAACACATAGGAAAACACTGCATTTATGTTTTTCTTCTAGTTGTTTGTCTACCTCATACGTCTTCAATTTTGACATGAATATAGATAAGAGGAAACAGAAGTTTATCGATTTTCAAAATCTGTAAATACAAATAAGAGAGAGAAAAATGAGGAATCGCATGAACTCCAATCGGAGCGAAACCGGTTGCATTGACAGAGTAAGCGTATTTTGATATGCATGTATCATCCGCCATGCGAATTCAGATTCAGTGAAAATCTCACAATGAGGAATAGGACATCATCGATAAAGTTTTAGATATAATGGTGCCTATATATTAAAAAGGGGTAGTCATACCAAGGGAGTAAGCAAATTCCACATTTTGAAGAAAACAGATAACACTATTGTCAAAAGAAAAAAGACGAACTGACAAAGAACAGCCGATAAAACTCAAAACAGAAAACTAAACTAGAGCAGCACATCCCTACATTAAACCTGGAGTGAACTCAGGTGCTCTGGAAGGGTAAGCTGTTCCTGCGCCAATAGTGGCACCCGTTGTGTTCCTTATGGCAAGTAATAATCAAGAGTTGTCACAATTGGGAAAAGCGGACAGGATCGTGGATGGGAAGCATATCAATGGTAATCTGTGACACAGGTATTACAAAATGGTCAACCAAATCGCGTCTATAAATCTTTTGAGGAGATATGAAGTTCGATAGCTTTCTTGTAACCAGCAATCCTCTATCAAGGAAATTATGATAGGACATGTAAGCTCTGGGATATCGTATCAATTAGGGAGGACTATACAAGAAGTTCAAGGGTCAAGTCAAAAGTGTGTCTTATTATAACTTCTCGGTAATATTTTAATTAAATACAACACCAAAGTCGAGTGTTAAATTAAGTTTAAATGGAAATAAAGAACTTCTGACCAAAGGTTTGTTTTAAAACCCAGTATTGAAAAGTATTGTAGTTTCAGTAATGGAAAAGTGTACGACTACTTTATTGATTTTCCGAAAGCATACTATATAGTCATTCAAACTGGTCTCAAACGAAAAATTTCAGATATCATAAATGACTTATTCTACAAAGCCATTGATAAAGTAAATAAAAACTATAATGTAGATAATAAATCTGTTATTAACTGCTTTTTAAAGAACGGGAACAGAATAAACAGCTTCATGCTAGTGGTAAACTATATGCTCTTGTGTGCTTTTAAAAGTAACGTTGGGTTGTGAGAAATAGTTGTCTGTATTTCACAGTGTTAACCTTAGAATAAAAATTGACAAGTTGATGTGTCAGCACACTCTGTTAAGATGGAGAAGGGTAGATATCAGGATATTCCTCGGCACAATAGGGCTTGTCTAAGATGCTCAAGTTGAGGATGAGTTGCATTTTCTTCTGAATTGTACTTTTTAGATAAAGATAGAAATCAACTGTTGTTGTGTGCTAGTAACGAGATAAATTTGATAAGTTGACTTCTTAGCTTTGGTTCAATTGATTAATAAATAACGAAAATAAAGATATCTTATTTGAACAATTTACAATCATTAACAAATAATGAAAAGTCCACATAATTTACCTAGTTGTCTCAGTATATTTTTATGCTTTTTTTTCTTTGAACATTGGGACATGTTGTACTGGAGAATGCATCAATATCCTTTATTTTATTTAAACCCAAACAAATTTTGCACTAAAGTGGAACAAATGCACATGTGAATGTCCTATGAGCGCCTACCCTTGGTGACTTTTGCATCTGGATACTAGTTGGTATACTTGCACATTTGCACAAGCAGGTGTTATAGGGACACTAGACCAAATAAATAGACAACCTTCGGCTGTTGTCTGCTCTTGGGTCGGGTTGTTGTCTCTTTGACATATTCCCCATTTCCATTCTCAATTTTAATAACTGTTTAGTGTCTTTAAATATCAGCTGTATTTTTACGAGGCTAAGAAACAGGTGTAATGCGAGCTATTACTCCTGTTTGGAGCCGAGTACAAATACTGCTGATATTTAAAGACAATAAACAGTTACTGTCTTTATCCTGCAATTAATTTGTACATTTTTTTTCCCGATCCCAATCGTTGAATTTGTTTTTGAAAGAAATCGACATGACTTAAACGCGGACCGCAATGAGGAACCCAAATTAAACTGTGACGTAAACAGTAATTTGACATAACCGTTCGCTCGCAACAGAAGCAGGATACCAGGAGACCATATACGTCTAGTATACGTATATTGCTTCGTATTATCTGTACACCTGTATTAGTATAGTAGAAAGGTCGATTGCAGGATAAATGTATATAAATAATACATTCACTTACACATGTACAACATCTTTACACTCTTGGATACAGATGAATTATGTAGTTTCCATTTGGGTGTCTTTAAAATTTGTTAATTTGCACTAACACGAGATGGACTGTACCCATCTGAATTAAAGTTTTTATTGGAAATAAGGCTGTTTTGGTGCATGATCAAATAACACAACAATTCATGGTGTACATGTTTTTACATCAACTCATGCTTTTTGCTTTTTGCAGATTTGAGCTATATTAATACTTTACAATTTGTATGTATTTATTGTACTGATGTTGTCGTCATTATCCTGTATTGATTTATCTTGTCTTATTTTGTAAACTTCATATGCAGATGCTGTTGGGATGTCGCTATGTATCTCATGGGTTAGAACGAAGACACATCGTTTCGGTCAACCATTTCACAACTATTCTTCATAGTGACCGTAAAACTTGTGTCGTCCATTTTCAATAATTCTTTCTTATAACTATGCTGCATGATTTAGGTTATTAAGTATTCCAGACCCACGTGACGTGCGAACGGTAATCGGTATCATACTTTATAGTTGTTTTGTCGACATAGCGACATAGTTCGCATGTTAACTGGAACATACATGCTTCAAACCTTAAAAGTAAAATTCAGTCAAGCTGAGATAGATCCTACCTGCCCAATATGTTAACTTAAACCTGAAGATCTTCAGCACCTTCTAACAAGCTGCCCAGTGTATAGACACATTCGAAAATCTCACTTTCAACAGATAAAAGAATATATTGTTAGTAAAATTGGAAGTTGAGTATGGACAATCAATTTCAATACCAAAATGGCTATCACGGAACTATTGATAGACTGTCAAAGTTTTGTTGAAAGAAACATTCTACCAAATGACAAAATGATACTTAGAACAATAGAAATGAAACCAAGGGACTACTGCCACCTAATCCATACGAAAAGAATGAACATTACTAATGTATAGCTACTGCGTGGAGACGAGGGGTAAATCTCTGTTTATGGTCAAGTCAGTCTTATATCTTAAATCTTAAAAGTAGTATTCCATATGAACATTATTAAACCAATCAAAATAATACTACTCAAACATCATAGTCATGATTTTAGATTTTATAATTTACATCTAGTAAGAACACTTATATATCTTGATAATTATGATTCCCAGGCTAAACAAACATGCTAATTATATTATCTCTTGGCAATTTAAACTAACGTTGAGCCTATTTAAATAAAACTACTACAACCCATGCTTTGCAAATTAGAGGGGCGCACGCCCGCCACGCCCCCGCCTGAATCCGCCCCCGACAATTATCTATATTGTTTAGCTAACGAAATAGTATACATATAAACGGGCATTACATAAATATTTACCCAATGGCCATTAGTTTTTGAAATTGTTTAGTTTTGTATATTAGCTAGATCTATAATCATCTTGCAATGCACAATAATTATAGGCGAACCATTTACCTCAAAACAAGTGCAACCTTAATTCATAGTTAATTGCATGCTTATTAAATTATCAGGAATTGACGACCCAGACGATGAAATATTTAGTGACTTAACTGAAAGGGTCTCTCAGATGAAAAGACCAGGAGAGGCTGATATGGATTATTATGAGAGAAGATATCAAGAAAGGGTAAGCAATGTTATGCTGTACTATATTTACTATATTGGTATTTTCAGCAAAAATGGTAAATTGTAACTTCTTATAAGAGGCGTGACATTAGCAAAGCAGTGTACTAGAATAAATGTTTTAATCCGGTTTAAGTTTTCACTTAAGATCCGTGTTCCTATTATAGCCATGATACCAATTGCATTACTTGACGTTTTAGAGAATCAAAACCGAACAGGACCTAAACACCACAGCTTTTCAAATGGTGAATGTCATTACATACCGTTTTGAGCTTCGAAGTTTATGAAGTGAACAAATAATCTCTGAAGTGATTTATGGTTGGTCTGATTTTTAGGAAAATACATATTTCATGCAGTGTTCGACAATACTAAAATCATATCCTCGGGATGAGATGGGGCAGAAATGAGAATTTCGTCTCTAGACTACCACGGGAAAGCAGTTAGTTATTAAAACTGGTCAGTTAAAACGGCATTATTGGATGCTCTGTGTATTTTTATGATACATATTTTCTTTGGTTACTTTGCAAAATTGCTCTTACTAGTGAGAGATAAAGACAAACATAGTAGTATATTTCTCTGTGATTTCAGAAATCTGGCGGAAAAGGAAATGCTACAGATAGTTATGGACAGCTTGGTGCAGGGCAAAGAAAAGCTATTGATGATAAACCACGCTCAGCAAGAACTCCTCAACCAAAGAAATAGGATGTTTTAATATGTAGTTTGTTGCACAGTTATATCTTAGGACTTTTGCTTTTAGAATTTTCTCGACTCAATACATTTATAACATTGTAACAAGCCCAACAAGCCAAATTTTCAATGTTAAATCGTATTTTCCTCTTTTGGTGTTTTGTGTTTGCAGCATTAAGTAGTATTTATTTGAATAGAAGCCTCGTTTGTTAAAATAAGTATTGATTCGTGTTAAAACATCAACAAGTACAAATACAGCATGTACATGCATTTGATATGAAACATATAATATCAACCAACTTAGTATGAAGTCCTGCGTAAAAACGGTGAAAATGCATTTCTTTCACTTTAAATTGTCATTTTTCTAAAAACTTTCCACAATTTATTTTTAAGGTGGTACCAAACACCTTGACTAAAATTAATTTGACTCGTTTAATTTTCATAAAATTTTGACAAAATATTTACTTTGACCCTTTGACAAAAATATAAAAATTTAAAAAAAAACTTGAACCACACACTTTATCGGAAAAATTTCATTGGATATACAGCAGTTTGACCAACATTGAGAAGCTTAATATTTCCTTAACAATAGAACATGATTAAAACGTTCAGCTGGTTTTTACAGTTATCTCCCTGTAGTGTTATGTACCACCTTAATAACATGTTATTGCTATGAATATTTCTGTTTTAATTATATAGGGTCACCGGATTCATTTTCCCTAGAAATCACTATAATATAAAAAAACAAAGGATGTGGGGTATCCATCCATGACACAAAATCAGTACATGCACAGCATAAAAACCTTAAAGCAAAGGAACAGCGCTTGTATTGTTGTTCTTCATCTCAAAGTCACAGTGAGGCCTTGAATACAGAGCTAAAAAAAACTCACTGCAAGTTCAAGTCTTGATAGTAGAATGAAAAGAGCGTTAAAAGGATAAAACAGAGATCTGTAATATTGCTCAATTACGTATACTTCGTGTTACTGAAATTTATTATACAGTTATTGTATAGAATTAAGTTTTTTTCCTGACATTTTATTGTATGTTTTATGTATGTACATTTGTTAACTACTGATTGAGTATAAAAAAAGTGTTGAGGTCACAAAAAAAAGAATAACTGGGCCCTGTTTAATTTTAATGTGCCTGCCCCAGTAATTATCGTATGTCATATCTTAATGTTTTCCGTTACTTGAAGAAATGGGTGTTGATGGCATATATATATAATTCTTTCTGTTTATTTTATTCACAACAAGGCTCAGGATGATTTAGAGCTTGAAATATTTATAGACACCTGTCTAATGTTGAAGATATGTCTAGATGTGTTTTTGTTTTTGTTGTTGTGTTGGTGTCACATTGACGTTTACCCGCATCTCATTGTATTCATACTTATGTCAGTATAACCAGACTATTTGATGGCTATCAAATGAAGATTCAAGTCGGTATAAAGTTTAACAATTTAATAAACGATCCAACTTGAGCCAGGCGTTTACGGTTAGAGTACTTTTCCTAAACTGAATATAAATTATTTTTAAGAAGTATATAAAACATAATAATAAAGAAATACATGTAACTATGAATTAAGCAATTATTGTCCATTGATTAGATAATCTGCTAAAAACTGTCTTTGACACGTAGATACGAAGTCCGTTATCGGATTAGTAGAAAAATACATTTTAAACCAAAAGATAATTATATGGGAAAATTTGAGCTATAGATGACAATATAATTTATAAAGTCTGGAAGATGATAGTCCAAATAATTGACATGCTTTTCGTCCTGTCATTTCAGTACCTCATTGATTATTCGATTGTTATTTTCCCCGTTATCATCCACATTTTCAACTTGTGCAGCATAGATAGTGTAGGGTCAAGCTTTGCTAATCCTTAAAGTACTAAGAAATACTGTTGAATTTGTCAAGACTTGCCAATGAGAAGACAGATTTTGAACTGTTTCTTTCACCTTTATTGTTAAATACCCAAACGTCTGTTACAGTATACTATACTATGCAGATAGACACGTTGGAGGGACAATTTTGTCAAAGTCTTATTCATTCGCTCAAGTGTTTGGTTGTAATCTAATTATACAGGAAACATAATGAATTGATTCCTCAAAGTATTGTGCCTGGATTTTGTACACTTATAATTGTTATGATGACGTATATTATCCGTCCATTTACATTTTCACTTGTTAACTATATCAAATTATATAGATTTTTATAAGACTGTGATATATATACTAGCTGCTTTAAGAATTTTATTATAGGATATTTTCAATAAATTTACATTAAATTAGTTAATATGTATGTTATTCACTTATTTTTTAGTCAATAGAAAATGAAAGGATATGGAGTAAATGTACATGGGACAAAATCGCACACAATACATAGAAAACATAGAAAATTATCAATGAACAGGGCTTTTATTCCTGTTCTTCATCTTGACAGTTGATGTAAGGTCTTCAACAATGAACGAACCATTCATACCCTACAACAAGGTCAAGACGGCCCCTAGCGTCGACTTAAGCGGTACTATTGATAAAAATAAACCACAGTTCACCTTCTTGCTCCCCACCCGCCTCGGAGTCAAGTATACACATTTTAGTTTCAGCTATTTGTAACGAATTTAGGTATAAACATTCTGCACAGTACAAAAATATTGGACCATTAATCATGCGTTAAGTTTTATTGAAAAATTAAAGATGTTTTTGGTTTGGTCTTCCCTTCAAGAAGTATGGGTGCTACTCCTGTATTTATTTGACTCACATTCTAAAAAAAGATAAAACCTAGTGGTACTGAGCAAAGCTCATAAGATAATCACCCATAAAACCAAATTTGCTAAATTCATGATTTTCTACGAAAAACCTTAAAAGTGATTTGAATAAAAAAAAATGAAAGGAGATGCACAGTGACATTATACAGTAATTAATAAGGGGTTATGGAAGATTTGCATATACAAAATGGGCACCCCTCCCCTGAAAAAATCATGATTGGCTAGGGAAAACACAAACAATGATTTGAATCAAATAATAAAATAGGCGGTGCACAATGGCGTTCTATGCTGAAGATTTTGATAAATCATACACATTTGCTATATCAAACCCGAAAAAAATTGTTAATAAAATAAATTATTTGAGGTACATAATGGCATTATAATGATGAAGATTCCGAGAAAGTTTCATTCAATTCTCATCAAGGGTTTATGAGGACAAGCTAGCGGACACAAAGTTCATGTCATGTCAAAACAATCATTCGGATATGAAGAAATAAAATACAAGGTGCAAACTAAATCATTTGAGTAAGATTCTGTGAAAGTTTCACGAAATTCTGTTATTTATTCAGGAACAGTTGCGGATACAAAAAGTAGGACAGAAAGCGGAGGTTTAATATAGAAATATTTACAGTAGGTGTTCAATTCATACAAATCAAGATCTTCCATTGGCTGAAAGACGAATCGATTCCGTCATATGCTTTCATTTCATATGAACACATATGCCGTATGAAAGCACGCCATCACGAGTTGGTTGACCGTTTTGGAATATTTTTGTCACAGATGACCACAGATATGTTCCTATTGTCGTATCAACATTTCCGTCCTCTTTTCCTCGATTGTGACATCACCGAATTTGTACTTACATGTGCAACACAACGGATGTCACACGTGGAGCAGGAACTGCTTACCCTTCCGGAGCATCTGAGTTCATCCCCGGTTTTTGATTGGGTTCGTGTTGCGCAATCTCTTGTTTTCTATGTAGTGTTTTGTGGACTTGTTCGTGCTTTCGTTGTTTTTCGTTTTATGCCATGGTGTTGTCATTTTTTTTTTTCGACGTAAGAGTTTTGAATGCCCCCTGGATATCTTCGTCTTCTTTTTTTGTATCGACTTGATAATTCTCAAATTCATGAAGATTTATTTTTTTTTTTTTTTTCAATTTTGACTTTAATGCACATGACGTTTATTATTTTTCTTTTTATAGAGTGTTTTTGTAACTTAAAAAACTGGATGTTAAGGAATAACATATGAACTTATAAATAATACCCTTACTCGTTGGCAGATTTGATTCTGTTGGGATACCCTAATATTGCTGGAAGACCCAACTAAAACAGTCATGTTTAGTTATATTTTAGGATATACGCCTTACTTCGGCGAATTTAAAGTCATTGTCGTGCTAACACTGTATTATGGTATATTTCTAATACTTAAAATGATAACAGAAATTACAAACAAAAAAATGGACAGACATCAGAAACCAGCAACACCCGCTTTCGCCGATAAATAAATATACAAACAACAACGCACAATACATAGTCAAAATAGCTTGTTTGGTACAGGCACACATTTTTGTGTGGTTAAACCAGTTTTACATGCGCACAACCCGACCTCCTTTTGCCTATTTTATTTGCGCACAGCCCCATCCCTTTTGCCTATCTAGACTCTAATATATCGTTAAAGTAAAACACACAATAACAAAAAGAACTGACAGGTGCGTCTGGATTAACATACTTTTAATACAAACACTATATGCAGAAAAGTGAAATATATAATACTTCTTTAACGAACAAGCAACTTTTTGAGGAGGGGATAAACTGCCTGTTAAAAAATGTGTTGTAATGGGTAATTTTACGTGAAATAAGCCAACACTATAGTACAATATCCCGGAATATCGCTTATACCTGTTCTGGGACTACTTGCATCTGCATTCCTATATTGGTTTGCTTTATAAATAGTATAACAATACTGTTGATATACAATTTACATGTATATATTATCTCTTACTATTTTTTTTTTTTTTTTCACAGAAGCACTATTTTTTTTTTTCGTATTAATTCGTATTAAGACCGTTTACAACAAAATTTTCATTGAGAAAGTTTTCTAGGCGTGAACTCTTTTGTGAAGTAATTGTTACAATAACTTCTTCCCTCCATAAGCGAACCGTGTAGGAGGTCAAAAGTTCGATCAAAGTATTGTCAACCGAGATACTTTTAGGAATAACAGCAAACACTGATCAACTCGTTGTCAGGATATTATGTTTACCTTTACCTTGTAAACGTGCATGTTAGTCTTTAGTTTTCTATGTTGTGTCTTCTGTACTATTATTTGTCTGTTTGTCTTTTTATTTTTAGCCATGTCAGTTTGTTTTCAATCTATGAGTTTGACTGTCCCTCTGGTATCTTTCGTCCCTCTTTTAGAATTTTTACTGAGCACAAAACAAAGTGTATTCACACTATGATATGGTGATATCGTTCTGAATTAAAAAGTAATGGTACCCGCTGCATGGATATTAAGCACTGTCAATTTAACAAGCCTTATTTTAGTTGGAATTATTCCTAAAGATATATTTTCAAATACAAAAGTATTCAATGGCATAATTACGATGTGTCGGAGACTTCAAATCCCCAAAAAGTACACATACATTGAGATCTATTAAACCTAAAAGATATAAAGGCTTCAAACATGTCAAACTCTGTTTAATATAAATAAGAAGATGTGGTATGAGTGCCAATGAGACAACTCTCCATCCAAGTCACAATGTATAAAAAGTTAACAATTATAGGTCAAAGTACGGCCTTCAACACGGAGCCTTGGCTCACAGCGAACAGCAAGCTATAATATGAAAATTTATCGTCACACTAAACACTTATCAAAGGTAGTACATATTAAAAATATTGAGACGTGATATCACACAAAATAAGTAAACAGTGAATTACAGAAATGCAGTACAAATTAACACGAAAGTACGATTTGAGAGTACTCGCAATTACTGAAAGCTAGTTAAAAGCCAAAAACAATTAACAATAAAAAATCATGCATCAGAGACTAAAATCAATTAAAACACATCCCAGGAATTTAGTGTTTTAACGGCATGGGCAGTCAAAGAAGACATGACTTGTGCAATGCCAAAATAACAGTATCGACAGGCAGTAGGATCGTTAGGATTTAACCTTATAATAAATAGCCAAATTTACTCATCAAATCTTTGTATCTATGAAAGAATTTAGTAAATGTTTTCAGTAATTTATGGTACCGAAATCCCTGACTTAATAATTTACCAGTGATGCATTGATTACGTTCGTTAAAATCTATGACATCACTACACATACGGGCATAACGAACGAGTTGGGATGTATAAACACCGTATGATGGAGCCAAAGGAACCTCGCCGTCTTAAAAAGGTTAAGTAACAATAGGGAATGAAAAATCGTCTTTTTTGTCGTAAATTTTTGTATGGAGTTTCCCTTTAGAAAGTTCATTCAAAACATGTTTTGTCATGCATGTTCCTTATTCTTGCTTCTGATGTGACTGAAATTGAATGTTGGACGACGCATTCATTGCATGAAACGCTTACCCTGTCAAGTAAATACATTACACTCCACATTACTACTGACTGGAATTCAGTAAAAAGCGAGGTCCCTTCTGCTAGTTCGAATTCTTTCATATGCTCAACTTCGTTCATTATTTGGACTTTTTAACATCTTTTAAATCAAGCATCATTAAGGGAACGACCCTTTAACTTCAAGGGGTTAGGGTTGAGGGGAGGTTTATGAGTTTTCCTAAAAAATATGTATGGAGTTTCTCTTCAGAAATTGAAATGTCTAAATCTAGAAAATGACAACTACTGCTGTTTATGTTAGATTTATTTAAAGTAAGTTCCTTTGGGTAAATTTCGGTAATAAGTTCACTTTGGCGATTTGTTTTGCGAAAAAAATATACATCCGATTTATCGAAACGTATTAGATAAATCATAATCAGAACCAAATCACCGATTACTTCTCATTAACATTAACAGTACCGTCCTATTTTCCTCGAAAGTGACCTACCGAATTAGACTTAATTTTCGTCGGGTTTGTACTAGTATGAACAACAAAACGGGTGCAACATGTGGGCAGGATCTGAATAAAATCAGACGGAACTATGGCAGCCTCTGCTACATGTCTGACTGTCACTGTTGTTTTTCTTTTGGTAGTTTTCTCCCATGATGGCATTGTCAGTTCGTTTTCGACTTACCAGTTTGACTCATCATGGTCCTTTTGGTATCTCTTTAACTGTACAGATACCATGATAACCGATGATCATTGTCCATGAAAGACAATGAACGAAACAGGTCTTTTTGGATATGTGTTATTCGTGAAAATATAAATAAAATAAAAATCGATCGATTTCAGTCATGAGGATTTTCGTAATAAAAAACTGGTTGGTAACCCTATTAAATTCATAAGTGTACTTTCATTTTGAACTGAAGCTTAAACACAGGCACTTGTCTCTGAAAAAAAATATACCTTTATTCTTTAATATAATATATTGTGTTAAATTAGAGTATATAGGGGTTTTTTTTTCAGAGACAAGTGCCTGTGATTCCATCGCTTCTTATATGTCACATACTAGTATATCTCATGAGTCTACAGTAGACTCCCAAGATATTTCAAATAAAATTTGCCATAAATCTACAATATTTTTGTCGCGCTAGTCCAAAGAGGATCGTCGCATACTGCAACACTGTATTTCCTAGGTCCAAGTGCAAAAAAGTAAATGATTGTCATCGATATATTTCTATTCCCCCAGTTAATTTTTTATAATATTTTTATACCTAAAAGTTTAGGAGTTGTCTCCCATGACGGAGTTTTCTGGCGGCTAAGTCTCGTTTTGGCCTTGCCATCAATGTAAACAAATGTTGCAGAAAAGTGAATGGGCTGGTGTTACACATTCTTTTGTTGTTGTCATTTGCGATGTAAAGGGAATGCGCATTCTAATCATGTCTGACAGTCATTTAACTGAGAAATTTAAGGCGATATCTTACGATTTGAAAGGAAATTATAATTTCAAACAGGCCCACACATGTGAAAAAGTCAAAACATAAATTGACTTCGAAAATTAGATCCGTTCATCAGAATGACATAAATATTTGGTGTGCTTTTTTCATTATTATTTTTCAATATTTCCGTTTGGATGTTTCCTGAATTTTAGCAACATGTTTTATTATTTAACCTTTATTTACATCAGTGTTTATATGGTGCAGCGGAATTTAATTGTTAACTGTCAATCAACAACAGGTGAGTTAAATATCCACGTGGATAATCAATTAATTACAGGTAATCTGATTTATTAAAAAAGTTTATTATCTTTAAATTCGTTATCTAATTACAAAATCATGAACGTAATATTCAGCTGCGAAGGACGGAACCATTTTTTTTAATATAAATTCAGAATCGATTCTCCGTAAATTTTTAAAATAAAAGTTCAGTTTATGAAAATTCTGTTTCAATGTATTTAGAATGAAGATTGAGACCTTATTCAGATTGATAATGTTTTGAAATGACTGTTTTTCTTCTTCTTCTCATAATGGAGAAAGAGTTGTCTGCATCTTTCCTCAGTAGTAAAACAAATCTTACATATTATCACACCTTTGTGATTACAGTATGGAATAGTTGTACTTTAATTACAATGTTACAGAACCTTATTTTTAAACATAGAAAGTGTATGATTACTTTTTAAATTAAACTTTTAACGGTATCATCCAATATTTTCAATACAAGTATGTTAGCATGTCTTGATATTTGATCAGGCATGGCAACATATGTTGTCTTAAAAACATTCACAGGTAATATGCAAACCTCATTGATTTATCACACATTTGTCATGAATTTCTTAAGTTCAGGTATCATTTCTGTCGAAGCTCAAAGCCATCTATTAATTATTGATAAAGAGAACTTAATTAGACATGCCAATAAAGAAATGGTAGACTGTAAGGTTTTTAGGACATGACGCCATTCGTTATTGTTTTAATTATTAATCAAGTCTGTAATTTTGACATTTTTAACAGTATACTGTGGATTCTTTAGTACATGTATTTGTTGGATATCAATTTTTGTGGATTTTGTGGTTAAGTAAACTACAAATTTAAATGTTCAGCGAAGTACAAATTTTCTTTAGGCTTGTATGCTGATGTTCACAGGCCAAACCATGAAAGTACAAGTTTTCCTCAATCCATTAAAATTGGTACCTCCGAAAATAAATGAATCCACAGTAGTGTGATTTGTTTATCTTAAAATTTCCAATTGTACCATATATATAAGCAATGATCAGGGATTCATTACCATATTGTAGTTTATCAAACAAAGCAACAAGTCCCATTGGCACAACTTCCTTTTGAACCCCCCTTAAGGGCATACGATACAGTTACAGTGGAGGTAATTTTCACGACATCAATCTGTGACATATCGGAAAAGATGCATTTTTCGACTGTTTTTTATGATTTAAACTGATTTAACTTGAAAACAAGTTCATGGACCCCCCATTTTTAAAATGGCATAAGGTTTGATTACGTATGAAGATTATTTGTACCAATTTTAATGAAAAAGTCAATATTGACATTTTTTAAATTTGATAAATATACCGCAAAAAAATGCAATTTTTCCTAAAATCCTGAAACTTTGGTAAAATAAGTGATTTCCAAAGAACAGACATGACAGATGTACATGTTAGAGCATATTTATGTAAAGAAGATTTTCAAAATGTTTCTACAAAATCCGCGTGTTGAAATAAAAATGTTAGGTGTGTCTATCCAAAGGATAGAAATGTCCAAAAACAGAATTTGGAGTCAATGTCTTAAATTTTGACCCTTTTATCTCTGAAAGTAGCACATAAAGGTATATTTTTATTACATATTTGAATTGCTTAGGTGAAAAAAACTTGTATGCAAATTTTCTTAAAAAATCATTCTGGGATCTAAACTGTATCATATGCCCTTAAGTATGACTCTGCTTATTTCCTCATTAAGAGAGGTTCAAAAGGGTAGTCTTTCTGTCCAATTTTAGGTAGCTTTGAAAGCAGCTTGAAATTTGAAAGCTTTTGGTCTTATCATGATTTCTTCAATTTTTTTGAATCATTTTAATATCAATGTATCTGTCATGTCTGTATCATCAATAGAAGGTTACCACAAAACAAGATGCTATAAAGTTTGTTGATGGACAAGGCAAATAAATTCCTCAGCAAGTCTAGTAATATAGTAACATATCTATACATATATAATAGTTGGGACTGAAGTGGCAGATTTATAAGCCTTGTGTCAAAATTTGGATGCATCTTAAAGCATACAAACTTGATATACGGATATACATTTGAATAGCTGGATATGTGGGTTAAGCAACAAAGAGACAACAACCAAACAACAACACATACAATCCAATATGAAATTAAATCATTCAAATTTTTCACAACATATATCATTGTATATAGGTTTTATATATAAACATTGTACAGGACTCAAGCTAGCAGGCGACTGGGGCGAAAAGGTCGCTTTCAGGTCCATCACTTCGCTTTGCCTGACTGTCAAAAGCGATATCTAGTCGCCCTGGTGTTCTTAGTAGTCGCTTGCAGTCGCTTTTGTCATCTGCAATTTTCCATTTATACCAAGTCAATAAAATAGCATTTATTTATTTATAAGTAATGAAATTCAAAGACAAATGATTTATTTCTATAAAAAAGCATTGAAAGAATTGACTTAACAGATTGGTTGTATGTTATTTCAAAGAAACAACTTTGATGAAGTATTTTCTTTCACTTCTGGTAATTGTTACCCGAGAGCATATATCAAAACATTCTGATTTCTGGAAAAATAAGTTTGTTTCTTCATTAGAACTAATAAAAATTGCCTTTAGTTAATGTTTCATCCATTTATTGCATTAAAAGCGTCATATTCTTTTCCAAATCGCATGTCACACATTGTTTATTTTTCGAAAAATTTTCTTCGTCCGCCATTGAAATATTTGTACGAAACCACGAATTGGAGGTGGGATTCATCGGAAGCGGATGAGCTATGACTGAAATCTGTATTCTTACGATAATAACTACAGACACACCAATGGAACACCTGACAGAAGAATAATGATCCAAAAAGTTAAAAATTTTGCATTCCACACTCTTAAAAAAATGTTTGGTTAGATCTCCTTGCTAAATGTTTCAAGTTCCATGTAAATGCATTGTTTCAATTTATTGATTAAATTTGCTTAACTTTTTGGTTGCATTTTAATTGATATATGATGCTTTCTTTTCTTTTTTGTTGAACCTTCGACTTTTGTCGAAAAAAGCGAGACATAGCGATCCTACATTCCGTCGGCATCGTCATCGGCGGCGTCCACAAATATTCACTGAGTGGTTAAAGTTTTTGAAATTTTAATAACTTTCTTAAACTATCCTGGATTTCTACCAAACTTGAAAAGAAGCTTATTTATGATCAAAAGATAAATTTTGTAAAAAAAAAAATCATTTTTTCAGTATTTTACTTATAAATGGACTTATAGGCCCTTTATAGCTTGCTGTTCGGTGTGAGCCAAGGCTCCATGTTGAAGGCCATACCTTGACCTATAATGGTTTACTTTTATAAATTGTTACTTGGATGGAGAGTTGTCTCATTGGCACTCATACCACATCTTCCTATATCTATTAGTTTTTCTGCCAGTTAACATTACATTCACTCTGTGGTTAAAGTTTTTAAAATTTTAACAACTTTCTTAAACTATCTTGGATTTGTACCAAACTTGGACAGAAGCTTGTTTATGATTAAAAGCTAGTATCTAGAAGGAAATTTTGTTAAAATTTTGTTCCATTTTTACCGTATTTTACTTATAAATGGAATTAGTTTTCTTCCAGTTAATATTACATACAGTCTGCAGTTTAAGTTTTAAAACATTTATTAGATTCATAAACTATCCTGGATTTTTACCAAACTTGGACAGAAGCTACTTACAATCAAAAGATAGTATAGAGAGGAATATTTTTATTAATTTTTTTCCTCATTTTTGTTGAGCCTGCCATTTAACAGCAAAAGTAGGCGAGATACTGGGTTCCGCGGAACCCTTACAAATTTTTGCTATAAAAAAGATCTTTTTAGTGCTAGGTATATGTAGTTGGCATTTTCTGACAAGTGAAAAAAATATAATTGAGTTACTATAAATGATTATTTAAGACATTAGCTGAAACAACTGTTACTTTAATTGATTCTCAGGTATGAATTGAGCAATATAAAAAAGAATTAAATAAAAAGGATTCATACATGGCTCTTTATATTATGGTAAAAACAAAACATTGTAGCGCCGAGAGCGAACAAGCACTTCTCTTTCAAGTCTCACCACTTCTCCCTATAATTTTATAGTAGTGTGAGCCCTGATTGTATATAGAAAATTCTCATTTGCTTATAATTGGGTGGCATACAAGTACATGGTGGCAATAATGCTGTATAGGTTTCAATGTGAAATTACCATTTTAATCTTTTTTTCTCTGGAACTATATGGGCCATCTGACATTAGCTTAGCAGATTTAAAAAATGGGTACCAATTTTCATGTAACGTTACGGAGGATCATGAATGCTTAATTAGGTCTTTCCACTTTTCTGTGGAAAGACCTATTGTATTTGTTCTGATTATTTTATTATTATTATTTTTTTTTTTTTTTTTTCTCTTCCGCCAAATTTTGTTCTTGCGATAAATGTTTGTTTCGCAATATTTCGCTTAGATATTTCTCATATTGTATCGTATAGTTTATGCGCTTTTAAATTTCACCCTGCTAAGCTGAAGCATTTTTTTTGTAAGAGTTATCTCCCTATTCACTGTTTATCATATGTTTGCATCTCCTTCGTAACAAAAAAAAGATATCGACAAAATTTCTCTTACAAATTGTTCGTTACATCCTCAGGAATTTTTGGCTAATTTGAATCGAAGCAATTCGATGAAATTTTATATGAGTTATCTACCTTTACGAAATAAATTTGTCGGTATGTGTTATTAACTCATCAACTGTTAACCGTATAACCCTGGAATGTTTTCATTTGAGGCCCCTAGGTCCTAACTTAGAAAATGAGGTGAATTGTGACTTTTCCTTGTTTTTGCATTTTCTCCAACACTTTAAAAAATATGTATAAAAGAACAAGTGCAAAATGATTCCTTTATTGTAATGAAGAGATGTTACATTTGGTCTGATACAATCTAATGGCATCTTATAGGAGTTAGTGCCCCTGAAATGTCCAATTATAAGGTTAATTGATTATTACTTCAACTTGGTTCATTATAAAGCCATATGACCTTTAACAAAAGGTTGGATGACATATGAACTTGAAAAATGACAACCGGAAGTGACCATGAGAAAACCGGAAGTAGCCATTTTTGCACTTTCTTCATGGAAAAGTACTTGGAATCCATATATTTTGTAATTTTAATACATTAACTTATCACCGAAGACTAGAAATGACTTTCGATAAACCGGAAGTGACCAATTATCTCCTGGTTTACAAGCAAAAGTATATAGAAACTATATATTTTTGGAGTCAGTGTGAAAGAAACTATTATATGAGACTGGAAGCGACATTTACTTCACCAGAAGTAGCTGATTATCTCCCTTATTTCACTCAGAAGTATATAGAAACCACTTATTTATTGCATCAGTATGAAGAAACTGATGATAAGATGCCAATTTTAACTTTGAGTAAACACGAACTAGCTTCTTTTCAGTAATTTAAAAATTGCTGTGGAAAGACCTTCATTATTGTTCTCTGAACAATTAGTTTTTAATTTTATATGATCTCTGTTACCATTAAGGTCATGATGGTACATGTAGCAAAACAAGTTTACTGTTTTACATGTATATATATATATATATGTAAAGACAAAATCTTACAAGCCATACCAGGGACTCAACCATTTTAACAGGATAATATTTGAAAGGTCTTGCATAAAAAATCTCTTCATTCGAAATTTAACAAAGCAACCGTTGTCCCCTGATTCTTATTAACCAAATTTGAAGAATATTATCATTACAACTACAGTCATACATGTATATATGTATGTATACAGTGACTGAGCATTATCAAAATCATTGTAGGAAATGTAATTTGTAAAGACAATTTGATTTTCTTTTCACTGCCAAAGTTGTTAAAGGTGCAAAACACTTCATTAAGAAGAATAGGAAATACAAACAGTCTATTATGTACATGTACTGTGTATTTATTTACACCTAATGAGGAAGTGTTGTACATTTTGTGCTAGAGTCAGCATCCTTATAAATTAATTGTGTGAAAATTTATATCAGAAATACATGTATATAAAAATAAGGAGATGTGGTATGATTGCCAATAAGACAACTATCCACCAAAGTTGAAATGAAGTGGATGTAAGCAATTATAGGCAAGCTTACAGCCTTCAACAATGAGAAAAACCCATACCGTATAGTCGGCTATAAAAGGCAGAAGATCAGTATGAATGTTTATCACACCACCCCCAGTTGTAATAGATTATGGTGATATCATAATATAATATAAAAAGAAGATGTGGTATGATTGCCAATGAGACAACTGTCCACAAGAGACCAAAATGACACAGAAATTAATAACTATAGGTCACCGACGGCCTTCAACAATGAGCAAAGCCCATACCGCATAGTCAGCTATAAAAGGCCCCAAATGACAATGTAAAACAATTCAAATGAGAAAACTAACCACCTTATTTATGTACAAAATGAACGAAAACAAATATGTAACACATAAACAAACGACAACCACTGAATTACAGGCTCCTGACTTGGGACAGGCACATACATAAATAATGTGGCGGGTTAAACATGTTAGCGGGATCCCAACCTCCCCTAACCTGGGACAGTGATATAACAGTACAACATAAGAACGAACTATAAAAATCAGTTGAAAAAGGCTTAACTCATCAGATGGACAAAAATACAAGTGGACGTGGCAGGGTACTTGTACATCCCAACAACAAAAAGACACAAGGAACAGATCTGAGAGTACTCGCAGTTATCTGACAGCTAGTTCAAAGCCACTAACAACTAATAAAAATCATGCATCTAAGACTAAATTATCAATCCGTACACATCCATTTATGCTATTATTGAGGACGTTACAAATAATAATGACTGCTACATCTCATTTTCAGTTTCAATGTGTTTTTAGGTCGCTGTTTCATTGACATATATATAGACCTGTACCCCACATTATTTATTAATTTTCCAAAGAACTCCATGAACTTGTACATGTATCATACCTTTGGTCTTTTGTTTTAGATCTAATTTTCAAACATTACCCAGTTTCTATTTAAAATTCCTGTCATGGGGGAAGTTTGGTACATTTAAACCATTAATATCTATGATAAAGATCCTTTAATGTGGTAATTAGCTAGAAACAAGGGATGGATTAAAAGTTTCAATGTGAGCTGGCTCATTTCACAGTTTGTAAATACTATTATGCATAGAGACAATATTTAGATAGTGATTCAATACCACCAAAATACTAAAATGCATTTTAATGCAATGTTTGTTTCGTTTGTTGTAAACAACCAAAACAACCAAAAAATCTTCATTTTTGCCTCACCTGGACTGATTCATTTTGTCTTTGGAATTTCCTGTATGTTATCTTCTCTGATTTAAACAAAAGATTTTTGTACTCTCACTTTAACAGTGTATAGAGGAAAGAAGGAATTTCTTTTTATTTTATTTCTTTCTGTCTCTTACATCTAGTTAAATTGAATCATTGTTTCGTCTCTAGGAATATCTTTTAACTTCTAAATTAACACCAAGATGTCATTAAATGAATTGGATACCCTGCATTTATCATGCTTTTCAATAACATTTGGTCAAACCGCTGAAAGACCCCCCTCCTAAATTATTGAAAACTATCATTCTGCATTGACAATAACATCTTGGTGTTAATTAGATTCACCCATTCGGGATAACGCCCTGACAAGGTGTACATGTATCTAATACACAAGGTCTAAAATATTTTTTGATTCTTCTCTTAGTACTGTAGCATGGTTAATCATTCAGGTTTTGTCAAGTTCTGTGAATTCTGTGTTTTCGTGAGTACAAAGTACTTAATTTAGCAGTTTGAGACTTTTTGAAAATTATTGCGGATACCTGATTTTGAATTTGTTGTCAAAAGCTGCTTATCAGACATGTCAGAAAATCATTCAAAATTATAAATATTTAAGTTTAACAATGTAAAGATATAATAAAGACCATAATTTATGATAACAATATATAAAAAGTCAATAAGTTGTGTACCATATGTTACCTAATAATCCAGACATTTTTAAGGACAGTTGTGTGGGAAAGTCATTGATTACCATTGACTCATTATAAACATCTGTTTTTTAAGTTATACATGTATAACAGAAAAGACCCAGCCCTTTATTGAAAAAGACTTGAAGAAAAATCACTAAGAAATTTAGTAACTTAAGAAAATTTATTGAAATTTTAGATGTTTTCTTTTATATAGTACATGTGTTGTGTATTAAAAAAAGATTCTGATAAAATCATATAGATATTTAAGTTCATATTTTGATAAAAGGAGATGACAAGGATATTTTAACTAGACAGCAACCCAACAAAACAAAAACTCATAAATATTAAGAGGTCAACTAATATTCTTCAACAAGAGACAAGTATACACAATATGTCAAGCCCTAAATTCCCTTTAGTCTAGAAAAGTAGTGAATAAATTTAATATATAAAAATAAGGAGTTGTGGTATGATTGCCAATGAAACAGCTATTCACTATGTAAACAACTGTAAGGCACTGTATTCAGGCCTTCAACAATGAGCAAAACAAATACTGTATAGTAAGCTTTTAAAGGCTGGTGTATGACAAAATGTGAAATTTGATATGTCTAGATAATCAGTACCCCAGTACACCATGAACTGGTGAAGGAAGTAAATGGTGTACTGGATATATAAGGATTTTAAGATCGTCATATTATTGATGAGGATATATAGGTAACAAGTTTTCCATACATTTTCGTCTAGTAATATTTGTGCTATCACCTAGATTAGTGATTAAAAATTTAATAATGCATTAAGGGTATATACTCTACCAGAGACATATATACATATATATATATATATGTATATATGTCTCTGCTCCTCTTAAAGGAGGCTAATACACAGATTAGGGTTAGGGTTAGGGTTAGTTCTGTAGAACCTCCAAACTAAAATCGTATTTGTTATAATTTTATTTCTTTAAATAATCAAGTTTAAATTTTGAAAATAATCATTATTGATAAAATATATCTGAAGACTATTTATTTTTAGGTCATGGTTAGAGAGGCTTCCTCACAAATTTGTATTAAATCAATATGGCGTCCATAACATGTGTTTACTTTTGCACATGTGAAAAATGTTTCTGACAAAAGTCAGATTTCTCTTGTCAAAAGGATTTATATTTATATTGCAATAAATTATTTAGAAGGAGTTACATTCAGTTAAGATTATATTTCTGATTCTGTGAGCAATTATAGTTTTATCAAATTCTCCCAAACAGCAACGTACTGATCATTGCTTATGGTTGGATGTCAGATTGCTGCGACATGCATATTTCATCAGTTAAAATCAGAAAATGTTAACTTATCAACTAATCATGTTGAAGATGGAACTGAATGGTATTAACCTCAGGCTTATTTGAGATGAAAATCATGTGTAAGGGACAAGGTGAATCCTTTTAATGAAAAAATAAATTTTCATTAAAAAGCTGACATTACATGATGACATCAAAATATCCCCTTTTCAAGAGAACAAAAACAACATTCTGTTTTACAAATCGACTTGAAATGGTAGATCACAATGTTATATCATGTTATATCATTGTGATACATGTAAGGCTTCAGACTTATTTTTAAATAAGTATATTTATTGTTTAAAGCTATTAAGCTATAAAAAGACATTTTTATTGGCCTACAATAAATGATGAAGGGTTATTGACTAACTTTTTCCCATGGTTATTCTGAGACATCCCGCAGGAAATTGTTTTTCAATGCTTGATATTTGACCTATCAAAAACTGGCATTTTTCTGGAGTAGGAATAAAGAATTGTCTTCAATTTTGAAATATTATATTTGTGTTATGGTATCCATTTTGAAGTAGCTTAATAATTAAGATAATTGAAAATGTATATAAACATATTAATATCAATGTCCAGTTATTATTTCTTATGGTCCTGGCATGCATCTTATAACTAAAATTAATTGTAAGTATACTGAATTGTTCATGGCTTATGATCAATTTAAGTTGTAAGATCTTTGTGAAAATAGGGCCTGCATCCTGTCAGTTCTTATATTTTGGAATTGCTAAGGGTCATGCATGCTTTTTTCAAACTGTTTTATGATGTCTTTATCCTAAATGTGTTCAAGGTTTATCCATTGATATTTTAGTCTGGGAAAACATAGTCTATTTATAAGTTGACATTGGCCTTTGATCTAGCTTTCAGTAACAGTGAGTACTCTTGGAGTATATTACGGTCTGTCTTGTCATTTTGTTATTTATTTTCTGCTTTGAGTTTCAATCTGATGGGAGGTTGAGCAATCACAAACATGTTTAACCCTGCCACATTCTGTATGTGCCTGTCCAAAGCCTGCAGTTCCTTGTCATAGAATGTGGTAATTGCTTTTCATTTAATGAGTAATATTTAAATCTGGTAATTAGTTTTCTCATTTGAATTATTTTATATTTTGTTATCCCAGGGCTTTTTTTATAGCCTACGTACAATAAGTGAGGGTTTGACTAATTGTTGAGGACCATCAGTAACCATGATAACCTGTAATTGTTTATACCCATGTTCTTTTCTCTTTGGTGGAGAGATGTCTTGTTGTTTAATCATGTCACAGCTTCTACTTTTATATACCATGATTAAATGTGAGGAAGAATGTTGATAAGAGTTTGAACATCTTTTAAATATTTTACAAATTCACTCTGAAAACATAAACAAATTCTTTTGCTGATTTGTTTTAAAATCTCTATGACCACGAAGCAAATCAATATTAAAAATGAAATATTAATTTATCCATATTTGTGTGTTTTGTCTACCTTATCAGAAATGCTCAGTATATTTAAGGATTATATAGATATAACTTCAACATGAAATTGACAAACTGCATTTTAAGTGGAGTCATTTTTATAGATATAAATGTTCAGTATTAACATTTGTCTGTGTTACATAGTTTTATTATTTGTTTAGCTATGTAAACTATGATAAGCAGAAACTAATGAGGATTAACCTTTTTTTTGACAAACTGAGAATGATAATTCCTGGATTCACAGGAAAACCCAAAATATGAGAACATGCATATATGCAATTGCTTGAAAAAGACACGTAAACCTAAGTACTTGACACAGTGATCTTTGTAGAAGAAACTATATAAAGATGAATTTTTCTTCAAGATCATATCTAAATTAACCAAAAATTCATAGAGCAATAAAAAAATAAGCTATATGTAAGTGAAGTTTTCCTTTTAAAAAAATGGGATATGTGTTAAGTCAATGAAACAGCAACTCAACAACAAAAATAACGAACAGACATCTAAAGACCAACATACAGTATTTAACAATGTACAGGTGTCTACAATATGTCAAAATAAACTCCTCCTGCTCATTGAAATTGTGCTTCATTGTAATATACATATAGGTCATTAATGTTGCGAAAAATTGAAATGATTTAATTTCATATTGGATTGTTTGTATTAGATACACCTATGACGGCGTTAGCCTGATTTGGTGTATCTAATTTACACAAAGATATTATTGTCAATGCAGAAGTGTTGTTGTTTGGTCACTGTCTCATTGTTGCTTACCCCACATATCCAGCTATTCACATGTATTCATATGAAACGTTTGAAGTTTATCAAAGTATTCAAAGTGCCTCCTCACAGACTGTTTAGATTATTTCTTTAAGAAAAAGTTGAAGTGCTGTATGTACTGACACTACTATAATCCTTTGTGTAAATCATTACATATCATAAATAAACAGGCTTCAAGTACATTGTACTTTAGGACTATCAATACTTTGGCTTCCTCAACTGAAATCAATTTTCCTTTTGATTTTTTTCCAAAATGTTCAATTTGACACGAAAAGTTAGATTTAAGAGCAATATATATTATGGCATCATATGGTTAAAAGTAGCATACATGTATCAGTTGGTTTTAAATTCAGAATTAAATCAAATAAATAATTATTCTTTTTCAAGTCAAATATGAGGTACTGGGTATGGAAAAATGTAAAAGGGGAGGGGTCCATTATTATTCTGAAAATTAAAAAAAAATGATTGGTGAACTTTTTTTATACCATACCATCCCTAGTCTTATACAGTATTTTTATGGTTGTATTAATAGTAGGAAAGGCCAAACATCATAATCATGAACTTTAAAGTATATTGAACAATTAATCTTATTCATCAATGAAAACCATTACATTTGTATATTATTTCCTCTTCCCCTCATCTTATTGCCTTAAGGGAGGACAGGACAGGAGTTTTGAGTAAAAAAAAAAGGCAAGATGAGCAACCTGACAAAAAAAAAAGGCAGGATCACAATTTATGTAAAAAAAGTCAGGATAAACTAATAAAAAAAAGGCAGGACTGAATAGAGTGAAAAATAAAAAGGCAGGACAGAGATTACAACTTAAAAAAAAATGCAGGACAAAATTTTTCATCCTAGCCCCCCCCCATAAAAATCAAATGGTAGCTCCCTAAGGAGAGTTATTCTTGTCCATCAGTCCGTCCAGGTTGACCTTAAGTCAAGCTCAAGATATAAGAGGGTACCTTTCAATGTGAAGGCTTTTTAGATAGAATAAAGGTCCATGTGAAAGTTTTATCATCTTGACTTTCATCTTATTTAAACAAACATGATTACTTTCCAATATACATTTTCATTTTGTAACCATATAAGGATCAGTGGAATGATATCTTGTTGCTAAAATACATCAATGATAGAAGAAAGGCCCAACATAAAATTTGATTGCCTTGACCTACATTATACATATGAGTGATTCTGTTTTAGTTCTACATATGTATGTTAAATCCCAGATTAAAGGATTACAAGTCATGCAAGAATAACACTTTGTCCATGGGTATGTTTTTTTATGATACATGTAATAAAACCCATAAAGAAATAAGGCCATCATGATATGCATTTTATGTATTTGCCACTTTGATTAAGATTTGTGTTTAGGTTCATGATCTAAGCAACAACATGTGAAAAGTAAAATCACAAAAATACTGAACTCCGAGGAAAATTCAAAAAGGAAAGTCCCTAATAAAATGGCAAAATCAAAAGCTCAAAGACATCAAACGAATGGATAACAACTGTCATATTCCTGACTTGGTACAGGCATTTTCTTATGTAGAAAATGGTGGATTGAACCTGGTTTTATAGCTAGCTAAACCTCTCACTTGTATGACAGTCGCATCAAATTCCATGAGGAATGATAATCTGTCAGTGCTTTTGATCTCAGGTAATGATGAAGTTTCATACAAACACTGGGTTAACTTAACCTACATTTCATGCATAAAAAAACTTAATAAAAAATTCCACATTGAGGTTTGATCTTAACAAGTACAAGTAAAAGGTACCAAGTTATCATTGGACACATCTTGGGTAATGTCTTTGTAAAAATGATTCAGATAAACATTTTTTTGGGGAAAGACGGCTTCAAGCCATCAATTCTCTATTTGGTTGGCCAGACTTCCAAGTCTCTCATGTCAATCATTTTGTTTTTATAGTTGGGAAAACACCTCAAAATTTCATACTGAATTGATGAGAAGGAGACACACAAATGAACAGATGGACTTTAAACACTTTTTTTACACATTTCCTTTCTGTTTCTCGAGAAATTACCGTATCTTGAGCTCCCCCTTACACTATTTACGTTTCTTTTACAATCCGGAAAAATCAGTATAACGAAATATTCTAAATATATCCAACCTAGTGATGTCATGGCTGGAATGCCACACTATGTAGAAGCAGGGAATCCTTTACTCATTATTAAAATCATTCACCAATTTCAAATCAGTATTTGTTTATTTAAACATAATTATATTTGCTGTAGATGATTCAAACATCAATGCTTTAATTTGTAGGTCAATTTTCGCGGTAAACAATGGGGATACATGAGAATTGGGAGAGAAACGGCAGTTTTCATTCTTTCTGTAACTGTATTGTGAATCTTCCTCCAATACAGGAGCACCTGAATTAATGAGTAATTATCCACCTAAATAAAAGTTAATGTATCTGAACACTTAAAATGTGACTTTTATAATATGAGTAGTAGTCTTCCATTAAAACAAAATTTTGTGTACCAACATAATTTTTTTACCATTGCAATGATTATCATTGTAATGGTAAACAATTATAAAATTTTCAAATTTGCTTTTTGTAGTTTAAACATATTTATTCATGAAATTTACAAATATATCAAAATGTAGGATCTGGAAACAAGCTGCACACAGCTTATATCAATCTGATTGATTTTTGTAAGTACATATATCCCTGTGATGAGAGTTGTAACTGGGAACTATATCAATGGAAATTTAAAACTGAATAAACTTTTCAGTCCTCACTTTCTTGAGAAAAAAATTAAAAATCTAAGAACACTGTCACAAAAAATGGAGAATGGCCCTAGCCTGCAGTTCAGTGGTACACATTTAAAATTTTAAAATATATTGTAGTAGTTATTAAATGATAGAATCCAATTGAATTTTAGATCATTAACTTTCAACTTTAATCAAATGTTTTGATTTAGAAGTTGCAGATCTCTTTCATTGGTCCAAATTGACTCCATGATGAATTCTTGACTAAGGAAATGAAATTACATTAAACAACAATTAATTTCAATATTGTCAACCTTTCTACATGTTCTAGCTATTCTTTTGCTCATCCTTTGTATGAAGACTATCAAAAGATACCCCAAAAAAAATAGAAACAATGGCCGTCTTTTCCCTCAGAGCTCTTAAGCTCTTTGATTATTTAAATATAATGGACAACGAAATTTAGCTAACTTTTGCAGATACTCAATTTCTTTATCACATATTTTTACTAAGTGCATACTAAGTACATTTTTTGTAGTTATAATTGTGTATGATATTAAGTAACAGATGACAAAATTTATTGTACCTTTCAGACACAGAAACTGTTATACATACTGGTAACCATGGTAACATTATAGTTTAATATATAGTTATAGATTTAGATATGTATATGGTTGTAACTCAAGTAGATTTAATATTTTATCATAGATATAAATTTTAGATGTTTTATTGCAGTTGTTAATTATATATATTTTTGTAAAATAATATGTTCAGATTGTCTTTTTATTAACATTTGAATTGCTTTGTTTTGACAGCTGATCCAAGTGTGTCCCTGCAACCTTCTAGGAGTAGTGTGTTTGGTTTGGCATTCACTAACACTCAGTCACCTGCACAGTTTAATAGCTTGCTTACTAAATCTGTAGATAGTGTAATATCCCAGTCTCTGCATGAGACATCACAGTTGACAATGGCAAGCAGTACTTCAATACAACAGAAAATCTCAACTATTTTAAGTAGCTCATCCCAATTAGCAGGTGGGATTAAGAATTCAGATTTAGTGAAGCAGTTGAGCAGTTCTATCAATGAAAATGATATTGTGCCATCCACAACAATTTCAAGTGATACTCTGTCTGAAAAATCAAAACTAGTGGATCAGTCATTAGCCTTAGCTTCCAATATTAAAAGTTTACATGTTAGTACATCAAATGATGTTTACAGTAGTTCTACAAGATCTTTTGGAACTGATGGTTTAACTACTTCATTAAAAGATGTGCCACAAATAACAGTTAGTCATTTGTCAATGGGAAATTATCTTTCACTTTCATCTACATCATCTTCATCCATTGTCATGGTTACAGCCGCTTATAGTGTAAATACCGCAGATATCATCCAAACATCTTCAATATCAGAATCAAATAATGCTGCAGTGTCTACTAACAGTTTTTCTGCTGTTAAGAAAACGTCAGAAAATGTAGCTATATCAAATTTTGCTCAAACAAGTGATCTGACTTTGATGTCTGCCATTTTTTCAGGGGAGATAAGTATGGCGCAAAGTAAAGCTAGTGACTTTACAGCAACATTTGGTACTAATATTTTACCAACGTCAGTATTGGAATCAAAATCAGCTGTCTCTATTGAAATCTCATCAACTAGACAAACATTTGAATCTGAACATATGCTTAAAAGCAGTTTGGGAATAGTTTCTAGTGATGCGACACACACTATTCAATCTTCAGAAAGTTTGCTATTAGAACAAAAGTCTGACTTGTTAACAGCACAAATGACTTATACTTCTGCTCAATCATCACAGGTGGCCATGACTAATATACCAACAAAAGATTCAAACAGTAGTGTGATTCCTAGCACTATAGATAATATACCAAAGACATCTGATCTCCATACTGTTGTTCCTACTAGCAGTACTCAAACTTCAATGCAAACCGTTCCTTTGAGTAATTTATCTGTGACTGCACCTTCAACTGTTAGCAATTTAATTGAGAGTTTTTCAAGCACTAGTTCAGTACAACACATAGAATTAACACAAAGTGTGGTGAACGGAACTAACATTTTATCGTCAATATTAGAAAGGGAAATAACTCCTTCAGAAACTTTTTCTATATTAACAACACCATCTGATAGTAATTTAAGAAGTAAAATAGAACTGACGGCTTCTCAAGAGATGATGTCCATAACATCTTCACTTGTGATAACAACACCACAACTGAATGTTAGTGATTTTGAAACAAAATCTTTACTAAGTTCTGACCTTAGAATGTTCACATCAACAATGGCAAACAGCCAATCTAGCTCACTTGAGCCAACAAGCAAAAATATAGAACAAACAGCTATTCCAACTTCATTTATTTCAACAACACCACAAACAAATATTAGTGCTTTTGATACACAAACTTTACTACCATCAGAGTTAAGATCATCAACAGTAGGACTTATCAACCAATCCAGTACACCTGAAATGATGCCAAGCAGTCCTATAAAACATATATCAAGTTTTAGTATTTTTGACACGACAAACACTTTTGGTTCAGATTCAATCTTTCAAACACTGAATGTATCGGATACCAAATCAAGTATGCCCATTTTTCAAACATCAGCCCTGGTTAATGCTTCAGGCAGCTCAACATTCGATATATTGCCAACACCAGTGGTGACTATTAGTTCAGATGGCTCTTTAATGTTGAATATATCTAGTATTCAAACTTCTAAAGTTGTTGATCTGAGTAGTGAATTTTTAACGTTTAATGCAACTCCTACTTTGATTTCAATGACGCAAACTCAAAATTTTACAACTAATTTACTTCCTGAATTAGTGTCAACAATATTTGGATCATCTCTAAGTTTGAATCAATCAGAATATAATGTAAATGCAACATCTGTTTCACAAAGCATGCTTTTCCCAATGACTTTGACAAGTGAAGCTAATTTTTCTTCAGAAACATTTTTAATCTCTTCAAGTTCATTCCCAGCCACTTTGCAAATGATGAATTTTTCAAGTAGTTTAGAATTAACCAATTTCACATCTGAAATTTTGCCAAATTCTTCCATTATGATTTTAACTGCTGCAACAGATCTTCCAACCATTTCATTGGAAATGTCAAACTCTTCAGATACAACCATGCAAATAGCATCAACCTTAAATTATAATCTAACTACACAACCAATGCAAACAATAGACTCCTTAAGTGACCTTATAGTGAATGTCACAGTGACCTATATTGCATCAGACATTTTACAATCACTTAACCTATCATCTAGTGAAATGAGGTCAGAACTCACTACAGTATATATGTCCAGAAATGATTCATCAGTTTCTGGAGAACTTACAAGCATAACAATTTTACCAAATGCAACATCAGAGTCGGTATTAGAGACTTATTTTAATTCCACAATAGATTCAACATTGCCAGTCAGTTCACAATTATCAACATCAATGTTATCTGGTAATGAGTCAGTTTCTGGAGACTTGTTCAGGACTACCATGTATATGAATTCAACATCTGATTTTGCATCTTCCATGGAGTCAACACTACCAGTCATCATTCAGCCAACAATGACAATTAGTTCTTCTGTTGTCATGGAAACTTTCAATACCAGTATTATAACAATGCCGTCAACTACATTGGAAACATTAGATATGTCTTCAGCCATGATTTCAACTTTTGTGATATCGCAGGAATCTTCATCTATTGATATGAAAACTGACAATATGTCTGCCTTGATAACACCAACAGTACCAATGTCATCTCTTGACTTGACATCAGTTGCTTTAGAAACATCATCTAATTTTACTATTGCTACAGTGCAACCAACAGTGCCTGTAAGTTCTACAGATGTAATTTCATCTTCACCTCTGGAAACAAATAATTTGACTTCATTTTTTATAGAATCATCAACTGCTGCAGTAACGGACAATTTTACATCAAACCTAACTAGTGATTATCAGATATCTTCTGTCACTTCCAATGTTTCCCAAACTATGGTGTTTTCTTCAGAATTCATTGAGAACAGTTCAGAAAATCAGACAGGCATTATGTCATCAACAACAGTAGAACCAAGTTTAACAACAAATTTCATGTCAGTATCAGAGATAGTTAATCAGACAGGCATTATGTCGTCAACAACAGTAGAACCAAGTTTAACAACACCTTTTATGTCAGCATCAGAGATAGTAAATCAGACAGGCATTATGTCGTCAACAACAGTAGAACCAAGTTTAACAACACCTTTTATGTCAGCATCAGAGATAGTAAATCAGACAGGCATTATGTCGTCAACAACAGTAGAACCAGGTTTTACTACAACTTTTATCTCAGCATCAGAGATAGTAAATCAGACAGGCGTCATGTCAACAACAACAGTAGAACCAAGTTTAACAACAACATTTATGTCAGCCTCAGAGATAGTAAATCAGACGGGCATTATGTCATCAACAACAGTAGAACCAAGTTTATCAACAACTTTTATGTCAGCCTCAGAGATAGTAAATCAGACAGGCATTATGTCGTCAACAACAGTAGAACCAAGTTTAACAACAACATTTATGTCAGCCTCAGAGATAGTAAATCAGACGGGCATTATGTCATCAACAACAGTAGAACCAAGTTTATCAACAACTTTTATGTCAGCCTCTGAGATAGTAAATCCTTCATCAACAACAGTAAAACCAAGTTTAACACCTAATTTGTCCTCTGCATCAGAAATGGCTCCGACTTCTAGTGAATATGTTACACCATCATCTGCTTTTACAACAGTATCTACAACAGACATAAATAAACCAGTATCTTTATCAACTGGTACTGTAGCTATGTCATCAACAGTGAAAGTAGGACCAGTGAATAGCAGTGAACCAGTAGTTACTCTTTCAACACCTCACACAAGTAGCATTATTCCAACAGAGGTGCCATCTTCTACAGAATCATTAACAGTAAGCACCTCTCCTTCAAAGGTGATCACTTCTGGTGTGTTAACTAGCACTGGTGTGTTTTCACAAACACAAGTATTAACTTCAACAATTCTTTCTACTTCACATATTCAAATGTCTAGTTCTGTTTCTATGACAACAGATACACCGACTACTGAGACAACAACTTCAACAACTACACAACCAACTACAACAACCACACCAACAACTACAACACCACCACCTTCCACAACACCTGATGTCAAGGCCACATACTGGGTTAAGACAGGTTAGTGCATAAAGTATAACTAAAATCGAAATAATGTTAAAATATAGAAGAACATGTTTATAATTTCTCCTGAGTGTGCAAAGGACCTTTGACTTTTTTGTATCTTCCTGTTTTATCATAAAATCAATGGGGTACTAAGGACCTCTGATTTACCCTTTTTTTTTTTAAACTGCATTAAATTTTATAGTTTTTTTTTTTTTTTTAATTCTATCTAATAATTTCAACATGTATATATATCAGAGAAAATCAAGTAAATGAACAAAAAAAAAGAACACGGTATAACATGTATGAGATACATTGAACATTTAGTTTTGATCCATTTCAGACCAGATATATTCCTGTCAGAATGTAGACAAATGACAAAGTAAAAACTGGTAACACATTTTGTACCAAAACAGATAATTTAATGAATTTGTCAAACTAACAAACATTATTTAGTTATAGTTATTGCTATTTTGCATGATGTTCCTTAGTTTTATAATAGTTACTGCCGTGAATTGCATTTGCTTGTTTCAAGATTTTGTATAAAAGATATGATAATTTCCAGTATAAATATTATATGTCTGAATGATTATTCTTCATTAGCATGCTGTATTCAGTATTGTATTTGCATGAATATCCATGCTATAAAGTATGTAGTTCTTTTGACTTAATTGTAAATACTATTAGTTACATAGTGTGCTAGTGACCTAATACGATATATATGGGGTCAGTAAATTCCATATGGGGTGAGAGCGAAGCTTGAATCCCCATATGGAATTTACTGACCCCATATGTATCATATTAGGTCACTTGCACACTGTGTAACATATTTATCTTACTGACTGTCTTTACATGTGGAATTAATACTAGTGGCCTATCAAAGTGATTAAGTCTTCAATACTTAGTATTAAGAACCTACTTCCATTTGTCTATACAAAAACAAATGCCAACAATAACAACTTGTTACCTTTAAATGTGTTTTATGAATTTATTTCAATTGTTCATCAATTTCTTCGTCTGTTAAAACCTTTAAGATTTTTCCTCAACACCGTGTTGTTTTTATAAAGGACGTAACACAACGACTAACCATGTATTGAAATAAGCCCCGCCTACTAACCTAATATGAAAAATACACGGTCTCCACACAGTTGCTTTTAACCAATCATATTCCTAGAAATGTATAGGAGGTAAGATAAAATGTAATACTGATTATTTAATGCAGATCATGTTATAAATGTGAGAAAAACTCTGAATGAAATGAGATGTAGGGTATGAATTAATGATACAGCAACCCAGTGAAAGGACAGTAACAGACAACTTACTATTTAAAGACAACATTGAAATTTTACTCCTGTGAATCACTCACAAAGCACCCTTAAGATTATGCTGGAAATTTGATGTTTTATTTGTTAAGAATAGGACTAATACACAAATGTATTTTTTTAAAAGAAAGAAAGAAAAATGGCCCAAAAAACAAAAACAGAGAGAAGTGGGCCAAAAGAATAAAAAAACAGAGAAAAGTGGGCAAAAAAAAAAAAGCTAGAGAAAAACTGGGAGCTAGAATATCAAGAGTAGAGAATAATGGGGAGAAAATATAAAGAAGGAAAAATGACCAAACATTAAAAAATACAGAAGTGAAGACTCCCTCCCTGGCTCCCCATCCAGACCATCAAAAATGTGTTGTATCTATTTTGTAAATCAAAATATCATTCATATTTTTCTTGAAAAAATACAAAAATATATTCATCTTCAATAAATTTTGTGATTTAATTGATTTCAGGAATCTTAGTTCCAGTGACAGAGAATGTGTCTACAGTTACATTTAAGACCAAAGTAGAGTCAGGACTTGCTAATGCCTATGATTTGGCTTTCAAGAAACAAGGACAGGCTAGAAGGAGGAAAAGATTTGTACAGATTGGAAAAGCTGGAATTAATGTAAGACATAGGAACTATTGAAGTGTATCTGCTTTGAAATTAATCACAACTGAACATGTTTTAAGAAATTCATATACTGCTGTATTACCACCAATACCAAGAAATATTAATTTCAAATCTAATTAGATACAAAGACTTTAGTATTTAGGATGCTAAGACAGTGATTTCTTATGACATATATATTTATTTGTATTTCTCCCTTTGCAACATATGACTCTAAAATCTGATTTTTGTTTCAAATCATTAATCACAACTTATAGGTTAATCATGAAAACACCTAAAAATTCAATAAATACTGGGCTAATTCCCTTCTATCAAATATCAGGTATGATTAAAAATAAAAGTAATTCCGTCATATTAGAAACACAAGTTTGACGTGTTTATTTACATCATGGTTAGGAAATCAATGTCTTACTAATACTAACAGATGTTACATGATATTATTTACTTCTTAGCACTTTTTACTTGTTCACAAATTGATTGATTGTTTCTATTCTGTAATGTTAATTTCCTTTCACTTTTAACCTTATAAGAATTTTTATCACTATTTTCGTAAATTTTCCATTGATCTTTCTGTGGGATAATTTTCAACTCAACTGAAATCTGTTTTTCTCATTCGCGTAAAGTCAAAATGCAATGAAGTCATAAGCTTACGTCATTGACCTTGCCTAGGAAAATAGGGATAAACTTATTATTTATGGTCTTTCAAACTCGTGGAAGTTTCTAAGCAACATTTCATATCAGGGCTGTTGCCTTTCGATGAGATTGTAGTCTAGTAACTCCCTCTCATTTTCAGACCAATAGATAATCTATAAATCAAATAAATTTGTTGCTTCAAGATATAGCAGATTGAATTTTTGTGTAAGACACATCAATAAAGTCTGACATTTCCAAATAATTTTTCCTCATTAAAAAAGTGATGCAATATGGTGGAATTTGCATAGCATGTAATAAAAAATCTAAATTGGTTAATAAGCATGATACAAATATAGCATATAACATTCAAGTTAGAAATGTAACCCCTACCTAACATCACACCACTGGCTCCTAAAATTTAATGCGTCAAGATAAAAGTTTTACAATGGTAACCTCAAAAATCATCTGGACCAAAAACAAAATAAAACGCCTTCAATTGTTTAGGAGGGGTTGCTAAAGCATAGTTTTGTTGCAAAAATTAAACAATTGACAAATTGATGTGCATCCCAGCTTCAATTAGGAGGTGCATCACTCTTCACTTAAGCAAGATGTATAATAATTTAAAAAAAAGAGACCTTACACTGTTAGCAAGATCTGAACATATTTTTTTTCATTTCCTTTAATCTTTGGAGGACGATAAGGTTATTGGAGTAAGAGATGGACTACAAATGTTCTTTTAAGGTATATTAAATGCTAGAACGTTTTGCCTAAGCTACATTTGGACTTCCTCCTACTGTTGTACATCATCTCCTTATCTTGAATTCTTCTGTTATGTGAATTCGAAAAATAATTTTACTGAGCTACTATTGTATTATGCAGTGTAGCGTGTTATTCATTTTAAAATATCACACGATGTGTAATAATATATTATTTACAAGCAGAAGATTTCTTGTCATTTTAAATCATAATTTAAATTCTTAAGACAGATATACAAACTCCATGCATCATTACATTTAAATCTGGTATCTGATCACAAATAATAAATAAGGTTTACAGAGTATATGAATGATAATTGATATACTACAATTCTATATCATTCATAAATATTTGATGTGATAAACAAAACCTAAATAGCCTGGTTACCTAAATATCAACCTGAACAAGTAACCATGCATTTGAAAAAGTAATCATATCCTTATTGTACCGACGGATAGGAAAGATTATTTTATATATTACATTACATGTACAGATCACATTTCACAGTGATTTTGGTACCTGTATCATTATAATTATTGAACAGTCAGACTATTCATTTGCAAATTTTCACCAAAATTTTGTTGGGAATTTAAATATTCATTTCAAAATTTGAGATGAAATTTGAGCACAATTTATAGTTATAAGAACAAAACTTAACTCCTGATAAATTATGATCACACCCATAGGAAAAAAAAAGAGAAAGGGAGTATTGACAAATATCTAAAATACATTAAGATGTAAACAGAATACTAGTTGATTAAAAAAGTCCTTTTATTTTTGTCCCCTCATTTTTCAATGTTTGTAATAACATATATTTGAAGAAAAAGGATTGAAAAAAATATTTAAAGCTCTATGGGTGATGGCTATTAAAAAGAAATGTTTTAATTGATACCAACATATTGTGATTTTTTTTTAATTCTAACATGAGTGCTTGATTTTTCTATTTATTATTTGATGATTCTTTTAGTATATCTTGGTATCTTTGCTTTTGAAGGTTTTTTCTGGGGAAATACACATAACTGCTGAGTTTATTCTTTAGGCGTTGCATATACGAAAATAAGGAGATGTGGTATGATTGCTAATAAGACACCTATCCACCAGAGAATAACTAGATGAATGTAAGCAACTATAGGTCACCATAAAGTTTTGAACAATGAGTAAAACTGATACCAAATAATAAGCTATAAAAGCCCAACATGAAAAATGTAAAACAATTTTACAAAAAAAACAAATGGCCTGATCCATGTTAGGACCAAATATGGCAAACATCACCCTACAACAACCACTGAATTACAGGATCCTGACTTGGGACGTACACAAACATAATGTATTACTATAAGGATCAGTTCATATTGCATATAATAATAATTTTTTATTAGTTTTATGAACAGCTAAAATTATTTTAATGGCCAACATTTTATCAGTTGTCTTCTTTTTACCAGTTGACATATATATCTAGAGCAAATAGAACTGAACATATGTTACATAAGGGTATACAGTAGATAAAAACAAAAAATATTTAAAAGATTTAGCTGGAATATCATTTTATAGATTTTTGTCGAGCATGCGACTTTTGTTGCAAAAGCGAGACATAGCGATCCTACATTCTGTCGTTGTCAGCGCCAAGGCCCACAAATATTCACTCTGTGGTTAAAGTTTTGAAATTTTAATAACTTTCTTAAACTATCCTGGATTTCTACCAAACTTGGACAGAAGCTTGTTTATGATCATGAGATAGTATCCAGAAGTAAATTTTGTAAAAAAAATACTGTTTATCCGTATTTTACTTATAAATGGACTTAGTTTTTCTGCCAGTTAACATTACATTCTCTCTGTGATTGAATTTTTAAAATTTTAATAACTTTTGATTAAAGTTTTAAAATTTTAATAACTTTCTTAAACTATCCTGGATTTGTACCAAACTTGGACAGAAGCTTGTTTATGATCAAAAGCTAGTATTTAGAAGGAAATTTTGTAAAATTTATTTCCTGTTTTCCGTATATTACTTATAAATGGACTTAGTTTTTTTCCAGTTAACATTACATACAGTCTGCAGTTAAAGTTTTTGAAACATTTATTAGATTCATAAACCATCCTGGATTTTTACCAAACTTGGACAGAAGCTTTCTACAATCAAAAGATAGTATCTAGAGGAAAATTTTTATAATTTTTCCCCATTTTGTTGAGTCTGCGACTAACAGCAAAAGTAGGCGAGACACTGGGTTCTGTGGAACCCTTACAAGTTTTATTTGTTATCTCCCTTTGTTTTACTTAGGTGACAGACATAACCAGAGCGGCTGGAAAAGAAGATGTTACAGTAGCGTATACAGTAGATAAAGATGGTACAGCACTGCCAGCTTCAGAAGCTGTGGCAGCCACTTCAAGTATCAGTGATCAGATGATGGCCATTAAACTAGGATATGAAGTTTCATCAAAGGCAGAAAGTAATGACCTGTGATAGTGTATTGTCATAATGACATATTTTGATTATCATGACTGATTCCAATATACACTTGTTTTATGCCCCATCTAGGATAGTAGAGGGGCATCATGTTTCTGGTCTGTGAATCTGTCCGTCGGTTTGTCAGTCCTGTTTCAGATTAAAAAAATTTGTTTAGGTAAATTACCATAAAACTTTGGTCAAATTAACTTGAAACTCAGTAGGTATTTTTATTATGAGGTGAACTTTTAAAATTTTATGATAAATTACGATTTTGATCCCAGTTTCATGGTTCAATGAACAAGGACATTTGACAATCCGAGCATAGCATGGTCTCCTATGGACACATATTCTTGTGTTTCTGTAAATAAACTCATCATAGATACCAGGTTTAAAATTTTGTATGCCAGACACGCTTTTCGTCTACATGAGACTCATCAGTGACGCTTGAATCTAAAAAGTTAAAAAGGACAAATAAAGTATGAAGTTGAAGACCATTGACAGTATAGACATATTTGCAGAGTATTTTCTGGTACATGTTACCATTAATCATTGATCACAAAAAGCTCATTTATTCCCAAAAATAAAACCCATTGTTACTGATCCTTGTTGAATATTGTTACATGGGATATGGTCAATAAATTGCACAAAGTAATCCTTAGAATTAAAACAACTGTTAGTATGCATAAGCCATTTAAACAAATTTATAGAATTACTTGAGCTATTAAAAATGTTGGCTGCTTAACATTTCTTAATCAGGAGTTAAGTAAAACTTTCAAGAAGGGCGCAAAAATCCATCTCTTCCCCTTGAGTGATTTAAGGAACTAGAATTTTGACTAGATATTTGTATTAGACGAAATGATTTTTGCAAAAAGCTTAAAACCAAGAAAAATAGAAAGTACTATACTTATTAACTAACCTGCTTCTGTTCACTTCTAGTGCCCAGTGAATATATACTGGTAATCTGATATTTATACAAAACTGAACTTTTTCTTAAATTTTCACTTGTTTGATAATTGTTTGATAGTTATGAGAACATTTATATACTTGTAATGAGATCACACTAACAGATGGAACAAAATCAAAGAATTAATTAAAACAATATTGATGTGGTTTTTCTGCTATAGCACACAAGTGTCAGAATTTGAATATTTTATAATTTTAACACTTTTTGACTTTTAAGCTTACATCTCCCAGGAACCAGCTACTGATGATACACCATCAAATCTATGGATAGTGGGAGCTGTAGTGGGTGCCATAGTTTTTGTTGTCATAGTGATTTGGATTGTTGTGTGTATCATATACTGGAAGTATAAACGAGCTCCAACCAAGGGCAGACCTCTAGATTCAGAAAGTGATCCACCTCTGCTTAGGATGAGGTCACCAACAGGAGAAGAGGAGGTGAGTCAAAGTTACTGTGTTATTAAGTATCAGAATATTTTCCTATTTCACCTCTTTCTCTGTCATTCCATTTGGCTCAAACCAAAACAAATCAATAGCATTTTTAATCTGGGGTTTATCTGATTCTTGCAATGAAGCTGTTTCTTCTTGGCCAGATTTCCTGCTGAAGGGTGGTAGTTAACTCTGGGTACTCCTGCTTCCCTCCACCAATAAAAAACTGGCAGCCATTACATAGCTCAAAATGACGTAAGTGGCATTAAACACCAGCAATTAACCAATCTATCTTCTTTGAAGATTTTTTTTCTCTGTTTAACCTATTTCATTTCTGTTTTCATCAAGACAAAAAAACAGTCTAAAATTGTTTCACATTTTTCATGTCTGGGCCTTTTAAAGCTGACTATACAGTGTGGGTTTTTTTTATTGTTGAAGGCAGTACGATGACCTATAATCGCTTATATCCAAATCATTTGAACTCTGGTGGATAGTTGTCGCATTGGCAATTACTGTGGATTCATTTATTTTCATTGGTATCAATTTTCGTGGATTAAGGAAAACTTATGCTTTTGTTGATATTTGATTTCGTGGATTTGCCAATCCCTTCATACAAAGCCTATGGAACAATTGTTATTCTTTGAACATTTGAATTGTGGTTCATCTGTACCCACGAAATCCACGAAAAAGTGGTATCCAACGAATAATAATGAATCCACAGTATACCACATCTCTTTACTTTAATAAGGTATGCTTGAATGCAAATTTATATATAGAATAATACCTTCATACTTTCTTTGCTTTCATAAAATAAGTTCGAACAGTATGATTATTGAATCAGAACTCAGCTTGATTGATAAATATTTTTATATCTGCATTTCTAGGGAATTTTGTTTTAGCATTTTAATCAGTGGAAGTATATGAAAAACAGTGAAATGATATATCCTCTGGAATTAAAAAAGGTTAATTGTGTATATAAAAATAAATTATTTTATATGCAGTACATTGATGTCTTCCCTGTGCCAATCACATAATGATCAATATTCTGTAATTCTCACATCACAGCTTCGTGACTTTTACAGCAGAAATTACTGCAAATTCAAAAATTATTGCGAGGTTTTATTATGCCCCACCTACGATAGTAGAGGGCATTATGTTTTCTGGTCTGTGCGTCCGTCCGCTCGTTCGTTCGTCTGTTCGTCCGTCCGTCCGCTCGTCCCGCTTCAGGTTAAAGTTTTGGTCGAGGTAGTTTTTGATAAAGTCCAATCAACTTGAAACTTAGAATACATGTTCCCTATGATATGATCTTTCTAATTTTAATGCCAAATTAGAGATTTTCCCCATTTTCACGGTCCACTGAACATAGAAAATGATAGTGCAAGTGGGGCATCCGTGTACTATGGATTCATTCTTGTATTACTGAGAATAATGCAGCTGGGTGAGTATCGCAATAATTAAAACTCGCATCATGATACCTGATACTTATATCTGTATGCAATTTTTCATGGAATCACAATAAATGATTTTGCATTTTTGTCCATTCTTCAAAAACGCTATAATAAATGCATGCAATAATTTCTGAATTTACTGTATTTCACATAGGAGAACTTTTAAAATAGTGATGTCTCAATGTTGGAGCAGAACACATCAGGCTTATTTCTGGTACGACAACAAGAAATAAAAATGTCTAAGGGAGATAAAATATGACTACAATTATTAAGATAACCAGGTGATCAGGTCTTTTGCATATAGATACCGTTAAATATTAGCTGTTAGACACATCGTTACTGTTGTCTGATATTTTATGATATCAATGTGTAGAAAATCTAAAAATCAAAACTTACAAAGGCATACATTTATAATCTTTTGTGGACATGTCTTTTTAGGGTGAAGAAGCAGCACAGTATGATCATGTGACTGGAACAGAACCCAATGGTACAGCAGCTTACACAGTGACCTCACCAAAGAAACAGAAGTACAAGGTCAACCAGGAGGAAGATTTGTATGCTGAGGTTCAGAAACCAAAACATCCTGCGTCCAGTAAATCGCCCTCTAAAGCAAGGTAGGATTTTATAATGTTTGTCAGTTCTATGCACTAATTTTCATATGATACAATACATTGAAACCTTTCTAAACTAAACCTTGTGTGATCCTAAACTGAAATCTTTCATTAGAATGTACACCAAACAGTATGGCATATACCAATAGTCTATCTTTTGTGGAATAGGACTCATGTTAGTATAGGAGTGACCAATATGGCTGGGTGATATACTTAGTTAAATACATCCACAGGCATAGATTACTAAGTCTTTAACTACAATATGGCTTTTAAAGAGCACAGTGGCTCTTTTCGCCAAAAAAATCTCACAAGTAAAAATAATTTCTGTTATGACTTTCAATCAATTGTAGTCATGAGATTTTTTTGTTAAAGGAGTCTTTATAAAAAAAGGAGATGTGGTATGATTGCCAATGAGACAACTGTCCACTAAAGTTCAAATGAAGTAGATGTAAGCAATTATAGGCAACCGTACAGCCTTCAACAATGAGAAAACCCATACCCTATTTAGGCTATAAAAGGACCAGACATGAAAAATATGAAACAATTCAATTGAGGAATAACTAACAGCCTAATTTATAACAAAACAATTTACGAAAACAAATATGACAGACGTGTACCAAGGACAATCACTGAACTACAGGCTCGGACTTGGGACAGGCACATAAAGAATGTGGCGGGGTTAAATATGTTTGATCATTTGTAGAAATGGACATGTGCATTCTAATATACTGGATTGAAATAGGGTAAGTTTTATCCTTATCCCTGGCAGTCCGTCAAAAGAATACCTACCATAGTGAGCCATTATACGAACGAAGGTTTTTATTTACCATTTTACCAAATCCAAGAAACCTGTCAATACTGGTATATAGTTATAAGTATTTTTCTTTTTCAGATCCGATGTTGAATCAGTAAATATGGTCACTGAATATGGGGATTCTGCCAAAGAAAAAACAAAGAAGAAGAAGAAAAGAAATAGTCACACTGGTAAGATATGTTTTATATTAATTATCTAGTTGGTAATGGTTTGTATAAATGTTGATTGAAGAATGATAAGAACAGCAGTCCATAAACCACCAAGAGAAGAATCGTATATTCAAAGAAACAAGAAAATATTTTTTAAAGCCCCTTCCGCCTAGGGGGCATCAAGGTTTACCCTTGTCTATCCGTTCATACCTCAGGAAATTGGAATCTGTTCTCTAACTTTTGTTTGCCTGAATCAAATGTAAAGAAACTTATAGTGCTATTATTCTTTTCTGGTGCAAACCTCTGCATGGAAAATACACTAAAATAATCCTAAGAAATTGTTCAAAGACTATAATATATTCACGGAGAAAAAAATGTGGATACTGCTTCCAGTTTGCCAATACTTTGAATGTTTCAATATGTTGAATGAACTTAAAAATTTTCTTCACACATTTCATCAGTTCTACAGAACAGAATGACTTCATATTTGGTCAGTAGCTTGACAGTAATGAGTTGTTACATTTAAGGGATTTTTTTTAACCTGTCTGAAACCTACTTTCTGTTTTCTGATACTTTGAATTATGGATGAAGGTAACACTAAGCATAAGAACATGTACATAACCATTTTAAAGTGTTCTACTCCTTGGAAAATATATCACTTTTGATAGGATATTAAATTCCTGAACAAGATGTTTCTGATTCATTGTTTGTTTTACACTTCATTTTAGTTGCTGGTTTAGAAGAACCCGATGAAAATTCACCAAAGCTAATTAGGACAACACACCTACAGAAATATGAACCACAGGTAACAAACATTTACTTAGTGTGGACAACACACCTACAGAAATATGAACCGGAGGTAACAAACATTTACTTAGTATGGACAACACACCTACAGAAATATGAACCGGAGGTAACAAACATTTACTTAGTATGGACAACACACCTACAGAAATATGAACCACAGGTAACAAACATTTACTTAGTATGGACAACACACCTACAGAAATATGAACCACAGGTTACAAACATTTACTTAGCATGGACAACACACCTACAGAAATATGAACCACAGGTAACAAACATTTACCTAGTATGGACAACACACCTACAGAAATATGAACCGAGGTAACAAACATTTACTTAGTATGGACAACACACCTACAGAAATATGAACCACAGGTAACAAACATTTACTTAGTATAGACAACACACCTACAGAAATATGAACCGGAGGTAACAAACATTTACTTAGTATGGACAACACACCTACAGAAATATGAACCGGAGGTAACAAACATTTACTTAGTATGGACAACACACCTACAGAAATATGAACCACAGGTAACAAACATTTACTTAGTGTGGACAACACACCTACAGAAATATGAACCACAGGTAACAAACATTTACCTAGTATGGACAACACACCTACAGAAATATGAACCACAGGTAACAAACATTTACTTAGTATGGACAACACACCTACAGAAATATGAACCGGAGGTAACAAACATTTACTTAGTATGGACAACACACCTACAGAAATATGAACCACAGGTAACAAACATTTACTTAGTATGGACAACACACCTACAGAAATATGAACCACAGGTAACAAACATTTACTTAGCATGGACAACACACCTACAGAAATATGAACCACAGGTAACAAACATTTACTTAGTATGGACAACACACCTACAGAAATATGAACCACAGGTAACAAACATTTACTTAGTATGGACAACACACCTACAGAAATATGAACCACAGGTAACAAACATTTACTTAGTATGGACAACACACCTACAGAAATATGAACCACAGGTAACAAACATTTACTTAGTATGGACAACACACCTACAGAAATATGAACCACAGGTTACAAACATTTACTTAGCATGGACAACACACCTACAGAAATATGAACCACAGGTAACAAACATTTACCTAGTATGGACAACACACCTACAGAAATATGAACCACAGGTAACAAACATTTACTTAGCATGGACAACACACCTACAGAAATACAAACCACAGGTAACAAACATTTACTTAGTATGGACAACACACCTACAGAAATATGAACCACAGGTAACAAACATTTACTTAGTGTGGACAACACACCTACAGAAATATGAACCACAGGTAACAAACATTTACTTAGTATGGACAAAACACCTTCAGAAATATGAACCACAGGTAACAAACATTTACTTAGAATGGACAACACACCTACAGAAATATGAACCACAGGTAACAAACATATACTTAGTATGGACAACACACCTACAGAAATATGAACCGGAGGTAACAAACATTTACTTAGAATAGACAACACACCTACAGAAATATGAACCGGAGGTAACAAACATTTACTTAGTATGGACAACACACCTACAGAAATATGAACCACAGGTAACAAACATTTACTTAGTATGGACAACACACCTACAGAAATATGAACCACAGGTAACAAACATTTACTTAGTATGGACAACACACCTACAGAAATATGAACCACAGGTAACAAACATTTACTTAGTATGGACAACACACCTACAGAAATATGAACCGGAGGTAACAAACATTTACTTAGTATGGACAACACACCTACAGAAATATGAACCACAGGTAACAAACATTTACTTAGTATGGACAACACACCTACAGAAATATGAACCGGAGGTAACAAACATTTACTTAGTATGGACAACACACCTACAGAAATATGAACCACAGGTAACAAACATTTACTTAGTATGGACAACACACCTACAGAAATATGAACCACAGGTAACAAACATTTACTTAGTATGGACAACACACCTACAGAAATATGAACCGGAGGTAACAAACATTTACTTAGTATGGACAACACACCTACAGAAATATGAACCACAGGTAACAAACATTTACTTAGTATGGACAACACACCTACAGAAATATGAACCGGAGGTAACAAACATTTACTTAGTATGGACAACACACCTACAGAAATATGAACCACAGGTAACAAACATTTACTTAGTATGGACAACACACCTACAGAAATATGAACCACAGGTAACAAACATTTACTTAGTATGGACAACACACCTACAGAAATATGAACCACAGGTAACAAACATTTACTTAGTATGGACAACACACCTACAGAAATATGAACCACAGGTAACAAACATTTACTTAGCATGGACAACACACCTACAGAAATATGAACCACAGGTAACAAACATATACTTAGTATAGACAACACACCTACAGAAATATGAACCACAGGTAACAAACATTTGCTTAGCATGAATCACAAGGTTATGGAAAGGTAACATTCCTTTACTTGGATAGAAACATACTAAAGTTAAGGGTTCAGAAATGATCGTATTTGTTTGTGATAGTACAGAAAACAACATTTCAGTGATTGTGGGACATACGAAACTTAGAATAGTAACGGATATTGCCTCACTGTACAATAGACAACCTTAAAAGAGGGACGAAAGATACCAGAGGGACAGTCAAACTCATAGATTGAAAATTAACTGACAACGCCATGGCTAAAAATAAAAAGACAAACAGACAAATAATAGTACAGAAGACACAACATAGAAAACTAAAGACTAAGCAACACGAACCCCATCAAAAACTGGGGGTGATCTCAGGTGCTCCAGAAGGGTAAGCAAATCCTGCTCCACATGTGGCACCCGTCGTTGTTGCTTATGTTATTACAAACCGTAAATAGTCTAATTTGTAGGTCACATTCGTGAAAAGGGAAGGGTATTGTAGTTACGACATAAGGAACATATCCCATATCATCTGTGAAACAGTTATTCCATAACGGTCAACCAACTCGTGATGGCATCTGTAAAATTTACGAAGGGATGATTTCAACTTAAGTGATGTACAAAGGCAACTTGCAGAGCAAGAGAACAGTACTCTTATTTCTAAATCTAAGAGTATTACAAATAACATACCTTTTCCCCTATTATTCCGTTTTTTAATGACTCAATGATTTTTTGTTCCTATTAGTTGTAAGGTCAGTTATTTTATGGAAAACAACATTTCAACCCACATAACTAATAATTGTAAGAAATATTTCCTCATGTACAATAAACATCCTTAAGTGTTGTACTGAGGAACTTACAGAGCAAGAGAACAACATTCTCATTGCTGTGTTTAATCTGCTTTCTCTTATGGAATGCTCATTCTTAGAACAATGTCAACATGTTCTCAATTATCAACACAAGTTGAGAATTCTTGAATTTCATCAGAAACTGCAAAAACTTGTCTTTTCAATACAAATATATGTTGGAATATATCAATAATTTGTAAACCTAATTTAGTGAAAAGTTATCTTACAAATTTTGCCATTTGTTGCCTGAGATTAGATATCTTTCCATTTGACAAAAATAATGAAAAACAAGGAGGAAATTGAATAATAGGGAAAAAACTTGACAAATAGGAAAATTTAAGAAGAAAAACAGTCATATAGCATCTGATTTTACAACCTTTTTTCAAAACATATAGATGTATAAGTTTCTCATTTGGAAGCAAACTCATATTCAGCTGTTTTTAAGTATATTTGTAAAATCATGTATGATAAAATAAATTATTAGTTTACACAATTGATATCCCTTGCTTGAGATGTGAGGTTTTATGACAATAAAGACAGAAAACAAAAAGAGGAAACTTATACTATAAAACTGTACAAATATTTGTGATTTTTCAGATTGATGAAGATTTGAAGGAAAGTAAGGATGCTGAAAGAAAGAAAAATAAACAAAGATTAAGAGAAAAAAGAAAAAAGAGGGAAAAAGGTATGTTAATTTGTAATACTTTTATATTTGTAAATGAAGTTAAAGTCAAGGACACAGATGTTTTTACTCAATGAATAAAAAAATTTACAGAATTAATCCAAATTTTTCAAACTTTGGACTTTCAAAAGATGGTGCCAGTTTTGTGTATAAATCAACATCTTATAAATACAAGTGTTGTCCAACCCCACCCTACATTTTCTTTACTTTAAACCATAAGGTGTGATCTGCCAACACAAAATTGTTTATGGAATACATGTATTCCCATTTTCCTTACTAGGGAACTTAATAATTTTTTTTCAGCAAAATTATCAAATGATGGTACCAATATTGTGTAATCAACTCTCCCTGCAGTTTTTTACTTTATTCCTTGAAACTTCACAGACAAGTTGCACAACTATTGATGGGCATCTCCCATTGTGGAGTTGTTAAGAGTACCCCTCCAAAACCCATTTTTTTATATTCTATATTTGCATATGTTTAAAAGATTCATTAACGACCGTTATCCATTGCTTAAAAAACTTTCTGGACAGTGGACATAATTGAATATTTTGATGAAAAAACAGGACATTAGCAAACAGCACCCCAATTAAAATTTATATTACGCTTCATATTACTTACATATATATATACATGAAATCAGGTATTATATTGTTCTATTTGTAAACATTCTACTAGAAAGAAAATTAATATAACTTCTGACAAATTTTTAAATATTTTTGTTTTCCTTTTTTAATTTAGATCAAGAGGCAATGCAAGAATATTTGTCAGGACAAGAAGAAATAGATGCTGTGTTAGGTCACAGCACTGATGAAATACCAAATGTATTTGTACATAAACCTAAAAAGTAAGAATTTAACTTTGAATGCATTTTGTAGGTATCTTTATTTAGAGGATTTTTCTTTTTGCTGATATATAATAATGATCTATATCCAAATACATGTATTCTACACTGGGATAATCAAAACATAAATATAACCCTGATCTGAAGGAGTGGGTGTAATGGTTTTAATACCCCTGTCCCTCTGTCTGTCTATCTTTATTTCTGTCTGTCACATGAAAAACTACAAATCAAAGCTTCCTGAAATTTGGCATCAAGCTTTATGTGAGCATGCTTAAACCTGTGATGCATTTTCCTGTTCATTACTCATCAACTACCTGTTTTATAGAATACTTATACCAGGGTTACAAGGTTGTCATAGTTTTCAAATTGGTCTACATTAAGGTCCAAAGGGTCCAAAATTAAACTTTAGTTTGATTTTAACAAAAATTGAATTCTTAGGGTTCTTTGATATGCTGAATCTAAACATGTATTTAGATTTTTGATTATGGGCCCAGTTTTCAAGTTGGTCCAAATCGGGTCCAAAATTAAAGTTTGTTTGATTTCAACAAAAATTGAATATATGGGGTTCTTTGATATGCTGAATCTAAAAGAGAGCAGTAGTTTTCTTGTTTTATGCAAAAAAGTGTGTGCTCAGTCAACGTTATTACACATTACAAAACTACAGAGAAGAAGCATTCACTTTTAATATTACATTAAATGCTAAATAAAACGCAAGAAAATCTTCAATTGCACAGTATTGCGCAATAGCAAGAAATATCCAATAACAATATTAGCACAATGCAAGAAATGTCAATTGTACAGTATTAGCATAATAGCAAGAAATATTCAATTGCACAGTATTGCGTAATTGCAAGAAATATTCAATTGCAGTATTGTGCAAAAGAAGATACTTTGTATAAATTACTTATTTCTTGACCAATTTCAATGGGGTTTTATTCTTGAACTCTTGGGATTCTTTAATATGCTGAATCTAATTGTGTATTAAGTTTTTGGATTTTGGGCCCGTTTTAAATTGGTCACATTGAGGTCCAAAGGGTCCAAAATTAAACTTTGTTTGATTTCATCAAAATTGAATTATTGGGGTTCTTTGATATGCCGAATCTAACCGTATATTTAGATTCTTAATTTTGGTCCGTTTTCAAATTGGTCTACATTAAGGTCCAAAGGGTCCAAAATTAAACTTAGTTTGATTTTAACAAAATTGAATTCTTAGGGTTCTTTGATATGCTGAATCTAAACATGTATTTAGATTTTTGATTATGGGCCCAGCTTTCAAGTTGGTCCAAATCAGGGTCCAAAATTAAACTTTGTTTGATTTCAACAAAAATTGAATATATGGGGTTCTTTGATATGCTGAATCTAACCATGTAAAACATGGGCATTAGCTAGCTGAATCAAGCTTTTTATGCCCCTGCTGTAGGCAACGGGGACATTAAGTGTTACCCTTGACCATCCGTTTTTCTGTCCTTCTGTCCGTCTCCTTCCATACATCCTTCTGTCCATCCCATTTTCATTTCTGCACTCTTACTAAAGTTTGCCTCATGCAATTTTTATGAAACTTGTACACAATGCTGAGAACCAAAACTCACAGATAGAGTTCAAATTTTGGCAGTGAGTCACTTATTGTTCTAGAGTAATGCCCCTTTATAACTTGGAAAATTGCAAATTTTTTCGTTTCCACACTTTAACTCAAGTTTGTCTCATCCAAATTTTATGAAACTCATACACATTGCTAAGAAACACGACATGCAGACAGAGCTCCAATTTGGGATGAGGGTCATTTATCTTTCTAGAGTTATGCCTCTTTTCATCTTGGAAAATTTCAAAGCTTGAGTAGGGGCATTCTTGTCCTCAGACACATTCTTCTTTGATTGGTTTTTGTTTTATATGGTCCTACATGTTGTTGTAATGTTGTCATAGAGAAAGCATGTAGAGTCTTGGATGTTTTGTTTAATCATGTGATAATTGTCTGCCAATTTTATTGATTGAAACTTTATGACACATCTATCTAATATTGTTATATTCTTTTTTAAGTTCATCATTCAGAATCAAACACATTTTGGTAGTTTCATTAAGCCTTCAGTAATGATGATATGTAGTCATATAGCTGGTTGAATATGCATTGATAATAGATGATTACAGTATTTTAGGGTACTAGTATGTTTTTACTGATTTATTGGCATTATTTTTAATTCGTTATTTCAGAGACAAACAATCATCAGTGCTGTTACAAGTTTTCTCAATGATATATATCTGCATTATTATTTTCTTTTAGAAAAAAAGGTTCAAAAGATAAAGAAGGAAAACAGGTAAGTTTTAGTTCATGTCAAGTTTTGTCTAATGCCAGATTTGATTGGTCAAGCTTATATTTGTCTGCAAACTTTATTTTAAGCAATCATATTTATCAGTGATGAATACAAGAACTGGATGAAAAAAATTTAGGCTGAATTGAGAAATTTTTTATTCTCTGAAAATTTATATTTTCATATTAAATTGGGAAACCATGTGAATGGCATTTACCATAAATAACCAAACATAATTGGAATGAAATGTCTAAATTATGGTACAGGTAATCTTTTTTTTTGTTGAAGATAATGTTGACCTTTACATGTCTGTTTTTGTTTTATTTATTGTTGGTTTGCCATTTCATTTCATTTTTCTTATAAAATGTCTACCATTTTACCATAAATAGGATGATAGCTATGGTTAAAACAAAATGAAATCTTATTTTAACTGGAGAAGTTTAGAAAATAATTCAATGATGGATAAATATCAAATAAAAAATATATTTTGAAAAATTTCAAAAATCTTTTGTTATGCAGGTTCACCTATGTGAGAAAATACTTCCAATTTATGGAAGAAATTTAAGACTTGTCCGCTAAAAAAAGAATTGGTTTAAGTGTACTGAAGTGAGAAATTAGAAAAAATGAAACCTTTTTTTACCCATAATTACTTTTTTAATAGAATGAAGGGTTCATAGAGGATGAGTCTTTACGAGAGGCAAGACAGAGGATGCATCGGTTATTAGACGATGCTTTTGCACTTATCTCACCAGCTGAATCTATAAACAATGGTGAAGGGTAGGTATATAAAGCCAAGCTTTTAGTACTAAACTTTTATAATAGAGTCTCATTTGTTACAATAGGTTAAACATTAATAACTTAACCAGTAACTTGAGTTGACGAACAAATGCTTTTATGAATAACAATGTGGAAATAATTGCCTGACCACCAGGGGTCAAACTTTGCATAGATGCAATTTTTGTTAGTCATGGATGAAAGTCTTCTTTGATCCAAACAGTGAAATAATTTAATAATTTCAAATGTAACCACCTCATTTTCTTGTGGTAGTAGGCTAACCTAATGTGAGGAGGTTGTGAATTCATTGCTGAGTCAAACCAAAAACTTTTTGTTTTTTATTTTATATATTTGCTACTTTTCGTCTAATCACATGTCATTTAAAAGAAAGACAAAGACTGGTCAGATTGGAATCAGAATAACATGTTTGAGTATGGTGATATGTCTTCCTGCAGACTATTACCTTATGAGCTATCTAGCATGTTAAAAATTTGTTGTTCTAGTACAAAGCAGGATATATTCATGTCAGTAGCATGATATCGTCCTTAATATCACCAATTAATTAATCTCCAAACAAATATGTGCTTGAAGATGAACTATTATTCATATGACATTCAAACTATAAGCTTTGGAAATATTCTTGATGGACCTCAGAAAATATATAAGCTTATACTTGCGTTATCAAATTTTTGTTTTGAATTTATCTAAAGCATTGGAATGGATATGTGTTTTGTACATCTCAACTGAGAGTAACTTCTATCAACATTAAAATAATGTATAAAGATAATGCCTTGGCTTCATAGCCATTACTGATCTTCCACTTTCAGTAAATAATTTACATAAATAAGTGAATTTTGGATTTTTCTTAATCTATAACTGGTTAGTGACTTGAAGTGTACTGTAATTTACCTTATTATATTTTCACAGAACAAAAAAAGTAGCAAAATCAGCTACCCCAATTAGAAAATTTACACACAGGTATAGGTGTATTTAAATGTGTCACTAAAATTGTAAAAAAATGTGTGTGACTTTGCAACCATCACAGCATGTTTTAAATATATATGGCAGATGTTATATTGAACATTTATATTGTTCACAATTCACAATTCATTCGCATCTCCAATTAATTTTAAATTTTGTCTTTCACTTTGACCTTTTAATTTGCATATTGCTAAACTGACTGTATATGAACAAAGTGAGAGGTTCTGTTTAAATAAGATTGCTGACAAAGTTGATGTCAATCTTCAGGATTCATATATGTTTATAACATTGTAATTTCAACAGATCTAGGAGAAGAAAAAGACATAGGTGATGATCTTATATTGTCAAAACTTATGTAGATTTTCTAGATGATGATGATGGAGAAAATTATAACTTATACTTTCTTTAATTTTGGACACTTAATTATAAATTGATATTGTGCAAATCATAAATTAGATATCATAGATCTGAAACTTTTTGTTACATTTGCATGGGAAATTTGATTTTCTCCATGATCATCATTTTATCATCTCCCCTTACTAACATGTCAGTATGCCTTTTAAATAATATGATTGCTATGTTGTATAAATTTTACATGTAATATTCTTTTTTAATATGTATTTTTTCTTGATGTGATGTTATTGATTTTTTTACCTTTATGTACCAATGTTGCAAGTTCATATAGTGTAATTTTGTCTTGCCTGTGACAAAAGTCCTGCGAGCTCAGACATAATTGTTGCTTTTATAATGTTAACATTAATAGTGGTTAAGGTTTGTGATTATGCAATGTAAGCATTGTTATTAGCATTTCTTAGTGTTATATTTATAAAGTATCATATTTTTAAGAATTTCTAAGGTTTGCAAAAGATTGTTTCACTAAAAGTTGAAGTGTTCTTGATTTTGATCATAGTCCGAGATTACTCTGACGTCCAACGGCTGTTTTGCCAGACAAGCTGGGGCCCCAGCTTGTCTGGCAAAACAGCCGTTGGACGTCAGAGTAATCTCGGACTATTTTGATCAATGATCTGTTTTTACTATAAAACAGCAACGTTAAGCAGCCATCCATCATCATTATAAAACAGCATTCACATAAGAATATCTCAGATTCTAACAGCAAGATCACACTATTCTTTCATGCATCAATAGAATGAGACTTGTAACTTTCTTTGTCTTAAGTTATATGCTATACCATTATACATTTTAATTGCTTTTAGGTGCCTTAAGTGTGCTTTTAGAAAAAACTAATTTGGTTGGAATATTTCTACCACATAGTTTAAAGGATTTTTTAAATCAATTTAAAAATATGTTATGTGATGTCGTATTCACATTTACCCCTACACCTTTTAATCTTACTTTTACCCAGTTTGTTTTGTTTTTAAACAACTTTCTATTGGAAAGATAGCCTCAATGTTCATACACTGATTGACACAGGACAAAACGCAAACAAATATTAATCATTTATATTTCATGCATATTAAGGTAGCTAGGGTGTCTTCCTCCATCTTGGATTTTGAAATAGCAGATAACCATTGGTCTAGATCTTTAATGAAGTGTGCAAATTTCGAGAGTAGTATGTAATTCATGTGTAAGACTTTTCACGTTAATATAGAAAATTACGTGTTTTATCATATTTACGGCTGTATTTTACCAAAAACAGAATATCTTTGTTTGATTCATTTTTTTTCAACTTTGCCATGTAAGGGGAGACAACTCAAATGTAAAGGGAGGTAACTCATATAAAGTAATTTTTATAATAGAATGTGTTGTGAATTTACCTATTTTATTATGAAGCAAGAAAACAAGTCTGGTGACCCCGTTTTTTCTTTTTCTAATCTGAAAGCATATTATAAGAGCTATCTTCTCATATTTTATCTCAAAATTCTATGGTGTAGTTTTTCGTTTTATCGCACAAAATTGGGTTTTCCATGCATAATCTATACAAAATCTGACAATTTTGCACAACCTGAAGCGTGAAAATAAACCTGGTGACCCATACTTTTTATTATATTTTGTAAAAAAGCATGATATAAACTACATTTTTACAAATTATTAAAAAATTCTATGGATTTTAATTTAGACTCCCCATCTACCTTAAGGACTAGAATGAATTAACAGAGGCATCAGATCTGAAGTCCCTACTCTGATCAGACATGGAGACATATTTAAACATATCCTGCACCACCAAATAGAGAACCCTAGTGGGAGAGTCATACCCCTAGATGAAATCTATAGACTGCCTCCTTACTGTCTCCTTGTGAAAGAGAGGCCAAAGATACCAAAGGGACATTCAAACTCATAAGTCGAAAATAAACAGACTACTCCATGGCTAAAAAAGAATAGACCAACAGACAATCAACAGTACACAAAACACAACATAGAAAACTAAAGACTGAGTAACACGAACCCCTCCAAAAACTGGGGGTGATCTCAGGTGCTCCAGAATGTAACCCTTTATATTGTACAATTGAGCCACTCCCCTATCTGCATATATGGAAAAGCTGATGAGTTTTGTTGTTTGTTTCAGTGGGATTCTATCTCAATAAAATATATCCAGTATTTCCTTTTATGCTTAGGATTAAAAAATCCAATTCTTGTAAACTACATGCATTGTGTTGGTTTCCCTTTCAGTGTCTTAAGTTTCATAAACTGTAAGGTGTACCATAGTATATAATTAAGTTTTGAATGTAGAAGATTTTGGTATCTTTTTAATTATGAAACTGCACATGCTTCATTTTACCTGATGCAATATTGAAGTATTATTATGGGAACCAAAACAAATTTGTAATAATAATTTTTGGCCTTTTTTTGTTGTTGAAAAGTTGGGCCAGAATCTTAATAGACGTATCCCAAGCTATCTATTGTGCTAGGGAATATTGTGTAAATATTTCGAAGAATTGGGTGGCAAAAATTGAAAATGTGACACAAATGATAATAAATATGATGGCATTACAACTGACCTATGGGGGTCACTAGTGGAGCAAGAACTGCTGACTATTCCAGAACACCCAAGTTTATTTCTGTTTTTGGTGGGCTGGTAATTCTCAATATTTTGTTCTCAGTGCAATGTTTTGTGGGTTGTTGGTTGTCTGTTTGTCTTGTCTTTTTGCCATGAATTAGATATTATGATATAGGAAAAAGGTGAGAAGATGGCCTTAGGGGCAATTAAAAACTATAAGTTGAAGAATAATTCAACAACTTGTATTTTTCTTCAAGTTTTAGTTTTTGATTGCCCCCAAGGCCATCTTCTCATCTTTTTTCTATACCATAGTATGACCATAAAAATCATGGTTCCATGAAGCTAAAATAATTTAAAGATATATCTTATATTATATCCTGCTTGTTTAGTAGAATCATACAAACCAGCATTTTCCCAACTGTAGTTTGCTGCATGGAAAATCAATAGAGCATGTTAGAATTTTAGCTCAGTTGGCCCTTTGGGCTATTCACTTTGCTTGGTGTTACGTTTCCATCTTTGTTAACTTTTACAAAAATCTTCTTCTCTGAAATTACCTGGCCAATTGCAACCAAATTTGGCGACAGTCATCCTAAGAGAATTAAATTTTAAAAATTGTGTCCAATGAACCTGCCGCACAACCAACATGGCCACCATTGCTAGAAATAAAACATATGGGTAGTATTGGCTAATATCTTGAAAGCTGTTATAGACACATGATTGATAGAGAAAATAAGGCAGGGGGCAGAAATGTTCAGAATGTCAAATCTACCTATTGTCATACTGTCCATTTTTACCAGAGTTGTCACACAACTTTTGATAGGAGTTATTGCCCATAGATGACAATTTATTTATTTTTTTGTGTTTTTGGTTATTATCATGACAACTATGTTAGACAGACAGAAACTTTAAACAGCAAAACTGATCAACAATACAACATGTACAAATAAGTCAAAATGGCGAAAATTTCCAGATGATTCTTATAGGAGTTATTGCCCTTAAATGCTGATTTTTTGTTTTTTTACCGATTTTTGTGATTTTGTCTATTATTAGGAAAGCCATAGTTGATTGAGAGAAACTGTAAACAACATAGTAGATAGAGAGAAACTGTTAACAACAAAAAATTATCAACAAGACAAGACCATGGCCGAAATTGTCAGTCCACACTTTTTAGGAGATATTGCCATCAAATGATGATTTTTGGGATAAAGATTGTATTCATGCAATTAAACCCTTATGGGGCTGACTTGATAGTTATCAATTTTCCAGAATTTATCACTACTTTTGAGATAAATAAAACATAGTTTATTGAGTACAACATTCTATGCATTCTATCCATGAACATTTCAAAATTTATCAATGAAATGCATACTCAAAATTCAAGTTACAGAATGATGTGTTAGTGTATAACCGTATTTGTCAAGCAAACACATAAATTGTGCATGGTGCATGATGCATGAATCTAGTATCTGTTTTAAAGATATCTATGATATTGTTGTCAAAGTAATATTTAATATTGGAGTTATCTTCCTTTGTCTATAATTGTAGTTGAACCAATTCATAGTATTGATTTCCAATGCTGTTTAAATTTTAGTTCCCACTACGAAATGAATGCAATCATTATCCTTCAGTGCTCATAAGCACTTTGATTGACCTAATATCTTGAAAACTATAAAAAGATAGATAGAAAATCATTCAATTCAAATATTCTTGTGCCTTGCATCTATAATCATTCAATTCAAATATTCTTGTGCCTTGCATCTATTTTATGCAAAGTTGCAAGGTGAGCAATAAAGGCTCCTTTGAGCCTCTGGTTATATGAATTGTATTTTTTATTAGCATATATCATACTAAAATATAATGTCACTATGTAGTTTAAAAAAGAAAATTACATTGTTGAAGTTTGCAACATAACAAAGTAAGATTTAGTATTTTCAGATATATAAGAAATAGTTTTTTGGTGCTGGAACATTTTCCATCTCTTAAAAGTTTCCTGATGGGATAATTACTGGTGAAGATTTTAATTTATCCACTCACAGGATTGTATAAATAATTTTGTACAAGAAACATTCTAATTAATTTTTTGAAATTTTACAGAAATAAAGTCTCACCTGAAAATAAGACACAGACCAAACAAGGGTAAGTTGGGTTTACAGAAATTGCATGACCAGTTCTAGATAATGAAAGCTGTGGTAGGGAAGTTTATAAAACTGAAGAAAACAAGGTTTAATGAGATTTATATTCATGATTTATTTTTGAGATGATCCAGTTTATTTTTATTTATATAACAGTAGTATTAGGTTGTCTTTATTATTATTTGGGGCCTTCCCTTCCAAAATGCAAAATTATAAGCCATTGATGTTGGCTGACAGTCTAAATTAAAACAAATTATCAACACTAGGAAACTGTGCAATGTATGAGTCATTGAGTTTTAAACCTAAAACGCCTAAAAGAAGAAAGTTGGTCAATATAGACATTGGCCTAAAAAAAATATTGTATAAAATAAAAAGGTTTTTTTTATACCAAAAGTTATTTATCTCAATTTCATATACATTGTGGGATAGTTGTTTTCATCATGTTTTTATATGACCGCAAACATTTTTTGTGTGGTATATTGGTATGATGTTGTCGTTGTTGTCTGCGTCGTCATCCGAAGACAAATTTGGTTTCCGGATAATAACTTTAGTTCAAGTGAATGGATCTCTATGAAATTTTACCAGAAGGTTCATTACCACAAAATGAAGGTTGGGATTGATTTTGGGGGTTATGGTACCAACAGTTTAGGAATTAGAGGCCAAAAACAAGCATTTTTGTTGTTTCCGGACAATAACTTGTGTGTAAGTGTATGGATCTTTCTGAAATTGTACCACAAGGTTCCATATCACAAAAGGAAGGCTGGGATTGAGTTTGGGGGTAATTGTCCTAAACATTCTGGAATTGGGGGCCAAAAAGGGGCCAAAAACAAGCATTTTCTAGTTTCCAGACAATAACTTGTGTTTATGTGTATGGATCTCTCTGAAATTGTAATACAAGATACCATACCACAAATGGAAGGCTGGGATTGAGTTTGGGGGTTATTGCCCCAAACGTTCAGGAATTGGGGGCCAAAAAGGGGTAAAAAACAAGAATTTTTCTAGTTTCCAGACAATAACTTGTGTTTATGTGTATGGATCTTTCTGAAATTGTACTGCAAGGTACCATACCACAAAGATAAAGCTGGGATTGAGTTTAGGGGTAATTACTTAAAGGGGTAAAAAATATTGGGGGTCTTAAAATTGTCTATTTTTGCATTTATTATTTCTGATTTATATTTAAAAGCAAAAAATACTGATATGGCAGGAGATACACACCAAACATGACGTGTAAATTATTATATGAAGTATTGTGCAACAGCACACTATTGCGCAATGGCAGGAAATCTTCAATTGCATAGTATTGTGCAATAGCAAGAAATCTTCAATTGCAGAGTATTGCGCAATAGCAAGAAATCTTCAATTGCACAGTATTGCGCAATAGCAAGAAATCTTCAATTGCACAGTATTGCGCAATAGCAAGAAATCTTCAATTGCACAGTATTGCAGAATAGCAAGAAATATCCAATTGCACAGTATTGTGCAATAGCATAATAGTGCCCAATAGCCAGAAATCTTCAGTTGCATAGTATTGTGCAATAGCAAGAAATATCCAATTGCACAGTATTGTGTAATTGCAAGAAATCTTCAATTGAAAATTAATACAAATATTTCAACCCATTTCAAATTTTTAAGATTTTTCATCACATTTATTTTGTGTCAGAAACCTATATTATATCAAAAATTTGATCACAATCCAAATTCACAGTATCAAGCTTGAATATTGTGTCCAAACTTGCACCAACTGTTCAGGGTTTGACCTCAGCGGTCGTATCAGGCTGCGCTCAGTGAAGCATTTTTTTTATAAGTTACATAGAATTTATGATTGCTAATTACAAAATATAGTATGATCTGTTTATTTTGAAATTACTAAAAATGTTATTACTAATATGATTGTCAAATATTATGTATTAATTGATAGAAAGACATAAGTTGGTATGCATTAGTGGTTATATTTATATATTATTTATTTTTCCAGAGAAGATTTTTTATCAGATAACTCCTCAGTCTTTGAGTACATGTAAGGAAAACATAATATCCCAATTTTATTTTGTTACTGAAAGATGGAAATACATATTTGTTGGATGTACCAACCAATTTAGAAATCCTTAAGTTATTGCCCAATTGAAGCAGATTCTGCCAAAAAAATTAACAGTCTTGAACATGCAAACTGGCTGCTTTTCTCAGCCCTCACTGTATTGATTTATAACTGTTTTGCTATTGTCAGGAATGAAATTTGAAAATTACTCCTAAAAATTACATTCAAACTATAACAAGGTTAACTAATTTTCTTAGAACTGGTCAATTCAGTTTAGATTTTACCTAGAGCTGCAACTCAAGAGTGGGGGACAAAGAAATACCTTAACATCACTTTAGAGAACTAGAGCAAATAGTGGGTTCATGTTGATTAAAACATTTTATGGGAGTTAATCTTGATTTAGATAAGGTCCACCTTATCATTCTTGGTTGCAGTACGAACAATGTTTTAAAACCATTCTTTCTGATTTAAAATTGAATTGACCAGTTAAAGGGAATATTGGTTAACAGGGAATAGAATTGGATGTAAAATGTAGCAGTTAATCTGTGTCTATTATAATATTACTTGCTTTAAAATACAATGATTTCTCTAAAATTAATCCATATTTCACCATATGAAATTACAGTAGTCATCAATTGCTATACTCACTGTGACAGTGATATTTTCCACTTCTAATTCTGCATATATTTATACTTATAATTCAGCAAAAAAGTAACCAGTTGATAAAAATTTCCATTTTTACAGTTTTCACATTATGACTTAGTTATGTAATGAAAAAAATTCACAACTGTTAAATACATGTAGTCAGACGAAAGAGAAACATTGGTAGATCATCTCTCCCTGTATTTCTTTTTGACAAATACAACTTTATTTAAGTTATTTGATGTCTTGTTGTTGTATTATATTTAGAGGGAAAGGTTATTTTTAGAGAAATGTCTTATTATTAAATCTAAATAGGCTGCTTTCAAAATTTTCTTCTTTTGCCAAACTCATGGCAATAACCTAATTGGAAACACTACTGATTCAGACCAATAATCTCTGAAATTTAAAACAAAAACTGTTTCAAAATCTCTATAAGTTGCATTTTTATTTACAGGAAGTTTAATCTGCTAATGTTTCTCAACAAGCTACTCAAAATGAATATATTTCTCAGAGCCTGATGTCTGTCAGAAAGTACATGCATTTTTTATTTATTTATTCAATTGGTTTTAAGGTAGTTATATCTTAAAAACTTATAACTTTTTAGAAAATAGTAACTACCAACTAATTAAAGTATAACTATGTTTTTTTTGAGATAAATACTGGCCAAATCAATGTCAGTTGGTGAATTTACTGTCCTACACTGTAATCAGTGAATATAAACTGGTTCCTGGTTACTAGTTTATACATGTGTGTACATTCGCACTTCAGTTCTCTACAGTACAAAAGTCTGATTCTTATGGAAGAAAGTATAAAAAAACTTTGCATTAGTAAAGGCATTTTATAGTAAACTGGCCTGAGAAATAACCAAAGTTTTGAAAAGCTTCATAATTTATGAATGTCACTGATTTAGTTTTTGTTTAGATAAAACCGATTCTCACATGCTGCTTTGAGAATTCTTATTCTTATAAGTTGGAATTTTAAAATTTCAAATATAATTTTTGCTCAGTTTTTGTCATATTTTCTATTCACAAAATATGTTGAAATGATTCACATTTTACATCTTGGGATATTCTATTGTAAAAGAAAAATAACATTAATATTGAAAAGAGAATGGCTTCTGTCCACATGCTGTCATTCCTGTGTCAATAGAAAATCTTAAAGTATTTATGATGGTTAACAGGTGAAAATGGCATTATAAAAAGTAACTGACACCTATAACACGTGAGGGAGTGAGGCGTTAAAGGTTGCTGACCATGGAGCCTCATGATTTTTCTTTTTTTCATACCATATTTTATAAAACAAATAACCGATAGACAGTGTAGTATTTATATTAGAATTAATTGTGTGAGAGTTTAGTTTAGCTACAGTACCAGTAGAAATATTTTCATTACAGTATTTCAGGTGATTTTTTTTTTCCAGATTTAGAGCAGATGATTTAAAAGCCCAATCAGGTAATTTGTAGTTTCATTTTGACAGCTTGAAAAGCACATATTGCTTTAAACAATTTTTTTGGTTTGATATGTTAAGAAATATCCTAGACTCAAATCCCAATTATTACTTATTGCCTTGATGCACTTTATTGCTGCAGTAGAAATAGATGTTACGTAAGAAGAATTGTATTGGTTACTGGCTGTAGTCTGTAATTTGGTGCTTGTAAATACCTTGGAGTGCCCCGTTAGTAAACTTATTTTGATAATGTCAAGTAAAAAGTGCAAAAAAATATTACTCCTCAATCTATTCTGTGGTACATTACTGGCATAGCAAACATTTGTGTAGTTATAAGGTAGATGAAGGGTCTAATTATAACCCCACTTTAAAAAAAGTGAGGATATACTGTTTTACCTCTGTCTGTCCTTCCGTCAGTCCATCCATCCGTCAGTACGTCCGTCAGTCCGTCCATCCCATGAATATTTTCGTCACATTTTTCTCAGAAACTACTCGACAAGGATTTCTGAAATTTGGTGTCAGGGTTTATATAAGTAAGTTACACCGTGTGATGCGTTTTCAGATTCATCACTCAACAACTTCCTGTTATCGAACACTTGTATTATTTTACACATGATAGCCAAGTTGAAAATTTTCGTCACATTTTTCTCAGGAACTGCTTGACAAGGATTTCTGAAATTTGGTTTCAGAGTTTCTAAGAGTAAGTAACACGGTGTGATGCGTTTTCAGATTCATCACGCAATAACTTCCTGTTTACCGAACACTTGTATTATTTTACACATGATAGCCAAGTTGAAAAGTTTGGTCACATTTTTCTCAGGAACTACTTGACAAGGATTTCTGAAATTTGGTTTCAGGGTTTATATAAGTCAGCTATACCGTGTAATGCGTTTTCAGATTCATCACTCAACAACTTCCTGTTAATCGAAATATTCCGGCAGGGGTATCATCAGTGAGCAGTAGCTCACAGTTTTACTATTTGAGTTTTTATTGCAAGTAACTACAATCAATGGTTATAGAATTTTACTGAAAATAGCATTTTCACTGCAAAATGAAATATATTTGTAAAATTATTCTGTCATAATAAAAAATAGAATTATTTTATTGTATGTGAATGGTTTTTTTTTTTATTTGAAAAGAAAATGCTTTGATTGATAAAAGACTTTATTACTTCATAAGAGCTATCTTCTCATATTTTATTTTAAAATTCTATACAATAGTTTTTTTTGGATACACACAAAAGTACTTTTCCATGTATAAACAAATGAGTAGTTACTTCTTAAGTATTTTCTGAATATATGCAGGTTTTTCTCAAATAGTGTATTAATTCATATTTATTCATCAGAGACTTTTGAATATATCTATATACTAAATTTTACTAACCTTCAAATCAAAGAACCTTAGTGTCAGCTCTTTGAGGTAGCTGTTCACAAGACTCAATTTCTGAATTTATCCTCGTTTTCCAGTGGCATTCAAAATTTTCTTCTCAACCCAAATTATTCCATTACAGGACCTACATACTGTATTCATTGTTTAATTGTTCTCCTCCTGAACATGCATGAAATATTTACGCTGGACGCAATATGACATTAAGATGTGTATACAATTATTATGATTTCTAAAAACACTTCATTTTTTATAGAGAAGAAACATGAGCCAATGTTTGTACATACAAACCATACACCAATGCCAGAAACACTGCAGACGTGGAGTCCTTACAGAGCTGCCGACCAAGTAGCACTTATATCTATGCCTAATTCTATGGTAAGCTATACAGAAGTGTTGATCAAGTAGCTCTTTTATCCATGTCTATTTCTTTTCGTAACTTCATACAGAATGTTATTAAGTATCACTTTTACCCATGCCAAGGTCTATGTTAAGTCCATACAAAATTGATGCTCAAGTAGACATTTTACCCATGGCCAATTTTGAAGATAGTCCAAATTTAGCTGATATATTAATAGCAATTACGGTATATCTTTGTTTAGATGTGAACGTGGCTTGTGCTTTCAACTCCAATCTTAATTGTTTAGGATTGTCAGTTTTCATGCAGAACACAATTACAAATTAATGAGCTCTTTTTTTCCCTGAATGTTGAGCAAACAACTCTCAGCGATATCAGATATTTTATAGTAGGAATTCTATCCATACATTTATAAATAGTCCATTTAAAACTGCAGGTTAAGAAGCACTGAAACAACTTACTCAAATGAATGGAGAAAAAATAATTAGAATATAAAATAAGGAGACTACTATCCTACAGATACCAAATGACAAGGATGTAATCAACTATAGGTTTCTGTATGACCATCAACAATGAGCAAAACCCATACCACATAGAAAGCTATAAAGGGCCCCACATGACAGAATGTAAAACAAATGGAATGAGAAAAAAACGCAACAGCCTGATTTATGTTCAAAACAACAATCAAAAACAATATGTAACAATAGTAACAACTACTTATTTACAGGCTCCTGACTTGGTACAGGCACAAGAATTTGGCTGGGTTTAACATGTTTGCAGGCACCCAACCCTCCCCTAATCTGGGACAGTAGTTTAACAGCACAACATAAAAAATAAAAATCAGTTGAAGGGCTTGACTCATCAGATCGATAAAAAGCAAAACAAACAACTAACAAAAACACTAAAGACATAAAGAACTGATCTGGGAGTACTTCCATTGTTGAAAGCTAGTTCCAAGACAATAACAACAAATAAACGAATCATGTATCCAGACAAAATATCATTCAGTACATGTCCAATGGATTCAGTGTAATGACATCATAAACAGTCTTGGAAAACATCAGCTATATCTTAAGTTATAAACACAAGCAGAATCAGTAACATTAAACACGTTTCCAAAAAATTTGATATGTTCTTTTACTAATATATAAATATTTAAGTAGTACATGTATTATATTCTATCAATTGCAAATAGTCGTTGTTGAAAAATTCATTTTGTTGCCATTAATGATGAATTTGATGTCTTATAAATAAATTTAATCTAATAATGAGTATGTATTATTACAGCAAACATCATTAGGGAGAGATTTTAACAGAAAGAGTCCTGGAAAAAGACCGGTGGCAAATGTTAATTACAATGGTCCAACATTGACCACAGAACCTCCAAAACCTATACTTTTGAGGACTATGGATTTAGATAAGAGTGGAGGACCAAAGGAACATAAAAAATCTGGAAATTATGACCCAAGTAGATCCACAATGCTGAATGACATTGGAGCAACTAAAAGCTCAAATTTATCTGGTCTTAAATCTAGTCATATTGGTTCAAAAGAGCCTTCTCAGCAAAGTGTTGAAATGAAAAATCTAAATGGCAACGTGTCTCATTCTAAACCTCATAGACCTCATTCCAAAACATCAAAAGATATGGATGAGACAGATATTGTGACAACAAACCTTTCTCAAAAGGAAGCAACTCCTGATCAAACAATTCAATCTATCCGTGATGAGCTACGCAGTATTGTTAATTCAAATACAACACCTTCAAAGACCAGACATTCCATGGCAGATATATCATAGTCAACGTTGAAGTTTTATAATTTGTTATTATTTGCAGCATTTGCTGAGTTTGAATCCTGCAATAATAATTTTAAGAATTCATACTGATTACTGGAGGGCTTAGATATCATGGCTCAACGAAGAGCAAAGGGCAGTTATAATTTATCAAAGTTGAATTTTATACTAATGCTGTAGGAATGACAGTTTTTAACAGTGCTACTGCAAATTAAATTCATAAAGCATTTAAAAAACAGTTGTAAAGTTGTCTCATGGGTTATCGTTTTATTTTTATAATTTAACTGCCTTTCAGTTCCAAAATTATCCAATGTGATATTTGATTTTTTCTTGCTCCAGCTGGATAGGAAACTTATGTCACCCTTGAAGGATCAGTAGAAACCAAGCATGGTTCTGTGATATCTTTTTTAGCAAACGCTCTATTTGGTCATGTCTTAGCAATGAATTTCATTAATTTATGTAGTAATTGGGTTAAAATTGCATTGAAGTTATATCGTAGAAGTATTGAATTTAAAAAAAAAAACAAATTATATAGTTAAAAATATAAAGTTTCATTATCATTTAGGTAATTGTAGTATAAGTCAATTATTAAACTTGCATGCACTTCACGCTTTTATATTGATTTTAAATCGCATGGTCACTTTATTATGTAGGTAACCGGTTTCAGAGGGAAAAAACAAACACAAAAAAAGACTCATTAAATGTGACTGAAAACAGATTGGAAAAATTGCAATATTTTAATGATATTTTTTCTTAAAAATTAAAATTTTTTGAATTGGCCTTTACAATGTTAGATTGCAATATGTTAATTTTACTCATAAACCATAAATTCTTATTTGAATTTTAAGTTGTTTTACACACATATCAATATTTACGCTCATTATTATGTGTATTGTATATTTTGTATCATTATTACATATCAAAATTATATTGAGTAGACAAATTGTAGATATGTAAATAATTAAATGAAATAATTTATTTGTAAATATTATTAATTATGCAAAAATAGATGTTACCATCTACAGACAATTTGTGGTTTATTTAACGAATATTTTATTATCTTTTATGTATGACTTACACAATTTGATATATAATTTTGTTACAATTCCACAACTTTTTTTATCTTTGACTTGATACCATTCCAATAAGAATCTTTCATCTACATTGTAAAATCTAAAAAAAGGTATCTAATGGGCTGTTAAGATTTATTGACAAATATAGTCAAAAATTCCAAACACATGTAGTTTGCAGGGTGTTGCTTACAATTTTCTTTAAAGATGGGTAGTACCTTTTTATATACAAACCTTGGAATTTTTTGGTAACTCATTTGATGGGTAATTTTGCTCAATTATTTATTTTTATGATTTGAAGTCATGGGAAAAGATTTCCTTATTACAACATGATTGATCATAAACAAAACTTGTAACAACTTGATGTTGTATTCATTAATGTGTTTAACAACTATCTCCCTTTAAATTGTATCAACAATTATCTCCTTTATCTAATTCCATTAACTTAATATAAAGATGTTCTCTGCATAAAAATGTTGATGTGTCTATTATTTTTGCATATGAAATTACTAGACCATCTGATACAATGTGTTAATCTTTTATTCTGTAGTTGGTTTCATCAAATTTGTTAAAACTGTGATACATTAGATGGTGAAAAGGGATTTGATATTAGTGCTATTTTATACACCAGTATTTTTATATTGTCACAATTATTCCCCATGACATTGATATTATATATCGAAACATTCCATATTTATTATTAAACTTTTTTGTTGTGTCCTGTATTTGGTTTTACTGTGTAAGTACCATCATATAATTTTATTATATTGAGTTACCTCCCTTAACATTTTTCAATACGGCCACAGATCACAATTAATTTCCCTATCATTTCTTTATAACGTTTTTTCACATTAAAAAAAAAATAACCTGAAATTTGCTAAATTTTTGGTATGTGTAATGTACAGTATAAGTCTCACATTATATCCAACTTTTAGGAAATTTCCTTCTGTGCAGGTCATTAAATTAGCCAAAACACATCCATACTGGTATGAAAACTATAAATATTACCTTTTGCAACTGGCCTCATCACTCATTCCCACTACTGAATAGTTAAAATAATGGATCCAAAAATTTATTTCAAATCTCATCTTTCATTTCCACCCTATAAAACCTAAAAAATGAATCAGGAAGGCAGAGAACAAAAATAAAGAAAAAAAACCATTAATAATAAGGAAAAGTGGGAATTCATCAACAACCAAGAAGAACAATTCCCAGTTTTCCTTGATGGTTAATTTTTTTTGTCTGGCTGAATTAGGAGTTCACTACTTTCTATTTCTTTATTTTGATAAAGAGTTTGATAAACTCTTTTTCTCTATTACTTGCAGACTTTTGACATAATTTCCAGCCTATCTAGTTTAGATTTTGTTTGGAAATGTTATAAGCAATAAAAAGTTACCTCAATTAATGTTATAGATCTGAGCTTTAATGAATTAGTTGTTGTCTGTTTTGTTAATTCTGTAGATATTTGCATTATTAATTTCAGTTGTTATATAAGGTTCTAAAATCATTGAACATTAAAAAGATAGTTGTGTCAGGCCTTTTTAATGGGGACATCAGAAGGAGGGTATGAATGCCCTTAACCGTCAGGCATCAAACGGTCATTTTCGGCTACCGTTAGCATCAATTTGGTTAAAATTTTACCGTGATTCGTCAACATATCCTTATCGTGATTCGTCAGAGGTCTCAAATAATTATCGTTACCGTTATTTTGAAAAAAAATTAACGTGATTCGTCAAAATCAGTCAATTTTTTTATCGTCTTGAAGAAAGTCTTAATTTTATCGTCATGCACCAAAAATTACCGTTAACGTCATTTGGCAAGATTTTTTACCGTTATTCGTCAAGAAGGTACCCCCATTACCACCCTCCAGAAGGGTATGAGGGTTAACCGTTATATAAAAAAAGCCTTATAATGATAATGAAGGCATGATTCATATTATTAACCTTTCTTCAAAATCTATTTCTTTTTAGTTCAACATATTATTTTAAACATTCTTATTTATTATTTATGCTAACACAGTTTTTGGGTGTTTTTACCATTTATTTGGTAAGGTCTGAAATAATCATTCAATTTCAAAGGTCTGTTGCAGTATGCTGGTCAAACCTGCATTGACGTTTTGTGTACAATGTCAGAAATTTTTGATAGTTGTCTCTAGTGATTCCATTATGTCTCCTAACAGAGAAGTTTGTTGGTTGTTAAAATTGTTATACTGGATGATAGATCTGTTATATTTCTATGTATTCGTTTATATCTCTTTATATAGTCAAATTTTCTTTATGTTCATCTGATATTATTTTGTTCTTATATTGTCAAAAAATTATTTTTGTGACCATTTTATCACAATAAAATATTTGTAAATTATCCTTTGTTATACTAAAGCTAGAACATACTTTTGGTCTTGATCCACCTTGATCCTATCTATTGTTTTGAGATTTTTCCAAATTGATAATACAGCACTTCCAAGTTTCTCTTGATCTGACCTAATTTCAGCCTCCAGGATGAAATGGCTTCTGTCTAACTATTTTGGAAATCTACTATTTTTGATCAATGACCTAGAATTTTTTTTTTGTACATTCTTAGAAGATATACACATGCTTTTTATCCTGATTATAAACCATACCCTATATAGATGCTTGTTTTAATACCCCAAACAGGGGTATGCATATTTTTTTACCCCTCTATCAGTAATCTCGATTTTCTAATGATAAGGTAAATACTTCATAACTGATTGCAAACTTACTTGGATATATGGTCACATATAATGGGGGAAGATCTCAATGATTTTGAGGTCACTTTGTTTAATGGACACATTTACTAAAAATACACAGAAATTAGAGCAGAAAGAGTTTCCTGTTATTACTCTTGACCCTAACAAGGGCTTGGGACTTAAGTTTAATATATGGTCACATATAATGGATGGAAGACCCCTTTGTCTAAGGTCAGGGTTGTTGTTAATACAATTAAAATTAAATGAAAGAACCTTAATGAGCGCGCTCACATACCCCACGTCCCCACATTGTCATTGGAGAAATGAAATAAGTGTAAGAAAAAAAAATTGTATCTGAAAAAAAAATTGAATCATAATTTCCTGTCAATATGCACATCTACATAGTAAGTCCTTATTATCTACACAGTTTCATGAAATTCTGTTGTGTGGTTTGAGAGGAGTTGCGATGACAAAAGGTTGCAGTAGTATATTGGGCAAATAAGTTCAAAGGCGTAACTCCTGGAAAAAAATTGAATCGTAATTTCCTGTCGATATGCACATCTGCTTAGTATGTCCTTATTATCTGAAAAGGTTTCATGAAATTCTGTTGTGTGGTTTGAGAGGAGTTGCGATGACAAAAGGTTGCAGTAGTATATTGGGCAAATAAGTTCAGTAATTGGGGCATAACTCCTGGAAAAAATTTGAATAGTAATTTCCTGTCGATATGCACATCTACGTATTATGTCCTTATTATCTGAAAAGGTTTCATGAAATTCTGTTGTGTGGTTTGAGAGGAGTTGCGATGACAAACTGTTGCAGTAGTACATTAAAGTAAATAAGTTCAAAGGGCATAACTCCTAGAAAAGAATTGAATCGTAATTTCCTGTTGATATGCACAACTACATAGTATGTCCTTATTATCTAAAAGGTTTCGTGAAATTCTGTTGTGTGGTTTGAGAGGAGTTGCATGATGACAAGAAACAAGACTGACCGACTGACCGACTGAACCAAACTAGTATATATGGTCCCATATAAAGAGAGGAAGATCCCTATTTATGCTGCGGTCTATGTTACTAAAAACAAAGTAAAAGGTGCAGAAAAGGGTTTCTTGGTGACCTGCAAGACCCTTACATGGCGTACCTTCATCTTTCTAAGAGCCCTCAGTGGCCAAGTGGTCCTAGTAGTATATCTACAATGATCACTAGCTTGTCAACCTAGAGGGTATGAGTTGGAACCCCACTTGAGGCAAGGGGCATTTAACTCTGATCTTAATTGACCGAGTTTGCCAATTTTTCTGCCAAAGGTGGATGGTTCTCTTCGGTTACGCTGGCTTCCTCCAGCAATAAAGATTGGCTGCAATATAGCTAAGAGTGCTGAAAGTGGCATTAAACACCAATAATCAATCATCTATCCAATTATTTCACAATAACTTCTAACAGCCAAATTCATGACAGTATATTCAACATGAAAATTACAGTAATTCTGTGACTCATATCCTTTCAAGCAAGAAAGAAGTTTGATTATCATGGTTACACCCTTTTGAGGATGACAACTTTGTCATTATACCCCTACACTATTGCTTGCTTTGGAAAGTAATTTTCTGTTTCATTAGTCCTATATGCTTTAGGTTAAGGAATTAGGTCAGTGGAAGGTCAAATGGAACACATCAAATACCTTAAGATTGTTAACCCAAAAGCCAAATATAAGGAGGCTTAGTTGAAGATTTGTTTTGCCCAGACAGGGCTATATAAAATATAGAAGATAAACTTTATGGTCAAAGATAAGCTACTAGTGCCATGGAATCCTGAAAGGTAAAATGTTCTTGAAACACTATTTGATGGTGATATGCACATAAAGCCAAAATTAAAAAGTAGAAGTTCTGTTTAGGATAATGCTCCATAATAAAAAAAATATCTTTACAGGTACCAGAAAATATATTTCAATACGTCTCTGCAGGTACTGTGACCATGACCTTTGACATAGTGATGTCAAAATTAATAGTCTTCTTTTCTCCAAAAGGTATTATTCACTTTGAGAAGTTTGATAAAGACTGAATTAATTGTTCAAAAGATTGCAGAAACCAACGATTTTTCACAAACAGTTATATAATTGCTTACATCCACTTCATTTGAACTTTGGTGGATGTTTTCTCATTGGCTATCATACCACATCTCCTTATTTTTATAAATATTTTTAATTAACTATTCCTTTTACACAACTGCAATATGTTCTTTTTGCTCTCAAAGGTAGAGATGAGGCCCTTAAAATATAGCTATCAAAACAGTGACAATAGGGTTTTGATAGCATTTCATGCAATCTTTACAAAAAACAAACAAATAACACCTTTCTTCATTGGATCAAACACCATTTTTTTAACAATTAAAATAAAAATATTTCTGAAGACAACAGAAGTATGAAGTATTTATGCAACACATTCATTATTGCATAAAATAACAGGCAATGGGAATTGTATATTGGCCAGTATTCAAAACCAAAAAAAATGTGTTTCAAAATCATCATTTAAGAGCTGTAATTCTTACAAGGAGTCCACTAACAATTTTGGCCATGTTGATTATTTGTATATCTTGTCTTGCACATTATTCAAGAGAAATAAAAATTTCTCTCCATCTATTATTGTATTCAAGATAATAGCCAACAAGAGGCTGTCAGAGTGACAGCAAACCGGATTTTGCTGCAGAGGTCGAACCCTGAACAGTTGAGCAAGTATGGACACAACATTTTAGCTTAAAACAGCTCTGAATTTGGATTGTGATTGAATATTTGACACAGTATAGGTTTGTGACACAAAATGAATGTGGTCAAAGAACTGAAAAATTTGAAATCGGAAATTTACCTATTATGGTCCAATATCCAAAATCTAATAACATTGTTATCATTAGCATTTCAAAGAACCCCAAGAATTCAATTTTTGAATTGTTGATGAAATCAAACAAAAGTTTAATTTAGAACCCTTTGGACCTCAATGGGGATATTATCTAATTAATAATGAAAATAAATACAGGTTTAGATTCAGCTTTTCAAAGAACCCTATATATATTCAATTTATGTTGAAATCAAACACAGCATAATTTTGGACCAACTTGATTGATTTTTGATTGATTTTGGTGTTTTAACGCCACTTTTGGGCTATTTCTTGGCGGCCAGTTTTTATTGGTGGAGGAAGCCGAGTGCCGGAGAAAACCACCGACCTTCGATAGGAAAACTGACAATCCTAGTCAGTTAAGATTGAGTCGAGTGCACCCGCACGAGCGGGATCGAACTCACAACCTCAGTGTTGACTGGCTAGTGATTACAGTAGTAACTACTTAGACCACTCGCCTACCGAGGCCCCTTGGACCAACTTGAAAACTGGGCCCAAATTCAGAAATCTAAATATATGTTTATTAATAAACAAACTAAGCTTAGAATTTTCAAATGGTCTGCAAAAGAGTTTGCTTCAGGACAATTTTCATAAAAATTAAATATATATATAGCATTCAGAAAATAAGTTTATACAGAATAACAAACAAACCTACCACAACATTCTTCAACTTTATCTAACATTGTATTGTAATATTTTATTCTTGTAATTTTTCATTAATAAATACTGTTTAAACTGACATTTCTTCAAACAATTTACAAAAGAAAAGATGAAAATAAATGTTAATACAATATCTATTAAAAATCTATAAAACTTATCTGTAATTATCTTCAAAATGTCTTATAATAAACAGTAAATTTTAAACTTTATTTATACTGTCCTACAGACAGTAAATTTTAAACTTTATTTATACTGTCCTACAGATCTTATCATCAACACTTAGGAAACAGAAAATTTTCAAATAAATCTGTCACTCCAATTATAATTGTGTGATAAGATATTTACCAGATGTTTTGTTATCTATTAACAGGTGAAAATTATTTAAAACACTTAGTGTAATCAAACTTTATATATATAATTAATAGTTCCCAATATTTTTCTTTCAATTGTCACAAACTAATATAGATCTGCAACTATTCTATCAATGTCAACAATTTTATCTACACAATGTAATGTAATGAAATATATCCTTTAATAAAAATAGATTATTATCTATAAATGAAAATGATATTTGCAAATCACAATTAATTCAAAGGAAATAACTCAATCATATAATAAGTATATATTTGGACTTCTAAAAAGTCGAAAACTCAAAAACGAGATAAGTTAAAATCATGAAAATTGAACTTGACCTTCATTTAGTCACAGGAAACAACATATCAAAATTTGAAAAAAATTTGTCAATTCATTTGCATGTTAATGAACAGACACTGTTTGGCAGCCACCCACCGTACATCCCCAATTCAATAACCAATTTTTCCTTCGAAAATCTGTTTAAAAATGGAAAAAAAAGTTGTCAATTAACTTGTAGATCTGGTCTTGCTAAACATTCTAGCTATTTATAGTTTCTCTATATTTCTCAATTCAAAACAGAATTAAAATGCTCCGCTGGGGCGCAGCTTGATACGACCGCAGAGGTCGAACCCTGAACAGTTGGGGCAAGAATGGACACAATATTCAAGCTTGATACAGCTCTGAATTTTGATTGTGATTAAATATTTGACACAGCATAGGTTTCAGACACAGAATGAATGTGGTCTAAGAACTTAAAAAATTTTAATTTACCTATTATGGTCCAATATCCAAAATCTCAATTCATGGTTAGTTTCAGCTTATCAAAGAATCTAAAGAATTCAATTTTTGATGAAATCTATCATATAAATCAGAAATAACCAACTTAAAATGGAAAATTTTAAAGAAAAAAAAATGGAAAAAAAAATCCCCGAAATGTTTTGAACCCCTTATGATTCATCACCCCAAACTCAATCCCAGCCTTCCTTTGTGGTATGGTACCTTGAAGTACAATTTCAAAGAGATCCATACACTTTAACACAAGTTACTGTCTGGAAACTAGAAAATGCTTGTTTTAGGCCCCAAATTCCTAAACGTTTAGGGCAATTACCCCAAACTCAAACCCAGCTTTCCTTTGTGATATGGAACCTTGTAGTACAATTTCATAAAGATCCATACACTTACACACAAGTTATTGTCCTGAAACTAGAAAAATGCTTGTTTTTGGCACCTAATTCCTAAAATTTTGAGGCATTTACCCCAAAATCAATCCCAGCCTTCCCTTTGCGGTATGGTACATTGCAGTACAATTTCAGAGAGATCCATACACTAGAACACAAGTTATTGTCTGAAACTAGAAAATGCTTATTTTGGCCCCTTATTCCTAAATGTTTTGGGCAATTACCCCAAACTCATTTCCAGCTTCTCCTTTGTGATATGGAACCTTGTAGTACAATTTCAGAAAGATCCATACACTTACACACAAGTTATTGTCATGAAACTAGAAACATGCTTGTTTTGCCCTTTTTGGCCTCTAATTCCTAAAATTTTGAGGCTGTAACCTCCAAAATCAATCCCAGCATTCCCTTTGTGATATGAAACCTTGTGGTACAATGTCAGAGAGATTCATACACTAACACACAAGTTATTGTCTGGAAGTTACAAAATGCTTATTTTGGCCCCTAATTCCTGAACTGTTGGTACCATAACTCCCAAAATCAATCCCTTCCTTCCTTTTGTGGTATTGAACCTTATGGTAAAATTTCATAGAGATCCATTCACTTAAACTAAAGTTATTGTGCAAAAACCAATGTGTCTTCGGACGACGACGACAACATCATACCAATATACGTCCGTAAAAATTTTTTGCGGTCGTATAAAAATTGGTCCAAATGGACATTTCATACTGGTCACCAAATCTATATCAAGTCTTCATGTTAGACGAGTTGACAGGCTGGATCATCAGACTCCTTTATAAAACTAGATATCCCATGGATGATTGTGGCCAAGTTGTTTTTTTTATTAGAGATTTTTGTTAAACTATTGGACAGCAGCAGGCACCAAATGATGAGAACAACTCACACTGCCCCTTTCAGCCAGAGAAGCTAAAATGAAATGGGAGGGTTCAAATTATAGTGCCAAATAAATGCAATAATTTGAATGAGTATCAGATTTATTTTCAGATCATTTCTTTCTTATTATTATAATACTGTGGATTCAATTATTTTCGTAGATACCGATATTTGATTTTGTGGTTTTATTCAAGTCCACATACAGCTGTTAGAAAATTTGTACTTTATTATTTAAATTTGTGGTTTTAACTTTACCAAAGAAATCCATGAAAATTGGTATCCCACAAAAAATAATGAAACCTCAGTAATGGGTTGTCTTTGATACTATTGTATTATGTCCTATTCAAGGCATTAAAAGGATAACAGCAATATCATGTGAAATTGCTACCCATAACTAATTAAACAATAAACCCCATACTACCAAAATTAAAATACGAGCTTGACCCAAAGTGCCAAAATTTTACTTCTGTTTTGGTGAAAACCGCCAAAATATCTCTACACCAAAATATCTTAGTGTTTTCATTTATTCACATTTTGTAAAGATTCGTGACAATTTCAAGCTAGACATATTGTATAGACATCAGTGTATTGTTGAAGACTGTATGTTGCCCTTTAGATGTTTTCATTATTTTTGTTCTTAAGTTGTCTTTTGACATATATACCTTAGATTTCCTTTAGTTCATAGCTGAAAAAGCATTACCAAAGCAATGACTGAAAGAACATTTGTAACAACAAATATTTCCTTCTGGGAAAGAGAAATTTTACACAAACCCACATCCCCCTCCTCAAAAATGCAATTGAAAGACTTTAATAAAGTGCATGTCTCTTGAAATTCAATAACATATCAAATCATTCTCCCTTTCATTTCCAAATTATACAACCAGGTAATGATGCCACAACCAGTAAAGCATCATTCATGTCTAACATTGGTAACTTTTTTGAGGATAGGCTGCAGCAAAAAACCAAAAACAATGTTGTACTGGACAGATTTATTTTTGGATTAAAATCATGATTTCTTTTCCAATCATAAATAAAAGTTTCATAGTTCAGTAACTTTAAATCCAATTAACATCCATCCAATTTACATCTTCAGCTTAGTTCTTCTCCAATGTCTACGTTTTGCATTGTACCTGAAATACAAAAATAACATTATATGATGACTTACTATCAATACAAATTTTCTTTCTACTATTTGCAAGTCAAGAAGCATATCTTCCCTAAAAATTGATGTAAACATTCAAATTAAAATTCACTTTGCTTTGCTGAAAGAGAAAAACATGAAAAAAATGGGACTAATAGCTAAACCCTACCATATAATGCACATGCTCATGTCCATATAATGAACCTCAGGCCAACACATATATGGACTTGCATAAAAAATAGTTAAGGTGAACGATTGTTTGTGATTTCCCTAAAATCTCTTCACTTGCCTAGTCTTAGAGCATTTCAGAACTTGGCACATGTTATTGTCGCTTGTTTATTTTGTTCAATACTTTTTTTACCTCCTGGTGTCTTCTTGTATTTGTTAGGTTATTGGCTCAATAATGTATACCCTTGTCTTTTTATATGTTTTATGATAAATTGGTAAATATTTCTAATTTCTATTCTGTGATTATGTCTAACTGTGGATTATTTAAGTCAAAACAAGTCAAATTGCTTGAACTTAATATGATGCTCATGAAAATTGAAGCTTCCAACAAATTTGACAGATGTAAAATTTGTAAGTTATAAGTGTGAATTGTACAAACATATATATACCAGTAATACATTTTCAAAACTTAGTTTACACAAGTTCAGTTCCCATCCCTATTACAGGTAAATTGACTTTTACACCATAATATTTCATGTTTGACAAGCACACAAACAAGGTAGCTATGTAATGGTATAATTATGTCAGAACTGTCTAAAATATTTTGAATATCATAAATTCCATGCACAATATATAATTTTCTAGTGACCTGAACAGAATAATTACCTAGATATGATGTATTGGTCAATATTTTGAGTATACATGTACTTCATGACATTATTAGAATCTAAGCCAGAAAAAAAAAAAACAAACACTGATTGTTGCTTTTTAGGAACTTTCATAATGACTATACAGGGTTTGAAATTAGCAGGGGCCCACTCGCCAATGGCCCCTAAAATTTGGTGTTGGCTACTTAAATTTCTACTTTTCTTGTATAGGACTATATATGGGCTACAAAATTTAAGCTGTGGGCTACCATTGCCAAAGTCTTAAGTTTAATCCCTGCTATACCAGTCATCAGAAATACTAGCAAATTATGCTATATACATAATTTTTTTACCAACTTTTTGCATTCACCTTGTCCATCAATCTGTTCTTCTGTTCAATCAAAACATATTTTGTGTCACTTTCTTTTTTCTCAGGTACTCCCGAACAGGATGACTTCATGACAATTACTACATATTTTCCAATACAATGTATTACAAGTGGGGGTATGCTTAGCATGACGATGAATGCATTCACATTTTCCCCTTTTTCTCAATCATGCATTGCTAGAAAATGAGGTGATTGGCTGTTCAGAGTGTGAAAATAGTTACCTTATTGTGTTTCCAGTTTTCATTCTAACCCACTGTGGCACTGGTCTGTTTTGTTTCTGTTTTTTTGCCAATTTCATTTTGATCCTGAAGGTCTTGTGTGCACCCTGTAAATAAACATTACAAAATAAATAAATTAAATATTTTGCCACAATTGATTTTTTTTCATAAAGAAATTTACAAGTGAAGCTATTGCAACACAAATTTTACTCCCAAGTACAGACAAACCTGTGCATAAGGAAAAGTTTTATGGCACAACTTGACCTAAATAAACACAAATGCAATTAGTGTTCAAGAAAAATTAAATCTTTCCTAGATTTTGATGTGCATTTACTTTTAATTCTACAGAAAGTGCCAAAATGAGTTGTGGGAAAATTTTTGAGAAGTTCCCCTCATTTAAAGTAATATGAAACGAGTGACTGGTGAAAATAATGTTTATCCAATTTTTGAACCAATGCTTGTTTATATCATAAACTTAGTCTTCTGTGCACGATTTTATTATTTTTTACGCAAACATTTCGTATAATCGTCAATTTTTTTTCTCTGTCTGTTATGATCTAACAAATATGGCAGCTAATTAATTGCCGTGTTTTGAAGCCGTAGTTTACCAACTGTCACCTTATAGTAAACAATCAACAAAGAAGCATGGATATTGAGCACGTGTATAACATGTACAATCAGATAATAGTTTATTTCAATGACAGATCCATGCGTATTGCGATCACCGGATTTTTACGAGAAGGGTCACTCTAAGGTCACTTGCATACAGAAAATATTTCGCTAATTGCTTCCTGGAAGCAAGCAATTAAAAAAGTAAACTTCTTCTAAATGTGGTTACATTAAAGAATTTTCTTCAAAAAAAGTATATGTACATAAGTTTTATAATGAAAACTATCCATTTAGTTATAAAACCATATGCATCTTTTTTTTAATTTGAGGTTTCATATGACTTTAACAATTGTCTGTTTGTAGCGAACTTTTTATGTACATATATTGATTGACATTGACAATAGATATCCATCACAAGAAATTCAGGTGTATGTTTAATTAACCACCTTCTGCCGATCTGAAAAAAAATAATCCCAAAATCAAAACTTTTTTTTTTTATTTTCTGAAACACATCACACAAGCATATAACTTGTATATATCTAGTCAGCAATGCCTTAAGGTTCATGTGGACCCTTTGGCTAAAATCGCTGTTTTTTTAATCTAAAAATTTAAGTTTTTAATTTTCTAAAACATAAAATGCATTTGAATTTTATTTATCTAGGGCATGCTATGACCTAAAACTTTTCAGATACATAGGTTTGTCTGTACTCGAGTAAATTTGAAGGTGAAATACAGCCATTTTAGCCCAAGGGTCCACATGAACCTTAAAACTTTTCCTAGTGCACAAATTTGTCTGTACATAATAGCTTATCGATATCCACTTCCTTAAAACTTGAGTGGATAGTTGTCTCATTGGCAATCATACCACATCTCCTTATTTTTATATATGTATCCTCGTACAATGGGTTTTCGTGCTATTAACTCATAATTTTTGTGACGTCACAATTTCCATTGAAAAAGCATGCATACTACGAATTCATATGACATACGAAAACACATGATCTGGCCATACTTTTAATGTACACATGTAAACACTGCCATATTTGTCACAGCAACTTATGATAAACTTAGTTGTTCTATTCACATCAAAATCAACAATGAAGTCTCAAAGATTGATAGAAAAGCTGATTTCTTTATATAAACAAGCTATGAAAAAATGACAGCATTTTATAAGCAATGTAAAAAATGACAGCAATTCATTTTCTCAAGTTTAATATCCAATACAGGATCAAATTTGGACCTTTTTTTAATTTAGGGGTCACAACCCATATAGAGCTCAACTCAACTAAATAAATGAATCATAAACCTTAAGAACAGGGACCCCTCAAGTAATAGAAGGCCCCAAAAATGGCAAAATTGGTGTAGAAAAAAACACTTGTTTACATTCAGAGCAAACGGAATATAGATACAAAGCTCCCCCTAGTTCTGCCCATAGAGAACTTCCGACAGTTTAAGTTGATAAGGTTTATTCAGATAAAATCGTATTTAGTATAATAATTTCCATACTTCCACCAGTGGCGACGGAAGAAGACATGTTTAAGTATGCACTAAAAAACCGTATTAACTGGTGCTTTACAGAAGCATCGACTGAACATCGAATACAATCTTGCATATTCAATGTCAGTTTTAATGCATTAAAGACATTTGGGTTTGTTTAAATGTTAAATTTGTCATAAAATTCGTTAGTTTAATTCAGTACCATGATGATTGTGGGGACACAGGATTTGAAAGGAAGTTACAGAGTTGCGTCCCTTAGAGTCAGATGCAACGTTAGGTAATTTCGACCCTCAATTCAAGTTCGTCCCAATCTCAATTAGCCTCGATTTACTTTTTGTCCGATCACTGTTTACCCTGTCTACCTTGCATCGTTTCGCCTGGATATTTGTATATGATAAATTTTCTGTTAAAAAAACATGTGTGTGCTTTTATAATTATCTGATGAAAGTAAGTTTTGTCAGTTTTGTATACTAATGTTTTCATGTATTTCAGCGATGATCCTTTTGTACTGGATTTTATACGGAATAAAATTATATAGTTAGTTAGTTTGTTAGTTACTAAAATAATTAACAGTTGAACTCCCTCCCAATGATGGTGGGTCTGAATAGGTGGTGTGGCTTTGTTCAATTTTTGCACGTTTTTGTTCCATTGTATTTTTTAAATTGACTTCAGATTAAAATGATCTTTTAGAAGTTAAAACTCACGTCAGGCAGGAGTCCAGGATTGTACGGGTCATTGGAACGCTAGACGGGGATAATTCAGTAGAACGGAGTCGGCAAAAAAAGAATTAGACGTGTTTCATAAATATTTTTTTGTCAGATTTAGGGGAGGGGCGGAATAGGACTAAGGTTTGACCGGACTGAAAACGCACTTTCATGGGATAAAGGAAAATAATTAACATGAAACTCGGACATAACACATCACCAGTCTTACCAGCATAAAGAGAGATTTTGGGGATGCATATATTGAGAGAGAATTGAGAGTTTCTGGTAAAGATACAGATGCAGATTTTTCAATAAAAATAATCTTAATATGATTATGTTCATTGAATACAAAGAGTGCACTAGAGTTTTTTTTTTATTATTCATTCTGGGTAACAGCTAACGTCTTTATTCATTCTGGGTAACAGCTAACGTCTTTATTCATTCTGGGTAACAGCTAACGTCTTTATTCATTCTGGGTAACAGCTAACGTCTTTATTCATTCTGGGTAACAGCTAACGTCTTTATTCATTCTGGGTAACAGCTAACGTCTTTATTCATTCTGGGTAACAGCTAACGTCTTTATTCATTCTGGGTAACAGCTAACGTCTTTATTCATTTTAGTTCTAAACTTTACTAATGATCTTTTTTGTTGTTGTTGTAGAAACGACCATATATCGAACTTATACCAGCCTGGCATCCTTTGATGATTTGAACACATGCAAGATTTACTCTCAGGGTTAATGCAATTATGACATGTGTATAAAGTAAAATAACAAAAATACCGAACTCCAAGGAAAATTCAAAACGGAAAGTCCCTTATCAAATTGCAAAACCAAAAGCTCAAACACATCAAACAAATTGAAAACAACTGTCATATTCCTGACTTGGTACAGGCATTTTCTTATGTAGAAAATGGTGGATTGAACCTGGTTTTATAGCTAGCTAAACCCCTCACTTCACGGAGTCTGTTGCAACATTAATGATTAGTGGCTCAATGGATATATTTTTTTTATAATGACGATATGTACACAATATATAATATTTTACTAAGGGTTCATAGTTCTTCTAAATTTATGATTTTCGAACTGTTTTTTTTTCTCCTTTTGTAAAGCTTTCTAAATTGCTGATTTGACCCCTGAATAGTACAATTAGAACTGCATAGTTAAGTTCTTAGTGCATTATGTCTTGCTTTAAATCACGTTGAATTGTCTCAGACTTTTATTATTCAGTTTAGCTTTTTGTTCATATACACATCCTTTTTTATAAAAATTGTTTGTCTCAACATTATATGCAGTGGTCTCAACATTATATATATATATACAGTGGTCATAACATTGCATGTAATGGTCTCAAAATTATAAGCAGTGGTCACAACATTATATGTAGCCGTGACAACATTATATACAGTTGTCACAACATCATATGCAGTTGTTACAACATTATATGGTCTTATATGCAGTTGTCACAACATCATATGCAGTGGTCACAACATCATATGCAGTGATTACAACATCATATGCAGTTGTTACAACATTATGTGCAGTTGTAACAACATTATATGTGTTTTGTTGATGAAGGTGATCAGGTGCGAATCCAGGATTTTGAAAAAAACTAAAATTGATAATGCACTGCCAAAACTTGAATTTGTAATTTAGGCAATTGGATTGAAAACTTTATCAGAGAGAAAAATAACACCTGATAAACAGACTGCAAATTGGATAGACATAATTTCATCAATTTAGGGGTAGGTCATTCTGAGGAAATGATGAAATGCCTGGACAAGTTTGTATATGAGAAGAATACGAACACCAATGACTACAACGAGAAGAATTCACAGTAAAACAATAGTTTTCTCCAATGAAGGCGGACATGATAACGAGAGTGGCGAGTTTCTTTTGTTGTTGAGTATATTTAAAGCTTGCCTAGCGACTGTGTGTTTATGTGATAAAATTTCTGTGCGGACTTTCGTTAAATGCAAAGAATTGCGTAGTAACCAATATCATTCCTCTATTACTTGTTGTTGCTTTGATCTGGACCTTAACACATAATTTAACCAGAATCATTCAGGCGTAACATATAGGTCGAGGTGACCCATTTTTTCATGGACCTTCGTTACTATCAAAGATGTGCGCTCTAATAGAATATCATTCCTCTTTGACTCGCAGTTTGTTTCGAACTAGACTTGTCTCTGGCAATCATACCACATTTTCTTTTTTATATTGATCGCAAAACTTAACCGTGACAAACGGACGAACAAATGGACGAAACACTATATCCACTCCCAAACTCTGTTTTGTGAAGGGATAATGAAGAGATGATAACTATGAATAAAAATAGTAAACTGGGCCTGGAAAAATGGTAAACTTTCATATTTAAAGTTTATATTTTGATATGAGCTCAATTATAACCAAAAAGATGTTTATCTAAAGTTGTAAATAATGATCTTCTATGCTTACCACATTATGTGCGTGACAAATGAAGTCCGGCTATCTAGACCATCCATGTGTTCGTCGTTGTTGTGTGTACGTCTATTTTTTTCTCGGGTATCGAGAGTTGGTGGTATATATATGGTCTGTTGTATTGTACAATATTTTTGGTAATTCCTGTTATTTATTTTTTGTATTATTATGTGATCTTATGTGGTTTCAACGAAAAACTGTATTACGTGTGTATAAAATGTTTTATATGTCTGATTTTGACACTATGCACATGGCCTGAGACTACTCTAACACATGGTAGTCCAAAGTTAGCTTAGGCGTACCACTCAATTTCATAACGAGCACACCATTAAAAAAGTAAGGACTCTAATCTTATTTATTTTCATGAAAAACTGCATCTGAAATAAGACATAACAAAGCATTATGATCCATTATGAAAATAAGGAGAAGTGGTATGGTGATATGGACAACCAATCTGATTCAAATTCGTAAACAGATCTATATCTTAATTAGATCGACGGGACAACTATACACCAAATTACTAGTAATGGCAAAACAGTATAGTTCATCGTACGGCCTTCAACAATGAGCAAAACCCATACCTTATAGTTAGCTATAAAAGGCCCCGACATGACAAAATGTGAAACAATTTAAACGAGAAAACCACACTTGGCAACGGCCTGATTTGTGATAAAACTGTTAACGGAAAAGATATATGACAGACAGCAACCAACGACAACCACTGAATTACAACCGGGTTCCTGATTAAGGACAGGCACATAAAGAATGTGGCATGGTTAAACTAGTTTGTGTATGCTGGACCCTCCTCTAACATCAGAAAGTGATGTCTGAACAGAAGAAAACACTGTAATATCAGTTAAAAATGGCTGAACTCATCAGATTGATACACAAGAGCCACTTATATAAAAATAAAAGACACAAAGTTCAGAACTTATAGTACTCGCAGTTACTGAAAGTTAGTTCACTTTCTTCCAGTACGCTGTAAAACATTTGTTTCCTATACAGACTTACACATTTGCTTGAAGCGTGTTTTCAAAATGCCTCGTATCACCAAGTATCTTAGCTCACCATCACATATATAGATCAAAGGTAACCATCCATTTATCAAGATTTTCTTTAGCCTGAATCTTCTCTCCATTGGCGGATCTCGGGGGGGGGGGGCGTTGTTGGAAACTCCTTTTCGATTTTGTTTTTTTCATTTTCATTTTATTTACTTTTATTTTTTAAATTTTATTATCTCATGGTGTTCCGGGGTTGACCCCCCTTTTCAAAATGACTGGACCTGCTCTCTATTATTTTTACAGGAAAACCATTCAAACAATACTGGACTATCCTTTCAAGCGTTTTTTATTACTTTAACAAAAGATGTGTCAGATTTTGAAAAACTAATAGCATCTGTGTTGTTATAAAGTGAACACACCTTCTATAAAAATGCAATGTAATAAAACATCAAACAATATAGGACCACTGAGTAAAAATCCTAATCAAATATGTGACAAAAAAAGGGAATTGAAAATATATTATCAAAATGTATTACCAATCGCATGTATATCTGGGACCAATATTTAGATACATAATCGTAAATAATATTTTTTGTCCCAGATGATATTCATTAGAATTTTTATATTTAACAGCAGTTAAGCTCCCACAAACTTGTTTAACCCCGCCAAATTCTGTATCTGCCCTATCTGATTAAAATAGAGATCCTGTGTCCAAGCTTTGCTTACAAGGCAAGAGCTTGCACACATGATCTATATCTTAATCGGATTGGTATGTGTCTCGCATAGCAATTAAGCTACAAAAAACATCAAAATATATATGTAAAACAATCCAAACGAGAAAACTAACGGCCTGATTTATGTACAAAACAATAATCGAAAAACAAATACCGGTATGATATACAGCAATTCGACAACAACCGAATAACAGGCTCTTGACTTGGGACAGACACGTCGTTTGGTGTCTGGTGGAGCATGGTCTCATTGGTAATCGGACAACAGCTTCCTATTTTTATACTGTATAGATTGGTGTAGATAAAGATATATAATTAGTGGTAAACAGCTTGGTTATATAAGCTTAACAAAAGTTTGTCTTGCATAATAAAGTACTTTTTCAAATACTTGTAGAAATTGTCTGGAACTTTTTTTAGTGAGATTTGTAGAGATGTTTGCTGAAAAATCTTATTTACTTCAGAAAAAGAAAATAACTATCCTGCCAATCAGACAACATGCCAAAAATACCAGATTTACCAGAATAAAACTCATTTACAAGAATCACTTATTGTTGCCCATATATTTTTTTTTATATGAGGCAGACTTTACACTGAAGCCAAAGTCTGGTGACTATGTTAAACGAATCTATCCCATCGAATCTGAAATAAATATGAGATGCCTCATATCTCGACTTACATCTAGAAATTTACAGTGAAAGTAAGTTGATAACTAAACCTTTACGACAAAAGAGATGTGTTCCGCTTCCCAAATGTGAACTTTCCATTTCTATATAGCAACAATCCGGCAGAACCTACTGGTATGGAGTATATATCTCACTTGATACTATATTCCCGAGCTTGCATTTCCTATCATGATTTTCTTGATAGTTGTTTGCTGCTTGAAAGAAAGCATTTAAACCAAGGATTTGAAGTGGTAAAGTTGAAGTCATCCCTTCGAATATTTTACGAACCGGCGCCATTTACGACCAGATTGGTTGACCGTTATCTAATATCTGTTTCACAGGTGACGACGGATATGTTTCAATTGTCGTTACCGCACTCCAGGCCTGTATTCCTCTAATGTAACGTCACCGAATTAGACTTTTTAATCAAATTTGTACTTACATGTGTGGAGCAGGATCTGCCTTTCGTTCTGGAGAACACGCGACCGCCCCCTCCCCCGGTTTTTGGTGGGGTTCGTCTTGCTCAGTCTTTGGTTTTCTATGTTAACGTTGTCACACAATGCATTTTGAAGATAATTGTTTATCTTTTGGTAAATTTTCTTATTTTTTTTGCCATGGAATGTCAGTTTGTCTTCGATCTATGCGTTTGAATATACCTTTGGTATCAATCATTCGCTCTTTCATTTCACTCATTTTATTTTTTTTATTAACATTAATCTCAGACACAAAATCTTTATGACGGTCCAAATAACTTATTCAAATTTAGACAATTTAATTATACATATGTACCACAATTCGTATGAGGTCAAAATTAAGTACCGAGGCGGAACGACCGGTGGCAATGCGTTACTTTGGGACGAAATTATATTTGACATAAAAATGCATGCAGGAAATGAAGAAATAAATATTTTCACTAAATCTTATTGACGTCAATTCGGACAGTGACAGTGTTTCCTATTTTGTGACAATCTACGTGATTATGCCTATATAATATTTAAAAACAGAACTTTTCTCTCATTTCACTTTTATTTGCTGCGGAACAGGTAGCAACACAAGCGGAGTCATCGTCTGCATTTCTGAAAATGACTTTAGGCCCAAAACTTGCAATTTCTTGTACTAATAAACCAAATATCTTTATTTTTAATACATACAAATTGTTGATATACTTTGAATAATAAAAATATTCACACTGGTAATGCCCTGCTTAAACAAACACAATATTTGCACATTTTTCCCGTAGCGGATGAAAGCGTCTTTTGAAGTTAATCGGTCAACCAAACTGAGTTGAAAGTGAAACCCAAGTAAAAGTGAAACCTATCTTGAAATAACTTATATGCGGAGAATCATGTCACAGGATTTCAATATTATGGTTGTGCATTACTTAAAGCAATAATTTTTACTTTATTTTACGCATATTCTTTAAATGTAAACAAATCAAAGTGATAAACATGTGCTTTCTTCAAACTGTCAACACGATATTAAATGGAGCTATTTAAACTCTTTCCAGTCATTTGAAGAAAGTGAAATTAATTCTATAGTGTTACAATCAAGTTATCAATCAACTATTGTTCGTGAACATTTGCAGTTAAAAATGAGTTGTTGAAATAATTGTTGGTTACAGACCTGTAGAAAAGAAGTCTGAAAGATGGAAAAGACAGTAAAAATTTGGGATGAAGGCCCTACTTCTGACTACCAGATGGAATTGGTAAGAAACAGCTGAAATTATTTGACCTTTGTCTGGAGAAATTGTTCAAAGAATTCATAAAGCATTATTAGAGGGTCTTTTTTTTTAAGTTCTTATAGTGTGTGGGGTCCTTAATTTTATTAGTGTTGTGGAAAAGGGGGGGGGGTTGAACTTTTTTAATTAACGAGAAATATATATATCAGTTTCTTGCTGCTTTTGCCCAGTTAGAAATTGTCCCATGATAGGTTAATACAACTATAGTTTAATTATGTTCAAATCACCTTTTTTGGATTAGGTTGGTCTGTATCTGAGAAATTATGCTTGATGCATGGAATACAGAAAAAATCTAGAATGTCTTATTTTTTAAGTTTATATGCATCTCACTGACCATTAATTAGCAAACAAACATCAATCTTATAAAGTTTCTCGCCAAATGTTGTTGATCCAGAATGTCTTACCAGACAAGTTAGCAGTATTGCTGAAATATTTAGATTTCACTAATCAATGGTCACCTTTTTTTCTACAATTGTGAATAAATGGTGAAGTCTAGTATGCATTAATGAGACAGCAACCATCAGACAACACAGATTACCAAAACAAATCTAGATGTTTACTATTGGCCCATTACTAACAAAAAGATTTATTAATTCAGTTTACAATATTGTTAGGTTCTAGGTCCATTATCAAGAAAATCTTCGCAATGACTGAAAAAGGTATTAAAATTTAATTCCTCTTTTGTCTTTTATCTTGCAAAACTGTTCTAGATCTATGTTGTTAAAAAAAAAGGATAAACAAAGTCAAAGTACAAATTATATTTTTGCATTTAAGTCAAATACTCTATAAAACTAAGGTTTAATCCATGGAGAGGTTGGCCTCCCTTTCAGGATGGATACATTGATTGAAGAAAATGAAAAAGTTCTAAAGAAATATAAGCGTGTTGTAAACATGATGTATGAAACTTTCTCAGACATGTGACAGAGTTGTCAAGCCACAACTGGAGATTTGGAAATTTTCAGCTGGAGTTTGGGCCTCATAACTGGAGAAAGTTTCTTTTGTTTTAGCTCCACTGTATCCCTTCAACTTTTGTACATGTACCTCACAATACCTAATTTAAATGTTGAATTGTTAAGCTTTGTAAACTACATATATACATTTTGTACACATAGATTATCCCAAACTTCAAATGTTTTAAACAAGTTTCTTTCATCGTGTGTTTTTACACACACAAAAAATATTGAGAGTTTGATGGGGGAAAATGCAAAACTACATACATCATGTACATGCTAGATGTGTACATACAAATGTATGAAATTAGAAATGTAATAAGGCAAAGTAGAAGAAAGTCATTTTAACCTTCATGTACATACATTATTATGTGGTAAGATTTACTTTAAGCCAAGTTTAATAACTTTTGACCTCAAGCAGTTTTAGTGGATAAATTATTCTTGATTCTCATTCAGTAATCTTGAAACTGATATCAAAAACTATATTAAAAAGTTTAGATCAGAAAAGTTTACCATTTTCCAATGAAAGGATATTGTGAAAGAAATCAATTAAAGAAGTTTTAAAAATCATATATTCTTCAGAAGACAGAATATGCAGTAAAATAATATTTTAAATAACCTATTCATTGACACATGTAAATCACAATTTAGTCCGACGTTTAAAATGGTTTAATCCTCAGGTCTAAATACTTCTCATTTTAGAGGATTTAATTACACTACATATTTGTTTTGTTATAATGATTTAAGAAAATCCAATGGGTAAAGTCAAAATAAATGGTCCAAATTTTTTTTTTGCCAAATTTCAACATTGTTTTAGTGCATTTTCTTTTGTTGTATCTTGATACATATACATTAAAGTTAACAAATCCAAAAGGATATAAAAAGAATAAAGAAATAAAAGTTCTGAAACTTTATTGACATAAACCAATAAAACAAATTTAAATCAAGTATACCTTTTGGGAATATGATTTCAGACAAACACTATCAAATATTTATATTTTTTACCCCAATTGATTGCAGAGATCCAAACATTACTTTTGATGCAAAGATTAATAATCTCATCTTTCATTATCATTTTTTTATAGTTTTTGGCTATTTTTGTATCAATTCATTTAAAGTTGATTGAAAAGTTTTGATTAAAAATAATTCATCATTAGTTGATAAAAACTTCTCCATATTAAAATTAACCCTTTTCAAATTCACTGAGGACAAAAATTGATAGATAAATCTTTTAATAAAGAAGATATATCAGATAGAAAATACATCAAATTTCCCTGTTTTTGTTGCACTCCTGACATATTATACACCAAACTAAAATACAGAAACTAGAACAAAATAATCATGATTTTTTTAATTTGTAATCATTGCTGGTTTATAAAGACCTAAATCTGTCATTTGAATGTTATTTCTATTTTAAATGCATCTTATGCTCTTCAGATCATATTTAAATTGATTTTTCTGACACATTATTATAAAAATGAGGTTAAGTACCAAACTATGAACTAAATTCTATTAAATATTCAGCAGAATTGCTGTTTGACAACTTAAAAGAGATCTGCAATCTTCAAAGTTTTTCTGAACTAATATTTTTTTTAAATTATTACCTATATAAGGTACTTTATTTCTCCTATCTTGTTGCACTCCTGACATTCAATATATATCATATCAAACCAGTTATACATCATCAAAAAGCCCATGATTTCTATTTTAAGTGTATATACCTTTCAGATTTAACATTTTAATTTCATTTAAACAATATTTTTGAACTATATCATACATATCACTTATTGTATATATAAGTTCACGTCTCATCATATTTGGCTACATTTTTTAATGGCATCCATTGCAATGTTAAAATTGGCTGAATTTTGTGGCTTGATGTGTAGAATAATCCTGCAAAATATCTTTGGAAAATCGCAAGTATTAAAAAATTACGTTAAAAAGATGTCAGAATTGTCAGAGTGCAACACTTTTCTGGACATTTTGAAATTTTATTCTTTTTAAAGACACAGCAACTTGCAATTTGATGATATGTGTCATAGATTCTTATGTATATTACAACTATTATGTCTTAGTGATGAAGCTTGTCCATTGAACAGTTTTGATACAGATGTGTTTTGAAAAAGTTGTGCCATGTCAGAGTGCAACACAAAAATAGTATTACTAAGGAATAGAATGATTTTTGCTTAAATGAATCACACCTAAACATAAACAAAAGTTTATCCTGTGAAACAAATATGTCTTTTCTAGATAAATAGTTTATTTACCTGATTATTGATATAAATAATGTGTGAGCGTCTAGTAAATAAGTCCGCCCTATAAATGTCAGGAGTGCAACTTTGGAAGTTTAAAGACTCACACTAAAAAATACAAAAGCCAATATATGGTTCTGTTTTATTTTCAAAAGATACTATACTAGATACAAGATTGCACTCAAAGAGTAGCCTGATAGACAAGGAAATTTTCTTTAAGAACCATTTCTTTGATGTCAGGAGTGCAACAGTTTAAAATGACATTTTCTTGGACTTACATTTCAAGATAATCTCAGCTCCTAGTGACTTATTTGTATATAAACATGTTTTCTAACTATTTAGGTTACATGTATGAGTTATAATAAATTCTTAAATGTAAATTTCAAAGCAAGACTTTGATCCAAGAATCATTGTTTGTCACGACACAAGCAAAAATATTTGAATGATGAATTTTATATAAGTTTAGAATTTAGGAAGCTAATTGTTCATAAATTGTGTATTTCGATTAGGAAATAACCATATTTCAATTTAAAAGTTTTATAATGGTTTCATGTTATACTTATTAAATTATTATAACTATAATAACAAACAATTAATTTTGTTGAACTCCTGAAATGAATTTACCAAAAGAAGAAGTTGTGTACAGATTTAATAAATTTTAAATGAATGAAAGATGGCAAAGATAGTTGATGAAACTAAACTAACTTGAGAATAAAATCAGACAGACTAAGGGATCAAACACACCATCAAAGTCAACATCGACTATGACTTTGATGAGCAGAAAATTGAGAAAACTCTGAAAGAAGATCCACCTCAAGAACACTAGACAAATAAAACCAAAGAAAGAACAACAAAAACACAAAAAAAACCCCAAAACAATGTAAAACTAAATTACAAAGACTTAGACCTGAAGACAAAAACACAGATGGATAAAAATGAAAAAAACAGAGATTGGCAACAGAGAGAAGAAAAATTTACACAAGCCAAAAATTGCAAACCCACAGAAAATGTCCAGTCAAGAAGCAAAAGTACAGGTGCAGATACACTATCTACAGAAATCAGAAAGAGAAGACAAAGTATAAGGAAAATTCTTCCTGACCAACCCAACCTTGCCCTAAAACAATGGAATACATCATATCCACAGCTACACCAAGGTAGTTGTAAGAACTAATCAGTACTGATGGAAGTGTGCTAGAAATTGATGGGTGCTGAAGTGGAAACAAAGTTGAGAGACCCTTATTAGATCTGGAAACTTGAAAAGAAACTGGCAATTTCAAATAGAATAGAGGATACCTGAAAACTTAGACTTAAAACTAAGGGACTCTTTGAAAATGCCATTTTCTTTTATACATTTTTCAGATCTTTAAGGGGTTTTGTTTATACTTCAACATGTTCAAGACTCATCAAATTCTTGCACACAGCTACCATCAGTTCACATTAACTCTGACAACCACCTTGGCGTAGCTGTGAATATGATGTGCTCCATTGTTTTAGCCCAAGATTTGAGATGGTCTGGAAGATAATGTCTTATTCTTTGACTTCTCTTTCTCATTCTCTAGGTATTGAAGTGCATCTGTACTTTTGCTACTTGACTGGACAATTTTCTGCTGTTTTGCAACTTTTTTTAGCTTGTGTCAATTTTCTTCTTCTTCTGTTGTCAGTCTCTGTTTTGTTTTCATTTTCTCATGTGTTTTAATTCTGGTCTAAGTCTTTGAATTCTGTGTTACATTGTTTTGTTTTCTTTGTTCTTTCTTTGTTTATATTTGTTAAGTTTGTCCTTCAGATTTGGATTTTATTTCAGTGTTTTCTCAATTTTCTACTCCTTGAAGTTGTTGACTTTGATGGTGTGTTTGTATGCACTTAGCCTGTGAGGTTTTATTCTAAAGTTTAGTTTCACAACCATCTTTCCCATCTTTCATTCATTCAAAGGTTGGGTCTTAAAATTGAACTCAAATTGTGCAAAACAGCTTAATATGGTAAATTCATGTCAGGAGTGCAACAAAATTAATTGTTTGTTATAACAATTATAATAATTTAATAAGTATTACATGAAACCATTATAAAGCTTTTTAATTGAAACATTGTTATTTCCTAATCAAATGACAAAGTTTAAGACAATTAGCTTCCATAATTTGAAAAAATATGAAAATTTAGCATTCAAATATGTTTGCTTGTGACAAACAATAATTCTTGGATCAAAGTCCTGCTTTGAAATTTACCTTCAGAATTTATTATAACTCATACATGTAACCTAAATAGTTAGAAAACATGTTTAGATGCAAATAAGTCACTAGAAGCTGAGATTATCTTAAAATGTAGGTCCAAGAAAATGTCATTTTAAAACTGTTGCACTCCTGACATCAAAGAAATGGTTCTAAAAGAAAATTCTTGTCTTTCAGGCTACTCTTTGAGTGCTATTTTGTATCTAGTGTAGTATCTTTGAAAATCAAACAGAACCATATATTGGCTTTTGTATTTTTCAGTGTGAGTCTTTAAACTTCAAAGTTGCACTCCTGACACTTATATGGAGGCCTTATTTACTAGAATCTCACACATTATTTATATCAATAATCAGGTAAATGAACTATTTATTCTAGAAAGGACATATTTGTTTTACAGGATAAACTTTGTTTATGTTTAGGTGTGAGTCATTTAAGCAAAAATCATTCTATTCCTTAGTAATACTAATTTTGTGTTGCACTCCTGACATGGCACAACTTTTTTCAAAACACATCTGTGCCAAAATGGTTCAATGGAAAAGCTTCATTCTGAGCTGAAATCATCACCAAGATATATAAGTTGTAAAACAAATATGAATTTAAGGTATATTCCTCCATACAACAATTTGCTGTGTCTTGAAAAAAAAGTATTTTTTCAAAATGTCACAAAAAAGTGTTGCACTCCTGACAATTTTGACGTCTTTTTTAACGTTATTTTTTTAATACTTGAGATTTTCCAAAGATGTTTTGCAGGAATGTTCTACACATCAAGCCACATCATTTGAAATCAATTTATCAAATCAAATGATCAGCATGATTGATAAATATTGCTTTATATGCAAGGAACCATTTATTTTGACTTTGCCCCAATAGAAATATTAAGTATGGTTTTTTGACTTCCATAATCAAGAAATACATAATCCAAGTATTTGATGTGATGATAAATTGAATGACAGATTTAACCTACATTTACATACATGAGTTATAAAACTAAATTAAATGCACATGTACCCATTCATTAAGTGATCTGAAACAAATTATAACAGACTGGCCCTTTATAGCTTGCTGTTCGGTGTGAGCCAATGCTCCGTGTTGAAGGCCATACCTTGACCTATAATAGTTTACTTTTTATGAATTGTAACTTGGATGGAGAGTTGTCTCATTGGCACTCATTCCACATCTTCCTATATCTATTTCAATTTTAAGTAAATTTTATTTTTCTACTACTGTGCATGTACATGTTGTAGTTACATGTACATGGAGTTAGTGACTACAATTTAATAGCTCAACGTAAAAAAAAAATTGTGCACAAAAGTCTCAGTATTAATTTAAAAAAAATTATTATTTAAACAACAACCTTAGACAAACAATGTAATGTTAATATCAGGAGGTCACTGTATGGATACAACATTGAGCAGACATCTACATTGTATCAAGCAAGCTGTAAAATACTTATATCCCTGCTTTCATGATATTCATATATTCATGAATTAGGAAGAATATTCATGAATATTCATGAATATTCCAGTTTTATTCATGGGTTCTATTCCAGTGTCAAATTATTCATGAATAAGAAGCATGAATAAACTGGAATATACATGAATTCTTAATAACTGTATGAAGACAACCAAAAAGAATTGTTAAAATGCCTAAAGCTTACTATAATGAAGTTTTTTTCTTTCTAAAACTAATTTGGGGACAAAAGAAACCTTTTTTTGGGACATGAATAATCATGAATAAACTTGAATGTTTGGACTTAGAATTTTTCTAAGACATATAACATGAATAAGGATGAATAATGATGAATGAAATTTGGACTTAAAATATTTCTCGATTGTGTGACAAACATGAATAAGCATGAATAAAGCTGCATGATGATCACTCAGAATTATGTGTGACCAACTGCATTATAATACCGATGAAAAATGTAATTTGTTCTAGGATTTTGTTGTTTATTTGGAATTTTTTTTGGCTGAGGAAACATAATAATTAGATGTAAAAATCATGAATATATTATGTAACATGAAGCCCTTATGTTTGATTTTTTAATGACCCCACCCTAAACCTGCTGCTTCTAGAAATTAGAATGACAGATGTCTTCTTTCAGAAGAAAAATTGAAGTTTTACAATGTATTTAAATGCACTTGATTGATCAATTAATGAAAGTAAAGATGAAAAAAATAATTTTCAAAATATTTATATATTAAGTGTTTTCAGGTTAAAAATAATTAAAAGTAATATTCTGATATGCATTTGCATTCAATTTGTTTTATATTTTTTTCAGAAAAAAAAACAATAAATATATGGAATATATTGTGAAAAGGTGATAAAAAAGGGGAAGTAACTGAAACATTTTTGAAATTCACAAATTATTTATGACATAAAGCAAAGGTTATTGGTGTTAATTAACAATGTGTTTGACACCAAAGCTGTCAGGTGAAGCCCTGCACTAAATGAGTCACTTAATTCGACAGTTTACACAGCTAGCTGAACTTCCTGTTCATGGAAGAATTATGAATTTCAGTCTGACAGTATTTCAAAGTCCGAAAAATGCCGAGATTTTCGCGATAAAAATGACAGGGCGCCCGAGAAACGCCAACGGCTGTTTTGCCAGACAAGCTGGATCGTTTCTGATTTTCTACCTGTTGTCCGGCAAAACTTATCAGATCAATGATAGGCCAACGATCGACATCGTAAAACCTTGGTTTCTCAACTTATGTTAAATGTAAACAAGTCATGATCACATGGTTTTTTTGTAATTGTACTGAACAGTCTGATCCTACAAAATACCGTCCTAGATAATGCGGCCACTAGTTCATCAGCATGCACCCTGTGCCGATTAAATTAAAGTTGTTTTTTTCTTATTTTTAAAAGCTGGCCAGTAATAAATACTTTTATACGACACCCTTGATTTACCGTTACGGGGACGGATCAACTTCTGGCCGATATAATATGGGGCGAGATTGTGACCTCGACGTTAGCGTACTAGATAAAAACGTCATCAACATGTGATTACGCTGTTGCAGAAGATTGCAGAATCAAAATTATAGGAGATCCTATGAAGAAGTTTTCAGATAAGTGCATTAAAAATTTAATTTAACATGTGTATATAATGAGATTATAAAATATAATTTATTGAGGAACTATGATTTTTTTATGGTTTTTATTTGAGCAAATCAACATCAGGAAGTCTGAAAGCATAAACTGAAAATATTGTAATAAGTAATGAGTATTTGTATTGGCCATGTTTAATATCTTATATTTATTTATTTTTAATATAATATTTATTTTTAACAACATTGAATAATCTTGTTGTCACATAACAGGCATAACTGGTAGATATGTAAAAATTTAATTGAATTGTGTGAATTGTTATTTGGTGAAAACAATAAGTCTCTAGTTTTTTATCTTCAGGGGATAAAATGAGGGAGATGGTAATTAATTTGATCCCAAATGGCTTCCAATGTATACTGTATAAACATGCAATAATATTTCTATTGAATTTATTGCTTCATAACGTCTAGAACAATTGATTCTTTGTGGATTTTTTTTTTATACTTTTAGGGGTAAATGATTAAATGGAGCTGCCAATTTTGAAAGTAAATGGATTGCATGCAGATTCCAGTTACCTTTACTCAGCAATACTAGTTGGAAGTACAGAGACAGCAAATTTAATTACAGAAAGGAGAACTTCACATGTATCCTTTATATCTGACACACAATTTTAATACGACCTTATCGCTATTCCCGCTTGACCCGAGAATCTGTCCCACTTGAACTTTTGACGTCATACAACAATCACTTTTCCATTGTGGCGTCAGATATTTTCTATTATGACGTCAAAATTTTACGGGAACTTTTGTGATGTCCAGTAATGGTGGACAAATAGCGATAAGGTGTATTTGTAATACTGAATATTATAATATTTGAAACTGAACAGCGAGCATCATTAAGCCATGATGAACAATGTGTATTTAAATACAATATTAAGACAATGAAATGCTTGAAGGTGTTAGTGAACATGGGGAGGAGGGGTGGGTGTGGGTACCATTTTAATGGGTAATTTAACAATATAAGCAGCCATTAAAAATGGCAAACAAGTTTGCTAGTAGTACTAGTATCTAATTTTGATGGAAGTTTAAGGATCTGAAATTAAATACAAGTAAATTTTTTTTTTAAATGGGAACTTGACAGCCATTGAAATAAGATATTAAACATGGCCAATACAAATACTCATTACTTATTACAATACATCTTGCTGTAATAAATTAGTTAGTCAATGTAATTCATACCGCAATGTTTATATATATGTGACAGATTTGATACAACAAGGACAATCATCTACCTTATAATGAGGAATATGGATTTAAACTAATAAAAGAAAATATTTGCAAAAGAACAAATTTGTGCATTAAAAATAGATTTTACTCAAATTTTTTAATTCCTTATAGAATACATGCAAGACATTATTGGTCCTGAACTAAGGACATTCTCAGGATATTCACAGGATTATCCCAGGGCCAACTTAATGCAGGCAAATCTGTAAATCCTGACATCAGGATAATTTCCTAAGACCAGGACCTGATGAATCCTGAGCACAGGATTATCACGAGATTCTTTACTATGATATTTATGGTCTGGATGGTCTCTGGATATCCCTGGCATATCCTTGTTCCAATACCGTCCCATGTTTAACCCTATCTCAGGATATCTCAAGATTGCCTTGGGATTTTTCCCAAGATCATCCTGAGATATCCTAGGGATATCTTGTGATATCCTGACCCATTTTCGCAAGGGTCAGACACCGTCACCATCACCAGGGGCATCAAAGTGATTTTCTTAAAATGTCATTTAATATTTTAAATATTTTATATCAAGAATGCAAAAATAGCAAAATATATTTAGAACTGCATTATAAAGGTCAAATCCTGAATTCCTGCAAAAATAAAAGCTCGAGAAAGACCTTCTGCCCCTCATATTTGTATTCATGGTATTCTAAATTTATTTCTACATTCAATATTCAAGAACATCTATTTCGCATTCATGGTTATTCTAGAATATTCAAGGATATTTCACATTCATGGTTATTCTAAAATATTCAAGGATATTTCACATTCATGGTAATTCTAGAATATTCAAGGATATTTCACATTCATGGTTGTTCTAAAATATTAATGGATACTTCACATTCATGCTTATTCTAGAATATTCAACCATTCAATATTCATGGACATCTTATTTCACATTCAAGAATATCCTAGTCAGTATTCCACTACTCAATACTCATGGACATCCTTTTCACATTCAAGAATATTCTGTAGATAAATATTCATGTTAATTCTTGGTTATTCAGTTCATACAATATTCATGTATATTCAAGGTGCCATTTAACATTCATGAATATTCATGAATATTCATTGCATTGTAACCTTGAATATCATGAATATTCATGAATACCATTCATGAATGGTCTAGAATTATTCTGAATATTCATGAATAATTCCAGTTCATGAAAGCAGGATATTGTCCTCAATACATCACATATGAGAGTATATTTCTTACAAGTACAATGCACTTCATACAACCATAAGCTGTGTTTTCTTGGAATTATTTTTGGTGGGGCCTTTGATGACTACTTTGTTTTTCTAATTTTTTCATGTCATTTTTAATAGTATTGAAAATTAATCGGTTTAACCATTTTTAATTAAAAAAAATAATACCAACTCTGTGGAATGAATATTGACTTTTTGCTATTTTTTTCAAAATAAAAACGGTTGTTGACTAATTTTTAACAATGAAAGGGGTTCCAGAGAAGGTTACTCTATTTAACATTTTTTTTTTCAGAATCCATATGACAGTTTTATGAGAAAGCACTTGGAGCACTATGGCTACTATTCAGGTAATTCAAACACTCAATAACCTACCGGACTCTGTTCTATTGAAATATTTATCTTTGCTATATTTTATTGATAAGTTATACTTTAATTTATAACATGTAGTGAAGTGTTTAATGTTAAATATGAAGGCTTGAAGATTGTTGTTTATGGACTTTCTTGCATGTAGGTACTGGTATAAAAACCGTAAATGACAAAATTCAAATACATTTTGTACTGTTATTTTGTTTGAAGTTTTTATAGCAAGATTGATTTATAGAAGAGATACAATGACAAAGGACTAAAGAATTGGAATGCCTACCAAACTGAATACAAAAGCAAAGATTGATTTCTTCTCATTGAATCGCCATATATATGTACAAGATAATTTTGACCTGTTGAAACCCTTCAAGTGATATGAATACCACGATTCACCATGTTTTGTGTAAAACGTAAAAAAAAACAAAACTAGCAAATATTGAGTATTAGGTATTGCCTTTATGTTAAAACATGTAAGAAGAATGAAATAAAAAAAAAAAGAAACAGATATCATCATTCAGTCTGACATGTCTAAACCTTGTCTTCATATTTGTTGACTAATCATGCTAATGAAATATATATATTTTTAAATATTGATAGCTGCTCAATTCATTTCTGAAGCATATTTCAATACTATTCTTGTGACTTTTTTTGTTTAAAATATTATATATGAACATCCTTGAACATGTTGTATTGTGATAATTCTGTAGCCTAATATATTGTTTTAAGAATTCTTTTTTCGTTGTTGTTTTTTTTTTAGAATTAAGATGATTTCTGATGTAACTTTTTATTTATTTTACATATTTTTAAAGTTCATTGACTATTTTAAGTATTTATCAGGAAAACAGAAACTTTCTCAATGTTGCAGATTTTTGTAAATTTAAAAATAATATTGTTACTGTAACTTATTCATGTTATTAGTATAATACTATAAAACTCAGACCTGTCCTCTTTTTAAGATTTCATAGCACCAATTTAAGTGAAATCATGAATTAGCCTGAAATGCTAATGGGGAAAAGTGACAAACTGTTGTATTATTAGAATTTTTTTTTTCAAATATAACATTTGTTATCACAAAGTTTGACAAAGTTAATAAAATGGTACAAAGCTAAGGTAAGTAGAAAGGACAAGATGGTTAATTACAGACAAGAATGTAGCAGACTAGCAGCAGTGGTAAGATAGTTGCCAGTGTCAGAAATGCTGAATCATTAGCATAATTAGAGAACTGAAGAAAAAAGATAGTGACGCCAGACACTTTTTGCAACAGTTTTTTGTACTTATGTTTCTTTGCCTTTATATGTCATGTATCACATTTTCAAGTTACAAAATTTTACAATGTAAGATAGCCGTAACAGTTTTTTTTCAAACTTGAAATGCATAAGTTTAAAACAAAAACTAAATGTTTTTTTAATGGTATTTTGATATTTCTTTTAGGAATAACATTCTTTCCTTATTATTCAGTGATTATAAGGTTAGACTTTGTTTTGCCTGTACCTTGTGAAACTTTTATTATGCCAATCAAGTATTTTAATACATGACATACATGTATAATATTATTATATACATGTACCACTTAATTATAAGTTCTGAAGATCTGATTTTGATCAACTGCTTCCAGTTTAGCATAATCCATTTTCATGCCTTAAACATGTACTTCTATTTTGCCCGCTATAGAGAGTGTCCATTGATGAGGTTGCACATAGACCTAGGTCATGTAGGTGAGCGACACAAGCTCTTTAGAGCCTCTATTTTTGGTTTGTAATTGTGTGATAAGCAGTGAAAGATAAATATCTGACTAAAGACAATATTTCAAATCATGTAACCATAAAGTTTCTCCGCATATTAATACTTGGGTTTCAATTTTTTTTTAGAGAAAAAGGTGCAGTTTATAAAAGACTAATTTCAACTTATGATTAACTATTTGAATTATTAATCAGAGTTTATTGATTAATTGATACAGGTTACCATTGTATTATATTTTGTTTTATTCTGTCATCTTGTTAAACATGCCACTATCTTGTTGTTTACCATTACAAGTATATTTCGACTTGAAGTGGAATTCTTTAACTGCACACAGCAGATTATTATATTTATGATTATTTAGAAAATTTACTGTTGACTTGCATCGATTAGATTCACAACAAAGAGAATGGTTGAATTATTGGGAATAAAAACATCTAGTGAATAAGAATAATGTGCACTGTATGAGTCTTGAACCTTACTGAGTTGTTTTAATGAGAAAAAGATCGTTTTTTTGACATTAACAAGTTATTGTCTGAACAAATTAAAACTTAAACAAAGGATTTGAATTATCTTTTAAACCTCAAGATTAGTCAGTGGTCAACCTTAGAAATAACATGATTAATGCAGCCTCTCTTTCTTTTTGGAAAGAGTATCTCATTTCTCAACATTATGACCCTGTTAAGCTGGAATACCTGTTCAAATTTTTGTGGCATTGTATTTCAAAAGAAGATTGTTGCATTCTTTAAGACCCAATATGAGTTTTTCTGTAACTGATTAGATTAAAATTATGGCTCTGACTGACTAGATGTTTTCATATGACATTTACAGTTGAGAAATGTAGGTTTTTTTACATGTATGATATTAAACAAAGAAAAATGTCAGTTTCTTGAGATGGTTTTAAACAAGTAGACTTCCACTTCATTTTGGTCTTCCATGAATAAAATACTGAAATCAGACTGATTAGGTCAATTCTAATACACACTATAAAACAATAAGTGTCATGTGTTAATGCAATATTCTAACATGCTCTCTTTCTTCACTTTCTAAACAAACCCATATTCTAATTCAAATTAAACATGGGGAACATGTCCTTGACGTCCTAATTGAATTCACAGGGCCAGTTGTATCTTTAATGATTTTGGAAATCTAAATGGACACTTTTGTCGGAGATTCTTGTCATTAATTTCAATCCTTAAACATGTAAATATAAAAATAAGAAGATGTGGTATAATTGCCAATGAGACAAATCTTCACTAGAGACCAAATGACATATAGAAGTATAGGTCACCGTATGGTATTCAACATTGAGCAAAACCCATACAGCATAGTCCGCTATAAAAGGCCCTAAAATGACAAATGTAAACAATTCAAACGAGACAACTAATGGCCTGATTTATGTACAAAATAATGAATGAAAAACGCATATGATATACAGCAACAAACAACAACCACTGAATTACAGGCTCCTGACAGTTTATCTGTATTTGTTCTCTTAAATTGTGAAACACTCTTTTATTCAGAACATTTTTGCTTCATGAAATCAAAAGAACTGCCTCTCAAAGGTGTCTTATAGGTCTGAGTTTTTTCTATTGGAATTGAAATAATTTGTTCATGTCCTGCTCTTTGATCATTTCAGAATGGGTAAGCATTACATTTGATATTTTTACATATATTTTCCCCATATAAATGCTTACCCATGTTAAAATGAACATAGAGAATGACATGAAAGATCAATTCTTAATTGATTTTAAGGAGTAAGTACTTAACCAGCCTTGGCATAACTTTACAGCTTACATGTACATGTACCATATTCAATTATGAAAGTTTTTGTTGATCATCTTTCTTGCAATTCATTAATGTTTTATAGATATACAAACAGAGTGTATGACATGTCATTAGTATCACTTGTTTTATTGAATGGTCATTGATATATGGATTTTTTAATTTTTTAAACTTTGCTTTACAGTATTTGAATGCCTGCTGAACAAAAATAAAAGTAATTTTCAAAGCAGCGGAGCATAGAAGTTTTGTTTTTCATTTAAAAGGAATCCAATGATTTATATATGACAGTGCAAATGAATTATAACTGCACTTTTGGTGGGGTTCGTGTTGCTTAGTCTTTAGTTTTCTATGTTGTGTCTTCTGTACTATTATTTATCTGTTTGTCTTTTTATTTTTAGCCATGGCGTTGTCAGTTTATTTTCAATCTATGAGTTTGACTGTCCCTCTGGTATCTTTCGTCCCTCTTTTCTAAAGTCTGGCTTCATTGAATTTGTTTTATTTTGAAATAATTTTTTTTCTTACTACTTGTACATTTCATATTCCTAGATATCACTCTTAGAAAAATAGTAATTTCACTTAATGTTTGATTTCAACTTACTATGAATTTTATAATTTTCTGAACTATGTTTTAATCAATTTGTTATATTTGAAATACATGTAATACAAACAAATACAAATAGCTAGTATAGAAGAAGTAAATTATAAATTATTGTTTCAAATATTGATACCATTGAATTTTAAACACATATGTAAATATTTATCTGTTTGATAATGGACATGTTTATAGTTTAACCTTTTGTAGTCTTATTCAAATTAGAACACGTAGGTATTTAAATCACACTTATCTCTCTTTGCTTGGCATTTGGTTCTAAGGAAACCGATACAAAATGAGGAATTATTGATAAAATTCATTGAGGGATTCCAAATAAGTAGTGCTGAATATTCTTTGAAATTTTTGATAAGTCTTAAATTTTCCTTTGAACATTCCATTGTACCTTTTGTTTTAAGTTTGACTTGGAATATTCTGTTTAAGTAAATGATTTCTTGTAATTGTTACCATAGCAATTAAAGCAAAACAAATTCAGCGAACAATTTTTTTTTTTACTTTACATTTCATCAATTTTATCTTTCAAGTGAGATTTTTTAAGCTTGATGGAAAACAAGCAGTCTTAAATTTTACAGGAATTTATAATTTATTTGCATCCTATAATACACAGAGGATTAAATGTGTGTTTCTATAGAATGACCATTTCATTAAGAATAAGCACACTTAAAACCATTCTTTGTCTGGTTTAAAGATCAACTTTATATCATACACCTTTATAAATAAGGACATCATCTCTGTTGATGATCCTTTTGAAAATTGTCAACTTTCCATAAATTACAAATAGAAAGAAATAGATTTAATTGCACAAGTAAGTTACTCAACAACAAAAATGATGAAAGTAATGATCGTTTGAAGAAAAGGTCCTGGTAATCTCTAAACAGGTTTGGCCTTTTTGTTTTGTTTTGTATTTAGATGACCTCTCCATTTAACCATGTTTTATATTATTAAAAATCTAATGATTGGATGTAATGCTTTTTCTATTTTTTATATTAAAAATCTACAGACCTGAGTCTGATTTGCATAACCTGAAATTGTTTCGAGTTAATTGACAAATCATTGATTAACATCTTGGGATGCTTTTTGAATGCTTCCTGTAAATCACTAAAGAGATCATGTAATCTCCTGCATAAATATTGATTATGTTGACACTTAGTATATAAAATGCATCCTAAATAGGAAAAAATTACTTGATACCATGACAATGTGTGCAATTATTATAATTCTGTAAAAATCTGTTATTCAGATGATGATTGTCATAGGGTCTAGGATATTTTGTGATTTTTATGGAAAATCAGGTAAAATATTATTTCTTTGCTTTCATTAATCATTTTCAATTTTTGTTTAATACCAGTCTTTGTAAGAATCAGGCAATCTAGAAGAATTTTAAAACATCCTATTTTGAAGTTACCCTCATCCTGAGTTAGAAATGGTGGTTCTTTTGTTTGTGTGTGTCTGGTAATTTGAGAAATCTCTAGATAAATTTTGGTTAGAATGATAGCAAATTATGGAGTTAGCTCCCCTTAATTGTTAATTTCTAGTGCATTTCAACTAAATTATATCTTGAGATACCACAACAGGTAATGGAAACGAATGTTATATTTGTACATCATTATACGTTTTGAACGTAGATTAATTTAAACTTGAGCAGGTTTTAGTTAATCATGTTTTCACCACTGCCTGATTCTTAGGAGATTGGCACTTAAAATTGATACCAAGTGGTAGTATGATGTTTTAAATCTGCACATTATTTATAGTCAGATTGAACAATACAGGGTAAATAGTTTGACAGCAGCTCTATGATTTCTGAAAAAAATCAAGGTACCATCAAGTAAACTTTGTAAACTTTGTAATCTAGTATCATAATATGAACTTGACAACACAGGGAACAAGAATGTGAACAAATAATCTGTGATGTACTTAACTTTAATTGCTGGATGTTCTTCCATAACTAGCATATTTGAACAAAGAGTGTGAGATGAAATGGATAAGCTTTAAGTTAATGAAAACCAAGACAATTGTCAATCTGGGCTATGCAGTTTTTTTTGTCCCCCGCGTAATGCGTTGCAGGGGACATGGAAATACCGGGCGTCCGTCTGTCTGTCCGTCCGTCCAGTCTTGTTTGCGATCTCACAGGTACAATTCTTGCCAGTCAGATTTTTTATAAGACTAATACTATAGGTTAATATCAGCAATATCTTGGACAAGTTCTATAATGTGGCCAATCGATTTTTTTAAGAGTAATGCCCTTGGAAATATTAAATTTATGGAAATTGGCCTTGTTAGCGCTCTCACAGGTACAATTCTTGCCAGATATTTATAAGAATTATACTATAGGTTAATATCAGCAATATCTCGGACAAGTTCTATAATAGTGGCAGCTGACTTTTTTAAAAGTGTTATGCCCCTTGGAAATATTAAATTTATGGAAAATGGCCTCATTAATGCTGTCACGGGTACATTTTTTGCCAGATTTTTATAGAACTTATACTATAGGTTAATATCAGCAATATCTCAGACAAGTTCTATAATGGTGGCCGATCGATCTTTTAAAAGAGTTATGCCCCTTGGAAATATTAAATTTATGGAAAATGACCTTATTTGCGCTACAAAAAAAGTGTTTTATTTAGTTATTGCCCTTGTACCTTGGATAGATAAAATATGTGCAACGTGGGGTACATTGGAACTCTGTTCTTTTATTAAAGTGTGTTTTACTTTCATGACATGTGGTCTTTGTTAGGCAAAGGAGTAGTGTTCAGTGAAGACAGCTTTAACCCCATCACATTTCATGCCTGTACCAAGTCCTACTATCTGTACCATGTGTTGTTTGTTTTAGTTTGTACGTCTATTTGATCAGAGGAGATGGTTGTTGGTGGTTTTGTGTTTTAGTACTGTCAAATTTTTTTGGTAATTCCTGTTTTTTTTTCAGTGCAAAAGTATACAGCTCTTACGAAACGTGGCATAGCTGTCATAAAAATTTTGAGCATGATTATCATACTCAGACTCAGAAATCAACCAATCAAAAATACTGCATGGGGTGTTTCAAGCTCAAATTTTGTACTATGAATACCAAGTAAAAGTTTTATGACCAAGGGCCCTGGTGTTTTAATCTTAGACTAGTAAGTTGTCCCACTACAGTGAGTTAAGGATGGCATCTAATAATTGTAATATGTAAATTGTACCACAACACTCTGTTGATTACGATATTAATCACCCAAGATATAGTTATATTTTCATTTCAACATTTAATTATCAAGATATCTTTCAGTTACAATTGTTTTTGTGTTGTTACTTCATATCGATATATCCCTCACATCCCAAGTTTAGTGCATGATTTTTGTGACGGACAAATAATAGAGCCCAAGAAACTATATATAATGTTTTAATAAGTAGTAGAAAAGAAAGTTTTTTTTATCTGTCAGAGACCTAGAAGTTTTACACATTTGCAAGAATACTTTGACTTAAATTGTGAAAGTATACACACCTGTGTTCAAACACACCTGTGTTCAATTTGAAAATTTTTGAGGATTTGGGATTTAACAAAGATTAATTTATCATGTTGTTTACTTTTTTTATCAGTAAACCATGTCAACAAAGTTTAGAATTGACTTTTTGAATTCAAATGTTTGGTTTTGATGAGTCTCTATCACACTTTCTGAAATCATTGTATGGATTGAACTTCACCAATCTTATTTAGATTCTTGTCATATCTTAACAATATTTATTGAAAGATTTTATTTGGTTATTTCATATGATAATGTATAAAATTAATTTTGTTTTTTGCAACTATGCTGCAAATATTATGCAAAGGGAAATAACCCTAACTGCCCTGTGCATACTTTAGCATAGAGGTTTTACATAGAGAAGAAATGAACAAAACACTGAAGCTTTCTGTATTGGACACTGTCTCTTCAAAAATTATGTTTGTTCTAGCTGTCCTTTACAACATATAAAAACACAACATAAAATTTACTAATTTTACATTTTGAGAAGTTTGTACACATAAAACTCATCCAGTTTATATAAAACTAGAATGAAACTTTACATGATTAATTTCATAATGTAGTTATGCATTGTTTAGTATTGTGCCAGTCAGCAAATACTTTTTTTTTATTACTCCGTGCTTTTTTAAATAAGGTATGAGAAGAAAAAGCGAGACATTAGTCATTTTAAAATTATGCACAATGTTTTTTACTTTGGGTGATTTAGAACTTGAAAAATAGTTTAAACAACTGTCTTTTGTTGAAAATTGTCAATAAACCTCAATAATTCTTTGTGTTTTGTGTGCTTTCAATGGTTATCCTACATCTGTTTTATTATTGATATATCTTTTTTTCTATTTGACTATTTGATTACCCTGGGAATATAGCAGCTCCCACATTAATTTTATACTTTACACTTCATTGACTTTGATTCAGTCTAATGTCCAAGTTCAGATCCCAGATACATAGTTGTCAACTCTCCCATTTTACTCAGAAGCAAGCCAACATGACATTTTTGTTAATTTCAGGAATCTCCCCATCAATGCCTTTCTCCTGTGCTATATAAATTTGTCATTCTGCCCTGCATTTGGAATGTTTCTTTGTTTACTATTCACACAAACTTTTCAAAATATATTTCTTCATGGTTATTTCTCTATCATTTTGAAAATATTACAAAGGAGGAACTTCCTTTCATTGTCTTGTTAGAGATGGAAGCAAAAAGAATGGAGAAAAAGAAACTGTTCAAATGCTTTCTATTTTGTAAGGACAAGTTGGGCAATTTCAGTCATTTCAGGTAGGGTATATGATGTATATAAAATAAGCAGCTCATCATGTAAATGCAGAACTCTTTTAAGAACAGATGAAGGGTCATGTACGACAATATTATATTATTTAAAAAAAATCCAAAATCAGATAAAGAAAGAAATTTGATATAATTAGAGCTGAAACAATGTTTTCTTTTTTATTATAAAACATTATTTGCAATTTGCTGTTTGACCTTTATTTGATAAATTGTAGTTATAACCCCACTTAACTGAAAGGAGACTTATTAAGGATTTGTAAATTCTTTTCACTAAGAGTAAGATAGGCCTTCATTTTTTATCATATCGTACTCAGATTAGGATGAAGGTTTCCCTTAATGAAAAAAAACCTCTGAGGAAATCGATAAGCAGAATCTTAAATGGGGCAATTTCTTTTGGAGGGGGACTTAATTATATGGAATATGTGAGTTTTTTCACTTGAAGTTTTTTCATAAAATGAGTTTATTATAGTTTTAAAGGCGTTGGGCAAAGAAGTCATTACAAAGGCTTAAATTTATTTGTTTCATTCAAATATTGTTCTGGTAATGCAAAAAGGTAATTTTTGAAACTAAAAATTATTTGCTTTACAAAAATATTTCCTTTTTAGCTAACCTGGCCCTATGAAACCACTGATGGGAAAAATTGAAATTGATTTATGAAATGGATACTTAATTTTTCCTCTAGAGAAGAACAGTTAAAGGAAACAAATTACAAGAAAATGTTATGGATGGCTATTTCTTTTCTTTAATTAAAAAGAATCTTTTTTATTTAAATTTTGATTAAGATTCCTTTAATCAATAGATGTTACAGATTAGAATGTTACAAACATGTGCAAATAAAGGAAATGTGTACCTCCTTTACAAATTATGCACCCACTTAAAACAATCTATTTTCCTATAAAAACTGTTATCGATACATTTTATTTTTGTACCTATAATCTTTTCTATTAAATGTTTCCAGGAGATTGGACAAATTGGATAATATTGGTTTTCATTTAAACAGCTCATTTCTGAAGTGTTAAACAGGTTTATAATACAGCTTATGATCAATTAAGCCTTGAGGGAGATCCAATGATGATAACCTGTGTTCGGTTGTCTACATTTTACAATACTCCTATACTATTTTCAAACATATATTGCATTTATCTTGCAGTTTTTGTATTGGCATGTTCCCATTGAAATATGAATTAATTCAATAAACATGATAAATGGCTCAGCGTGAAGTAATGTCCTTACAAATAAATGTTTTTTAAGGTCCAATGTCTCAATTTGTATGTGTCTAAATTGGTTCTATTGATAATTAACAAAACTATTATGATTTAATCAATGTAAGAGCCTTATTTTGAATTGATGTGAGGTGTGCTATTTAAAAAGACTTTGTCATATTTGTTTCAATGACATATTTTGTTGAACAGGATTAAATTTTAGGCTGAATAAGTCTTTCATATGACAGTAGATTTTGGAGTTGTTATACTAGAAATGTTTTGTATCGGTTAAAATATATTTAATACTCTTAATTTGACAAGATGTGATTAATTTGTGTAAAAAAGTAGTAAATTTGTGAATTTTTTTCATCTATTTTTATTGTGTAGAATTATTGAAATATATCAATACGCATAAATGAAACATACAACTGAAAAAAGGTGAAAATTAATTGAACTTTTCTTGACATTCATTAACATCCATTGATTATGTGTGATTGATTTTTCTAATGATTGTGGTTGCGTGCCATCGTTATGCCGTGATGTCAATACCAACACTTCAATAAGTGGCCGATCAGACTAATATTGAAGTTGTGTACTTGACTGTACCTTTATTGTATGGATAGACAAAATACTGACATGTTTAGAAAATCAGATTGTCCGAGAGATTGATTTTTTAAGTCATCATAACATTTTTATATAACGAGGATTAATTCATTTGTCAGTAACTGTGGAATTTGTTAAATGTTTTATTTGTAAACTGAATACCTTTTTTGTAGTGGATCTCGATATTGCATGTTAGGATTTAGAAAGTTCATAAAACTTCAATAAATGTTGCATGTTTAATATGCTTCACAGAGGTTTAACATTTTTCTTTATGTACAGTGTGTTTAAAAAGAGATATACACATAGATAGCAAATAATTCAATTCTGACATAAAATTTGTATATTACTGATGCAAGCACCGTAAATTCAAGGATTTGCTTTTTCCAATTCATTTAAAAAAGGATAATATTTGTGTTTTGGATGTAGCAGTATATTGCATTGAAATCTTCATGCATCCAATGGGACGACCCAGAGTGCCAGAGACACCGTTAATCAGTGTTGAACATGAGAATCCTTGGGAAGTTAATCTGTCCTTTCGATCTGTCAGTATTGCACCTTGTAATGGTAAGGTTATATTTTAAATCAGATGTAAATTATTTTTTCTCCTATTTATCTGTTAAAATTCTATATAGAGAATAGAAATGACTTTGAGGAATACATTTATGTATACGTTCTTTTCAAGGTTACACGATTTAAGCTGTTTTGAAATCAAATAAGTAGACTAGAAAATTTTCTGACAAAACAGCACTGTTGTAGTTGAAGGTAAACAACAGATTTGGTTATGTTATTTAAGTAGAAATGAAAATATAACACAAATATTAATGTCTTTAAACATTGATCACAGTTAATAGGTGTGAGAAAATTGGACTTAAACAAAATTTTTGTTGTTTTTTGTTTCTTTCTTTTTCAAAAAATGGACAAATGACCTGTTGGATTATCCTGATTATGAGTTTTCATTAAAAATGGTTGTGAAAAATCCTTAACGCCCATAGTAACAACTATTAGAAATGATTCCAGTATAGTTAAACAAACTTTTTGGTATACATTTAGCAGATTATTTCATTCTTTTATTTTTTTTTACCTAAAGACTATTCCATGAATGGATTAAAAAAAATACATTTCAAGAAAGCAATATTATCCTTTATTTTATTTTTATGTCAATCTCACATGGTGTTTTGATTAAGGACAATAATGGCGACGTTGTCCATTATAACTATAAAGAAAAAAAAACCAGTTTTCCACTTTAGGAAGTTTCTAAATACATGTAATATTTACATTTGGTTTAACATTGTTCTTCCTATTACTTAGAAAGGGAGGGGGAGCTGTTAACACTGACAGTCCATCTATAATACTCTTTTTATCAGATTTATAGAAAATTTTTTCCCTGGTGGTCCTTGAAGAAAATCTGCTGGTCCTCACTATTATTCCTATTTCAAGATACCAAAATTGCAACGGTCCTTGCAAAATTTTGGTGGTCAAAACCTTCGGACCACCACTTTTCGAGAACTCTGTTAAAGTATTTATATATCTTGAATATTTTATGGCATTGATTCTACAGCATCAATTTTAGATTTTTATTTTATTGTTAAAATAGTTGCATAGGTAATCTAACTGTCACAACTTTCTAACCTCTTTGTTAAATACTTTGTCTGATTTTATGAAATTTGATGAGGTGTTCACTGTTGTCCAAACTAAAGAATTCTGTTGTGGTTCTAATGGGTCATTAAAAGAATTGGAGACTAAGTAATTGAAAATAGGTTTATTATTAAAGGACTGGAAGATAGTGTCTCCAGTCACAAATTTCAAATCTTTCAATGTTTTGTTGACAGATTTGTTATTTAAAAGAGAATTAAACTTCCTTCTGGAGGTTTCTTCTGATTAAGAAAACTGCTTCAGTGGTCTTATTGTAGCAAACTATCAGCAAGCATGGCAGGTAGTGTATTTGAACCCTGACTGGATCAAACTTAAAGAATTTAGAATTGATATTTGCTGCCTTCCTACCATACAGATGGCATATACTTGTAAAAACAAAGAGTTTTTGGCTTGGAGTGATGTCTTTCTGTGGACTGATACCTTGTGAGCTAATATAGATAAGAAGATGTGGTATGAGTGCCAATGAGACAACTCTCCAAGCATGTTAAAAACCTAACTCAGCATGTCAACCTAGTATGTTAATATCTCCTTAACATATTATAATCCTGATTATACTTTTACTCTGCTGGACAATCAAACGGTCAACTTTCTTCAGACTAATCAGGTGTCTTGATGGCTGAGTGGTCTATATAATTATCTACAATACTTACTAACCTGTCAACACTAAGATGTGGCAATGTGGTTAAAATCCTATCTTAATTGACTAGGATTGCTAGTTTTCCTGTCAAAGGTGGGTGGTTCCTGTTTACTTGGGGTTCCTCCAACAATAAAAACTAGCCGACATGATATAGCCATGAGTGTTAAACACCAAAAATAAGTCAATCAGATTAACCTGTTTCTTTACACAAGTTTTGAGCCACATAATATAAAAATAAGGTACGATTGCCAATGAGACAACTATCCACCCAAGATCAAATGAATTGGATGTAAGCAATTATAGGCAACCGTACGTCTTTCAACAATGAGAAAATACATTCCGTACAGTCGGCTATTAAAGGCCATGACATGAAAAATATGAAACAATTCAATTGAGAAAACTAACGGCCTAATTTATAAATCTTTCTCAGGAACTTCAGTTTGATTTAGTAATATTAGTTGAAGAGATATCTGTTTATTGATAGTAATTTTGTTTTTAAGACCAGAAAATGGTATGAGACACAATCGGTGAAATAATGATTTCTACGAGAAGTCACTAGAATGTTTATCATTCTGATAAAAATTACCTGTATTATTTTGTATCTCTTTAAGAATTAACCTTGAATTAGTTCCGGAAATTAGTTGAAAAGAAACTTAGCAATGAAAGTTTTGTTGTTATAAACAGTCTTTGATGAAATATAATACAATTATCGATTCACCTGTTAGGTCTTAAAGTTTTATGATTTTTGCACATGCATGCGTTATCTGACAGATTGTACATTTTACTGTCAATAAGATTGGATATGAATGGTCTTAAGATTTTATGATATCTTGACATGTATTTCTGAATTAATAAAGTTTGTATGGTAATCAGACAAGATAATTGGAAAAGTTATATGATTGTGGGACATGCTTTTCGTAAGGTGTAAATTGTGGAATGTAGATTCACACCAAAAGACCACCAGGGTTTACTTTTTTTTGTGTAATATAAGAGTATGTTTTTATTCATATGAAAACAAGCAATATTGGTCCAGATCACATTATTTAAACTTTTTTTTAATTGTTATTAGTATTTCAACATTTTTATTTGTATAAATGGACTTAAGTTTTTGCAAGTCAACATTGCACTTTTATACTGACATCAGCAATTGCAGGTGAGACACAGTATTCCATGGAACTCTCAAATTTTTATTAGTTACAGGAAAACTAAATTTGGTATATGGGATCCTTGCAAGGCCTACATCTTTGTCAGACAAGGTTCCCTTGACCCTGACGTGACCTCATTTCACAGAAAAGTGATCAAGGTTAAGTTTGCATGAACAAATCCATATCTCAAATACTATAAACAATATGTCAACCAGTATTAATGGAACAATTGTAAGATTTGCATGTGTCTAGCTGGGTTTATCTGACCTTGACCTCATTTTTATAGTTCATTGGTCAACATTAAGTTTTTGTGTTTTGATCTGTTTTTGATATACTATAATAACATTAAGGGTACCAATTTTTCTGCACCAGATGCGCATTTCAACAATAAATGTCTCTTCATATAAGCAATAGGTAAACTATATTTGGTGTATGGAATGATTGTAAGATATACATGTCTGTCTGGCATTAAGTTTTTGTAGTTATGTCTGTTTTTCGTATACTATAGGCAATTTGGTGTATGGAATGATTGTAAAGAGTACATTGTAATCTTGCAGGATTCATCTCATCAAGTCTATGAAAAAAGGCACTGCCCTGGACATTAATACTTAGTCCATTTTGTGCGAATAAAGATAGCCATGATTTTCATATAATCAAAGATTCATTTAAGATCTTATTAGCTGCTGTGGCTTTTGAGGGTGTAAAAAGACTAAGTGATATGTTTGACATGTATAATAACCAATTACACCTAAATTTAAACAGTTGTAAACATATTTTCTTGTAAAGGTTCAGATAAAATATAATTTTATTATTTTTGTTATGTATTTAAACCTGTATTGCTCAGTTAACACAGCATCCTTTTGTTGACTTTCAACCTTCAATAAGTTTTAGTTTGACTTGAGCATATTTTGTCTCACCTGTAGTGGAGGCAAGCAGTTTCCTGTGTATTCAGCATAGACAATATTGTAAAAGTTTGTGATAAGGTCACACTCAAGACATGTCTCTATGTTTATACTAGTAATATTTTTGGGTTTTAGCAAAACCTGATACTTAAATAGCTCTTCTTTACATGTAAATTGAAATAAAATTACCAGTACATGTAATTGAAAATTGCCTAACACAAGTAGATGTTTGCTTGAAATAATTAGGTTTTTTTTTGCTTTCAAAAAGTCTGCAGTGCTTTGTTAGACATAAATATGGTATTCTAAATAGGTATACAAATGTAATGTTGTTTGTAAAAGGGATTGAAGAGTTTATGTTGAGAAACACTAAGAAAGGATTATTTAGAAAAATGTAAAGTTAATTAAAATTCCATGGTTGTATTAGATTTGTTTATCAAACTAGTTGATGAGTTATATAATATTTCTATTTATAAAGGAAATTTGAATATTCTATGATTGAACACAAATAAGTAATTTGAAATAAAGAAAATGAATGTGTTGTCTAAATTGGCTTTTACAAGATGAAGAAGTATAAAAACTACCTATTCAGGTAGAATTCTATGTAGTTTACAAGACTGCATTCAGTGCATTGATTATATGATAATTAATTTTATGTGATTAACAAAGAGTTTTATATGTAAACTTGACAAATAAGAAATTAAAAGAAAAAAGATAAAAATAAAAATAAAAAAATCATTTATTTTTGCACAAAAAATGCTGGCATTGGCGGATTGTAATTTTGCTTAGCAATGATCTATAGGGGACCATGATAATATTGATAAGATTATAAGGAGTGATTTGGTACTATTTAAATACCAATATTCTACTATTTGTCCTTTAAATGATATTTATCAAATTAAATTCAATAAAGTACTGACAACCCATTTATTTTGTATATTTGTAGTACAACTTAATTTGATTAAAACTTGAAAATGCCTGTCATTTAAATTTTTATGTCATTCTTATGAAAGTACACCGGTGTTGAACTGCGTTTTAGAAGTTTGCACTTCACTCATATGTCTGTATTGTTAAAGGTGCAGATATATATGCAATGGGATTAACCCATATATTGTCATTCATGTTTCTTAAGACATGTAAATTTTGTTCCTTTTACAATTTGAACAGAACATTGCAACAATCTGTTAGATCAGCAGGGCCCAGAGTTCTCGAATTTTTCTCCCCACTGGTCCTTGAAGAAAATCAGCTGGTTCTCACTATTATTTCTATTGCAAAATACCAAAATTGTGTCGGTCATTTGCAAAATTTTGGTGGTCAAAACCTTCGCCACCACTTTTCGAGAACTCTGGGAGGCAAACTACTGTTTATTTCTATTTGTCATTTACATTTTGGCAGTATAATTAGGTCTATTAAACTAAATAACAACAATAGTGTGCGAGTAGAAATTTTACAAATACATGTGCTGTTTGAACTTTATTTTTCTAAAATTTTGAAATTTGAATTGAAAGCTATAAGTTGTGTCAAATTTCAGGCAGGAATAAAAGATTATCGCCCTGATAGACCCCCCAACTGTTCAGCAAGATGACGACGCTGAACTAGACTCAGGTATCAAAAGAGTTTGACTGAAGTGTGGTTAGTCTGGCCAGTTCTTGTAGAATTTTGTTTGAAATGTATATTCTTTTGAATTGATATTATAACATTTTTCAATGCTGATTTATTACTTGTAAGCATGCTCATTTTGTCATCTTGGGTATGATTACTCAATTGTTTTGATAGAATATGCTAGATACTGTTTGTAGATGCTAGAATGTATTGCATTGCAGTTATGTGAAAACTGAAAAATGTTGTAAAATATGTGAGTAAATGTGCTGATTTACTAATTTTTTGTGTTAAACAAGAGAAAGAAATAATGAAATATTAAAATCAGGACAAGTGTTTGAAGAATTAAAAATCTTTTTATTTTATTTTACAATTCTGCAAAATAAAGAATAAAATGTTAATTAAATTCTATATGTCAGTGAAAACAACAAATATCATTGAGTATATTGAAAAAAAATTAACAATTAATTGATATCACCTCTTTGAAAAGTCATTTGACGTTGTAATCTTGATTTATATATAAGTTTTATGCTGATTTTTAGTTTTTTTTAAATCCTGCTTCAGAGGATAGCTTTGAAAGATTTTAATTTTTTTGAAAACATTTCAATACTTCATTTTATTGAAAAGCAATATTAAAACATTTTCAGTGTTCTGAATGCTCTGTTTTACTGGACAATTTAAACAAAAATACTAACAGCATGATCTTCATATTTACATACCAGTTTTCACATAAAGGATATGCTTTTTACAGATGAATTCTATAAAGAGGACTTTAAAGGGAGGAAAAAGAAACATTACCATTTGGTAAAATTACTTGAACCCTTCCATTATCGTTTTGTGATCTGATATAAGTTTGTGGCCAAAGGGAAGTAATTCTGGAGTCTTGTGTGTCTTTTTCTGCAGTATATATGAATAGAATAGATATTTTGACATTTAATTGCACCATCTCTGTTTTATTTTTCTACTCTAGTGAAACTTTTCATTTTATTCCTCATCTTCTCTGTTTGAAAATTGTTATTATCCTGTCAGCATTTTTATTTTCAAAACCCTACTAAAAGAAATTTACATTAAAATTGTAAATAGAAAACAAAAATTTGTATAAAAGCTTCTTTTCCATTTCACATAATTTTTTAATAATAAACATATTTTGCTGATTATGAAAAGAAACTTTGTTACTACACTTGTATTATGAAAAATCATGTATAATAAATATATTTCTCTTTCAGGTATGTATAAGAAAGATTTCATACAGATGTATTAAAGGAGACGTGACATGATTTTTTTTTTTTTTTTTATTAAATTAATAAATAATAGTCTTAAAACATGTTTTGTACAATTTTACTGGTCAAAACCTGATCAATCGGCATTTTCTGGTCAAAGAATCTAGCGCTTGTCATAATAAATGATTTTTAATTATATATCGATCACGTGATCGTGCTTACGTCAGTGGTTACAAGCTGGGAAAAACCGCTTTCTGCATTTTTTATTTAAATAAAACTACTTATCATGATTGAAAATATAAATTTGAATTATTGATGATCAAATTGTTCTTGTTTCCTCTGTTACGATAATGTTATAATTATGTGTGTGCCAGAAGCAGGAAAAAACGATAGTAAAGGTCAAATTAGGCGTTCATAAAGGGTACATTTTTTTTTTTGGGTTACATAGGGACTTTTAATAGGTATAAATTATCACCAAAAGTTATGCTTATATTTTTTTTTTTTTTTTTGGTTGGAAACCATACATCACACAAAGGATTTGTATAGTGAAAATCCTTTATCACATTATTTCTGCATTAGGATATTCAATTAACAATTTTATTACTTTCCCCTTTTATGTAAACAATTCAATTCAATATTTTATTTACGTTTCACCATTTGTTTAAATTACACAATACAAAACATTTATTGGAGGCTGTTGTTTTAGTAATTAAGTTTTGACACCTATAGCATACTTGACAAGGTGAAAGGAAAGAAGGCACCTGTAGTGTGATTTAGTCACGTGTTATGTTATTTACCTTTTAAAACCATACATTTTAAGAAAACTATCTTTATGTTGAAATGATTAATATAGTTATACTACACTTCTAAAGTATGCTATTCCATCAAGACCCTTATAAATCTAACTTCAAATTAACAAAGTAAATTCAAATTCACTTATTTCCACTCCTCTCGCCTAAATATCATTTAGCAATCAATTTGTTGATTGCTACTTGCAAAACGCTGGAGTCCAGGAAAATATTCGCAACACATAATGTTCTTTTCAAAATATTTCTTCTAAAAGGGTCATTTGAATAAATTTTAGATTTTCAATCGGACTGAGCAGGAAAATGTTTTCATGTAACATACTTCAGTCTTCGAGAACATGATTTGTGTATAATACTATAAACTGTACTTGGCTTTGATCTAGCTAACAGTATGATTTGTGCGCTGTCTGTATTGCTTTAACGTAAGTGGTTTCTCTACTGCACCGATCTTTTGAGTTAGACTGGTTTTATAGTTCTTATATACTGCTGTAAGACCACTGTCACACGTTTTTTTTTTTTTTTTTTTTTTGGGGTGTAGACACTCACAAACATGTACCACCGACACATTTTGAATGTGTCTGTCTCAAATCAGGAACATATAGATCAGTGGTTGTCGTTGGTTCATGTCTGTCAATTTTTTCATGGATATTATTTTATTATAAATAAGTTAGTTTTCTCGTTAAAATTGTTTCAAATTTTCATGTTGAGAACTTTTATAGTCGAATATGCGGTATGGGGTTTTCTCATTGTTGGAGGCCGTACGGTTAACGACACGTTCTTCATTTATTATAAAGTTTCCATTTTGAAAAGAAATGTTTTCATCATCTGAATCTTTACCAACTAAATAGTTGTCAATAATTATATTCGATGTTCAATATAAGAATGTAAAAGACTTATGATTCACATTCATGTATCATTTCCTTGGTTGCTTTTATGCTTTTGCCTAACAATTTCTTATGAAGTTATACACTTGCAAGCATACAGGAATATTACTTTTCCATCTCAATTAAGAAGTCAAGTAAAAATTGCATCTGTTATAAACCTTTTACATCTGCATATTCTTAAAAGCAACAGATATAAGATCTATATACAGGTTGTCTATTAGTTATCAACACTGGTTAGGGTATTTAATTGGTGGTGCATAGGGTATTGTATAGTCGTACTACAGGTATTCATTAAACATATGATCAGATAGTTGTACCTGTATTACTTTAACAATAATATATTCCAATCTCACCTGTGCCCTCGGCAAAACCAACATCCAGGTTGTACACAAAGAGCTTATGAAGTAATATTGCGTTATAGCTATGTCTTATCAATCCCCATGTGGCGTGACACCTGAAGCTTGCAACTTCAAACGAGACCTGAAATTGCGAAACTCAATCACCTGTACCGTACACCTGTGTCCTATGATGAACTCATGGCATGGCACCCGAGAACTCAACTATTGATTCCTTATGAAAGTGGGCGGAAAGAAGTGTAGTTTGGGCTTGGGAAAGAAGTGGAGTTTGGGCTTGTTTAAAAGTCCCATCTTTACACCATCTAAGTCTGCGTGTCGTTCGAAAAACAGAAAATATCATGTGAATATTCTTTTAATTATATTGTTGAATCCATCGGCATCACACATAATCATTGTTTATCACTGTCATGCGTTTTGTTGGATAATAATCGAAACTAAATTTGTGCTGTACCCATATGTTAATATGAATGAATGTAACCACTGACGTAGTAGCCTCGTTCTGAATGACTTCCGGGATGGAAATATGCATATTTGACAGGTCGATAAATCGTTGCATTAAAATCTCATTAAAATACATATTTTACCAAATATTTGACACTTATATTGCTATCGATATATTTTTGGGAAAGTTAAATATAAATAAACATTTTGAAACACAAATTGAAAATCGTTTCATGTCTCCTTTAATTTACAATACTGGTACTGTAACATGATTTTCCTCTCCTTTAAGAGAATATATTATTTTAGGAATTGTAATAACCATTAATGTTTTTCAGGTCGTAACCAAGGTTTCCGTCACAATTTTTCATCCTATGCAGAATGGGAAAAGACATACGGGTATAACATAAGTAGTGACAGCGGTAGTGAAAGTGATAATGATGATTCAGACTCAGAAAGCAAGAAAAATGGAGGTAAAAATTCAATTCCATTTTATTCTGTCATTTCACAAATTTTGAAAAAGTTATTGTCAGGCTATTTTTGTTGACCGCCTGACCAACTTCAGTTTTGAGATGATTGCTCTTGAAACTTCTATATTGTTGTATTCTATTATCCTAGATCTGACAAGGGCTTTATGGAGAAGGATTTAGTTATAGAGACATTTATACCAGTCAAAGATCCATTGTTGAAGAAATTTCCTTCAGGGAATTTCATCTATACTGTTAGATGTTTCAGCCACTTAGACCTTTTACATTCTTTCAGTTCCTATCTACTTGGTAGGTTTTTCCCAACATAATAACCAAATGTTATCTATTGTTCCTGTCCTTACAAATCATTCAAATTGGTCAATTTCAAAGAGGGTTTATTTATGCATAAAAAATCTTTACTTATAAAAAAACAAGATTGATTTTTTAATTTTGTTTACTACCATTGTCATTTTACATAATATGCTGTAAACTATAAATTAATCTATTCACCTTTAATATTAAAATAACTCATGAAAATGACAAGTTTAAGAGATAAAAGGCTTGAATAATGAGATTTTTACATTTATGTCAGGCAGGTCTGTATATTTTGATATTTATATAGTGAAGAAACTAAGTAAGGAACAATAACAGAATCATTTTATCTGCTAATGTTTTCAAAACTTTTGGATGTTTTTCTCACATTTATGAATTCTGCAGTTCTGATTGAATATTCTGCAGTTCTGATTGAATATTCTGGTGACCTTTACATTCAAGTTGAGGAGGATTTATTTAAAATAGTATGTGACACAGAATGATTGAATACTACAGTGGTACTAAACAACCTTGGCTACCCATGAGTGTCTTACTCGGTTGGTATAATGATGCAGAATAATATTATTGTTTTCTCAGGAATAGATAACCATAAAGATTTCTACTCTATTAAACTGTAAAGTTGTGCTTAACCTTTATAGAATTTTAAATAGATAACCATAAAGATTTCTACTCTATTAAACTGTAAAGTTGTGCTTAACCTTTATAGAATTTTAGAGAAATGTAGTTTAATTAAACAAACCAAAACAAAGATCACTATCAAATTAAGTTCTTGACAAAATGTTAATAGTAAAATAAAAAATAAAAATTATAATGATCACATACACCAGTTGTAAAACTCAGACAACTTTATGTTTTTTGAATTATTTCCCTTTGGTTGGAGCATAGTTGATTTTATAAAGTTTGTTAACTTAAGGAGAGGTATATCAGGTTATGCATCAAAAGGATATTATGCATTTACCCTCAGTGCAAAACCACAGAATCCCGCTTAAAAAAAAATTCAGGAGCGAAAGTGTTTAAGTGATAGTTTTTAGATGTTTGTATAAGACACATGACTGAAATTTCACTAAGCCTTTCACCTAGGTAATGTAAAAGAATTTTTTGTAGACATTTTGGGATTTTTTGAATAGGTTGTAATTTTCTTATCATTTTGATGTCAATATGTTTGTTTCCTATGCTTTTGAAATTGGTTGTCCTTGGCTTAGGTTATATATACATTCATGTAAAATGAAAAAAAAGAAAATTTTGGCCAGAGAGAATTACAAATTCCCTTATGATAATTTGACAGTTTCTATTCTTTTTAGAATTTAGTTTCAGTATATTTAATATTAAGAAATTTCAACTGATGTTTTAAGGCCCTGCATCACAAAAAGGAGGGTGGGTCAGGTGGTATCTTCTTTGCCTGTCTTTCTTTTCATCCACTTGGTAAATAGTTTGTGTGGCTTACATTTGACAATGGTTATAAGATCTTTTATGGCCTCGCTGACTTAGGTCGGGCCATATAGTTTTACCCTTGTCCATCGTTCCGTCATTCAAGTTTACATTTTGGTTCCGCTCTGCTGATATTTGCCGAAATTACGGGCTTTGGACTATGTAAATGTCATGAAAATAACAGTTATACAGACTTGAATGCCCTTGTCTGTCATTCTGTCATTCTGTCATTCTGCAATGAATAGTTATATGGACTTTTTTTCTAAACGCCTTCCCATATTGAGCTGATTTTTTAGTATAATGAGTAACAGATCGAGTTTACATTTTGGTCCGCTCTTCTGATTTTTGCCAAAATTACTGGCTTTGGACTTTGAAAATTTCATGAAAATAACAGTTATACAGACTTTTTTCTAAACACCATCACATATTGAGCTGATTTTTAGGATGAGTTACAAATTGAGTGTACTTTTGGTTCTGCTCTACTGATTTTTGCTGAAATTACAGGCTTTTGACTTTGAAAATTTCCACTCCTAAAAATGGCTTCAAGCTTTTTTTGCGAGCGGGCATTAGTGTCATTCCGACACATCTAGTTTCTTCAAATATTTACAAATTACTTTACATATTGTTGAACTTGCAGTTTTTTATGAATTTTGCATATTTGTTACATCATTTTATAGGTAACTCCTATACTTTTTAGACCAGAAACTTTTTCGTAAAATGTCTGAATACCTTGGAGGTGGGTATCTTATTACTTTAAATAGGCTTATTTCTTAAAAACTGTGCATACAAACATATGAGTTACATGGTTAAATTTTGAAGACCATATATATCTTAAAGACAGAAAATATATAAGAAATCATGGTTTGACTTCAAACCTGTCTTGTCAATGTAATGTTTATTGGCTTTCATGCTTCAGTTTAGGTGGAAAAAGATCTTGAATTTATTATTTAAAATTTATAATGCAAATTTTAAATAAGAACTTTATTTATGCTCTACTAAATTTCTGCAGTTGTTAGTTATAGTTTAAAGGGATTGAAAAGAATTACCTACAGTACATGTATATGGATATTTGCACTTTGGACTGAATATTAATTTAATGAGACTTCAAGAGGTCTACAATTTCAGTCTGTATTTTATCAGAGCTCTGATCTACATTGTCTAACAGCTTTGTAACAGGTTTATTATTCAACCCTTTTAAAAAGTAACAACTGTGAACAATAGAAAAGAATTAGAACATACCATTACAGATTTGTAAAGCCAATATTACTATACTGACCATACAATTTGTTTATGACTACAGCCCTGTTAAATGAGCATAACGTTTGCCCTAAAAAGTATGTAAAAATATCAAAATGTGATTTTGGTTCCACTTATATGCCCTTGTTGCCAGGCTTTACCAGTATCTAGATACTAAAATACTTTAAATTTGACCCAAACTAAAGATTTGTCATATGCAAATAGGATTTGAAATTTTTGTTTAGCTCTCAAGATTTATGCTTCTGATAAGTTATTCACTGGAGATTGGTCAATTCTGTGGCCATATTTTATACAGTAAATAAGGAATAGGATTAAAACTTTCCATGTTAGAGAAACCCTCTTGACACATGGTCAGATCCTCATATGTACATATGTTGATTTATGTACCACTCTACAATGCAATGAGTTTTTCCACATCATTGTCAGTCATGTTCCTTTGAAGTGACACATTTTCACCATGCTCAGAGATATTTCAAACTAGGATGTAATTCACTTTACGAAAGAAAGTTATAACATATACGTAGCCATTCTTACCCTTTCAGGTGTCCATCTCTTTAGTTATTATATGGCTAGATTTAATAAATCTGATGATTGCTGAAAACATTTATGAAGTGTTGATTTGATGTTATATACCGGTAGTTTTGTTTCCAATAAAGTATACTTAAGTTGAACTCGCATCACATCTGCTCAAATTTTTGTTGCTTCTCAATTGAATATATCAATGAACATAACTGCGTCCTTGAGGATAATAATCATTGATGTTTGTATGAATACTGATATTTCCAGAAGATGATATATTTGGAAGATTTAGAAATATAAATCCTCAATCGGATAAAGAGCTGGATGACGGTAGAGTACTGTTTTAGTATGTAGTAAAGTAGTTGTTTCTTGGATGGTAATTTTCTTTGATTGTGGTATAATGGTTTTAGATATTGTAGATATGATAAAATGGTAGATCAAGCATGTCTGTATTGAAATTAAAAAAAGATAGCAAGGCACAAAAAAATCTAAATTATTGAGTATTTTTAAAGCAATGGGAAAATGTTTTATGATAATGAGCATTCATTCAGATTTCTTTATTCTGATGGGTTTGTTTTCAAATTTACACTAATGAAACTAAAAGGTCTAAAATTAGTAGATTTTGAAGGAATGGTGACAATTGCTCCTTTGGAGAATCATATAATACCAATCTGTTGATCAGAAGTATGGTACAGTTGTGCCTTGGTACACATTAGATACTTTAAAAAAGTCAAAACTACAGAAAATTAATGGTGAAAAGTACAACCACTAAATATCAAAGGAAAATAAAGCTAAAATGTAAAAAAACAAACCAATAAAGCTTTAAGGTGGAAAATTACCCAATATTGAACATATTTATCACTTTGTAGACTGAAATAAAACGAATAATGCACCACTTATTAACAAGAAGGAGAATTTACATTTCATACACTTCACAACTCAATTACATTACAAGCTTCAAAGAAAAGGATGACCAACAGGTCATTCTAGTGCTTGTCCATGAATAGTATTTGTCCTCGATCTGTTGATATAGAAGATATAAGTAATAAAAAACAAACAACCAGGTATAAGTAATGTAGGCACTTCAAACATTCCAGTTGACAAGTGTAATAGCAACACTGTTTTACGATGTATTACATTGACTAATCTCTACAGTTTAAATAGATATGTTTATCCAGTGGGGTATTCCTGTGTTTATATAGTATGTTTACCTTAGTAAGGGATTGTTAGCTCTCATCAAACTAGGATCTTAAAGAATGAGATAGTCTCTTGTTTTGTTTTCTGATTATAATTGGATCTATATTGAAGTTTAACACAGTAAAAACCTCTCTTCCTATATATTTGTACAAACATATTTCAGTAAGAACTAGATTGTCACTGATTGTGAAGTTGTTTTTTTAAAGAAAACTGATGTCAAATTTGAAGTCCATCAAGTTTTTACATGACCTTTGGTTGTTTTCATCAATACATTATATCATTTTGTTTTGTTTATACATAATGCAGAGGTATTTATTTATGCCTTTAATACATCAGGTCAATTGTAACAGTCATCTGTCTTTATTTGGAAAGGTATAAACCAAGCAAAGTAGTTTGATCTAGCTTGGAGTGTCAGTTGCATTCTTGGACAATTTTAGAACTATTAGTTTAATTTAGTATAAGCAAAGAGCAAGTTTGACTAAGAACTGAAAATAATCAATGACCTTTAACACTAGTACTCTCATACTCATCAAAGTACCATTTACCCATTGAGGTGCCATAAAAGTACACAGTCACTTAAATTGGTTTTGTGTTTCATTATGAAGATAATATCTGTGCTAATGAAATATTTAAATAAAATGATATTTTGTTATTGCAATTTTTATGGGGAAAAGTAATTATATTCTTTCACTGGAATAATTTTAAAAGTCAAATATAGCTTCTATCTTTGTAATGTTTCCTATGAATAATTATAATTCAAATGATCAATTGTCTAATAGCAAACCATTGTTAAATTTTAAAATTGATGATTTGTTGTTCAATTGCCTTTTGCAAAAATAATTCAAAATATCAAATACATTTTTGTAGTCCTTTTGTCTTGGTTAATAAATACACAACTGTGAAATTATTGACAAACTCCTCATTTCATACAATATATTTAAATACAATGTATCCGTTACTTAATTAGAAATTTAAAAGGTTTTAGGTTTGGGCATGTTGATCCGTTTTTAGTAGGTTCAGTCATTTGAAACTAGATCTACCCTTTTAAATACCAACCGTCCACATGATCAATGCTTTCACTTTGATGAAGTTGATTCGTATTCAAATAGGATAATATTCCATAATATGTATCATTCAGAATGTTTAAAATGGAACTATTTATTTTGGTGATGTGAATATATTATTGGAATCTATGGATCTGTTTTCATTTGAAAGTGTTCAGTACAAATCAGTGTTCAGAGATCAGAGATCTAGTCAGTGTGGAAAAAGTTAAATGCATTTTATTGAAGTTAGAATATCTTATTTCGGAGTTTTTCAATATTTAAGAAAAGGAAATTAAAAAGAAGTATTTTGATATCCTGTTATGTAATTTATTGGAACTTATTCTTGAGGTTTAATGGATTAGGTAAACTATGTTTTATAACTAAAAGGCAATTGAAGTTATCAATAATTTCATTAATATTTTATAAGTCGTTGATTACAAATTAATAGACGATTAAGTTTGTTTTCAAGAGTTGTTTACAGACTGCATTTATAATGCAAGCAAAATGCTTAAAGATTAAATTCTGGAGTAATATCTTGCATTGATTAGTTACTTTACATGAAATGTACATTAAAGACATAAAGATTAAACACCAGACATTTTGGATATATAAATTGGATTAAAAGTTTTGTTGGATAAATACGTTTCGATAGTGCAAAACATGGAAATATTTTGTTAAAATGTGTAGGCTGTAATGTACAAAGAATTGAGATACATACATTTTCTATTAATATTTATGAGAATTAAATTATGATGCAAAATAGAATAAGATTAAAGCTACCATTGAAAGTGAAACGAAGAAAAGAAGGAAAATAAAATTTATGTTAGGAGTATACTGACATTTCGTTGAATTACTAATATAAGACATAAAAGGACAATGAATAACAGCATTGAGGACATATTTAACATGACTGGGAGAGGGGATCAGCTAACCAGGTTGCCTGGGATAGATATTCAGCTGAGTGATGGGGAGAATTCATCAGATGATGAAGACGACCGCCTCCTAATGTTTCCTTGGTCATCTTTTGTTAATTCAGACATATTGTCTTTGGACTTTTTCAAAAATGCAGGTAATGTAATGATAGTATTAAAAATTATTTATTCCTTGTCATAAGTATGGCTTGTAATATTATAATTTACATTTGACTGACCATAGTTATGCATGTATGAACCTCTGAATCTTATGTAGTTTTGAATCTAAGTAATACATTAAAAGGGATAATAGTAATTGCTTAAAATAAGGCACGGTACAACAATCCACATCAACCACCAACATCGGACTCCTAAAACAGACATACAAAGACAACAACAAACAACACATGGAATAAATAGCCTGACTTGGTACAGGCACAAAATGTGATGTACATTTCTCAGAAACCCAAATTGATATATATTGCTATTTCACTACTGCATTCCTCTTATAAAATACAACATTGATCTAAGCACTTGATTCACTGGACCTACATTTCATGATACAGTGACTATGATGATTTTTCATATTTAGGTGGATATACCAGGATCTCTTGATATTTGTCAATTATATTTGAAATTCAGAGTGCATGTCTAGTAATCTTATTACTAAGTCCTAAGTCAAGTTATCAAGACCAAGAGTTGGAACAATCCAGTGTTCGTGGTTCTGCTTCTTTTGTTAATCAGCAAAGGAAAATTCCATCATGCTGATGCTGTGTCATCAAGTGCAGGTGCTGTACAGTAACAAAGTGTGATCAAGAAAAAAACCAGGAAATTGAAAAAATCTATGTACAAGTTAAAATGCGGTTGGTGCAGGTTAAAAACATGGATGCTATTTTACAGCATCACTGTGTTCCTGGTCTCATGATGGAAGTTTGATCAGAGGTTTTACTTAAAGGTGTCTGAGTCAGTGTCTGTAATGATGTTTCCTGGAAAGCTGGTTCCAGTCTCTGATTGTTCTTGGATAGAAGCTGTGTTCATATTCAGAGGTGTTGCACTGTGGTTGCATGATATTGGCTGAGTGACTATGTCATATTTTTCGGTCATTAACAAGATAATATTTTGGAATTTCGATGGGTACTTGGTTTACCCCCAACTTGGTTTTATGGTCTGTTGTTCTGTCCAGTATTATTTGTGATTCCTGTGATCTTTATATATCTTTTGTTTATGTTTCATTTGACTTATTCAGTGTCCAATGTTTCTGTAACAATTTGGTTTCTTTAACATGTATTTTACATGTGAATGTCAGACTGGTTAATTATTGACTTCATTTCCATTAGACATGCATCTCGTGATTGAACAGCTTATTTGTTTATTTTTGGGGTAAAGATTCCATGAAATGCAATTAAAACCCTTATGTCACCTGCTTGATAGGTATATCTTCCATGCCTCATCTCTACCTCTGGGAGCAAGAACGACATAGTGCAGTGGGATGTACTTTCTTAAGAACCTAGTCCATATCCATTTCAATCAATTTATAAGGGCCCACTGACTAAAATAAATTGAGGTTGGTACACAACTTATTCCCATAGCAACACTTCAAACATGATTTATACAAAATTCCTAAAGCCTACTGTTGTCAATTGCTTGCTATAAAAATTAAGCTACAAGCTTAGTCCTAAAGTTTTGCAAATTTATAGAACTTAAGTTTTGGACATGTTTAGTATGATAAAATCTATATTTGCACCATTCTTATGCAATTACTTGTGTAAACTGAAATATAAGATGATCTGAAAAGATAGTTATATTGACTATAAAAAAGTTTCTCTACGTTTTATAGTATACAAAACATGTATTATATATTCAGGTTTCTAAATTTAAATCCAATGCATTTCAAAAGGAGACTCAGCTACCAAGATACTGATCAGATTGCTTGATATTTATAGATTATCATTGATCATCTCAACGAGATTGATTTTCTCGCTTGAGCCGGACGGAAAGCGAGAAATGCAATCGAGTTGAGATGACCAATGATAATCTGTTTATCGCTATTTTACCTATGACGACGTTGTCACTTTCATGTCAATTTCATTAGCAACGCCACGTGCCTGCATAGTTTCTAGCGATAATTTTCCATCTCAAGCGAGTAGCATGATATGAAAATTATCACAAAAAGATCAAAGGAAAATGCACAAAATAGCGATAAAATACAGTTATTGTACAAATGTAAATACGATAAAAACATACATCAGTTTACTGAATTCTATGTGTGATAAATATCATTTTAATCCTAGGGTAGTTGTTTTTGGATTAGTTTTTATGGAGATGCATGATTTGATAGTTAGCCATGGTGTTGCTGTCAGGTCATATGGTCCATTTGTTATTTAAATGCACATTATACGGAGCTGGTCATTATTATAGTGCTCTAAATGATTAAAATCCACTTCTTGTTATTTGACACATAACTTTTTGGGGTTGTTGAATGTTTAACATTTCTGCTTAAGATAATATATTTACTGTATATCAAAGATAACCCAATACCTTGTACAGAAACTAAGCAATTTGTTAGAGTGTTTCTTTAGAAAGTTGACTTCCTCTACAGTAAAATGCCTGATATTTGTTAGAAATGTGTCTGCATGGGTGCATGTCCCTAAATAAACTCTGTATATAAACATGATATACTTGTATAAGTAAATACTGTCTGTAAAACTAGATTTGCCTTTTTTAATTGTTCATATTTTATCCATTGATTTGGAAGTTGGTGAGGCATTTCAATAAGCATGGCTGTTTCACCTGATGAATGTAGATTTGATATAAAGACTTAAATTCCATGATGGACACTATTTCAGCAAAATAATTTGCTCTACAAAAAAAAATACTTGGTTAAACAGCTTTTTTTGCATGAAATCAGAAAGCACCTGTTATATTCTAATAAGATTTTCACCTGTTTAGATCAAAGAATATTTGAGTGGGGTTATATAATGACCACAGCTTATTAAGATATTTATTTTTAAGTAGGAATTAACAGGTCAGACATTGTGTTCTATTGTTCTTTGTTTAATAGGCTTTATAGGTTTTTAAGGTCATGACAGATTGTTGTATCTATATATTAAATAGTATTTAATATTAAGATCCGTCAATGTTTTGATCAGAGAAAGTGTCAAATTGTTTATTTAATTTTATCTTTAAAGTTAACAATTTCAATTTTTAGCCCATTGCTTATTTGTTTTCAAACACACCACATTGAGACGAGAGGGTTAGTTTTTGGATGAAAAATTGTCTTTTTATGGTTCATAGATGAACCTGTGCTTTATCTTCTTTTATGGTAATTTCAAATATGATTGTAACTTCTTATGATCTTTTGGTTTCTTACTTTAGCCAAATTCTTCCCTCATTTATAAACTAGTGGCCAAAAGATATTGCACATGACGAGATCATTTTATTATTTACACTAATATGTCATTAAACATGTTAAATGTAATTGGATATTCTGCATTTATCATGCTTTACTATAATATAAGGTTAAATTGCTGAAACACTCAGCTCCTACATTATAGAAATTGCTATCATTTTGCATTAACCATAATATCTTAGGGTAAATTAGATACTCCCAATGGGGCTAATGCCTTACTAGATGTATCTAATACATAATCTTTTGGCATTATAAATCAAAATAACAATCTCAAAGTACTTATAGGAGATAAATGGTAAATGGTACTGTTCAATTCATGCAAATGATTATGCCTTTAGCTATATGAAAATAGGTAGTATAAAATCTGTCATTACTAGCAACTTGACAATAAAAAATAGTCTTAAAAAGATGGGTTTGGGTGGGTGGTGGGGGAAGGGTATATTGAAGCAAGAAAAAAAATCACTGATAATATGATTAATGTATGAAATGCTGTAACCAATGAGATTATTTATACAGAGACAACGCCAGAGGAAAATTATTCCCACAGTGCTCGACTGTTTAGAGGTATAACAATGGTTGAGGCTAAAAAATTGAAATGTGATAATCAAAATCAGTTTTTATTTGCTATATATTATTATTAGTGGGCTAAAAGGTGTAGAATTTATTTTGTTCAGTAGAATCTTAAATATTCTTAAATGTATTTTTGATAAAATATACAATACGGATATATAAATTGTTAAGTATTGCTATATAAATGTACAAAATGAGCATGATAATAACTATACTAGTAGTGAAATAATGAAAAGATTTAAAACCAGCATTCCTTTTTGTTAGGCTGTCTGAAGTATTATTTAGAAATGGTAACTGAAAAAATGCTACCTAATTAGATAAACTAGACTAAAATGATCAAAATTTTGCTATACATATTTTAAAAGTGAAAGCTAAATAACAATTTTCTGAAGAAAAAAAAATAGCTTTCAGCTTAGCTGAATGCTGTTGTACATGTTTTATATTGGCATATCTGTTATAGGTTTAAAAAATCAATAATTTTTACAGTTTATTTGATTAAAACCATCCTCAACTTGCAAGAAACAAAGTAATATGTCAGTGTGTTTATAATGTACAGCAGGAATAAATGTTCTGAATTTTACTTGTAGATAACAAATTACAAGAAGAGTTATTACGGACCACACAACTGGTTTATAGCTATCAAGATGGCAAAGGAATGGTATGTGCTTTCTTAGAATCGAACCTGTATATTATTTCTAATTTATTGAGGCAAATTTCTTATTGAATATTGAACCTTTGGTGCCATGTTTCTTATTGAATGTTTGCCTGTGTTAATTCTAGTGATTTCAATTATAAGTATGGGGGAATATACATGTGTTACTCTCATCCCTTTTCACCTGTTGCTTGTCTCCATTGTCATAGCACAACAGTTTCATATGAGAAATAAACTACTAGGCACCAAATTGGAATATTAATTTTAGTTTCAATAAAAATTCAATTAGAACATAGTTTTTCGTGCATCCTTTGGGAAATTCATGTAAACTAGCAATGTTTTGTAAAAGAAAATACATTGTCAAGAAAAAGTATTGGGGATGTAGCCAAATGTGCAGAAGAAATTGAAATAGAACAATGAAACTTGATGAGCAAGAATGGGTTTATTTATTCATGTGTTTCAAGATAATAATTTGAGACAAGAAGAACATTTGTAAAACACAGAACCAGCAAATTATTTGTGGAGAGGCATAAGATAACAAACAAAAACACAAAATGTTTTTCTTGATAGCCCCAAAGAGGAAGAATTCTCAATTATGAGTTCATGATAAAAAATGATTAACATTATAAGGTGAAAATCAGTTGCTTATATTTTAATCTGCTAGGCTGAGTACTGGAGCAATTTATCATTTTCATTGTTTTTATTATTGGTCTTTGAAAAGTGTGCAGTTAACTGATAAGTTTTGTATTCATTAGAAAGACCATGGAATTGTTTTTTTTTTTATATTTCAGGTACCAAAACTTAGAGAACCCAGGAGTTTGTTTGCATTGTCTAAAGAACTTGGTCCACAACAAGCAGCTCGATGGTAATAATTATGTATACTGTTATATCAAGCACTATGGTTCACAGTATAAACAATATTTATTGTTTTGTTACAAATGGGGAAAAAAAATGTCAGCAACTGCCATTGTGTATAGCTTTTTACCTCTTGTGTGTAGTTTGAGCTATTTGTTTTTATGCTCCCTGCTATTTGATCAAACCAACAACCTCTGGCACTTGAGGCAAGCATGCTACCACAAGACCAGTCTGAGCAGTAATAATCAGTGGATATCAATGAAAATATAAAGAGTATTTTTAGTTCCTAATGTCAAATCTATGGATTATTCAGTATCAAATATCAGTATTGGAATTTTTGTTTGTCAAAATGATTATGTAGGCTTTCAGCAATTGATGGGCTTTTCCATTTCTATATCAGGTGTATCTGCACTTTCTAATATCCAATGATAGGATTTCAAAGAAAATAGTACTAAATGACATTATGAATTTGAATTTCTTTTTTATCGATGTGAGGTTTGAGATTTTCTGTCCCTTAGAATCGACTTTGTTTTTTTTGCCTCGTGTGAAGGGTTATATGTAGGGTTATTAGTAGCAAATGTATATAATTTTAGCTCTGCTGACAGTGATTCCACGATCTGTGAATGTACTTGTAAGAAAAATGTTTTGAATGAATCTGTAGTTTCCTGTTTTTGTGTGTTGAGAACTTCATGTCTGATACGAATATGAATACTTTATTAAAGCATATCAGCCCATAAAAGGCATGTTACATATAATGATTGCAAATAGACATAATTAAAAAAACAATAATGATAATATGATATAATTGCATTGGTGGTCTTATGGTAGTGAGTTTGAATAGAGTGCTAGAGGTTGTAGGTTTGATCCATAGCTGGGTCATACTAAAGACTTTAATATTGATAGTTGCTGCTTCTCTGCTAAGCAATAAGAGCAAAGATTTGGTAAGCTCAGAATAATGTGTCCAGGTACAGTGTCATGTCTTCCTGCTGACCTTGTTAACTAGCAATTCAAAAATCTGCCTAAGCATATCTGTCTAGTACAAAGCATGGTTCATGTTCATAGCACATTAACATGTTCTTGTCCTGAACATGAATTTAATTTGCCACTGGACGTGGAACAACAATCCATCTTCATCTGGTATTTGTTTGTCTTTTGTTGAATTCATACACAAGTTGTAGGCCTGGTGCAGTTCAGAGCTTGCTATACTAAGTAGTTAGTGGCTCTAGTCTATTATTGAAAACTAAGTAGGGACCTTTAGATGTGTGCTTTTGTTACTGGTACTTTATACTGTTGTATTGTCATTTCATTGAAGTCTACCTATAGTTTTCTTGTTTTATACTAAAAATTCAATAACCATGGCTATGTCTGTATATTTTAGATGCATACTTGCATATAAATCTCCAGAAACTAACTCAAATGAATCCTAATGCTTAACAACAAACCATTACAATTGTTAATTTAGGATATTTTAACATTGATCTCAAGGCTAAAGATCTTTGAACTATTGCTACTAACTAATTTCACATTTAACCATCCTTAATTCATTAAATATTGTATACAACATGTTAAATACAAATATTTGATCTAGCATATACTTAAAAATTGTAATTTTTATCACACCCCCATTGTTATATAGTATCAACAAATATTGATATTTTCCCTTTTTGTATTTACAAAGTAAATAAAATTATATTTTGAATTTCTTCTTTTGTAACAGGCCATCAGAAATTCAAGTGCTGAATGAAAAAATAAAACATATGTATTATATACCTCCCGAACCTGAACCATTCTACAAACCAAGTAAGTAAACAAGTTATATTATAGTACTACAGTTTGTAATGTCATACAGATATCGGGAAATTATGCAGTTAACATTCAGGGTCTTCCCTGTTTATGAATGTTTAGGGGAAAATATACCATTGCTAAAGAAAGTGACCGGAAAACTTTAGACAACAATTTTTTGGCACTTTCAGCAGTTTTTGTTTTTGTCTGTCTTTATAGCTTTTCAGTTATTCTTTGGCAAGCAAATGTATAAAAATTTTTGTCACAGTGACAACATATAAATTCAGTATGGGTTTTTCTCATTGTTGAAGGCCTTACGGTTGCTTATAATTGCTTACATCCACTTCATTTGAACTTTGGTGGATAGCTATCTCATTGGCAATCATACCACATTTCATAATTTTTATATTCAATGCAACATGAAACAAAATCATATGCAGGAAAATGATTGTTTTTGAGTAAAAAATGATTGTATGGTGCAATCCTCACTCCTGATTGAAACTTAAAATGCTTTGTTTACTTAAGATGGTGCAGTCCTTACTCCTGATTGAAACTTTAAAGGCTTTGTTTACTCAAGAGATTTCCTCTAAAATACCTGCAAATAGAGAAGTGTTCTCTTGTGAACAGTCAGACCTGTTATAAAGGTCACCTCTAGTAAGAGAAAACCTGTCTTTTCTTTCCCAGCTGTAGTAATACCTATTCATTTTGAACCTCAATTCTAAGATCACCTCTCTTATACAGTCAGTTTTCTCTGGTCCCCATGATGACCTTTATAAACAGGTTTGACTATGTATTTTATAAAATGTAAATTGACTCTTGTGGCAAACATCTATCATAGTTTTCTTTGATGAGTCAAGTATTGGCAAATACACCACATCTCTAAAATTTCATACTTATATCGTGTCTGCTTCACATATGTTATTATAAACCATAAGAAAAAGTTGGAAAAAACTTGTCAACTATAATTCTTCAATAGTTATATCAAGGACTTAAAATTTAATTATTGACGTATTTAATGTGGTGTATGATTTCAAACTTTTGATGTCAATTGGGGTTTAATAGCCTCTTTAAATGTTTTCAAACTAAAGCTGTTCTCTTTGTGTTCCTTGAAGAATTTACAATACTATATATATAGTCTGGATTGTTTATATGTATTGGTTTTATACAAGGATATAATATTTTATTCCAATATTTAATTAAACACTTGTAAATAGCTATTTAAACTTACAAGTCGTTACACTTAACAGTTGACAGTCCTTAATGGCCCATGATACCAGTCCTGAAGTTTTGTACTTGCTCTTGTAAAAGGGTGAATAACTTTCTGTTTATTTATTGAAATATTGAACTTATTGGTGCATAATTTTAATTAAATTTTCAACTAAAAGGATATCAATTTTCAGCATAAGTATACTAAAATATACAATTTGAACCAATAATATTTGATTTATAGCCAATTTTTCATAATTGGCATGAAATACGATTTTATACTTGGGTAATTCTCTAAAGCATACTTCAGAAATGTTTTAAAAGTAATAAATGGTTATTGACATTTTAAAGAAAAAGGTAGTAAATGTCAAAATATGAATTATTTGCTCATATAAGCATCATTATATAACCAATTTGTAAATAAGAAATAGATTTAAATGATAAATCAGAATTTTGAAATGCGCACTTTATAGAATTATTTTTCTTTTTTTGATAAAGTATGTGGTTTTTGTTATTTTATACATAGTAAATTATATGGTATTTATCTGTCCTGACAAGTGTAAGGTACCTTTACAACAACAAAAAACTGCCATGTTGTCAGTTTGCAAATAACTGCTATGTATTATCCACAGTTTTACTTAAGATAACAAATATTTGAATGGATATAAAATAAGGAGATGTGATATGATTGCCAATGAGACAACTATCCACCAGAGTCCAAATAACTTGGATTTGAGCAACCATAGGGACCATATGGCCTTCAACAATGAGCAAAACACATACTGTAAGTCCCAACATGACAAAATGTGATACAATTCAAATGGAAAAACCAACAACATATTTTACGACAAAACAATAAACGAAAAACAATATGACAGACAACAACCATGCATGAAGGTTTTTCAAGATGAAACAATGTGAACCAATTATTATCAAGTGCCTTTGACTTCATTTTCATACTTTAGTGGGCAGGTTTAGTTTTCAGGATTAGGTCTGTTACTCAGTAATTGTATATAATAGATAAATGATATTTGGTATGTTAATTATTAGGGGTTAATGTCTTCTAATAGATGTCATGTCCCTTGATTTTTCCAAGCTTCAGAGGTCAGGTTTAGTTTTCAGGATTAGGTCTGTTACTCAGTAATTGTATATAATAGGTAAATGATGTTCGGTATGTTGGTTATGAGGGGTTTATGTCTTTAATAGTTGTCATGTCCCTTAATCTCTTTTCCAAGCTTCAGATGTCAGGTTTAGTTTTCAGGATCAGGTCATTTTCTCAGTAACTATACATGAAAGGTGAGCTGTATTTGGATTGTTGATGGGTTGTGAGTTGTGTGTTATTCTGACATAATATTATCATATGGCATTGATGTGATTTTTGTCTGGCCTGTGACGAAAGTCGCAATATGCGAGACATATGTATTACTATTCGCGGCAGCGGCGTAAACTATTTGTATAAAGCTTTATATTTCAGAAGGAAGAAGACCTGGATGCTTCATATCTTGTATGCAAATACCTTATGTCATGAAGTTTCCGTCAAACATATGTCCATTGTCCTTGACCTCATTTTTATGGTTCAGTGACTGCTTGAAAAAAAAAATTGAGTTTTTTTGTCTTGTGAATTTCTCACTTATTATGAGTAATAGGATAACTATATTTAGTATTTGGGTTCCTTGCAACGTCTACATGTCTCAGACAGAGTTCACCTGACCTTGACCTCATTTCATGGATCAGTGATCAAGGTTAAAGTTACGTGATTAGGTCCGTTTCTCAAATACTATAAGCAGCAGGTCAACTATATTCTGTGTATGGAATGATTGTAATGGGTACATGTCAGTCTGGCAGGTTTCATCTGACCTTGACCTCATTTTCATGGTTCATTGGTCAATGTTAAGTTTTTGTGTTTTGGTCTGTTTTTCAAGTTCTATAAGCAATAGGTCAACTATATATACGGTGTATGGAATTATTGTAAGGTGAATATGTCTGTCTGGCAGGTATCATCTGACCTTGACCTTATATTCATGGTTCATTGCTCAATGTTAAGTTTTTGTGTCTTAGTCTGTTTTTCAAATACTAATAGCAATAGGTCAGTTATATTTGGTGTATACAATAATTGTAAGGTCCACATGTCTGTCTGGCAAGTATAATCTGACCTTGACCTCATTTTCAAAATTTAATTGGTCAATGTTAGGTTTTTGTGTTTTGGTGTGTTTTTCAATTAGCATACGCAATAGGTCAACTATATTTGGTGAAATTGTAAGGTGTATATGTCTGTCTGATACGATTTAGCTGACCTTATCCTCATTGTTATAGATCTTTAAAAATGTTAAGTTTCTGTTATGCTTTTAGTAAAACCTTCATCTTTAAGACTTTCAACATAAAATCAATGGTCAGTAAAGCAGGCAAGTCATTTCTTGTTATACTCTATTAGTCAGTTTCAGTTGTCAGGATTTGGTCAATAATATTGGTTTGTGAAGATTGAGGAGTGTTTGTCTGTCTGATTAAAAATTATGATGTTACTATGATAATCACATTATGATTAAGCTTACCTCTTTTTATTTTCAACCAACATATTATACATTTTGATGGTATATTTCAGCTGGAGCAGAAAAAATGCCAATGGTAAGAGGAGAAGAAAATGGTGGAAGACTTGTATTTATGTATGAACCAAAAGCTTGTTTTGTAAGTAGTTAGATTTTGTTATGTCATTAATAAACAGTGGAACAAAAAATATTGGAAATATCAACCATGAAATTAAATCCAACAATTAAGAGCGTTATGAATTATAGATATATATGAGATATGAATTGTCATTGATATCATTTTACCAACCATGAAGTCTTTCCTATCCATGTTGTCAAGGTTAGGTTTTCAGTATGAATGAATTGGATCGGAATTTTTGATAAAAAAAACCATTTGTGTATACAATCTAAACAGTAATGCAGCCAAATTTTACTTTTGAATTGACATCATTGGACAAACAGCTTGGAAGACTTCACATTATTATGGTATTGTTTTAACAGTGGAATAAATGATAACCTTTTATTGTGACACCATAACCAAAAGGCAATTTAAGGGCATATGATACAGTTTTGATCCCATAATGAAAATTTGATGAAAATTTGCAAATAGGCTATTATTTACCTGATTAAATCAAATATGTAATAAAAAATATACCTTCACGTGCTACTTTTTGAGTAAAATGAGTTCGAAATTTCAGATATTTGCTCAAAATTCGGATTTGTGGACGTATTTTTCCTTCCGACAGAAATGCATAACTTTTTTGTTTTAAAAGATAAACACAAGCGTTTTTTTGTTAAATTATTTGTAATTTCTGTTTTATATAAGTATCCTATAAATTTGTGATATCTTTTGTTTAGAAATAACTCAAATCTATCAAATGTTCATGAATGTAGAAAAAAACGTCATTTTTTGTTGTATATTTATCAAATTTAAAAAAATTGCATTATTGACTTTTTCATGAAAATTGGTACAAATGATCTTCATACGTAATCAAACCGAATGTCATTTTAAAAAAGAGGGGTCCATGAACTCGTTTTCAAGTTAAATCAGTTTGAATGATAAAAATCAGTCGAAAATACATCTTTTCCCGATATGTCACAGTTTAACGTCGCCAAAATAACATTTCATGTTAGCAACGTCATTACCTCCCCTGTAACTGTATCGTATGCCTTTAAGCTAAATCACTGGATGATAACATGCAATCAGATATATAAACAATTTTCCTAAAAAATGATCATTTCAGAAAAATAAACAAAACTACTTTTTTGATATTTTGTATTGTATAAACAGTTAATTTCCATTTATACAAAGTCCTCAGAAATGGTCCTGAATATTTTTACCATTTGAAATACAATTAAAATACTTTCTTTCTGGAGCTTTGACTTACCAATACTTACCATTGGATTCAGTTTGAACCTTTGACCAATCAACCATCGACTTATTGTCTCAAAATAAGGATAGGCAGTTATCATATTTCTCAAGCAATTTTATTAAGAATATTTAAGTTTCCCTCCATTGATGATACTAAAAATGCCATCACTGGGTTCCATGTATGTTTTAATAGAACAGACTTAACTTTATTTATTGATAAATAAACATATGAACCAATTTAAAGTTTTAAGGCATTAGCCATTTCTATGGTTACAACTGATAGAATATTTAATAAGTAATAATGCATTTTATTATTTTGATTTTTAGTTTATGAGATCAAGAGTAAATGGATGTCGGACAGGACCAGAAAAAGTAACATGTAACCTGAAATCTCCTGAGGATAAAACACTTCTGTTTGATTCTCGATTTGAAAGTGGAAATCTTGCCAGGGCAGTTCAAACGTAAGAAGAATAAATCATAACAAATAAATGATCTGCAAATGCTATAAGAAAAAAATGAAGAAATAATGTAAACAATTTAGCATACCAAGGAAGAATTATTTACCTTAGATTTAAATCAACTGACGGTTTCTTTATCTGGAAGAATAAAAATAACACTTTGTAAATATCATAAGTCTTCTCTGGATTTACCTTCATCTGGAATGCTCAAAGCCAAAAATTGAAAACCAAGGATGTTTAACTACAGAAACATGTGAATAGCGGTCTGACCAAAAGGGCATGTAGGTGTTCAGTGTATGTAAAAGTTTACAGACATAGTTTGATAGAATAAGCTTAAGTAACAGAAGAAATTTATGCTTCCTGTGAGATTTTATGTTTTGATTGATTTTGTTTGTAGCATAACGTCCAGTGGCAATATTTCATTCATGTTCTGATCGAGTATATTTTTCGGACGTCCCAAATATCATTTATAATCGTTATGGATAAGTCTGTCTAAATTGACGAGATGGTACAACTGTACATACTTATACAACACTTTATTAATGTCCCTTTCAATACAATGTACAATTTTCGTTTGAACATATGGCAAAACAGAAGCTTAAAGCATGTAAATCCAAGGCAAACCAGGTGAATTGCGATTAAAACAATGTATTAAATGCATCGAGTTATAGTTAGGAATTGAAGAGACAATTAAAATGGGGAACGAGTTACGTAAACCATGATGTTTATATATCCCATTATATAAAAATATTTTTCCGACGTGTTGGATAACCTTTCTATCGCCTCGATATTTGTACATGTAATTTGAAAAGTAAATATAGAAAATCTGCTAATCAGTAAAATTATTGAAACTGATTTTTGTAATTAAATAAAATTAATATTTCGAATTAAAAGTGTTTTGAATTGTTCTGGTTTGAAACACATATCGTAAAATATTAAGATAAAAGTCATTTTGAGAAAATAAATGTGCAAATGAACATGAAGTTTATTTCTTAATTCACACAATCCGTTAATGCGAAAAGTAAACGCGTTTACTTTCAAGTGCACGTAAAATACACTTGTGAAATCTGTAGTAAACGCCCGTTTACTCGGGTAGACATTAGAAATTTCCATTTTAACAGCGTTAACATAATTATAATAAACACGCGTTTACTAGTAAACACAAAAATTGAAGTTAACTAACGAAATATGTTCACGCCGCGTTAACTTGCATTTACTTTATGTAATGCTTGATCTGCACCCAACTGTAGGTCAACTATATATGGTGTATGGAATTATTGTAAGGTGTACATGTCTGTCTGGCAGGTATCATCTGACCTTGACCTTATATTCATGGTTCATTGCTCAATGTTAAGTTTTTGTGTCTTAGTCCGTTTTTCAAATACTAATAGCAATAGGTCAGCTATATTTGGTGTATACAATAATTGTAAGGTCCACATGTCTGTCTGGCAGGTATAATCTGACCTTGACCTCATTTTCAAAATTTAATTTGTCAGTGTTAGGTTTTGTGTTTTGGTCTTTTCAATTAGCATATGCAATAGGTCAACTATATTTGGTAAAATTGTAAGGAGTATATGTCTGTCTGACACAATTTATCTGACCTTATCCTCATTGTCATAGATCTTTAAAAATGTTAAGTTTCTGTAATGCTTTAAGTAAAACCTTCATCTTTAAGACTTTCAACATAAAATCAATGGTCAGTAAAGCAGGCGAGACCTTTCTTGTTATACTGTATTGGTCAGTTTCAGTTGTCAGGATTTGGTCAATAATATTGGTTTGTGAAGATTAGGAGTGTTTGTCAGTCTGATTATAAATTATGATGTAACTATGATAATCACATTATGATTAAGCTTACCTCTTTTTATTTTCAACCAACATATTATACATTTTGATGGTACATTTCAGCTGGAGCAGAAAAAATGCCAATGGTAAGAGGAGAAGAAAATGGTGGAAGACTTGTATTTATGTATGAACCAAAAGCTTGTTTTGTAAGTAGTTAGATTTTGTTATGTCATTAATAAACAGTGGAACAAAAATATTGGAAATATCAACCATGAAATTAAATCCAACAATTAAGAGCGTTATGAATTATAGATATCTATGAGATATGAATTGTCATAAATATCATTTTACCAACCATGAAGTCTTTCCAGTCCATGTTGTCAAGGTTAGGTTTTCAGTATGAATGAATTGGATCGGAATTTTGATAAAAAACCATTTGTGTATACAATCTAAACAGTAATGCAGCCAAATTTTACTTTTGAATTGACATCATTGGACAACTTGGAAGACTTCACATTATTATGGTATTGTTTTAACAGTGGAATAAATGATAACCTTTATTGTGACACCAGAACCAAAAGACAATTTAAGCTAAATCACTGGACGATAACATACAATCAGATATATAAACAATTTTCCTAAAAATGATCATTTCAGAAAAATAAACAAAACTACTTTTTGATATTATGTATTGTATAAACAGTAAAATTCTGTTTATACAAAGTCCTCAGAAAAGGTCCTGAATATTTTACCATTTAAAATACAATAAAATACTCTCTTTCTGAATCTTTTACTTACCAATACTTACTATTGGATACAATTTGGACCTTCGACCAATCAACCATCGACTTATAGTCTCAAAATAAGGATAGGCAGTTATCATATTTCACGAGCAATTTTATTAAGAATATTTAAGTTTCCTCCATTGATGATACTAAAAATGCCATCCTTGGGTTCCATGTATGTTTTAATAGAACAGACTTAACTACATTTATTGATAAATAAACATAGAAATCTGATGTACAGTAGTTGTCGTTTGTTTATGTAATTTATACGTGTTTCTGGTTTCGTTTCTCGTTTTTATATAGACTAGACTGTTGGTTTTCCCGTTTGAATGGTTTTACACTAGTAATTTTGGGGCCCTTTATAGCTTGTTGTTCGTGTGAGCCAAGGCTCTGTGTTGAAGGCCGTACATTGACCTATAATGGTTTACATTTATAAATTGTTATTTGGATGGAGAGTTGTCTCATTGGCACTCACACCACATCTTCCTATATCTATATATGTACCAGTTTAAAGTTTTCAGGCATCAGCCATTTCTATGGTTACAACTGAAAGAATATTCAATAAGTAATAATGCATTTTATTATTTTGATTTTAGTTTATGAGATCAAGAGTAAATGGATGTCGGACAGGACCAGAAAAAGTAACATGTAACCTGAAATCTCCTGAGGATAAAACTCTTCTGTTTGATTCTCGATTTGAAAGTGGAAATCTTGCCAGGGCAGTTCAAACGTAAGAAGAATAAATCATAACAAATAAATGATCTGTAAATGCTATAAGAAAAAAAATGAAGAAATAATGTAAAAAATTTAGCATACTAAGGGAGAATTATTTACCTTAGATTTAAATCAACTGACGGTTTCTTTATCTGGAAGAATAAAAATAACACTTTATAAATATCATAAGTCTTCTCTGGATTTACCTTCATCTGGAATGCTCAAAGCCAAATATTGAAAACCAAGGATGTTTAACTACCGAAACGTGAATAGCTGTATGACTAAAAGGGCATGGAAGTGTTCAGTGTATGTAAAAGTTTACAGACATAGTTTGCTAGTATAAGCTTAAGTAACAAAGAAATTTATGCTTCCAGTGATATTTTATATCGTATTATGAAAGACTTCATGTTTGATTTCTCATTGGAGGTCTTCATGGCCAACATTACCAACAAAAAGAAATGAATTTGTAAAACCGAGGTTGTTAGCTTCAGTTACATTCAGTTGTGGTTGTCAAGGTCAGCACTTTACCAAAAGTGTAGGCTTCAATATCCTTTGGCAATAAATTACTACCTTATGAAACAGCTCAATCGAGCTCAAAGTTTAATTGAAAATAATTGTACCCAAAAGTAATTGAACAGTTTGTGAACAAAAATATATTCATTAGACATATGTGAACTTAAGGGTCATTTCATCTCTTCATTTCAGGTCTGAAACAGATTATGAATGTTGGCTGAGATATGATTTATATACAACAAAGAATACACAATGGTTTTATTTTAGAGTAGCAAACACTAGACCCAACGTAACATATAGATTTACTATAGTCAATTTTATGAAGGTGAGTTTGTGTTTTTTTTTTTTCGCTTCTCCATTATGTATAGAATAATGGTATTTTTGTTTTTGATACTGACTTTATCGGCAAGGATATCCAGCGAGCCTGCTAGGGCGGGCTGATATTTGAGCTGATGAAGTCAGTATAAAAAAATAAAATGCCATTATTCTTTTTATCGGCAATTAGCCTTAACAAAATGTTTTTTGGTTGAGAATATGAAATAAAATGAATATTTGTTAGTAAAACTACTTTTATGCGTACAAAATGTTCTGATAGTTGTTCGGTTGTATGATTGAAGTCGCATGCATTTCATTGATAAATTGCTGCACTGTTATGTGACTGACGTCATTGCCCAAATATTTTCGAGTATCAGGTCCTGCATAGTTAAGATAATAATTTGAAAAAAGTTCCATTCTTCAATCAGTTATTGTTAATTCTGAACATTGACAATTTAATGGAAAAGACAGTTTGCCAATTCTTCTGAATACAAAAGAGAACTTTACATGTACACCATTTAACAATTCTTTAAAGTATGTAGAAGGGAGATTTGGAGGTGTCATTTAAGGTCTGCATTCATTCAATTATTCATCTGTTCAGAAGAAGGGAAGGGATGCTGGAGGTGCATGAAACAACAAATCTATTTGAATACTTGAAAAATACCCTTCATACAAAAGAATTAAGGATAACAAATGTACTTATTACTACTACTTATATTCCCAAAATCATTGTGCATACATACCTCTTAAATCTCAAATAATCTTCTTGGGAACAATTGGCAATTGATTTTTGTCTCGCCTTGACGGAGTCAAAAAGCGAGACATAGGTATGCTGTTTCCAGTGTCGGCGTCGTCGTCAACTGGTAGGCCAATGATATTTGGTATGCAGTTGTTTTAGCATTGGCACATTTCATTACCATGGAGATTATTTGGCCCTGCCCCCCAGTCAAGGTCTATTGACTTTGAAACTCTGCTTAGATTACATGTATTAGTTTGTGATTAGGTCAGTTTATGGGGAACCACTAGTGGTAGGTCAATGATATTTAGTATGCAGTTGTATAAGCATTGGCATATCTCATTTCCATGGAGATTATTTGGTCCCACCCCCTCATTCAAGGTCTATTGACTTTGAAAATTTTGCTTAGTTTACATGTATTAGTTTGTTATTAGGTCAGTTTATGTGGAATCACTAGTGGTAGGTCAATGATATTTGGTATGCAGTTGTATAAGCATTGGCATATCTCATTTCCATGGATATTATTTGGCCCCGCTCCTTCAGTCATGGTCTATTCACTGACACTTTTGCTTAGTTTACATATAGTAGTTGTGATTAGGTCAGTTTAAGATGAACAACTTTAATGTTAAGTCAATAATATTTGTAATGCAAATGTATTGGCATTTGCAAGTTTCATTTCCATGGAGATTATATAACCCCACACCCTCATTATAGTTCATTGACTTTGAAATTTTTACATAGTTTACAAGTCAGTGTTTGTGTTTAGGTTTGTTTAAAGGGGACCACTTATGAGATTTCAGTGGTAATTGGTATGCAGTTTTATTAGCATTGGCACATCTCATGTCCATGGAATTTGTTTAGCCCTGTACCTTGCCTGCTAGGGCAGGCTGATATTTGAGCTGATGAAGTCAGTATAAAAAAATAAAATGCCATTATTCTTTTTATCGGCAATTAGCCTTAACAAAATGTTTTTTGGTTGAGAATATGAAATAAAATGAATATTTGTTAGTAAAACTACTTTTATGCGTACAAAATGTTCTGATAGTTGTTCGGTTGTATGATTGAAGTCGCATGCATTTCATTGATAAATTGCTGCACTGTTATGTGACTGACGTCATTGCCCAAATATTTTCGAGTATCAGGTCCTGCATAGTTAAGATAATAATTTGAAAAAAGTTCCATTCTTCAATCAGTTATTGTTAATTCTGAACATTGACAATTTAATGGAAAAGACAGTTTGCCAATTCTTCTGAATACAAAAGAGAACTTTACATGTACACCATTTAACAATTCTTTAAAGTATGTAGAAGGGAGATTTGGAGGTGTCATTTAAGGTCTGCATTCATTCAATTATTCATATGTTCAGAAGAAGGAAGGATGCTGGAGGTGCATGAAACAACAAATCTATTTGAATACTTGAAAATACCCTTCATACAAAAGAATTAAGGATAACAAATGTACTTTTACTACTACTTATATTCCCAAAATCATTGTGCATACATACCTCTTAAATCTCAAATAATCTTCTTGGGAACAATTGGCAATTGATTTTTGTCTCGCCTTGACGGAGTCAAAAGCAAGACATAGGTATGCTGTTTCCAGTGTAGGCGTGTCGTCAACTGGTAGGCCAATGATATCTGGTATGCAGTTGTTTTATTACCATGGAGATTATTTGGCCCTGCCCCCAGTCAAGGTCTATTGACTTTGAAACTCTGCTTAGATTACATGTATTAGTTTGTGATTAGGTCAGTTTATGGGGAACCACTAGTGGTAGGTCAATGATATTTAGTATGCAGTTGTATAAGCATTGGCATTTCTCATTTCCATGGAGATTATTTGATCCCACCCCTTCAGTCAAGGTCTATTGACTTTGAAAATTTTGCTTAGTTTACATGTATTAGTTTGTGATTAGGTCAGTTTATGTGGAATCACTAGTGGTAGGCATTGATATTTGGTATGTAGTTGTATAAGCATTGGCATATCTCATTTCCATGGAAATTATTTGGCCCCACCCCTTCAGTCATGGTCTATTGACTTTGACACTTTTGCTTAGTTTACATGTAATAGTTGTGATTAGGTCAGTTTAAGATGAACTTAATGTTAAGTCAATAATATTTGTTATGCAAATGTATTGGCATTTGCAAGTTTCATTTCCATGGAGATTATATAACCCCACACCCTCATTATAGTTCATTGACTTTGAAATTTTTACATAGTTTACAAGTCAGTGTTTGTGTTTAGGTTTGTTTAAAGGGGACCACTTTTGAGATTTCAGTGGTAATTGGTATGCAGTTTTATTAGCATTGGCACATCTCATGTCCATGGAATTTGTTTAGCCCTGTACCTTCAGTCATGGTTCATTGACTTTGAATATTTGCATAACTTACATATTAAAGTATTGCTATTTTAATTTCAACATTTGCATTATCAAAATAGCAAATAGACGAGACATATCTCTGTGTTAACAGTTTATTTACTCATAGTCCTGAGTTGATGCAGGCACTTATCAACAAAAGTGGCGGGTTGAAGCAGATTTATGTCCCACCAAACCTCCCTTGTGTATGACAGTCAATTCAAGTTCTAGTTCAGCAATGGAGGAAACCTCCCCAATTAAACCAGAGGTTACTGTGTATTTTAACATCCTGCACAACATGAATGGCAATCTTCTGTAAGGAATCTTGTTTTTAGAGAGCTTGACAAACTCCCACAAATGCATTTCATTTAACTTCCTCAATCAGACCACACAAGATGGCTTAATTATTATAAATCCACACAGCCAAGCAGACACCCTTTAGCAAGTATAGGAGTTTTTTAAAGGTATTTTTAACTTGCAAAGAGCTTGCATACTCCAATGCATGTGTGTGAAAGGAAAATGGTTTTATTTCTCCTCTTTGGCTTCATTGATGTTTGTTTATCCATATGAATAATATATAGACAGTTTCAGAAATACACAATTTTAACATAATATTAACTGTTTTCAGCCTGACAGTTTATATAACTATGGAATGAGACCATTAATGTACAGTGAGAAGAATGCTCAAGGCAAGAAGATAGGATGGATACGATGTGGGGCAGAAATTAAATACTACAAAAATAATTTAAAGTGAGTCATCTTTTAAGATAAACATAATCTAAGTTCATTTTATTGAATCAAAATCTGTATATCAATAAAAGAGAACATAGATTAAACATAAATCAGACAGCATCCCAACAAAAAATAGTTAACTATAATAGAGATAAAGTGTTGCCACACAGTCTTCAAGAATCCAGATGCATTGGTAGGCAAGTGTTATTCATCAGTATGGTTTCTATTATAAATGAAGTCAACAGAAACAGCCAAAAAAATCATTCATCCAATCAACCAGTGACAAACAATAACAAGATTCCAGTCTCTGGACAGGCACACGTAACATATAAAAATAAAAGACGTAAGATTGTTAATGAAACAACTATCTACCAGAGACCAAATGAAATGATTATTGCAACTTTCATTGTATATTTTAAATTTCATTCAGTATTACTTAAAGCAGAAGCCATGTATGTCTTAACCATATTTTTAATAACTGCTAAGTTCTGTTTTAATTGTAAGAAGACCTAACTAAACTAGGTGTTGAAATTAACAATGCTCCGGTGAAACAGACTGATTCAGGTGACAATTTAATTATAATTGACCACTTGCAATAAATTTGGTGAACACATTATATATTTTTGGTGTAATGATATATTTCAGGTATCAGTCGGGTAGAGGAGAGAAGCCATTCTATTCATTAACATGGACTGTACAATTTCCAAATAGTCATGACACAGTTTATTTCGCACATTGTTTTCCATATACATATACAGATTTACAGGTAATTGTATTACTATTTTTGTTTTTGTTTTAGAAATAAAACGATTTTAGTTGAATTTAGGTATTGCAAACAAAGTAGTAGAGGAAAAAAAAAAATTATTGCCTAGAATTTAGTGCTATTTTTAAATTGACCATACATGATCTTAAACTTACCCTAACATGACTTAAGATAAAGGTTTTCAGAAACAAAAAAATGTTTATTTTATTAAATTTCTTTATTTTCCTTGTTTCGTATCAACTTTTGAGTATATTTTGGATTGGAAAAGTATGTAAACCAAAGAAGCAACTATAAATTTGTTGAGATGATGTAAATCATTATAGGAAAGTTTGTTCTTGGCTGTACACTGTATCCACAAACCAAGAAATTTTACATACATCAAGTGTATATTCATCCATGAATGATCCACAACCTATACCCAAAATAATAAAACCTCCAACATAAGTTTTGTTGGAAAATCCCTGTTGGAGTATATTTAAAACAACATTTAGTTAATCATATAAAAATACTTTTTAACTAGAAACTTGTGATTTTTAGTGTATTTATGATTCATAATTATTTTTCCTTGTTTTTAGGATTATTTGTTAGACTGCTCAAATGATCCTATTAAGTCAAAGATATGTAAACAGAGAGTTTTATGTAGAACATTAGCAGGAAATCTAGTCTATGTACTCACAATTACCTCCCCTTCACAAGCACCAGAAGATATTAAGGTAATTATAATGACAGGGTTGTCAGACCCAGTCATTGTGCTGTCTACCCCCTTTATAAACACCAATAGATCAAATTAAGATATATTGAGGGCACCAACTATTCATGTCTCTTTCTTTCTATGGTTTTGAAAAAGAGATCTGTTCACCGTAAGCTAAAATCAGACCTCAACTATGTTGTTTGAAAACTACACTCCTTACAGACTGCTCCTTTAAAAAATAAGGAAACATTTAATGGCATATAAAAGAATTGTTCCCAGAAGTTAAACTTAGAAGGATTTAGCTTTTACATGTCTCTTGACAGCTCATGAAATTTGATATATAGGTAAATTATTCCTTGAAGCGTTATTTTGAAAATTATCCAGACACTTTAAGCTTTCATTTGATACTGAGTTTGTTCCAAAATCTTTTGTTGTTCAAACATCACACCAAAAAGAATAAACTGCTTTGTAAGAAAATATTACTTTTCAGTGTATGTTCTCAAGCAAAGACTTAATTTGAGGTTTAACACCTATAGTTATATACAAATTTGTTATTTTTGTTAACAGTATTGAGTCTAAATTTTATGTACATTTTAAGAGTCTTGAATAGTTTTAATCAATAACTTAAAGGGCATTAGCTGTCAAATTCATGTTCACCCATTTGATTCAAATTCTCATATTTGATTTATAACATACTAAAACCTATATCCAACTTACAAAAAGTCTAAAATGAACAATTAACAATGCATGGACTCCATAATATATATCCGTATTTCATGTGTATTTTAGTGTAGATGCCATCTAATTAACCATCGAGGTGACCTCTGAAGACTGCTGACAGTCATATAACCCGATATAAACATAAATATGGATATAAATAAATAGCGAACACATGCAATTGGATTTTTCTAGGTCTGTTTGATTTCATATTATGGATTAAACAAATATGTTAATCATTGTTTTACCTGTATAAGAATGAGTTTTTGTGGATTGAATCAGTCAATCAAATGATTTATCCTTGTTTCACTTTCAGTGTTGACATTCTTTTCCTTTTAATAGCTGAACATGCCTAGTTCATGCATAACCCATCTCTAGCTAAGGAGTTAAATAAAAGGTCGCATGAATACGGATTCAATGAGTTTGAATTATTCATTTGCAAGTGAATAATTCATCAGCGATATTTCTTAGCTTATTTTGACAAAATTGAACCAAATTGGCTGCTAAAAGCGAATTATTATTTCACTATTTCACTTTCATTAATGATTGAACAAAAAAAAAAATCAAATTTTAATTTTTTTAATATTTCGTAGCTAATGCCCCAATAAATTTATATTGAATATTTTTACAGCACAAAAAAGCAGTTGTGATAACTTCTCGTGTTCACCCTGGTGAATGCAATGCCAGTTGGATGATGAAAGGCTTCCTGGATTATCTTACAGGCAATTCTGCTGATGCCAAGGTTTGTCTCAGTAAATATTAAGATCTATAGAAAAAAAGATAATAAAATAATATTGGTCACAATTCACGATATTTATCAGAGATCTAAGCATAACTACTATTACAGGAAATTTAAATTTGACAAGACAAATGACAAAATAGCAGCAGCCTACACTATTTCTGTTTTAGGATGTCTTTATTTTTAAACTGCATGAGATATTTGGCTTAAAATGATTCAGTAGTCAGAAATCATTGAATACAATTTAAGGTGCAATGCTTTTATATCATTTTGTGTGTCAAAGCACATGCAGTTAGGGCTGTTCCAGAATTTGGGTTGGGTATGGGGAGGAGGTAAGAAGGCAATTATTGTTTAAGCAAGATAGCCTGAACAAGTACAGGAAATAATCTATTTAAATTTTTATGAATGGCACAGTAAAATAAAAAGTGCTTTTGGACCCGCCATACATTTATATCTGGAACTGCTCTTTAATAGATAATTTTGCATTCTTTATATAATTTTTAGATGCAAGTTAGTAAAATAAAAACTGTTGTCCTGAGGATTATCATGTTAATAAAACTAAAGCATATGTTTCTTTATTTCCAGCTGTTGAGAGATACTTTCATATTCAAAATAGTGCCAATGCTTAACCCAGATGGTGTGATTGTTGGAAATTATAGGTGTTCCTTAGCAGGAAGAGACTTAAATAGAAACTATAAAACTGTGTTGAAAGATGCTTATCCTTCTGTGTGGCATACAAAAAATATGATTAGAAGGTTTGTTCTGGGATTTATTTTAAAAAGATTAACATTTTATTTCTGTAGAATTAAACTTAACAATGTGACTTTTAGTGACACAATTTATTAAGGGGAGACAATTCAAAGTGAAATTGAGAAATACAGAATATATAGTTTAGACAAGAATGTAATATATAAAGTTTCCTCTAACTTTCTGTTAAATAAACAAAAGAGTTTACTATTTTGTAGTTTCTATCTAAAATTCTTATATGACTTTCTGTAAACACTTTGAATACACACCTGTGGTAAAATATGAATATATATTGTATGTTAGTTGATCAGGGCTATTCCATTAAAAGGAGGTACTAGGGTCGGAAGGCAATTTTAAGTACCCCATGACCAAGAGGAATGTACCATGTATCTTAACACCAACCAACAGGAAGTCATTTCATAATAATACAAGAACCAACTGGAATATATCTAACTTATTTTATTCTAATTTACCACAACCAAAGGAATTGTTATTTAAACATTATAGTTGTTGGACAATTTAGAGGGTGGACAGGGTTCAGGAACCTGGGAATGAGGGGAGGGAACTGGGAGGGTTTTTTAGGGGGTTGGAGGAAGAAATGAGATCAAACTTCATTGTGTTTTAAATCTTAAATATGAAAAATATAATTTGGTCACCAGGGTTTGAAACATTTCAAATCTTATAAAAATCACTGATGAAAATTAGAACTGTGGTCTATAGAACTGCAAATGGATTGTTTTGTTAACTTAATATATGTTGGCCATGTTTGCTTCCAATTGGCGTTGTTGGCTCAGAGATGTTTGAAAAAGTTTACGATGACGCGGACAAAGGATACGAAGAATCAACAAGTGAAACTGCGAGCTACTGCTCACTGATGATACCCCACCCAAGAAATTACCTCTTGCAATTGTAGATATATGTATACTCTATAAAAACATCTACATGTAATATCAACATTTAATAATGATAAAGAAAATTACTGTCACATAATTTTCATTGGATTTTGACATGAAAATTTGTGAACTAAAAGTTATTTTGAGTTTCTGTATATTAAAAATATTTCATACTTTTCTTTCTTTTCCGTATATCTTTTGGTTTTCAATTCTAGTGTTTATATTTCATCATCATAGATAAATTTTATCACCTGCCTGGAATTATTATTTTTTATTGTATTTGATCGACAAACCCGAATTACCATTATCCGATCCGGAATCTGATCCGTATTGTAATCGCCTTCATTTCGGTTTAGGGCATCCATTGTTTTCAATGTTTTTTGACTGGAGATACGATTTTACTCGATTTACACATAACTTGTTGGCGATTTTCAGTATAAAGCTAGCGGTTGAACAAAACATGCAAAATGAGCATCGCTGTCATGAATAATAAAGATGAAAATAAATTTTGAGATCGTTTGAAGTTTTGGTCCCAAATTGAAAATTGGGGAAAACGTAGGGTATTTGCCATTGCCAATAGGAATGGGTCCGTATTTGGACCCTGTGGAATGCTATCCTAGCTAGTAACCAAACGAAAGTCCCATTGCAAAAGTGGAAGGTTGCGGACCTCGGACCACCGCTAATTTGAACCTCTGAATATTATTTTCAATAGAATTTGACATCGCTCGCCATGCTCGCATTAAAGGGAAGTAACTCTTGCACTTCGAAACTGGTACCTTAGGTAGAATACAACGTTGCGCCTGCCGCTGCATGTAAGTCGCGGAACAGTTATGTTTTCCAAAATAACACGATAAGAGCAGGAGACAAAAACAATAGGTTATATAAGTCCTTGCAAAACAAATAATAATAAATAACGAAAAATAACACAATGAAACCGACAGTCCAGAAAACTGCCTGTCAAAGAATACCAACAACCAACAATACTTAGTTTCTCAAAATACCAAGGGCCACTGGCGTGAACGTTTCAACACATCAACAACCAACGGGATTTTTATAATTGCCGTCCGACCCTGGTACATTCTTTTAATGGAATAGCCCATAGCAATGTCATAATTTGTTTGGGCTGTTCCCATCATACTCCCACGTTGTATGCTTTTTATGAATGAGTTATCCAAGAAGTTGATTTAATGACTTGGTTAGAAAACAGGATATTTTCTATCCATTTATGTGTTGGTTATTGTATATCTATTTATGTTCCTTTTTGCAGCTACTTTTGGTGATATACACTTTTTTTAATGTAATTTGTTTATATTGAAATCTATTTTTTCCAGATTACTTCAAGAAAGAGAAATTATAGTTTACTGTGATTTACATGGTCATAGTAGAAAACAAAATGTGTTCATATATGGTTGTGAGAACCGATATTCTCCAGACAAGAGGTTAAAAGAAAGGGTGTTTCCTAGTATGCTAAACAAAATGCACCTGATAAGGTAACTAGAATGCTAAATTATTCCAAATATGAGTGATTGGTGATAACATTCATTTAAATCATTGGGTTGGTATTTATTGAAATATTTCATTTCGATATTGTTGTACAGAAAGTATTAAATAAGCACAATGTTTTCTTATCATGAAGTATTGAAGACTTCATTGCACTGATTAATCTTTTTTTAACTGGACTACTTAAACTTTCCACCTTAATATTTATTGTTTTGAAAACATAATGCAAGGTCAATCACAGCCTAACACTGAATTAAATGTGTAACCAGTATACTGTACTTCTGATAATAGAACGAAATAATTAGTGTTGTTCCATTAAACAGAAATGATGCCCAGGGAAGGCACTTTCAAATAGTGGTACACACCTATAGTGGCGATTTAAGAAGTTCACTAAAGATTTCAGTGTACAAAAAAGTATTTGACACACAAGGCACCATGAAATTCAAAGTGCCTTTGTTAGATCCAATGTATATTATTCTGGAACTGCCTTTAGATTATTATTCAAGAATCATGGTATCAAATGGAAGATGGAGATAGGTTTTGGCAAAATGGTTGTTTTGTGAAATCCTCTTATCATATTTAATGATACATGTTATGGTGATACTCAATCTTAGTCTAATAAGTCTATATGATATCGGGGCCTCAGTGGCCGAGTGGTCTAAGTAGTTACTACTGTAATCACTAGCCAGTCAACACTGAGGTTGTGAGTTCGAACCCGCCGTGCGGGTGCACTCGACTCAATCTTAATTGACTAGGATTGTCAGTTTTCCTATCGAAGGTCGGTGGTTTCTCCGGGCACTCCGCTTCCACCACCAATAAAAACTGGCCGCCCGAAATAGCCCAAAAGCGGTGCTTAAAAGTGGCGTTAAAACACCAAAAATCAAATCAAATCTATATGATATCAGCCAGGTAATTTGTTAACAATTCCTTTTCAGTTCCATTTTGAGTCCTGTAAGTTTAAGGTACAGAAGAGTAAGGATGGAACAGGAAGGATAGTCATGTGGAATATGGGTATCCTCAATAGTTATACAATGGAGGTAACTTTGCAAATACTTATTATACATTTTATTGTGGAAAATCTATTTCCTTTTATACTCCAGATAGAAACTGAGTTCATACTTCATAAAAGTACAGACTATGTTTGAATTTAATTTTATTGATTTATGTATATATCGTGGATAAAAATGCAGGAACAAATATGATAGATTAACTCATGTATTGTAGGTTTTTTTGCCAGGATAACATTTGTTTAGAAGTGTGGAAGTTATTTAAAAGCATACCAGAATTTAAGGGCAGAAGAATTTTCAGTATGCAATATCTTTTTGTCTCCTATGCAATGTGTTGTGGGGGACATAGAAAAACCGGTCTTCCATCTATTCATCAGTCTGTCCGATCTTGTTAGCGCTCTCATGTGTACAATTCTTGTCAGTTTTTTATTAAACTTGTATCATAGATTTATATCAGCAATATCTCTGACAGTTTTAAAAATCAGTTCTGATCAACTATTTTTAAATGAGTAATGCCCCTTAGAAATATAAATTATATGGAAAATTGCATTGTTTGCACTCTCATGTGTACAATTCTTGCCAGATTTTTATGAAACTTATATCATAGGTTTATATCAGCTATGTCTATGACAAGTAAGCTAATCAGTATCAATCTATTATTTTTAAAAGAGTTATGCACCTTGGAAATATTAATTAGATGGAAAATTGCATTGTAAGCGCTCCCACGTGTACAATTTTTGCCAGATTTTTATCAAATTTATATCAAAGGTTTATATCAGCAATGTCTCAGACAGATTTGAAAATCAGTGATGATCAAATATTTGTAGAAGAGTTATGTCCCTTTGAAATATTAATTATATTGGAAATTGCATTGCATTTGCTCTCAGCCCTTCATTTCTCTAAGATATTTATAAAAAGTTTTAAAGAAAAAAAAGAAGGTATTTTTTAGTTATTGCCCTTGGACAGATAAAATATGTGCAATGCTGGGACATTAGAACTCTGTTCTTTTATTATCAGTTTGATACCGTATAGCGGGTTATTTTCGTGGTTGTTTATTTTCGCTTATTTTGGCGGATAAACGAAAATCGCGAAAATTTATGCATATTTTGGGTACTTTCTAATAACTAAAGCGTTTTGTAAACGATCTATTTTTCCAGTCGGCAGGTCAATAACGGTATATGTTAGTTTTAACAACATAAATGTCAAAGGGCATTGTACATACATGCATTTTATAAAATGAGTGTCAGGTGTGTATACCCTTATCATGCTTATTAATAAGTGTCAATTAGAATAAGAGTGCAAGGTATTCCTATCAGGTAACTACCATTAATTAGTGTCAAACTATATAAGAATTGTAAACACTCATGCTAATTTTGTAACCTAATTAGTAAGTACATCAAAGGTCCGTCAAAATCATAACTAATCAACCGTTAATTTTACAAGACATTTGAATACCTGTAACAAATATCTAAGTCACTGGTATTCTATTTATTAACTGTATCAGAATGTAATCAATAAATAAGAGGTCATTCAGGTAAAACAAATCAATTAACCATAACAATAAACACTTGTTTGTCAAGTTTTACAACTTTTAACTGCAACAATTTCAGTATCCGCAAAAATTTTGGGATTTAAGAATCCACCAAAATAAAACCGCCAAAATTTTTCAGATACTTTGTTGCCCCTAAATCGTGAAATTTTACACCAGCGAAAATAACCCGCTATACGGTAATACCCAGTGTTCAAGGTATTCTTTTGAATATATATATTTATGAAAAAATTGATTAGGTTAGAAGTATAACTATGTGATTTTGTTTTACAGGCAACTTTCTGTGGGTCCACCATGGGCAAGATGAAAGGATACCATTTTAGTATGTCAGATTATGAATCGCTAGGTTTCCATTTCTGTGATACATTGTTAGACTACTGTGATCCTGACAAAACGAAGGTACCTTTCTACTGTAAACCCAGAGTCATGTGTGTGATCATGTGATGTGTGCATTTTCATCTACTGTCTACTGTAAACCAACTTATTTTTCCTGGATACTTTGTTTCATATTAAGTCGTTTCTAGCCCACTTTGCCGCGATTTAAATTCATGATTTTTAAATTTACTTGATGTTGTTAAATAAGAAAAGATCCAAGTTTTGCATATTCGCAACGATTTATATTCACGTTATTTTTCTACTCACGAAAGTCCCGAAAAATAAATTGCTCACGGAATTAGTTGGTTTAGAGTAACTATATCCTGTAATCTGTTAGTCTCGTTGGCATATAACTTTAATATTGAAGAGTTTAAAAGACACATTGATACATCAATGATTATTTGCTATTGATAATCTAATTTTTTATTTGAACTACATATAATAATATAGATAGCAGTTTTTTCTATATATTAGTCCCAATTAACTATTAACCTTTTTTTTCTTTTTCACAGTTTGTTATTACAGTTAGTTGTATTTATTAACTTATAAAATATATGAATGATGATTTAATGATTTATTCTATTTTTGCCTTGGTGCTGGCTTTTTAACATTGTATGGTAATTATAAATCCACCATAGCATGCCTATCAACTTCTCACTACACTCCAAGCTGTAAACAGAAAAGCTCCAGTACAAATTCTACTTTATTTAAAGCCACACAATTCTGATTTCTTTTGGATTTATTTTTTTCAAAGATTTTTTCCAATTTCCATTAGAAAAATTTAAACATCAACTGGAAGTATATAGTTTTGAAAAAAAAAAATGTCAAAGAAAAAGTCTGAATTTTGTGGTTTTTGATATTTTCATTTAGTTTGATTTAAGATCCATATTTTTTTTAAGAATATGAAATTTGTAATAATGGTTAAACTTTACTAGGTCTTATATTCATATATGAATATTTTACATTAGTTTTAAATGTTTTTATGTAAATTGAATGCACAGTTGCTTAATTCCTCACAATATTTTGTTTAAAATATTTTCATATAATTTATGCTACAGTAAGTTATTGTGATTAAAATGTGATTCTAAATTAATATGTTGGCATCCTGTAAAATATACAAGCTTTTGGTAAAAAAAACAAACAAATTTACCCAAATGTGCTTTTAATTTGAAGTCTCATTCCAAGATTTAAAATTTTGTATTACAGGAAAGTTGAAAACAAATTACTATTTGAGGGTTGTTGTAGTTGTATAACTTACATTGAAATTTCCAGGAAACCCTTTTCTTTTATATGATATCTTCATATATGTTTAAAATATTTAAAGAATAACACATTTATTACAATTTTTTTTACCAAATTTAATTTGTGTAGAAAATAAATACTCATAGTTTTAGTTAACCTCAGCAAAGATGTAGGGACTGTTGGAGTACTCCTTGACATTCATAACTGTGGGTTTGAGGTGCACAAACAGTTGTCAGAACTAACCATAAGACTGGCCTTGTGTCATAAGATGAAGGTCACATAGAAGTTGGTTATTCTGTCCTACATTTAAGTCTTCACTGAAATATTAAGTTGTTCATCCAAGTTATCTCAGATACTGAGTGGCCTACCATCATATGACATATGACTTAGTATAAGGATAAATCTAAGGGGTATAGCAGAATCCCATAAAAAGTAGTCAACATTGACTTATATTATACCCCAATGTAGGAATTTGGGCTGTATTGCATTCACCTTGTCTGTCTGTTTTTCTGTCTGTTTGATCAACAAATATTTTTGTCACACCTTGCTCAGGTAATACTGAACAGAATGACTTCATATTTGGTTAGCAGCTTGACAGTGATGAGTTGTGTGCCCACTTTTCAGATCTGTCAGACACCTTCTTCCTGTTTGCTGACGGTTTAAATTTTTCATTATGTTGAATGAACTTTATATGTTTGTCACTCATCTCCTGAAGTTTTTATGAACAAAATGACTTCATATTTAGCTAGCAGCTTGACCAGTGAGTTGTAACATATGACCATGTATCTGTCAGACACATTTCTGTGGAAATCATTTGATACTTTAGTGACCTTTTTACTTCCTTATAAAGTCTATCAAGCCATTATTTGGACCAGGCAATCATTTAATCATGGATAACTGTCTTTATAGATTCACATCTGATAAGTTATAAAATTATATTTTACAGACATGCAGAAGGTCGATTAAATTTAAACAAATATCAGCTTTGCTTCCTTTACCTTCCCTTGTTTGGTTTAAAGCCCAAGATTGCTAAATCCTTTTTTTGTTTTTTGACATATATACTGTATACTGAATGTAAAATATAATGTACTAACCAAAACTGATTTATTAATTATCTCCCTTAGTAGTATGTACCATTTAGATTCTTACAGGAGGAACTTTACTTTCTTATGCTATAAAAAATCATTTTACTAGATGTATCATGGGCAAAAAAAAATTTTAAATGTGTAGTTTACATTGCTTGTAGTATTAATGCACTTCAAATTTTATTAAGCCATTTTAATTTGTCTGCTTGCATAGATAAAAGGAAAGTAGCATATGAAAGAATAAAAAAAGTAGACTTTTGATTGTTTACAGAACCCTTTAAAAGGCATGTATTGGTTAGTTAGGCAGCTTTTGATTACGACAAAGACTAAATAGGTAGAAAAGGGTCATACTAGGAGAAACGACTTGTAGTATACACAAGAAATTAGGGTTGCATACACCTAAAGAAAAGTAGTTGGGGAAAAAAAAGGAAAAATGAATTCACCAGTTGAAATTATTTAGTCCTTAACAAAATGTTAATTGTTTGATACTGTTGTAAAGAATTTTATTTAACGAACAATTGTCTAAGATTGTTGTCTGTATATTTAGGTGAGCAATGTAATGTTAGAACTGGAGGAGAGGATGAAGAGAGAGATCATGACCAAGTTACAGAGACAGGGTATCACCGATGTTAATAGTGCTGATATAGATCTTAGTGATGAATATGATTCTTCATTGGAGTCTAGGTAAAAATTTTAATATATCTTTTACCTATTCACATTTTGTGAATCTAAAGCAGTTTGGGTAATAAAAACACCAAAAATGTTGTGATTGGTTGATAAGGTCCTAAGCAATAGAAATTTAACCAATCACGTGACATTATTTTTATTTGGTGTACAAACAATGAAATTACTCACAGATCTTTTGATTCTGAAACAACAAATTACATTGCCAGCTGTGAAACTGGACGAAGGCAAAAATATGGGTTGCATGGTTTGTTACATGTAAGTTTTATAAGGTCAATTTAAACAGAAATATTTTCTGAAGGCCAACTATATTTAGCAGGCTATTCCACACACTACACTATTTTTGGTCTAATTATTTTTTAAAAAATAAGTGTGAAGGTGTTACATATATCATTTGTATTTTATTCTGTTTTCTTTAGACAACTAATAATCCTTGATCATAGAATAACTGATATTATTTACAGAAAGTATAAATATTTTTTCCAGTGATGGTGGTTCAGACAGTTCTGTTTCGGATGGTCCACCTGTACACTTACAGTATCAAAGGGTAGGTAACTCCAGATGACTATTTATATCAGCTTTTTCCTGGTGTTATGTTTGTTGGTGTATGTTTAGATGAGTTATTTGATGAAAAGATATTTTTATAGATATTATAGGACAGAGGGTTTTGGCTAAGAAAGACAATTTTACTTCACAAATATTAAAGTGTTCCATAATTCTCTGCTTAAAATCTTTGAAGAGGTTTTTTAACAACTACATTTTACTAACTTTATTCATGAAATAATAATTTGTAGATAGAATATCCTATCAGTATTTAAAGTAGGATTTTTAAGTTATTGTAATAAAAACTTGCAGATCCATTATTTTGTCAAACAAATCAACAACAACAAATTTGTCCTCGACCAAGGTTGCCTCTTCCACAGATGAAAGACGGCTTTTCACATAAGTTGACTTCTTTTGATGAGTCGAATAACTGGTTACATATAACTTTCTATTTTTGTCTTTTATGAAATCAGTAGTAGATGTATAGTCTACTGAGGACTTATTTAACATGTTGCCGTTATTAGACTAAACAGCAATTTATTTGATTTGTCCCAATTTTGCAGGATGCTGCCCAAGTATGTAGTTCACTTTATTTATTACATTTTTTGAAGATATATGTTTTTCTCTTTTCACTTTATTTTTTCACATAAATAATGTATAACCTTAATTTCATTTACTTATAACATTTTATGAAGTTAACAAAGTTTTTCTGCACATAAAAACCCTATAAGAACAGTCAAAAAGGTCAGGTTGTTTATTTGATAAATGAAATATTTTTGAAAAATCTTTTGTTTTTAATTTGATCCTGTTTTCTTGTTCATATTTTATAAGTTCTTGCCAAATGACACTATTTATCTGCAAAAACATATTTCACAGGTGAATTATAATCCTCTTTGAATGGTTATCTCCCTTGGAAGATGTTAAATGTTTTCACTTGTTAATATTCTGGTAAAAATCATTCCTGTCAACCCAAGATAATAAGATTTTCCTATTAGAAATTGTAAAACCATAGGGACATAAGCTTAAAAGGTAACCAAATCACTATCCTTCTGGAGTCCTCCAACAATATCAAACATCACAGAAATTGTAACCACTTAGTATAATTATTGGATATCTAAGACTGATTGCAAATTCACTGGTTACAACTATTTTGACTTAATTCAAATACCAGAAATTGAATTGACAGAAAGAACTAATCTCTTCAATAAAAAAATAGTCCCTTAATATTATTCTATTGTTTCATCTAATTTACATTTGTAATATATATGAGTTCACATTTTTATACTTGTATGTTTATATATAACTTTTCCACTACATGTATGTACTAACTGTGTTTTTGTTTTTGTTTTGATTGTGCATTTTGTAAATTGTACCTTGTGCAATTTGTTTGTTTCAGACATATTGCATTAGTATTGAAATATAAAGCAAGTTTGTTAAGATTACATTTAGAGTATCAAAATTCTTTAAAAGAATGATCTAACTAAATTTGACATAATTTTCAGCATACAACTATTTTAAATTACAGTAACCTAGAAACAAAACAATTGTATTTGTATATATTACTTATTTTGTTCTCAAAGCAAAATCTTTCATTTCATTAGTTTATTTAGTCCTATATAGACATCTTAGATGTCATCGCGTTATAGCCTTTTTGCTCTGATGCGATGTTAATCAATCATCAATCAATCAATTATTCTTATTATTGTATTAATTCAAATGGTTTTATAAATGGCCAAATACTACTGAAATTTTATTCTTTTTTTTTTGCTGCCTCTTATGATTATTGGTAAGTTTTGAATACTAAGTTAAATATTTGCATGAGTAAATTTTTTTAACAGTCTAGTTACGCATTAGTACAGTATTTCTTGATTATTGTATAAATGTTTGCTAATATTTGGAATTAAAAAAAGATGTCAAAAGTTTTAAAACTCTTAAAAGTATTTACAAATTCAAATTTAACTAATGGTAGAAAACTCTCTTGCTATTTACTCTTCTGAGGACTATTTTATTATGATCAACAGAATTACCGAGGACATAGGCCATACTCCCAGTTATCATTATATCAGGTAGGAGCTGACCTGCTTAGGTCTGCAGTGACTCGCTCTTAATACAGAAAAAAAATTGGTTAGATTTTAGGCTTTGTAATGAGGCTGAATCTTGACACATTCTGTGGTGCTTTTTTGAATTGCTTCTGTTAATTTTTACAAACTTCAGTGAAACTGCAGCTTAAGCACAAGAGGTTAAGATTTAGACAGCAGATTAACAAATTTTATGTAAAACATCTCTACTGGAAAAGTGTGATATTGGATTGTATAATGCATATATCTTAATAACTGAATTGAAATTTTCTGTTATCTTGCATGAAGGCAAGCAAGTGTTACTTTGTTAAAAAAATGATAAAAATGTTAATTAAAATGTTTTACTTTCAATGGACAAAAAAGGTATTGTATAGGCATTGTTACCACAGGCCTAAGATTGTTATTCACTGAAATGAATATCTACAGTTAAAAAAGAATGCCTGATTCTTGACAAAAGTATAACCTAAGAAAATGCTAGTGGCATAGTTATCTTCAGCACCTTGATAAAAAAGAATAAGGAAAAATACTTTTGGCCTGACTTTTGAAGATGTGCCTCAGTTTTTTTATTATGATATATGCTTTTTGGTACTTCAGAATTTAGCCTTGAAAGTAAGTAAAATTCCCAGTATGATTATATATGATATTTTGATGATATTTGTTGACAGAGTTTTCCAGGACATAGACCATATACCAGGTTGTCTATGTTTGAGGTATGATGTTGGTCTGTGGTGTCGTAATGCTTTTAACTTCTTGTCATGATCAGACCTATATTGACAATCTGGCATGCGGTGCAATATTTGATATTTTATCATCATACATTTATGATTTAATTTCCTTCACCCCAAGATTTTGATATTAATTTTCAGCTACATTCTTCAGTGTCATTATCATAATATAAAAAGCTATAATGAATAACACAAGCATATAATGATTGTTTATAATGTCTCATACTGTTTATAATCTAACTTCATTGCCTGAAATAAAAAAAAAAATATTATCAACATGCAACTTTTACAAATAATTTAACAGTTTGACTAAGTGGTTCATAAACAAATAGAATTTGGGTCATACAAAGCTTTCTAAAGTCATATAACAGTCTTCAGAAAAGGTTACTTTCTATTTTTTTAAATATTCCATAAACTTTTACTGCATAACCACGTACAAAGCATTCATATTTTACTTAAAAAATGAAACAAACCAGTTATTTCTGAAGTTCATAGTACTACAATGTAGTATACTGTTTTGTACAGTCTTGTGTAAAACATTTATATTTGATAGATTAATAAATTCATGTTTTATGTTCCTTAGCCATTTAATAAAAAGAAGAAGAAATTAAAGTCAAAGAAAGAGAGAGACAGAGTCAGAAGTTCTAAGGATGATACCAAGACAAAAGACAGACCGACATCAGTAAGACTTTATGTATCTCAAACCACTTCAATACAAGTAATGTAAATTCAGAAATATTTGCATGCCATTATTATTGTGGTTGAATAACATCAGACAATACTGTGAGATAATTTATAATAATGGAGGAGATGCTCCATACATATAATGCTATGGAAAAAAGTTGTAAATTTTTATTTTTTTCGAAATCTAATTCATTCACATCTTAAAATAAAATAAAAACATTCCAAAAATTTCTGAATTTACGATATACTAGATAAAGAGCTCAAACCTTAGCATTAATTTATTAGTAATGGCTGTTAATCATTGGTTGCAAACTAAGGCATGGTCATAATACTTTATGTTTAAATTGTATACACTACTTAAATGACTGTTAAGTTTCCTCAAATATAGGTTGAAAGCCTTCACAGCCAGAAAGAATTCCTATCTATTTTGATCCTGCACCTAACAAAAAAGTTACCAGTCTAGTTTGAATATTAAATATTCCACATTAAAATCTCTATTTTACATCCTGGACAGTGCGTTTCTTAAACTATGTGTTATTGCTTTGTTCAATAATGTTCTTAATTGCTTTTAAATATTTTGCTGAATAATTGTCACCTTTCCTTGTATTTTGATTCCACTGTAAACGTTTACCTAACTATTGATTGAACACTTCTAATTATACACATGCTAACTTGTTAAGATACAACTATACTTTACGGGGCAAAATCCTTTTAAATAGTCCTTTGTTGAATTTCAATCATTTAAGACATTGTTATCTGATGACAAAGTTTTAGTGTATGCAGTTAAAAATATTACCCAGAATGCTTTAGATTCTGAAATCTGAAATGGCAAATTATATAAAATCTTTCAAGTTGATATTTTTCAGGCAATATAGTATACGCCGACCTGTAAACTATAACAATTTTTAGGGTATTTCCCTTGTGAGAGGTGTAGATGCCACATTTCAAATCCTCAATTATACACACACCGCAAAACAACCATTCATTCAATGGAGTCAAAACTATGTTTAACTTTTATAAATTTTGACTTGGATGGAGAGTTGTCTCATTGGCACTCATACCATATCCTCTTATGTCTAATTAAGCACATATATACTCATTCAAAACGGTAGAATATTTGAATTTAAAATATTAATGACACAAATATGGAATACATTAGATCCTCATTGAGGTTTTGAAATATTGGCAGATGTTATTCTGCAGTTTATTGAACAATCCAATGAAAACCATAACAGATCTATCTTCTAACACTTGTAAGAATATGACAGATTATTTTTTTTTACCAAAGAAACTTATATAAAGGAAAATATATTCAGCACAACTACAAAAATGAGATATTGTCTTTGTTTGTCTATTAAAACAATAGATTCAGAAATGTTTATATGTATAAAAAATATCTTGTACACAGATTTCAAATATGATAACATTTGCATCTGATAAACTGTACATGTTTTATAGGATCAGTGTGAAAAGAAGAATCTCAGTGGGCATCAAAGTTCACATGCAAAGCAAGACAAGGTATATATCTAATATTGGTTGTAACAAACATCCTGAACAAGCATACATATACTCTTTTGACTGTCAGACAAATAATTTCAGAATATGGGGCCATTTTGTGGCTTCAGCATTTTGAATGCACTTTCATTTTTGGTATTATGAATAATAGGTGATAAAGTTCATTGTAATTTAGGATTTGTGTGTGTGTTGTGTTGTTAGGTCTAGTAGTTTGGCTAGATAGTAGCTGCAGTACAAAAACAAAATATCCCCACTCCTCTACAGCAGTTTATATTTTGAAGATCAGTAAAATATGGCTAGAATCATGTGTCAAATGTTTCCTTATAATTTTTTTTTATGGTTATGGGTCAATATTCATATAGATACTCACTGCACATCTGAGATATTAAGATATTTTATACTGATCTGTTTTCTGAATGTTTGAAGTTGTAGAGAAAATGTGTATAAGATTTTTTTAAAGGTTTGAAATATTCACAAATAAATAACTTTAAAGACCTGAAGTGAATGTCTATTTGCCTTATGGGTCAGCTAAGCTTTATCTGTATGTTCTGTGGATTCATTATTAACAGTATTAAAATATTTCATGGGATAACAATTCTGTGGATTTCAGGGGTATAGATAAACCACAAATTTAACTGTTCAACGAAGTACAAATATTCTGTAGGCTTGTATGTAGACTCTGGCAAAACCATGAAATAAGATATCCATAGAAATACCAATTTTTTTCTCAACCATGAAAATTGGTATCAAAGAAAATAAATGAATCTACAGTACATTAATAAGTGTATGTCTTTGTTATCCTGTCCTAGAATACTAATTAACTTATTATTATGTTGAATAATGTCACAAATGTTCAATTGATTTTTCAAGGTTCCAATGCAAGTTCCTGTAAGTCATAGTATATAAAGAGGTTTAGAATTGGAAATATTTTAAGCTTTAAAATAGGCATTGGTCATAGCAATTGTTTTTTTTTTTATATAAATTTATTTGTCTAGTTGGAAAATTCTGTATCTCATAGGAGGCAGGGCTTTAGCTTTAAACACTTGGTAGACAACTATTGTAAATTTTTTTTTGGCTTTAGAACCATGTAAGAGGAAATAAAAAAAGGGAAGGATAAGAAATAAAAATAATAAACAATTTTTGTATTTTAATTGCATTTTATCTAAATAAAGTAGAATTGCTAATATAAATTATGAAACTATTGTTCTAATTTCCTATCTTAAGCCTGATGCAAAGAATGAATCATCAGCAGTGAATTGTGGGAATTCTACTAATGCTCAATCCCTCTATCACTTCTACCAACAAAAGGTGAAGGTAATTATAGCAGCATGCTTCAGTACCTCTGTCTAACTTTGTCATTTATCAATGTCGCTTACAAGTTCAATATCGGAAAACTCTCGTAGCCATATAAACAAGATTGTAGTATTTCTAACATGAACTTTTGAAAATATTTTTGGGGCTTTTTTTCTCTTTCAAGCTAGGAATATTTTATATATGAGGATAAGAACATATTTAGGGGAAAATGGGGAGTAGAGTTGAGGATTAAAATATTTGTGCATTTCTATAGGCTTAATGTAGTCAAACAATCTGTACAAATCATTGTCTGTAGAACTTTCTTCAAAAAAGAAACTTTAAAATGTCTGTTCTGAAAACTATCATGTAGTTCTTTTACTGAAGCACTAATAATACTAATGAATTTAATACATTAATAGTGAACAATACCTTTTCTGAACTTTCGCTCAATTAAATGTAGTGATTTCTAACAGTTTTCCTTGTATGTTATAATGAGGAAATGTTATGTGTTGTGTTCAATGTGCCTAACATCTCATTACGTTTTGTTGACAACTTATAAACAGACTTTTATCTTTACAATAAGACTTTCAAATTATTTGGTCTTGACTCTTTTCATTATTCTTCATCAAAAAAATTTTTGGACCCTATTGATTTTATGCAAAAATAATTTATACAATAATAAGACTAGTTGTTTTTAATTAATTTTTTTTTTGGGGGGGGAGTGATTTGGAGGGGGTGGGGGGCAAATGCCTATAATAGATACAATATTGTTGCATTAATACAGTGTTTAAAAATTGCTGGATTGGAATGAGTTTCAGTGGTTGTGGGACAGCGGATGTTGTAATGTCAATGAGTTCATTATGAAATGTCCCTGATTTTATTATGCCCGTCCTATGATCGTAGAGAGTTTTTTGTTTTCTGTCTGTTTTCATTTATTCATCTGTCCAATCTCTGGTTAAATGTTTGGGGTAAGGTGGTTTACCAGGAAGTTTTAGTCACATCAACCTGAAAGTTAGTAAACATGTTGAATATGAACTTTTGAAAATATGCAAAATTGTAGTTTTGACCAGATTTTGTTGTTCATCGAACATGGAAATGTGATGGTTTGGGTTCTGTCCAATGGACACATTTTATTGTTTAATCAGAAATTCCTTCCAAAGTTGCAGAAATTGATTTTTAATGACTTTTTCACAACTAACAATTTCTTTGAAGGCTGACCGGGATCTCTTTGAATTTCAATGTTTAATGTATGATTTAAATGTATAGATGCTTTCAGATTTACTTTAAATGACCTTTGATATAATTTGACCTTTTTGCAGGATATGTATATGGAGTTTTAACAATTTTTCAAAATGGATGTCCATAATTTACATGATTGTGATTATGTTGTTTCCAGCATTATACTGGGAGGAACATGTGACATTAAAAAACATACTGAAAAAAAATGATTTCAATAAAAGATTGAACAATTAATTTTGTATGTTTAACTCAAGGCTCAATTCATACATTAAAAATGATTTTCTTGTGTTTGCACTTGAAAGTTATGAGGAATATTTGAAAAGCTATGATCAAAGCATAGATATTTCTAATCAAAATGTAATGAAATCTTCACTATTGAAATAAGATAACTTCAAATTGTTGATAACTAAGACCTGCCTTTGAAATCACAGGTTTTATTTTTGAACTGTATAGTAGACCACAGAACCTTCATCACAGACGCATTTTGTGATTTTTTTTTAATTAAATATTACATGTTTGTTGTGTTAAAATATGTGGATATGTGTATTCTGAAAAGGACACAAACAAATTGTTTCCAAGGGAGCCTTTTCCCTTCTGCATTGTTTGCAGAGTGTGTCAGCCCTAAGAATTTTGCTTTTTGTGCCAATTAAAAACAATTTTCCTAAAAATTAATTTATTGAATAGCAGGAGTTATTGAAAAAATTATCTGTAGATTTTAGATGAATAAATAATGCTGAAAATTAGTTTTAATTGGCCAGGCTTATGTTTATTGTTTTACAGCACTTAGACTTGAGTCTGTTCAAAGAACAATAAAGTTAAGTTTGCTTGCCTGTTCGATGAACCATGAAATTTCCTTTGTTTTTGTTTACTACTTATTGTAACAGTAGCAATAGTTATTAATAGCCATTCAAATCAAGGGACAGGTATTGACAAGAGGCTGGCTGAAAAACCTTTTTGACAAGTTTGATGCTGTATTAAAAATAGCTAATAAAGAATTCATGGTTCACGAAATTACAAGCAAATTAAATTTTGTACATGAAGTACACATTCAAAAAGATTAGCTGTACATAAGCAAAAAATAAAAAATAAAGTAATTTTTCAGAGTAACCCATGTTCAGAAGCAATGGAGGTGAGGAAAGGTCCCCCTTGGAAATAACATAGGTAAAAAGTACAATCATATGCTTGTATTGAAGATTTTGTGCTAGATTTTGTTTATATTTTGCTATTGTAGTTCATACAGAGACAAAAGTCTGAAATATCTTTGTTTTCTTACACTTTTATTGATAAATATTAATTTTGCAACAAAAACTAACATATCTGGGCTATAAAATGTCATTATTTTATTTTTATTCTGCTTTTGGCAAAAATATTCAGAAATTTTCTTACAACAATGCATTTTATTTAATTACTTCTAAGAAAACAAAGATTATTTCAGAGCAAGTCCTAGATTTTGACACATTTTGCTATTTAGTCCATGTTGTTATAGCAACAGATTTAAATGCTAGTGTGTGTATCTTATTAACAGACTCAGTCCATGCGGTATATGTCCACATCAGCCAATAAACGACCTAAATCTTACGATGTCAGTGGTGAAAAGACGGAAGACCAAAAGGGGAAAAGGGTAATTTATTTTTATCATTTTAAAGATTATGTCTGCACAATTTGAATATACAGCATTTTGGCCACTGTGAATATAAAAATATTGACAATTCTAGGCTTAAGCAGGAAGGCATACTGTGAATGGAAAAAAATTATATGCTCAAATATTTTGCTCTTTATTCCATTGTCTTTTTCTGGACCTTTTCTTTTATGCTTCAAGTTTTTTGCTTCTTGAGTGTGGTAGTGTACAGCAGCTATTGAAAACAATAGGTGTAGGGGCTTTGTTTTTTGTGGTTTGTTTTTTTACTGGTAGGTGTTGAGTTCATTTCATGATATCATTTTTCGCGCAATGCTTCAAGATACACCTTGAAAATACTAGGAATAAAATGGAGGATAACATTTTCTCACTTGTAATTAGTTTCTTTCTGGCTTCTATGGGGTTTTATCCCAGATACCTGTATTATCTTATATATTATATTTATTTTGTTTAACCTAGATAACATTTGCTTGCACTGTACATTTAGATAAATCCAAAATGACAAACTTTTTGTGTTACCCATAGAATCAGATATAGATAAGTAGAGCTGTAACTTGTTTTATTACTTGATTGCCAAAACCAAATATTCTTTAATATTTTTTTAATTTGCTTTAGATCTAATTTACTTGCTTTTTATATTTCTTAATCAAAATAAAGTTTTTGTATTATTTTTCCCATTTGCATTTCAAATATGAAACATATTTTAATTAATTTTTGTTTTAATTAATTTTTTTTGGGGGAGTGATTTGGAGGGTGGGGGCAAATGCCTATAATAGATACAATATTGTTGCATTAATACAGTGTTTAAAAATTGCTGGATTGGAATGAGTTTGAGTGGTTGTGGGACAGCGGATGTTGTAATGTCAATGAGTTCATTATGAAATGTCCCTGATTTTATTATGCCTGTCCTATGATCGTAGAGAGTTTTTGTTTTCTGTCTGTTTTCATTTATTCATCTGTCCAATCTCTGGTTAACCAGGAAGTTTTAGTCACATCAACCTGAAAGTTAGTAAACATGTTGAATATGAACTTTTGAAAATATGCAAAATTGTAGTTTTGACCAGATTTTGTTGTTCATCGAACATGGAAATGTGATGGTTTGGGTTCTGTCCAATGGACACATTTTATTGTTTAACACTTTCACTTCTGATTTAATTTTTCCGCGGGTTTCTGTGGCCGAGGAAAATTTGCGCTCAGATTCCCCAGCCTGAATTAATTTCGTGACGGTGCTTCAACTTCAAGAAAAGTTGCTTCTTGAAAACATGCTGCAACTCGAGAACCCAGGCACAGATCGCCAAAACAACTGATACGGAAGTTCAAATGATTGCTATGTAAAAGATTTTCCTAGCCTTTTAAAATTAAAACAAAGAATAATGTCATTATAATGCTTGAAAGTTCGATTTTGTTACCTTGTTAGCTCAATGTTGCCAAAATGTCGATATTCGGATGAACTTGTTTACGTGAAAATGTGTTTAAAACGGATAATATTCAGCAAATCGCTATTACCGAGTCTTCTTATTTATCTTATCAATCGTTTTTGTCATTGAAACATCGTTTATAGCAAAACCGAAGCTTTTATCTCTCACAAAATGACCGTTTGACTTTTCGTTTCCGACCGCCATTTGTATTGATGAAAAGACAACTCTGACAATCAACGAACGACTACTCGTTTTCAAAGTGCCATGATATACGGATACCACGGATACGTTGTTAATTATAAACGCGGATAAAAGTGTAATTAAACAAATAAGTTATGATTTTTTGGTATTTTCCTGGTATAGATTGCAATACTTTACAAACACAAACACACACACACAAAAACACTGTAATAAAAAGAATTTCAGGATTATCTTTTACAAATAGATAAAAATAAATAGATAAATTACCAGGATCATCAACCATTACATACATTTGTAGTCGTTTTTTTTTTTTTTTTTTAGAAAGGTTAGGTCTTTATTCAACTTTCTCTATTACCAATATGCAACAGCTTTGTTCATGGATTTTCTGTTTGTGTATTTTGCAAAGTTTTTAAATCACTGAGTATTAAAATTTATTAAATGACCATTTTCATTATGAAGATACTTTAGTTATCATATATATTCATTATAATCATGTGAAGAATAATCACTTACAAAATCAATTTCTACTCTTATTACATGTGTACGCATATGTTTCATCCTTTCTTGATAATTCAGTGCAGTTTCATTTTCCCCATATTAAGTCACAAAACTTTAGATTTTGATAAAAAAAATTAGCAATCTCTTCCCATTTATAATCAGTATTACAATTAACTTAGAGAATTTGATAACTAAATTTTGAACTTTCAACAATAAAATTTTAACATACAACAAGAACAAAATACAGCAGACTTGACACCTCCCTTTATTGTTCCAGTTTGTAGGCATGTGTGTGAACTTATCTTTGGTCTGGGGCGAGTAATGGCCTTCCTCTGCATACCCCAGCACATTATCTATTTATCAGTCCTTTTACCAGTAAACAAGAAAACTGAAGAAATGTTATGTTGGATGAATGGTAAATAATATGCAGGCATTAAATGTAACCATCCCAAGTAAACTGAAACAGATTTTTTTGAGCCATTGCAAGATTTTCTGTAGATAACAATAATACTAGATGTATTGGTCAGCCACACATATTTGAAGTGTAGTCAACAATGACAAAGGGGTAGTTAAACCTCTTATCTTGCGAACTGGCCAACATTTACTACACATTTAACTTAACCAATATATATATTATATAAAGTTAACAAGATTGATACGTTTTTTGTCCTTCCGACACATGGCTTATGAAACAACAGATTTAATATTACAGAAAGGATCAACATTTTGTTCACTTTATCATGTTTCATTTACATGGTCAGAGAAATGAAGGTACCATAAAATATAGGTATACCCTTCCTGATCATTGTACAAGAAAATATTGGGGTGACCATTATTGGATCTGATAACCAATACAACTTAGAAGATGGTATGCAACTTACTTTGTATTCCCATTTGGTATGCAAGACCAAGAAATGCTTTCATTTCTGATTTGTAGACCAAGGCATTTTGTTGTCATTTGGCCTTTGCTGAATGTTGCAGTAAATATAAAAATAAAGAGAAGAGGTATGATTGCCAATAAGACCCTTATCCACCAAAGTTCAAATACAGTGGATGTAAGCAATTATAGGCAACCATATGGCCTTCATCAATGAGAAAAACCCATACCGTAAAGTCAGCCATATAAGGCCCAGACATGAAACATATGAAACAATTCAACTAAGAAAACTAACTGCCTATATATATATATAGCTAATTTATAACAAAACAATTAACCAAAAACAAAAATGACAGACATGAACCAACAACAACCAGTGAACTACATGCTCCTGACTTGGGACAGGCACATAAAGAATGTGGTAGGGTTAAACATGTTTGTGAGCGCTCAACCCTTCCACTTACCTGGGATGGTGGTATTACAGCACAACATAAGAACAAATAACAAAAATCAGCCAAAAGCTTAGTTATCAGTTTTGTTGATTTAGTATGCATTCAAGAAAAGGATTGCCCATATAAAGTTGCCAGAAATCAAAAACCTTCTTTTCAGCACCCATGACATGACTTTGCCCAGTATTACCACAAGGGGAAAATATATGTGGTAGCCCTTTTCAACATTATTAAACTCATCGTGCCACCCATCACCACCATCTCCTCACTAATTAATATTGAACCCCCTTTTTCGGCCTTTGGCATTCTCATGATTAGACTGATTATAGCCCTCATTGTCATCTATCCCCAGCCTATTTTGACCAATTTTAACCTTTCCTCATCAAATAAGAATTCTTGTCCGGCATTAATTACATAAGTTTCACTGAACCTGCTAATTCAACATCAGTTTCGTGTGACGACATTTTACACTGCAATACTAGCAGACGAAATTTCACTTTGTAATTACTATCAATTTCATGCATTGTTATCCCGTACATTCTCAGCCCTATCCGCTTATATCACGCTACACTCAATCAAAGTATATGTGTCACCCGAGAACCAGCTTTTCCAAGCCATATCTCTTTCCCTCGAAATCGAGAATTTTTTGTAGCAAAGCCATGAAGCGAAAATCTTACTTGTCTTGTTCGATTTGTGAGGAAAATTAAAGGCTTTAAAAGATTGCTGTCATAATTCTTTAAGATATATTGAACCATTTATTTTTATTATATATCTAAAACTACCTAAGAATTATAAAGGGCTTCATCAAAACACTGAAAACAGCTGTACTTCCACTCCTCGTTATCGAGAGAAGCCATTTGAAACCCCACATGACCTTAGAATGTGTTTCGGTTCTAATTTTAGAAAATAAAATTTTCCTATTTGATTTATTTACCTTTCACGATGTTATTAAAGCTGTTGAAGAACTGAAATAATATCCTCAGATATCGTAGATTTTAATTGAAACATTGATTTTAACTGTTAAGAAGGTAAATAGCGTAAAATCGCAGCTTTTATTGGGATAATATGTATGTATCCTGAAAGATACACTCGCCCTGCGCATCGTGTATCCTCAAGGATACATCCGCCCTCTTGCATTGTGTATCCTGAAGGATACACGCCATGTAAAGGTTAATTAATCAGAAATTCCTTCCAAAGCTGCAGAAATTGATTTTAATGACTTTTCACAACTAACAATTTCTTTGAAGGCTGACCGGGATCTCTTTGAATTTCAATGTTTAATGTATGATTTAAATGTATAGATGCTTTCAGATTTACTTTAAATGACCTTTGATATAATTTGACCTTTTTGCAGGATATGTATATGGAGTTTTAACAATTCTTCAAAATGGATGTCCATAATTTACATGATTGTGATTATGTTGTTTCCAGCATTATACTGGGAGGAACATGTGACATTAAAAAATATATTGAAAAAAAATGATTTCAATAAAAGATTGAACAATTAATTTTGTATGTTTAACTCAAGGCTCAATTCATACATTAAAAATGATTTTCTTGTGTTTGCACTTGAAAGTTATGAGGAATATTTGAAAAGCTATGATCAAAGCATAGATATTTCTAATCAAAATGTAATGAAATCTTCACTATTGAAATAAGATAACTTCAAATTGTTGATAACTAAGACCTGCCTTTGAAATCACAGGTTTTATTTTTGAACTGTATAGTAGACCACAGAACCTTCATCACAGACGCATTTTGTGATTTTTTTTTAATTAAATATTACATGTTTGTTGTGTTAAAATATGTGGATATGTGTATTCTGAAAAGGACACAAACAAATTGTTTCCAAGGGAGCCTTTTCCCTTCTGCATTGTTTGCAGAGTGTGTCAGCCCTAAGAATTTTGCTTTTTGTGCCAATTAAAAACAATTTTCCTAAAAAATTAATTTATTGAATAGCAGGAGTTATTGAAAAAAATTGTAAAATAACATTTGCAGGTCTGTAGATTTTTAGATGAATAAATAATGCTGAAAATTAGTTTTAATTGGCCAGGCTTATGTTTATTGTTTTACAGCACTTAGACTTGAGTCTGTTCAAAGAACAATAAAGTTAAGTTTGCTTGCCTGTTCGATGAACCATGAAATTTCCTTTGTTTTTGTTTACTACTTATTGTAACAGTAGCAATAGTTATTAAGAGCCATTCAAATCAAGGAACAGGTATTGACAAGAGGCTGGCTGAAAACCTTTTGACATTTTGATGCTGTATTAAAATAGCTAATAAAGAATTCATGGTTCACGAAATTACAAGCAAATCAAATTTTGTACATGAAGTACACATTCAAAAGATTAGCTGTACATAAGCAAAAAATTAAAAATAAAGTAATTTTTCAGAGTAACCCATGTTCAGAAGCAATGGAGGTGAGGAAAGGTCCCCCTTGGAAATAACATAGGTAAAAAGTACAATCATATGCTTGTATTGAAGATTTTGTGCTAGATTTTGTTTATATTTTGCTATTGTAGTTCATACAGAGACAAAAGTCTGAAATATCTTTGTTTTCTTACACTTTTATTGATAAATATTAATTTTTGCAACAAAAAAACTAACATATCTGGGCTATAAAATGTCATTATTTTATTTTTATTCTGCTTTTGGCAAAAAATATTCAGAAATTTTCTTACAACAATACATTTTATTTAATTACTTCTAAGAAAACAAAGATTATTTCAGAGCAAGTCCTAGATTTTGACACATTTTTGCTATTTAGTCCATGTTGTTATAGCAACAGATTTAAATGCTAGTGTGTGTATCTTATTAACAGACTCAGTCCATGCGGTATATGTCCACATCAGCCAATAAACGACCTAAATCTTACGATGTCAGTGGTGAAAAGACGGAAGACCAAAAGGGGAAAAGGGTAATTTATTTTTATCATTTTAAAGATTATGTCTGCACAATTTGAATATACAGCATTTTGGCCACTGTGAATATAAAAATATTGACAATTCTAGGCTTAAGCAGGAAGGCATACTGTGAATGGAAAAAATTTTATGCTCAAATATTTTGCTCTTTATTCCATTGTCTTTTCTGGACCTTTTCTTTTATGCTTCAAGTTTTTGCTTCTTGAGTGTGGTAGTGTACAGCAGCTGTTAAAAACAATAGGTGTAGGGGCTTTGTTTTTGTGGTTTGTTTTTACTGGTAGGTGTTGAGTTCATTTCATGACATCATTTTTCGCAATGCTTCAAGATACACCTTGAAAATACTAGGAATAAAATGGAGGATAACATTTTCTCACTTGTTATTAGTTTCTTTCTGGCTTCTATGGGGTTTTATCCCAGATACCTGTATTATCTTATATATTATATTTATTTTGTTTAACCTAGATAACATTTGCTTGCACTGTACATTTAGATAAATCCAAAATGACAAACTTTTTGTGTTACCCATAGAATCAGATATAGATAAGTAGAGCTGTAACTTGTTTTATTACTTGATTGCCAAAACCAAATATTCTTTAATATTTTTTTTTAATTTGCTTTAGATCTAATTTACTTGCTTTATATATTTCTTAATCAAAATAAAGTTTTTGTATTATTTTTCCCATTTGAATTTCAAATATGAAACATATTTTAATTAATTTACAGGAAAAATGATATAAATTGAACAAAAAGATTTTGTAACAATTGCTTGTAATTGCAGGTGTTAAGATCTCATGCTACATTGTCCTACACGGTAAATTTTCAATTCTAGGTTGGGTAGTAGAATTATTTTTTTGAAATAAAAGTAAAATATTATGTTACTTGTTAAAATTATTTTTGTTTCGTTTTATAAAAAGGAAATGAAACTTTGTTTTAAGTTAGTATTAAAAAATGAATTGTGCTATTTGCTATTGATTAAGTTTTTTTTGGTAAATTAAAAATTTCCTATCAAATGAGTACTTTTTTATTTGTTCGTCAAATGAGTTATATTGCATAAGAACTATATCTGAAATTTTTTATCCATTGTTGAATTATGTCTTTGGACAACATGCAGATTGTGATTGTGTTTTAGGCTTTACATACTGGTCCTAGGTCTGACAATCCAAAGGTAGTTAATATTATGTGGTTAGGTGGTTTAAAGAGTATGGTGACCTGAAATTGCTTATATCTTCATCATTTGAACTCTGGTGGATAGTTGTCTCATTGGCAATCATACCACATCTCCTTATTTTCATATATTGTGGGTTCATCATTATTTGTTTGATACTAATTTTTATGGATTTTGTGGGTACAGGTGAACCACGAATTAAAATGTTCAACGAATTACAAGTTTCCCATAAAGTTGTATGCAGACTTTGGCAAAACCACAAAAAATACAAGTTTTTATCAATCCACGAAAATTGGTAGCCACGAAAATAAATGAATCCACAGTAGCTAGTAAAATGTAACCATAGATAGTACGGTTTTTCTAAATTTCAAATATTTTGTTACAACTGGTAACTTTGATGCTTTATCTTTTTTAAATGAGGGAAGTAAGGTGGTTTATAGAGTAAATAGATCGGTTTATAACTGCAACAGTTATATATATCTTTTAAATGAGGGAAGTAAGGTGGTTTATAGAGTAAATAGATCGGTTTATAACTGCAACAGTTATATATATCTTTTAAATGAGGGAAGTAAGGTGGTTTATAGAGTAAATAGATCGGTTTATAACTGCAACAGTTATATATATCTTTTAAATGAGGGAAGTAAGGTGGTTTATAGAGTAAATAGATCGGTTTATAACTGCAGCAGTTATATATATCTTTTAAATGAGGAAGTAAGGTGGTTTATAGAGTAAATAGATCGGTTTATAACTGCAACAGTTATATATATCTTTTAAATGAGGAAGTAAGGTGGTTTATAGAGTAAATAGATCGGTTTATAACTGCAACAGTTATATATATCTTTTAAATGAGGAAGTAAGGTGGTTTATAGAGTAAATAGATCGGTTTATAACTGCAACAGTTATATATATCAGTTATTTAAATGAAGGAAGTAAGGTGGTTTATAGAGTAAATAGATCGGTTTATAACTGCAACAGTTATATATATCTTTTAAATGAGGCAAGTAAGGTGGTTTATAGAGTAAATAGATCGGTTTATAACTGCAACAGTTATATATATCTTTTAAATGAGGAAGTAAGGTGGTTTATAGAGTAAATAGATCGGTTTATAACTGCAACAGTTATATATATCTTTTAAATGAGGAAGTAAGGTGGTTTATAGAGTAAATAGATCGGTTTATAACTGCAACAGTTATATATATCTTTTAAATGAGGAAGTAAGGTGGTTTATAGAGTAAATAGATCGGTTTATAACTGCAACAGTTATATATATCTTTTAAATGAGGAAGTAAGGTGGTTTATAGAGTAAATAGATCGGTTTATAACTGCAACAGTTATATATATCTTTTAAATGAGGGAAGTAAGGTGGTTTATAGAGTAAATAGATCGGTTTATAACTGCAACAGTTATATATATCTTTTAAATGAGGGAAGTAAGGTGGTTTATAGAGTAAATAGATCGGTTTATAACTGCAACAGTTATATATATCTTTTAAATGAGGGAAGTAAGGTGGTTTATAGAGTAAATAGATCGGTTTATAACTGCAACAGTTATATATATCTTTTAAATGAGGGAAGTAAGGTGGTTTATAGAGTAAATAGATCGGTTTATAACTGCAACAGTTATATATATCTTTTAAATGAGGGAAGTAAGGTGGTTAATAGAGTAAATAGATCGGTTTATAACTGCAACAGTTATATATATCTTTTAAATGAGGGAAGTAAGGTGGTTTATAGAGTAAATAGATCGGTTTATAACTGCAACAGTTATATATATCTTTTAAATGAGGGAAGTAAGGTGGTTTATAGAGTAAATAGATCGGTTTATAACTGCAACAGTTATATATATCTTTAAATGAGGGAAGTAAGGTGGTTTATAGAGTAAATAGATCGGTTTATAACTGCAACAGTTATATATATCTTTTAAATGAGGGAAGTAAGGTGGTTTATAGAGTAAATAGATCGGTTTATAACTGCAACAGTTATATATATCTTTTAAATGAGGCAAGTAAAGTGGTTTATAGAGTTAATAGATCGGTTTATAACTGCAACAGTTATATATATCTTTTCAAATGAAGGTTTTACAGATTTATGCAAAACCTGCGATGAAGAAGTCAAAGAAGGTATATTTGGGTCTGATATGGAAACAATTTTAGTATTGTATAATTGATTGTACAAATAATCTACCAAATATATATATTACGATTAACAAATAAAAGAAGGTAATGCCAGTTTTCTTTCTATTACCTTCTATTATTTACAATATCATAATTTACAATTGACAGATATTGTATATGCATAAAATGAAAATGAAAACTAGAACCAATGATTATTTTTTTCTTTTGGTGATGGTTTAATTTGCAGCTTTCTTTAAATATTTTCTTGAGGATTTTTTCACATAAATAAATAATATTCTTTTCTTATCATACATGTTAATTAAGCTGATTACTTAAGATGTACAAGTTCAGTGTAATGTTAACAACTTGTTTATATATTTGTTCTTTGGTCAGTATGAATAGTTATCTCCCATGGCAATCACACCACATATTCTTAATTTTGTTTTGACGAATATTGATGCTATTTGAAAATGGTTATGTACATTTTATTCCAACATGGAAATTAAAGAAAAGTTCTTTAAAAATATGAAATATTGACAAATTTTTAAGCATTTTTATACCTTTTTATAATTCAAAAATTTCAGGGCCCTCCATTTACTCTCAAATGTGAGAAATCAGAGGTTGCTCCACAGTTTTCGGTAAAGTCTTCTTTATTAGGGAAAATCTATTAAAAAAGTAGTGTTCTGGATTTGGTCAACTTTCAATAAGTATATATTTTCACAAGAAAGTTTCATTCATTTCATATTGAAAGGGGTAATCCTTCTTGTAAGAGTTGTTTCCCCTGAGAACATCAGTGTATATGTGGTATTATGAACTTGTAATTTATGTATACTATTTAAAAATAAATTAGTGATTAAATTTGTTTCTTGACAAAATGTATCAAGAAAATAAAGATTTCATCTGTCAGATATTATTGCTTCTAAAGACGAGATATTTGTACTATGTTAGTCAAAGTTGATTCTGACCAAAAACTGGCTACTGGTCATTTCAAGGGGGGTTTAATTTTCATGAGACCTTATTTTCATAGTTCATATATTTACCTTGACCTTCCTAGGGTATTTTATTTCCTCTTGTCACTGTATAATAATAAGGAATACAAGTGTAAGTAATAAGTCAACTATTCTTGGTTTATATATTAATTGTAAGGTGCTTACAAGTCAATTTAAAGAACCCATTTTTAAATCTTGTACATGTGTAGTTTGACCTTGACATCAGAAGACCACAAGGATTTTTTCAGTGGTAATTATAAAAAAATGTTTTATATTTTGGTTTATTCACTTTTTATTATGCCAGCAACGAAAGTCAAGAATAATAGATTTTAGGGTGGTGTTGACAGCATTATGGCATGTCAACAATTATTATTTTTTTATTAAGTTACACCGTTAGACATATCTCTATGATAACAATTGATGTTTTTTTTTTTTCAAGAATGGGGAATAATCTTTGAAGGATGACCCTTTTGAATATGAAAAAGTTGAATTTTGGTAATAGTTTTCAAGCCTATGTATAATTTTCTAAAATATATTTTGTATATTTATTATATTGGTGTGGGTCAATCTACGTTTGATGGTTATAGGTATATAATTTGTAAAAGCCTTCAGTAATTATTGGATAATTTACTCAATATATATCATGTTTTCATTTCTTGTATTGCACTTGGACCTTTTAAGTGGCAAAACTGATGAATGAGAACAATAGAAAATTCACTCTTATGAAAAAGTTGAGAAAATCAATAGTGAAACCATGCCGGTGATGATACTGATCAAAAGTTATTTCTAAACAATAATCGAACATTTTAGATAAATAATTTATTAAACTATGTATTGTTATTAGAAATATACATGCAAATACACAATGTTTTGTGTTCATTATTTATCAAGATAATTGCATCAGAAGCTTGAGAAACTGAAATCTAAAAAATGTTAATCATTGCTGCATATAGTTTTAAAAAATGGGAAAACATCATGTACATACAAAATCTAAAGATCTTTCAGGTCACCAATTTTCAGAGTGTTCCACATAGTCCTTAGAATGTTACTATTTCCCAAAACATACCAATTTTTCACATTTAAGTTTTCGATGCAGGTTCCATTCAAACAATCCTTATGTTCTTATTTCATGTTTAGATTCATTTTGCATATTTGTTATAATTTAATAAAAATATAAGTCAAAAAGCTTACGATAGTACTGGGTAATGAAGATTTATAACATTTATCATTAATTTTTTATCTTTCTTTTCTATGTTACATTTTAAATGATGGTTTTGCCTTTTCAGATTTGATTCCTCTATTGACCATTGGAAGACAACTCATTTGATGCCTTCCATGTTTTTCAATGTCTTGGCTAGTAGAAACTTTTTTTGTCAAAGGGAACATTATTGATGACGGTCATATTAATTGATTAAACGTCTTTTACAGAATGAGTATTTAGAAGCATTGACAAATGCATACCTGAGGAATGGCTTCATGAATCAAGGAGAAAGTATGTATATTTTTAGTTTTCTCAAATAAAATATAAGCATGTCTCTGAGGATAATGCATGAAAAAAGCATGATAAACAAGGATAACTCGCATGTGTATGTAGTCATATATAATATCTCATAAGAAGTCATTTTTGGAAACATATTCATTTAATAAAAAAAAGTTTTCATATTAATAAGTTGTATGTTCAGCATGTCAAACATCAATTATCGACACACCAAAATAATGAAATTTTAGTAAAACATTAAATGGTCAAATTTGCAAACTACTGAGAAATTGTTGCACATGAAATTTTCTTTGGACTAAAAAATAATGTCATCTGGCATGTCAAGGCATTAAGCTGTCAAAAATTTCCATAATGTTTTATGATTTGGCAAAAATATTGTAGTTAATATAAAGCATGATCACAGACCAATAGCTGTAATAGTTAAAAGTAAATGAGATGCATTCAACAGATTTCTATAAAAAGTTACAGTTATTAGTCTACTTTAGTAATTTTGGTGAGTGTGATAATGGTCAAATTTTCGTCATATAATTGCATCATAAAATTTACTTTAATTTTCTTAGTTGAAGTTTAAAATATATTATAGGCAGTATTTATAAGATTTATCCAAGACGTAGAGGTAAAAATTAAGATCATTGATAAAAGAAATTTCTTTGAATAGGTATCAGGAATTATTAGAGCTGTTACATAAAAAAATCTCTTTGGTATTTGAAGGCACTTTCCTCTGATCCCCATCAACAACATTTCTTTACAGTTTATTCCATTGGAATTTTCAGAATTGCCCAGCAACCCAAAAATAAAACAAGTTATGATAAAGTCATTCATTTACCTCTTGAAATCAAAAAGGCACAAAGTATCAAAATCTACCAAATAGCTTCCTTGTGATCTTTGAAAGGATTGTCCAATTTTACTTTTTTGTAATTTCAAGAGCCAAATAATTGTCTTTATCATACCTCCTCCTTTTAATATTTATGCCTTCAGTGATTTCAATAGAATTTTTTTATTGAACAGTCCTCATAGACTTTCTTCTGGAGGAATGGTTTTCTTTCTGCATTTAGATAGATTTATGGTCCTGTAGGCTAATTTTCATTCTTGAATGATATTTTTGATAAAGTTAATTTATATTTGTATTTTCATGTTTTTATTTTTAATGCCAATAACAAATTGCTTTGTAGAAATTTTAAAACATTGTGTTCTGAGTGAATTAATAACACTGAAAAATAAAGATTGAAGGGAAATAACAGTCTTCAAAAATCACAATAAAATACTCTTTTGTCTTTCACCTTGAAAAAAAATGCAAAAACATAATGATCAGAAACAATGATTTCTTCAATCATTTATGGACCTCTGCGAAAATCTTCAACAGTGCTTTAGAACTCTTTTAAATATGAAAACAACTACCAGCTAGCATTTTATTACATATGTGAGCATTGGTAAATGTGTAAAAGTCTATCCACCATGACAGGGAATAATCAGTAAAACTTGCATATTCAGGAAGACTGGGTTTAATTTTATGTTTTTCATTCAATCGTGAATCATCTGTATTGAAGGATGTCCACATCGAAAAGAACCCATAAAACAACAACCACATAATGTTCAAAGTACGGGTAAGATATTTACCAAATCAAATCTCAATCAGCATAACTCGCCTTTTCTTTACACTGGGAAGGATCTTTCTAAAGAAAAGAGTTGATTTTCATACTGGATTTTTCAATATCTGGTGTGTTTCATATATTTCAAAATGTATTTATTTGGATTTAAAGTTGTACACAGTATGCAAGTTTATCCACATTGGTCAAAGGGAAACAACTCTAATTCTTCAGAAAGGACAAATATTATAAAACCTTAAAACACAGTTTGCACAATGGTTTTCTGGATGGGTGCATAGCAATTATAGTCAAAGGAAAATATATTCAGTGTGTTGGTGTTACATATATACATAATAAATTCTTTAACATGTCAAAATTTATGATAATTAGAACAGAACCTTTTTTTTTAAATTATGTAGTGGAATAAGAAAATATCATTTAAAATATGATAAACAGAATTTTTTATAAACTTTTATTGGGTCCCCACTGATCCATCAGCTGAAGGCCTATAGCAATCAGCTTGTATGTGATGATTCTATGCCTCCTTGGATCAGTTTGTCATAAATCGTTTCTGCTCTCTAACTTCCACACCCCTTTGAGTTCAAAGAAAACTGTTCCTTGAAAGTGGTGGTCACAAACTTAGTCGCCCTGCTGCTTATGAACATAAAAAATTGTTTCGGCTCTCTAACTTTGAAACCCATTATAGTTTAGTAATGAAACTGAATATTTATTCACTATGACTAGAAAGTGTTTGTCATGTACAAGAGAGACAACTGTTCTGTGAAAGTGCTGGTAAAAACTTCATTCAACTTAGTCATCCCTGTGCATAGATACAAAAATATTGTTTCAGCTCTGGAACTGTGTAACCCCTTGGAGTTGGGTCATGAAACGTTGCATGATTATTCACCACTACTAGAAGTTGTGTTTCATGTACATCAAAGAAAACTACAGTGAACATTCGGGTGAAAATATTAGTTCAATTTAGTCACCCTGTGAATATGTACAAAAAATTATTGAAATAGAAGAACTTTGATTACTTCTAAAATTACATCACTATTTCTGATTTACAAGCAGTTGGGCCCTCTGTGATAGCTTCCATCACATTCCTCTAGTTCTGTCAAATGCAGCTTCATAATAAGATTAACAGTGTGTGTTTAGATCGTAAAGTCTTAGTGTAATAATGACTATAAAATATGATAAAAATCAATATCTTTCATATCAAACAAAGTCTTCCTGAATGTGACGATCCAGATTCAGATTAAATTTGACCTTTTTATGTTATGAAATTCTAACACTTCTTTCACTAAAACTGAAACATTTTTAAATATAATGGAAATAATGATAAGGAAAAAATGGTTATGTCTAGTCTGAAGACAACATAGTTTTAAAGATCAGAAACTTTGAACTAAACAAATAATAAAATTACTTAAAATGAATTGGAAGTGGACACTTGCTCAGAATGAATTTAGTAGTTCCCAGAATGCTTTGTTGTGTCCTCTCACAGCTTTCTTGTAGCACACTCGTGATGCATGTACACTCTATATACTTCCCACAGTGCCAACTCAGCCACACTTCCGCTACTCGGGATCGGGAAAACTTTCAAATGCAATGCCATTCCAATGGGAAGGATTGTGTCCGCATCATGAGCAAAAAGTTGCAGCCAGCATCATGGCTGCCCAGATATCGGACTCAGTCCAAAATGGAGGTAACACTTTGTTTGGCATGTATTTCACTGTTCACTATATCTTGGTAGCTGTGTATACACTGTATTACCGCAAACACACTGTGCTAGTATGCTTTTGTTTAATCCTAATGCCAGTTGCGAAATTAGTCAGTAATTTATTTCATCCCTGATATATATACAGTCAAACTTTTAAATTTATTGGTAAAGAATTATTCTAATTGAATAAAACAAAAGTTAGTAAAAATTTTACATTTTAGAATTTATGAATTATTAAATGTCTCCTCAAATGAAAACAAGTTTTAGTTATCTTGCTTAGAAAATTGTATATTTTGAAATGTATTCTGGAAAAAAAGTTTGTCAATTGTATATCACAGAGATAGATTACTGGCAAATTCATTGATTTTAATATGCATGTAATTTACAGAAAATGGTAAGTATATATTATAACATACGTACATAAGTTAAACATGTAATAATTAAATGTTCTCTCCAGGCACTCTGGCTGCCTCCACCAATAAATATTGCGAATAGCAAAGAGTGCTGAAAGTGGTGTTAAACACCAACCAATCAATCATGTATGTACTTCTTATGCCCCATTTATGGGCATTATGTTTTTCGGTCTGTGCGTCAGTTCATCCGTCCGTTCGTCCGTCTGTCCCGCTTCAGGTTAAAGTTTTTGGTCACTTCAGGTTAAAGTTTTTGGTCAAGGTAGTTTTTGATGAAGTTGAAGTCCAATCAACTTTGAAACTTAGTACACATGTTCCCTATGATATGATCTTTCTAATTTTAATGCCAAATTAGAGTTTTGACCCCAATTTCATGATCCACTGAACATAGAAAATGATAGTGCTAGTGGGCATCCATGTACTATGGACACATTCTTGTTTATAATTAAAAAATGACAGGAATGGGATGTAAAACTATTTCATACACATTTTTAAAAAACAATTTGAGCAAACATATTTGTAATTTGAGACTAAACTGTAAAACGTTTTTGGGATATTAAATTTTAAATTATTTAAACTGTTAAGTTTGTTTTTTTTTTACCTTTGGATTTTTAATTTAACCCAATCCATTCACATTGTTCCCCCCCTTTTTCATGTTTTTTTTTCACAACTGTATATCATACATTCATACTAATTTACAAATCCTACATTAAACATTAATAATTGTATCCCAGAGATTTTGTTTCTTCTATCTTTTATGGTGAAAGTTTTAATTGTGCTATTTCTAGCTATTCAGCAAAATTTGAGCCAGCTTTGCAGTTCAGCAGGCATGTCGGGTAATTGTCTTGCTAACATGCTGATTTAAAACATGCTTTTACATGTGCTTAAACGTTTTATGTTTTATTTTTTGTCTTGGATAGTAAGCTTGACTTTATATATAAGAAAAAAAAATGCATGACCTTGTACTAGTTCTTGACAAAATATTTACTTTAGATTAGTTGTTCTAAAACACTTGCATTTTTTACGGTGATTTTTAACTTTTGATTTGTCAAGCTTGCCTTCATCAAGATGAATAACTTTATGCCTTTATTTATTTTCATACATAGAATGATTTCATGGCAGCATCAAGAAAAATTAAAATAAAGATATGCAGTTTTCCTAAAATTTGTGTCAAATCTCTTAAAATAAAAGATTTGAACATATCTGTTTAATCAAGGATTTGTATAGTAAGAAGATTCTTACTATACAAATCCTTGGTTTAACGGAAAATATGTTGTCATTTAATCATTACATTATAAATTTTAATTAAATGCTTTAATTGTTATACAGCTTAATGTCAAATTAGTTTCTTTTTCAAAACTGATCAGAGAGCAGTTCTCATGGGATAGCAGTTTTTGTCATGACATTTTTTGAACAAAAATATATTTGACATAGTTTAAAAATTGAAACACTGAAACAATGGATGGCATAAAATTTTGGATATTAAAAGACAAATTGTTCTCAACAGTGAGCGAGTATAGTATGATGGCCATAATTGGTTACAGATGAGAACTACTCTGCAACCAGTCATTGAAATCCATCAATATTGAATTTATGGAAGCTGGTCTTGTAAGTAAAAAATGAAGTGAAAACAAAATGATTTTAATTGCTTAAATCTGAATCATAAAATATTTGACACTTAGCTGTATGTGATGTTTTATGTATTTGTAATTGTTACTTGTCAGATGCCGACTGGCTACACCACGGTATACGGGGTCATCCCAAGACCATCAAACCCTTCCAACAAAAAAGTCAGGATGAGATAATTGCTAAACTATTAACGATGCCTACAGGTAGCTAAGAAAATTGCATGGTGGGAGTTTGTCTCTGCTTCAGTGGTATAGGACTGCACTGAAACTCACAGATTTTGTTTGGAACACAAAGATCAGCACAAAACCATATTATTTTCAGAAATAAAGTTTATACAATGATGAAATTGAAATAATGATTACTTTGAGTATTTTCGTTTCTTTTTTACTTTTATTATTAAATTTTTGTGTTCAAATTAAGTATGATTTCATTTATTACAAAACTGTAAAATTTTAGTGATTTTATATTAATATAAATTTTTAATTTACTTTCCAATACTTTTATTTTAATTTTGAGATTTAAAAGTAAAAAGAATCACAAAAATGAATTTTGATTTTTTTTATTTATAACTATTTGAAAAATTATTCACAAAAAAAAAACAGCAACAAAGTACTGTAAGTTTCAGGCAGATACTTGTAGAAAGTTATAGGTCCATTTTGCATGTGATCATCCCATGTATTAACTGAAAAACAAAATTACAAAGGGAGAGCACCACTTAAGTGTCACTTCATCAGTGTGTAGTAATGTCCCTTCAATGTGGTGTAATAAAAATGTGTGAACCACACTAACAAAAGTTTTACTAATATTCAAGTTCTAAGTATTAACCTTTTTTGAGTGATTTACATTACACATACAGTATTATGAAACCAAACACCTTTGCACAAGGTAATTTGCATTGAAGTCAGCAAAATGTAAGATTTAGAAATAATTTTAATATGTTGAAAACAATGTAAAAGAAAACTCAATTTTATAGAATTTTGCATGAAGACAAATTCCTCTAGTCCAAAAGCTAGTTTTCTTTGCCCTTTTTCTAATAAAAATTTTCAAAATGGGTTCCAAATAAATAGAATTTGATATATTTTTCACAATATTATTTCAATTCATGATTTCTGATAGGATCTTATAGATTTGAAAGCAATAATAATATACTATGCTTTGATGTATAAAAATTTTATTAGCTCACTTGACTCAGTGGACCTTATGAGCTAACAGACGTCAAGTTATGACAAAAGCTAAATTAAATATAGCCAAAAGGTGATCTGGTAAATGAACATGATGAATACAAATAATCTCTTAATTGATTTTTATTATTTTCGTGAAAATGAATTGTAGTCTCTAAACTCCTCCAACCATTTCTGGTGCACAATCCTTCTTTAATTCAGCTTCTGTTATCTTTGTGTAGGCCTCCATTACTCTTCCTGAAAAACAAACACAAATAATATTTTGTAAACATGACTTAGCAATTACGTAGAACGTCAAAGGCAGGAAAAGAATGTTATATAGGCCAGGTTTTTAAAAATAATTTACTGGTTTACATAATAGCGGATCCGTTTTACCATTTTTTTCGCTCCTGTACATGTACAATGTAGCAATGCCGCCTATCTCGAGCACCACGATCTATTGTTCAAATGCCACCCATCTCGAGCACCAGGATCTATTGTAACAATGCCACCCATCTCGAGCACCAGGATCTATTGTAACAATGCCACCCATCTCGAGCACCAGGATCTATTGTTAAAATGCCACTTATCTCGAGCACCAGGATCTATTGTACAAATGCCACCCATCTCGAGCACCAGGATCTATTGTAACAATGCCACTCATCTCGAGCACCAGGATCTATTGTAACAATGCCACTCATCTTGAGCACCAGATCTATTGTTAAAATGTCACCAATCTCAAGCACCAGGATCTATTGTAACAATGCCACCCATCTCGAGCACCAGGATCTATTGTAACAATGCCACCCATCTCGAGCACCAGGATCTTTTGTTACAATGCCACCCATCTCGAGCACCAAGATCTATTGTAACAATGCCACCCATCTCGAGCACCAGGATCTATTGTAACAATGCCACCCATCTCGAGCACCAGGATCTATTGTAACAATGCCACCCATCTCGAGCACCAGGATCTATTGTTACAATGCCACCCATCTCGAGCACCAGGATCTATTGTAACAATGCCACCCATCTCGAGCACCAGGATCTATTGTTACAATGCCACCCATCTCGAGCACCAGGATTATTGTTAAACGCCATCTATTTCCAGCACCAGGATCTATTGTAACAATGCCACTCATCTTGAATACCAAGATCTATTGTAACAATGCCACCCATCTCGAACACCAGGATGTATTGTAACAATACCACTTGTCTTATTGATTGCAGAGGTTATGTTTTAAATTTGATATGCATTAAAAAATATATTAATCCAAATCAAATCAAATCAAATCAAATGTCTTTATTAGTATTCCTAATTAAAGGGCTCGTATAGAGCATATAAATCAATACAAATCACAAAGTTCACACAAACAACACAGGCAATCCAACATACATACTGATTATTGATAATCAAAATGTTAAAATTTAAAAATAAGAATAACATCGATCATCATCGCCAAGCAATATTTTAAATTGTAAAATTCGATTGAAGAATAAAAGAAATCATTAACAATTTCAGAGCATAGTTGACAATAATTAAAATAATGTGATAGTTGATGACGGGTTAAAATTTTAGATAAAAAGGATGAGATGATAATCTCACTTTTCAAAAGTTCCTTGTCTTTAACAAATAAGCAGTAAAGAACCAAAATAAACTGTATATAGGATCATGTAGGCTGAGTATGCTGTTTCCATATTATAGTACATATTTATATAGAAGTGCAGTCATAAACTGGAACATACAACAAATAAAGACGATGTACACACTGAAGTCAGTAAATATATCTCTACAACATACAATATGGCGAGATTTTCAAAATATTACACGTTTGTGCATTTATAATCTCCCAATGTTAACATCACACAATTAATACAGCAACAGATAATAATTTAAGGAAACACTTACATTTCTGTGAATTATTCTTTGCTGAAAACGGTCCTAAATATTGTCCAGGAAAATTGTACAGTCTCCTGTGTTTATATCACACTTGATGATCGCTGCAGCGTTTGAAAAGGCAGTCACACACGCGGTCATACATTAATCAGCATCATGTCACGTGATAATTTTATCAATAGATTATTGGGAGTGCTAATCCTCGTGTATCTGCTGTGTATATGCCGCACTTTCTTCACATGCTGTGTCTTATCTATGATTAAAATATTTCGGATAATAACAAATTAGTTAGTAGCATATTTCGATGAATGATAATTTATATTTGTGTATACTTTTATGATTTTAATAAACGTCCGGTTAGACGTCGGTTTGAGCTTATATTTCTTTGGAAAATTCTTAATTTTACTAGATATTGTACAAAAATTAAAAAGGCAACCTTGATTACAATTTTCCATAGCAAAATCCTTATTTGTGAACTTTTGTTGATGCAACAACAAACGATGCACAACTATAATGATTCCCTTTAACACTGATGGTGAATAATTTTTACATCTTTTTTCGACGAACTTCAATCGTCGACTTATCAACCAACATTAAACGTTGAAACAACATATTTATTTCAACCTAACTTCAACATTAAAAATTCAACTAATTGCAATCACTTGGCATCTATTATTGTCATATGCATGGAAGTTACATCGACCTTGACAGTAATTTACATAAGTCTCATTGACATATTTCCCACATTTGAATAATGCAACAAAATCTGGTCAGCATTTATGTGAGGAGATACTTTCAAGATTTTATTTTAATCATGAAAATTGCCCACTTTACAGTATACAGTTAATTTAAGGGTGTTGATGTTACCTCAATTAAAAACAATAATTTATACAAAATAAATATACCAAGTGAGCAATACATGCTCAAGTGAGATATGTCTTGGATAAATGCAAGAACAATTTACTGGCTTTTTCTAGCAGTGGTATATTATTGTTGCTTTTTACGTGGTTGTCATAGTATGTTCTGTTATTAAGTATATATTAATATTTGCACGTTGTATAATTTGCACTGGTTTTCGTATTAGGATTGAATTTGTAATATTTTAGTTATTTAACAACAGTGTGTTTGTTTCTAAGTTCAATATTATTTGATAATTTTTGTAGTGTATTGTTATTTATATAAATGGCTGTTCTTGAAGTGTATGATTAAAGTCATGTAAAATCAAGTTTTTTTTTTATAAATGAATAACATAAAAAAAAAGGATAATTTTTATTAAATTCCAGGGAAAGATGAATAGGGGAGGTGTGGTATGGTTTGATGACACTTTCATTCATTACCAAGATACCCCCTGACATTAGTTATAAAAGTCCTGGAGTCGGTTTCACAAAAATACTTACAACTAAGATTGATCGTAAGTCATGAACAATTCATAGAAAATGAAAGGATATGGAGTAAATGTACATGGGACAAAATCGCACACAATACATAGAAAACATAGAAAATTATCAATGAACAGGGCTTTTATTCCTGTTCTTCATCTTGACAGTTGATGTAGGGTCTTCAACAATGAACAAATGATTCATACCCTACAACAAGGTCAAGACGGCTCTAGCGTCGACTTAAGCGGTACTATTGATAAAATAAAGTAATTTGAAAGACATTGATCGCCGCTAAAATATGCCTTGAAGTTACACATGTCGGAGCGGTCAATGAATTACATAATTTATAATTACGGCGAGGTTTTGAACATATATTTGTCATACATTGCCCAACAAAAGACCAATGAACAATTCAGTATACTTACGATCAATCTTAGTCGTAAGTTTTTTTGTGAAATAGACTCCTGAACCCTATCACCTACTGATAATAAGAAAAGTTTTGTCCAATACATCATACAACTTTTATAGTCCTCAGTTGGATGAAGTACTAGCATGTGACATATTTGAATTCAGAAAATTTGCAGACTTGCATATACATAAAAAATTGCAAAATCTTATCATAACCAAGCCATAATGTTTTTCATGTAAAAAGTCCCTATCAGTATGATACATTTAACTTCAATCAAGCAAAATGTTCAGAGCATGGTGTAAAAACCCAATGAAATTTGTGTTGAACTACATTTACTTATAATACACTTCATGAACAGAATATTAATCTTTTAATTTGGTTGTGTTATTTAATTTTAATTAATGGATTTATAGTTAATTTGGTTTGCAGATAATGATACTAGATTTTTTCTCTAGATATATATATATAATTTATATAAGTTTAATAATTTATGTTTTGCTAGAATTGAAATATTAAAGATGCATGAATGTATTGAAAAAACAACGTCATATATTCAGTTGTAGGCAATACGTTTGTACGTGTTTGGAAAGAGAGAATACAGAGATCTAAAAATTTTGTTCCACCGCCACGTAAGACGGCCCACATCTATGTATATATATGCACAGTTTGTAATTAGTGCACAAGCTATATGTACTATATATTTATGTTAGCTAGACAGAGGCACAGACGTTTTCTTTTTATTTATTAAATATTAATAAATTTTTCAATGAATTGTTAATTTGATCAATATAAATATTTATCTGTTAATTTGTTATATGAACAAAAAATAAATAGCACAGATTGCTACAACATGTGTTGTCATAATTTGGTCAAAGTAATCTTAGTATTGTAATTGCCAATTAAATAAATAGTTCCCAAAGGAGAATGTAAATAGAATGGTTTAGGTTTAGAGTTGAAATGTAGTAAAAATAACAATTGGAAATGAATGATGATAAAAAGATATTGTTTGATAGTTTTGGAAAGGAAACATGTGTTTTGTATTAAATGTGCACTTTGAAGAATCAAAACAAACATTACAATTCATGTCAATTAAAATTACACATTTGAATAAGAAAACAATTCTTGTATTATTAAACAATAGTCATGAATAGTAACTGGTGAATCTTCGTTTTTTTTCGGGAGGGGTGGAGGGGTAAACAAATTGTCATTGAAAATTCACATAGATTAAAGATGATTTTGATGGCAAATGTGATATTTCAGCACCAGCATTCATTTCATTCAAGTGCTATTAAGAGAATATTTTGCTTAAAAATGTGCATCAGTAGGAAAACTAACAACTTTAGATGTCATTGGTTAATAGCTTTATTTAGACCTGTTTTTATGTTTCATATTCTGTGTAATTCAACTGAAATTTTTGTCAGAGTTAAGTTTAATGGTTACAAGAATCTTCAGTCTGAAAAAAAAAACCAGTCTGAATTGCCAGCACTCGTCTTTTATTTCTCTGTAACTTTCAAAAAGCCAAACTAACAAGTTAAGCAAATTTATGATGATTTTATCTGGTGGTGGCTTTCACTGGAACTTGGTATCTTGCTATGTATTGAACCTTTATTTATTGAAATTTGATTGTCATTGTATATTTTTTTCCAAATATAGTTTAGAATGGTCAAAATAAGGAGAAAATAGCTCAATCTGAAAATATTTTACTTCTTTTACACTCTCATACTTTGAAATTTTATATATGTTAATGAAGCAATATTCATGTTTGTCAGATTTATGAGCTGTTGTTGAATATTAAAATGATTAATATATTATTGTTATCATTTGAATAATGTAAATTTCATTCAGGATCTACAATTTAAAATGACTTTGATTACATGAGACAAAAAATGATTCTGCTGAATTTGAAATCATTTTATTATTAGTAATGTAAATGATATACAATTTCAAAAATTTTTGTCTTCAATGGTAGACTTCATCAATCTATCTGAACAGGCATTATATTTTAAAAGTCTTTTAATCAAAATTTTTCATTAACTTCAAAAGGACTAGTGAATATTGCCTGATAATTAAAATTAAAAAGATATCTGGAGTAAATTTTTGGATTGAGTTTATTTTCTAACCAATTTTCAGTGTACATTTGATCCCTGATAGAAATACAAAATAATAATGAAGCAGTTAGTATGAGCTAGTATAATATTAGTCTCTAGTTTAGTTTTACATTTAAATGTAATTTTATGTGTCATTCACAATATTGTTGCTCAGTTAACTTTATTTTCTGATAATTAATAACATATATTACATATAATATGAAACATTGAAATATAAATTTACTTCTGGTGGTTGAAATGATTTAAATTTTTGTTACTGATTTTAATAAGATGAACTTGTTTGTATTTTAAGATGGGAATGTTGAGGAATATGTACGATCACAGATAAATCCACAGGCCAGTATTTCACCCATCAGTCGGACACCAACACAACGTCACATCCTGGAGGTATCTGCTTCACAACAAAGACAGCAGGAACTTCTACAGCACAGACATTGTGTATGTACAGTTTGTTTGAACAGTTAATTCAATACTTATATCCCAGATATAAAGCTGCTCTCAAACTCTATTTTAATCAAATTGTTATTTTTTTAGTTAGGCCCTACACCAGAACTCAATGATTTAAGTCGGTTAGTCCAGAGGGACTTAATTAGAAAGTTTATTAATTTTGTATATACATCCAATTTGTCCTATTATGAGATTTTAAAAACTATATGTATTCTTTAACAGTACAATAATTTTCAATACTGACAAGTATAATGTCTATCTATGGTGAAATGAGCATAGAGCATGGCATGAAAAATTATTTCTTAATTTTTATCTTCACATTTTTTTCTAATTTAACATAAATTTTGTGCTCTTTTCTGACCTTCCTATTATTCTTAAAAATAATTACATTATTATGAATAAGCCAAAGGTCTTTGAACAAGGAACATTAAAGGTACTGGTATCATATCTTTATACCAAGCGTTATCAAAGGGTAAAATGTTGACAAATATAAGGCATATCCATGTTGAAATGAGCATAGAGCATAACATGATAGAATTATTTAAATTCTAATTGGAAAAATCAGATCTTTTGTACTTCAAAGCTGAAGTTTTATTATTACTCTGATAGAATAATTTTAAAGAAATAACACCAGATGATTTGAATGAAAAACTTGTAAAAAATCAGTTAAATAATCAATGGCTAATCTGATTGCTAGTATGTCATCCTAGACTATTTATCTCCCCTGCATCAGACAAAATATGATGGTGTTTGATGGCTGTTCAAAGTCCAGTGGCAAATTAAATGCATATTGAAGGCCAGGACCAGGGGTCAGGGACATAAAAAAAATGTCTTGTGTATTGTTAAGACAAAAGTATTGATATCAACAATTTATGACTAGTTCATTAAATAAAAACAACTTAAACCAGGTTTGTCTCATGATACATTGAAAATAACACATCTCAATATCATAAGGGTAGGTGTTGCATATTTGCCTACATCATAACTAGACGCAATTCTTAAGCCACAGATAATTGTTGAATAATTGTTCTATTATATTTGTTTTTTTAAGTCTTTGTGACGCTGTTCTACATTTATCTTTGATGAAATCAAATTTAGTGCAATGAAAAAAAGAGATGAAATAATTAAGTTGAAGAATATACTAGAATTATAATACATTCAAATAAAATTTTGCTGTAGCATGGTCTCTGTTCTCGGCATGCTAGGAAAATTGCATATGCTGAGAAGTTTGAGGTAAGGGGTGACAACTCTAAGCATCTTGCTTATGCATGCATTTCAAACTAAAATATGAAAGAATACTATTTAATTTAATCTGCATGGACTTCAATTAATAATAATTTGAATTAAAAAGCTTTTAAAAACAATTTTGAAAGTAAGAAGTATGATATTAAAGTTTCTTGTCACCACAAGAGATTTCTTAATTTATAATAGACATTTTTCAAATGTTTTTTATTCTTCAATGTCTGACAATTGAATTTAACCACTTTTTCCTTGTCTTAAATCATTAGAATTTTTTTTTCACTTTTAAGACGAATCTGTAAATTTGGTGAAGCTATGTAACAAGTAAATAGTTGAATTATTAACAGTATTTTCATTGCCTGTAAATCATCTATAAGGATTTTGTCTTATGTTTAATAAGCTTGCTAATAACATGATTGGTTTAACCTCATTTCAGTCAGCTACTCTTCATTACTGTTTGGATTTTTTTTTATTCGCTGCAATTTTCACTGAAAAAATCATCTGAAAAAATTACTGTAACTCAATTTCAGATGAAAAAAAAAAAGGTCATCTGATCACAGTAGTCTGTTAAAACTATGGCTAAGATAAGGCAACATTTTGTCTCAACAGATGATACATATGAACAGAAATGGCATTTGACATGTTAAATAAAACAAACAACTTATGCACATCTGAATGACTACCTTTCAAATTTAGAGGGTACAAATCCTTAAAAGGAATTGATGTTTTCTTTCATCAGAGGCATTTAATGTGGTTCCATTTCAGCGTATATAAGAAGTGTTCTACAAAAGTGTTCTACAAAACTTTTGGAATATTCCTACATTGGTGTGTTTGATATAATTTATAAATTGATGTATATTTAACAATGTTATTTTATCTTCTTACAGGAAAACAAATCAGGTAATGCCATACGTCAACATCCTTGTCCCTTTGATGAATGCACTAACAGATTAACACCTGATGATGGTAAGGGCACGCTCGCCAGAAAACATCAGGGTCCAAACGCTAGTGCATTGATATCTTTATTGTTTTATTGTAGAAAATCTCCTCTCTTTTTTTTTTAAGTAGAAAATAATATTTTTGTAAAAGTATTTACTAATGCATGAAGCAGTACATAATTAGAGCTATTTAATAATTTATATTCATATACATGTAGTTCTCTCATCATTATATAAAATTTACGTTGAGGAACTCTCTAATACATTTATACATGTATTTTAAGAAATTTAATGACTAATTTGGCCATGTTTCAGTAAATCTGGGCAACTGATAAAGAGTCAAATGAGAAAATATATATCACAGCAAAATACTTGTCTTTACCACTAGCAATGATTTATTGGTTGAAAAGCCTAGACTAAATTTTAAATGATCTTTTTTATTCCTTGTAAAAATTCTTAGTAATTGCATTCATAGTCTCAGAAAGATTAAGAATTATTATTGAACTATGCTGTTTCTATCCAAATTGACAGTATATATGAAGGGAGAGCTAGAACGCTTTGAGAATTTCTTTCTCCCCAAAAAAAAGAAAAAGAAATGAAATGAGAGGAGATTTCAGTTAGGTGGGAGAATTGCATGATCAGAAAAAAGTATAACATTACCCTCATGTAGCCTTTGAAGATGTGTGTGATATATATATAGTGTGTATATATTGAGTTTGGTATATATGTGTAAATTAGTTCGTTGTGGTTTAGACTTATCTTCATTGTATGTTTTTTTTTTTAAGTTAAAAAAAATAATTGAAAAAATAATGAAAATAAGTACTGACCTTGGAGTTATTGGATATGTAAAAATACAGTATTAATGAAAATATGTCAAAGTTCCTTCCAAAAATGTCTGTATCAATCCATTCAGAAAAGGTGGTTTTAACTCAGGTCTTGCATTTTAAACTTTGTGCAGTCATAAGAATAGTTTTCTTGTTTCTTTAAATCATTATGGCAAGAGATATTTACTTGCAGAACAATTGTTTAAAAACAAATTCTCGAAAAAGTTCCAGATTCTTCTTGAAATTTCTTGAGCATTCAAATCAATATAACTAAAGTTTATGTTTTGAAATCTTTCTGTCACATTTTATAACTTTGATATATTTTTGTGGTCTGTAGAATAGTACCAGTTTGTATATAGAAATAAAAGCATGAAATATTAGGTGTTGTAGCATGAGAAAAGAATGGATTGTTTTGCTGTGGTTTAATCAGTATACAAAATATATATTCTCTCTTCTGTTTCAAGAAAACACATGTATGATAAAGATGTGAACCATAGAATAAATGTAGCATCTTATGAGCAGCAAAGAAAGATATCTGATTGGGCCTATTTCACCCTCATTTTTATATAGTCTGGTAAAGATATAAAAAGGATTTACCCAAAAGTAACTCAAATACATTTTCATTCTAGATTGAAATCAGAAAATAAAATGAATTGCGGTTAAATAGGATTGATTTCATGATTGCTCACTACAAAACATCATGATTTTACATTAATTTATGATTCATTTAGATATTTTTTTACAATAGATATTTTTCAATATTTTAACTCTTTGCCTACTTTACTTACAATATAATCTGCATTTATTATTACTTCTATTTCTTTTTGTAGCAAACTTATTTTCACAAATGTTTGTAAATATGTGAATATAGAACATTTATTTTATCACAGCGGCTTATTCTAACAGACAAGCCATCTTTGGTCCTGATATTGTTTTCGTTATAATCTTTGGTTAAAGAAAAATGAAATGTACATTTTCATTTTCTATACAAAATATTTATTGATATTAAATGAAAATTAAATTGGGAAGTTTTATTTTTTATGCATAATACTCAAAGCACAACCAAAGATGGCTAATATTTCTAATTGCTACTTTTAAATTTCATAATTAAGCATGGTCCATTATGAATACTTTTCAGCCAAGACGGGCAGACATCGAGCTAGTGTTCCATCAGCTACATTTGTCAATTATGATACACCACCCACAAATACCCATATGATAGAGAAGGCAAGAAGTGAATCAAAAATAGAACTATTGTCACATTGTGAGAATGTGGAGCATACTGAGCCACAGACAAATGACATCCAACCAGAAGAAAATGGTGTTAATGGTAAAAATATTGGCTTTTTACTAACACATGTTGAAGTATTTCAACAAACTTAATGTTGATCTTCAGAGAATTCTGGAGTTGGTGAAATTAAAAATTTCATTTATAAACAAGAACAAACAAATATCAGAGTTGGGCATTTTCTCTGGTTATAACCAGCAAGATTTCAAATAAGATGTTTAATTATCTGTAAAAGACTTGGGAATGGGTTGTTGGCTATGATTATTTCACAAATAAAATATTTATTTTGAAATATGATGCAATTAAATTTTAGTTTTGTCAATTTTTCAAGGGTGGCCTTGGTGTAGATGTAGAGGATGATAGTAAACAAGTATTGAAATTAAACTTAATTCTTGATTTATTTCTTACTTTTTTCTGTTGAAAAAAAAAACAAGTACAAGAACATATCATCTTTTATCATTTTTATGGTCCCTCTGTCATTCAGTAATTCTGACATTCCATCATTCCTCATTCTGTCATTCAGTCATTCAGTCATTCTGTCATTATGCAACGAACAGAAATACAGACTTTTTCTAAATGCCTTCACAAATTGAGTTCATTTTTATGCCCCCGCAACTGAAAGTTGGGGGGCATATTGTTTTACCCCTGTCCGTCTGTCTGTCCTTCAGTCCATCCTTCCGTCCATCCCATTATGGGTGTATAGTTATTCCGCATAACTCCTACAGTTTGAAAGCTAGGAAGTTTTCACTTTGCTGTCTGTCTGTACATATATTGAAGGTGTGCATGTGGTCAGGGTTTTGATTTTATTAATATTTGCTCTTTTGGGAGATTTGAACTTTGTCATTTTTTGGAGTATTTACTTGCATAAGAGGAGCGTTTCCAGATAACTCCTCCTAGAGTTTAAATGCTAGGAAGTTTTTATTTTTATGGCTGTTTGTACATATATTGAAGGTGTACATGTGGTCAGGATTTTGATTTTTATTAATATTTGCTCTTTTGGGAGATAGTTGAACTTTGTCATTTTTTGGAGTATTTACTTGTATAAGAGGAGCGTTTCCAGATAACTCCTCCTAGAGTTTGAATGCTAGGAAGTTTTCACTTTGCTGGCTGTTTGTACATATATTGAAGGTGTGCATGTGGTCAGGGTTTTGATTTTTATTAATATTTGCTCTTTTGGGAGATAGTTGAACTTTGTCATTTTTGTGGTATAAGCGGTTAAATGTTATAGTTATTTTAAAATAACACTTTGCATCTGCGGGGATATCAATTGTGTCTCCCTGACACAATAATATCTCAAAGAAAGTCCTACATTGACTTTGTTATAGTACAGTTACTTCAGAGTGAAGTGTGGGGCATCACTTTGTCTAGTTTAATATGTGAGTCTACTATGATGAGTTACAGATCAGGTTTACGTTTGGTTCCGCTCTGCTGATTTTTGCCGCAATTACGGCCTTTGGACTTAAAAGATGCAAGACAAAATTTAAAGATATTATTGATATCTGACAGATTGATGTGTTGTGAACATCTGGAGAAAATGATTTGATAGATTGATTAAACATTATGATATTTAAATTGAAGGAAAATAGGGGGTCTTACAACTCTCCTGTCTCTATTTTGGAATCTTAAAATTCTAAATTTATCTAACTTTACAGAAAGGGTGATTTGGAAACACTCTACAAAGTCTACATTTTATTGTTGCATAGTAATTCCATTAAATACATGGCAACAATCATGTCACAGAGGTCCCCTTGGAGCCTTTTAAATTGGCAAGTGCAAACTGAATTTAGAAGGAATAATATACTATAGGCAGTTTTTGTGCCCCCGCCATAGCGGAGGGGGCATTAAGTTTTACCCTTGTCCGTCTATACGTCCGTCGGTCCGTCCGTCCGTACGTCCAAAAGTTGGTTTCCGTTCTCTAACTTTAGTTTGTCTCAACCAAATGTTACGAAACTGATACACAATGCTTATTACCATTAAATACAGATCAAGTTTGAATTTTGATGGCGTCACTTTTACCGTTCTAGAGTTATGCCCCTTTACTTGCTAAATTTTTCGTTTCTGTTCTCTAACTTCAGTTTGCCTCAACCAAATGTTATGAAACTTATACACAATGCTTATTACTACAATATACAGATCAAGTTTGAATTTTGGTGCTGTCACTTCTACTGTTCTAGAGTTATGCCTTTTACAAATGGAAAAATTGCTAAATTTTTCATTTTTTTAGCTCACCTGGCCCATAGGGCCAAGTGAGCTTTTCTCATCACTTTGCGTTCGTCATCCGTCGTCCGTCGTCCTCCGGCGTCGTCTGTTAACTTTTACAAAAATCTTCTCCACTGAAACTACTGGGTCAAATTTAACCAAACTTGGCCACAATCATCATTGGAGTATCTAGTTTAAAAAATGTGTCCGGTGACCCGGCCAGCCAACCAAGATGGCTGCCATGGCTAAAAATAGAACATAGGGTAAAATGTAGATTTTGGCTTATAACTCTGAAACCAAAGCATTTAGAGCAAATCTGATGGGGGTGGGGGTAAAATTGATTAACAAGTCAAGATCTATCTGCCCTGAAATTTTCAGATGAATCGGACAACGGTTGTTGGGTTGCCACCCTGAATTGGTAATTTTAAGGAAATTTTGCAGTTTTTGGTTATTATCTTGAATATTATTATAGATAGAGATAAACTGTAAACAGCAATAATGTTCAGCAAAGTAAGATCTACAAATAAGTCAAACATGACCAAAATGGTCAGTTGACCCCTTAAGGAGTTATTGCCCTTTATAGTCAATTTTACCAATTTTTCTTAAATTTTTGTAATCTTTTACAAAAATCTTCTCCTCTGAAACTACTGGACCAAATTTAACCAAACTTGTCCACAATCATTATTTGGGTATCTAGTTTAAAAAATATGTCTGGTGACCCGGCCAGCCAACCAAGATGGCCGCCATGGCTAAAAATAGAACATAGGGGTAATATGTAGATTTTGGCTTATAACTCTGAAACCAAAGCAATTAGAGCAAATCTGACATGGGTTAAAATTGTTTATCAAGTCAAGATCTATCTGCCTTGAAATTTTCAGATGAATCAGACAACGGGTTGTTGGGTTACTACCCCTTAATTGGTAATTTTAAGGAAATTTTGCCGTTTTTGGTTATCTTGAATATTATTATAGATAGAGTTAAACTGTAAACAGCAATAATGTTCAGCAAAGTAAGATCTACTAATAAGTTAACATGACCAAAATGGTCAGTTGACACCTTAAGGAGTTATTGCCCTTTATAGTCAATTTTACCAATTTATCTTAAATTTTTGTAATCTTTTACAAAAACCTTCTCCTCTGAAACTACTAAGACAAATGTAACCAAACTTGTCCACAATCATCATAAGAGTATCTAGTTTAAAAAATGTTTTTGATGACCCTGCCTGTGAACCATGATGGCAGACATGGCTAAAAATAGTACATAGGGTAAAATGCAGTTTTTGGTTTATATCTCTGAAACTGAAGCATTTAGACCAAATCTGACTGGTGGCAAAATGTTCATCAGATTTAGATATATCTGCCCTGAAATTTTCAGACAATTCCGACAACCAGTTGTTAGGTTGCTGCCCCTGAGTTAGTAATTTTACGGAAATTTTGCTGTTTTTTGCTATTATCTTAAATATAATACTATAAATTATGATTTTAACCTTATTTTACATGATTTCCAAAGAATCAGAAAATACAGGTGACCGACACAGGCTCTTTAGAGCCTCTAGTTTTTAAAAGTATCAATTAAGTAATTTTTAAATTAGAGTTATCTTCCTTTGTCCATGATTATAGTTGAATCAACTACAGTCAATGCTTTATACAATGCAGTGTTTAATTTTGCCTTCCACTGTAAATTATTTATATTTAATATAGCATCTTCTGCATGAAGAAGTAATTTGATAGAATTTAATACAGTACTAGCTGTGTATGGATTCCTATACTTTTTCAAATGCTATATACAAAGGGAGGGAATTCAATTTCTTTTTAGTAATCTAAATTGGAGGTTTAATCAGGTTTTTTTCTGCAAACCAATATCCCTAAGTCAATAGCTTGTTTCAAAATTAGTTAAGACTTGTAAAAGCATTTTTTAGATGAAAAAAAAAAAATGCAAAATTTTTAGTTTCCGTTCTCTCACTTAAGTTTGACATTACCAACTGTTATGAAACTTATACACAATGCATAACCACAAAACACAGATCAACTTGAATTTGGGTAGTGTTACTTTAACCATTATCGAGTTGTGCCCCTTTACAAATCATAAATTGCAAAATTTTTAGTTGCCGTTCTATAACTTAAGTTTGCCCCAACCAAACATTATGAAACCTATACACAATACTTATTACGACAAAACTCAGATCAAGTACAAGTTTGGGTAGCATCACTTTTATCGTTCTTGAGTGATGTCCCTTAATAATGTTGTATGCAAGCGGGTGCATCATCTGTGTCCATGGGGACACATTCTCCATTTATTTTGTTTGTGTTGCTGATATGGTGTCCCATTCATGTATACCTTTATTTGTACTAATAATTAATTTGCTTTGTTGTAGATGATGCCAAAGATGAAAGTAGGGAGAAACCAAATGAAAGGGTATCTTCTGGTAGAAAAAGTAGAATGGGTGTGTAAATCTTAAATAGTAATATCTCTAGCTTTACTTCTTATTATTACCCACTGCTAAAGATGCCCTAGTAATCTAAGCAGGTTTCTGTGGACCTGTTATTTCAATTATTTTTTCAGTTTCTGAGGCTACAACTAAGGGAAAAAGTCACAACAGGAGAATAAGAAGTGAAATAAAATTCTATAAACTAAATAAGATATAAATTTCCCTAGGTTTTCATTAAGATGATGTTGCAACGACCTGAAGAATTCACATAAAAGATTTCACAAAACATATTTTTGTTGAAATAATACTCTTTATTGATGAGGTTAACTAGTGAGAGGAATAGGAAACTTCTCCTTAACTATTATAATTATATCATTGCTGTTAACATACTAAGTAACACATGCTTTGATCAAACCCTAAAACTAGAATATATTGGATTGAGAAAAAAACATGTCCCTCTTCCATTTACCTTCTGTATATTTTATTTACTGGAATAAACATGATTTTCTAATATGTAGTTTTGAAACACATGCAATCTGCTGTGTCCCAGATTCTTTTTGTTAATTTATCTCATCTTTATTTTAGGTCCTTTTCATTTATTTTCATAAAATAAAGCATTTTCTATACACAAACATGAATAAACAACAGGGTAAATTGAAATCCCAGAAAATCTTTGATAAAAAATTCTGTTAAATAACATATGTGAATGAAATATTCATGACATAAACATTTTGAATTCAACTTCAGAACAAAATTTTTTTTATCATTATATTTTGAATTTTGTAGAATTAACCCTTCCACAAATGGATGTTATCAGAAAGAAATCTTTCCAGCTGTTTCCAAATATTTTTGGTAATCCATTCAAAATTATTACTGAACACACAAGCTGTTTTTTGAAGAACACTTATTCATTCCTAACAAAGTTCATCTTCCATTTATCATGATTTTTGTTATTAAAGTCCATTGAATTGATTCACATGCTCAATATTGTGGTGTTAAACTACTATGGTTGTAATGTTTTTTAATTAATGCAACAAACTGTAACTTTGGGGAACAGACATATATTTAGTTTTGTTATAGCACTATGTATAATTTATGCAAATTCATGTTTGTTCAGGCAAATCCAGGCTTCCCAAACTAAAAATACTTCTTCCACAAATACCAATATTCATTGAGTAGCTGATGTTGTTGGAAGACTTTATTTAATGATTCAGCTATGTATGCATAACAAAATCTATTGATTTGTTCATGTTAGATATTTGACTTCTACTCGTCTACATTTTGTACTTTTTGAAATATGATTTGATTAATACTTTTAGTAATTAATATTTAAAAATACTTTGAATTGTTAATTTTTATTTCCAATTCCTGGATTGCAAGATTTTTTTTGGATTATCAACATATACCTAAAAATACAATAAAACAGCAATTTTGACCTAATTTTGTGCTGTTGAAGAACCTTTAGTCTAGAGGTTGATAGATTAGTTTTATACTGATCCTTTTTTAAATTGTGTCAAATCACTCATGCCTTTTACTTTAGTTAGATGATTTATTTAAGGTAGATCATAAGTATATATTTCTTGAGATAGAATTTTCTTATACTTTGCCAAAATGAAGATTTTACTATGCTTTTTTCAAAAATATATTAAAAAGTATGGGTCACCGTGCTATTTTCCAAGCTATGAATCGTTGAAAATTGCCGAAATTTGGTTAGATTGTTCATGAAAAAACACATTTGTGTGCATAAAAAGATATCTATGAGATAGAATTTTGAAATAAATTGTGAGAAGACAGGTTTTATAATATGTTTTGAGAAAATAAAAAGAAAAAATGGTGTCACCGAACTTGTTTTCTTGCTACAAGTAAAAATTAAAAATTTCCCTATCAGTCCAGTATACATTTTATACTAAAAGAGTTATCTCCCCTTAAATGACTTATTTAGAAAAAAATGATTTTTAAAACACAAAATTTGATATTTGTTTAAATATTTTTGATTATACAATAAATCACCAACTTTTCTTCATATAAATAAACAGTCTTACCAATAAATTGTAAATCTGTCTCCAAATTTGCAGATTTGGGCAAATAAATAGACTGATTTTGAACTGCAATTGTACAATCCAAGATGGCGGTATACCATGAATCTACCTTAAACATAGAATTTTTTATAAAAAGAAATGTTTAAAAAAATCTTACCATTAAATTGATTCATTTATCGATTGTAACATTTTAGGGGGAGAGACCCTCAATCTTAGTCAATTTGACTGCTACTTCTAACTTCAGTGAAAGTAATTCTTCATATACAAGTCCCACAAGGTTAAAGGGCATGCTGAAATATTTTTTCATAATTATACAAAAGGATGTAGAGAATAACTAAGGTAGAATATCATCTTTAAAGCATAAGTTTGTAGGTCATTGTAATTTATGGTTCATGTGCACCTTGTGAGTTTATAGCTATGGGAAATTATTTGCTATATTGGTTCTATTATATCTGGTGTAGTAATCAGCTTCCAGGAGAAACAGTTTAATTCATATGTATACTTTTTGATAACAGTTTGATGGTATTGTATGACATAACCTTGCAGTGTTCTCAGTAAGTCATTTTAGCATCATACTCTAGTACCCTAAGAATATTTTAAAACTTTTACTATAAAATTTTTATTTACCTTGCTCATTCAGATTTCTGCAGAGATACTATACGAATATATTTAATGTCTGCCAAGATGCTTTTTAAATAATTAAAATTTTAAGAAGAGCACTGTCTTGTAATGGCTATGGAAACCACTGAGGTTTCTTTCTGACTTACCATGATTTATGACATAAACTTTGTGTATGTAATTGTATCTTTAAACTATGCTCTTTTAAGTTGAACTGCCTCCATTGTATTGTAGAAGCATGCTTGTCTTGTTACGTTTACAGGAGGTCAATGGTTCAGTCCACCTCAAGACTTAAATATTGGTATTTGATTCTGTTACCTTAAAGATGCAGTACATAGGAGTAAAAGCAAAGCCTAGTCAGCTCTATTTTAAGTATTGGTGTCCTGTTTGTTATTTGAACCATATATTTCTTTACTTTAATTTTGACACTTGAGAATATTTCTTTGATACACAGAACTGTTTCTTGACTCAGATAGAATTGTAAAGAAAGGCAGACTAAGAGAGTAAAACCATGATAACTACATTTCATATTCACATTTTTTAGCAGTTTGTTTATACATAGTAAAAAAATGACAAAAGTAGAAATATTAAGGTGGATTTAAGCACTATTTGTTCTCTGTGAAAAAAGTAAAATCTTCCAAAAATTAAAGGCTAGTTGATTTCTGATTATTGGTTTTGGATTGGTCAGTTCGAAATATGCATTTATTTACTAAGGAACAATTGTATACTAGACAATTATATAATAATGATAGAAATCTATTCTTTTTTGTAATTGCTTGACCATAATTTTAGCAAAGTATTTGATATTTTTCTAGGCATTGTGACATTGAAACCGAATAAATCATGTATTTGTAGGCATGAGAGAAAGAGAAGAAACCCATCCATTAAGTGTCAGTCATCCGGACTACCTGATTAACCCCCACAATAGGACAGGGAAGACTAGGGTACAGTCAGCTAAAGGGGAGAAAGATGTAGATAATGCTGTAGAAAGTATCAGAGAACTCAGACAGTCTTTGGTATCTAATGCTACACAACAGAACCTTAGTCCTACAACTGGGTATGGTTTTATTTAATTTTATACTGTTGTCTACTTTTATATAATTACGCAAATCAAGGATTATTCTAAAAATGATGTATGGATGAAATTTTTACCTCAGTGGTTTTATTGTCGAGCCTGCGACTTTTGTCGCAGAAAGCTCGACATAGGGATAGTGATGCGGCGGCTACGGCGGCGGCGGCGTTAGCTAACTTCTTAAAAGCTTTATAGTTTAGAAGGTGGAAGACCTGGATGCTTCATACTTTGTATATAGATGCCTCATGTTACGAAGTTTCCGTCAGTCACATGTCCAATGTCCTTGACCTCATTTTCATGGTTCAGTGACTACTTGAAAAAAAAGTTCAGATTTTTTGTAATGTTAAATTCTGTCTTATTATAAGTAATAGGATAACTATATTTGGTATGTGTGTACCTTGCAAGGTCCTCATGCCTGTCAGACAGTTTTCACTTGACCTCGACCTCATTTCATAATTCAGTAAACAAGGTTGTTTTGGTGGTCAAGTCCATATCTCAGATACTATAAGAAATAGGTCTAGTATATTCGGTGTATGGAAGGACTGTAAGGTGTACATGTCTAGCTGGCAGGTGTCATCTGACCTTGACCTCATTTTCATGGTTCAGTGGTCAAAGTTAAGTTTTTGAGTTATGGTCTTTTTTTCTAATGCTATATGCAATAGGTCAACTATATTTGGTGTATGGAAACATTTTATTATCTTTATGTCAGTTGCGCAGGTTTTATTTGACCTTGACCTCATTTTCACGGTTCATTGCTCAGTGTTAAGTTTTTGTGTTTTGGTCTGTTTTTCTTAAACTATAAGCAATAGGTCAACTATATTTGTTGTATGGAAGAATTATTAGCTGTACATGCCTGCCTGGCATGGTTCATCTGACCTTGACCTCATTTTCATGGTTCATTGGTCAATGTTTAGTTTCTTGGTTAATGTTAAGTTTATGTGACAGTTGTAATAAAGCTTTATATTTAGGACTATCAACATAATATCAATGATTAGTAAAGAAGGCGAGACATTTCAGCGTGTGCACTCTTGTTAGTTTTATTGATATGGCTGATCTGTTAAAACTAGTGTTTTTAATTGTGTGGATTTGACATAGTAAAGGAAGATGGGTATTTTTTGAATTACAGCAGCCATCTTGTATCCAATATTTCATATTCCAGAATCATATAATTTTATACTGATTTTAGCAATATTATTGGCCTAAAAATAATTCTGTTTATTCAAATAAGTAAAACTTTTGTATATTCATGGACTAAACAAATAAGATGAATTTTTAATTATTTTTAAAAATGCTCTTATTTTCTGAGAGCAATTTTCTCACAATTTCCTTAAGTGAAGTTTACTTTTTATACATTAAGATGAATTTCCACCTTGTATATAAGTAGTAAGGAAAGTTGAATTATGATAACAAGAGGTCTCAAAGTAGTACAATAGTAAGGAGAGTTGAATTATGACAATGAGTGGTCTCATAGTGGTATAATAGTAAAGAAAGTTGAATTATGATAACAAGAGGTCTCAAAGTAGTACAATAGTAAGGAGAGTTGAATTATGACGAGTGGTCTCATAGTGGTATAATAGTAAGGAAAGTTGAATTATGATACCAAGAGGTCTCAAATTTGTATAATAGCAAGGAGAGTTGAATTATGATAACAAGAGGTCTCAAAGTAGTACAATAGTAAGGAGAGTTGAATTATGACAAAAAGCGGTCTCAAAGTGGTATTATAGTAAGGCGAGTTTAATAATAACAAGTGGTGTGAGAGTAGTACAATAGTGAGGAGAGTAATATTATGATAACAAGTGGTCTCAAAGTGGTATAAAAGGGAGGAAAGATGAGCTTTGATTACAAATGGTCTCAATGTAGTAGGAAAGGTGAATTATGATAACAAGTTGGTACTTACTTACTTACTTATCCTCTTCATCCCCAGTGGGACATAAGGCCATAACAAACTGCCTCCACTTCTCTCTGTCCTTAGCCATGTACTGGGCTTGGCCCCAGGTGTAACCCATTGTTTCCAATTCTGCTGTAACAGTTCTTCGCCAGGTGATTCTAGGTCTCCCTGGTTTCCTTTTTCCTGGTGGTGTCCAATATAGAGCTGTTTTAGGTGTGCAGTGTTGTGGCATTCTCAGTACATGGCCTAACCATCTAAATCTTCGTTGTTTGATCTGTTGTTATGCTCTTAGCATTACATTTCTCCAAAAGGCTCTTGTTCGTGATCTTATTTGGCCAGAATATTCTGTTGATCTTTCTTAGGCAGCTAGTATGGAATGCATCTACCTTTTGAAGGTCAGTAACTAACACACGCCAAGTTTCTGAACCATACAGTAGGACAGATTTTACATTACTGTTGTAGATTCACAGTTTGGTCTTTAAACTGTACTGGTTGGACTTCCAGATTGTAAGAAGTCTTAAATTGCTAATCTGCCTTTGAAATTGAACTTTAGAAGAAAAATGATGTTTCTTACTACTTTATTGTTGGATTTTGAGCAAAATTGTATGCCCTTTTTGATAGAAGTTATATTTGAATGGAATCATAATCAAGATTATGTTCAGATGAAATAGCAATGAAGATTATTTAGAAAAATTAGAGTTCTCAAATTATATAAAAAATGTTGACTGTGTTTCAGAGGGTATATCAAGCGATTGATGCAGGAAACAGATAGGGACATCAGGGAACTTACAGATGAAATTAAACATGACATAGAGGTAATAATTATTGAATTTAACTGTGATATGAATTTTATTTGCATGACATGTTATTGGAATAATCTGAATGACACATTCAGGACAAACAATTTTGGAAACTAGATATATAAAAACTCATCAAAGATACCAGACTTATAGTATTGTAAGCTAGACAATTATTTTGTCTGTGTAAGACTCAACAGCTGGAAGACCAACTTATTAAGCATTTGAAAAGCTTTTGAAAACAAAAATTCCTAAAAGTTGTGCCAAATACTGCTAGTGCTAAGGCAATCTATGCCTGGGGTAGAAAAACGACAGTGTTTTATTGAAATTTGTTAGTCCCTACCAACGAAGTTGAAGGAGACTTTAGGTTTGCACTCTGTCTGTCTGTCTGTCCGTCAGTCTGTCCGTCAATCCGGCAAATCATTTTTCCACATTTTTTTCTTCATGCTTGAAGATATTGATTTGATATTTGGTGTTTAATCATGACAAGTTACAGATCAAGTTCAAATTTTGTTCCGGTCTGATGATTTTGTGAAGAGTTATGGTCCTTGGACTTAAATAATTCACTCAAATAATCAGTTTTCCACACTTTTTTCATCATGCTGGAAGATATTGATTTGATAATTGGTATATAGCTTTATCATGACAAGTTACAGATCAAGTTCGAATTTTGTTCTGGTCTGACAATTTTGTGCAGAGTTATGGTCCTTGGACTTAGAAAATAAACTTAATTCCACACTTTTTTTGTCATGCTTCAAGATATTGACTTGATATTTGGTATATAGCTTTATCATGACAAGTTACAGATCAAGTTCGAATTTTGTTCTGGTCTGACAATTTTGTGCAGAGTTATGGTCCTTGGACTTAGAAAATAAACTTAAATAATCAGTTTTCCACACTTTTTTTTGTCATGCTTCAAGATATTGACTTGATATTTGTTATATAGTTTTATCATGACAAGTTACAGATCAAGTTTTGAATTTTGTTTCGGTATGTTGCTTTTGTAGGGAGTTATGGTCCTTGGACTTAGAAAATTCACTCAAATAATTAGTTTTCTATACTTCTTTTCGTCATGCTTGAAGATATTGATTTGATAATTGGTATATAGTTTACACCATGACAAGTTATAGATCAAGATAGCATTTTGTTCCAGTACAATGAATCTTTAACCGAAGGGCACTATGTATTGCCATGCAATACTCTCAGAATGCTTGTTGAAAATGGTTTATATATAAAACACTTTGAATCATGCAGTAAAAAAAGGATCTAAACACTTGGCTTTTTATTTGTTTAATTGATGTTTATATGTTTGCATGGAATGATCACAAAATATAAAAATTGTGGATACACATAGTATTACTCCTTGAATACCTTGTTGAGTATGTGTACAATTGTGAAGATATTTTCAAGGAATTTTTATGCCCATTCCACTCAGTGGACAGGGCTGTTAATGTTACCCATGTCTCTGTCCTTCCTTCATTCTCAAATCCATCAGATGTCAGGTCTTTTACTATTATGCCTATAGTTATTTCACGGATTTTTGGTCCATAAATGTATAATGGTTAGTAACAGATAGAGTATGCCTTAGATTTTGGATGAACTACATTTCATGCAATAACAGTCTTTGACTTAGAAAATTACATAAACGTTGTGTTATTCTGGCACCTCTACTTATACCATCACAATCTACCTAAAAATTGGCTCAATTTGTGCTTTTTTGAATGTAAGTATTGCTTTGTTATCAATAATTACAACTTTACATGAATGTATGACAACTGCAATAATTAGTACATGCATTGTTTGTAAGTGTATATGTATTATGTGTATATCGTCAGTTGTTATACAAGAAAACAGATAAAAACAAAAGCAAACAAAGGAGTCTTTAATAAATACTGTACAGGTGGGCAATTTTGTGCTGGGGGCTATTTTTACTTTTTTAGCGATCAAGTTATTTGAGTGAAAAATATACATTGTGAGAAGTTTGTAAAAAGCAATGAAATATGTGTGAAGGGCAAACTTATCCTTGATTTGTAGGTGTTAAAATGGTAAAAATAACAATTCACAACAATATCCATGTTTACAATATATATAAGGAGGGCAAAATAAAGTAAGATTCATTTGATAAAAAACTGATATTAAAATGATACATGATAAAACTCTGAAAGCAAGAAAATAGTTAAAATAGTTATTATTCTTTATATTGCAATCCTTAATATCTTCAATGGTTAGTATTACTCTCATACTAAAGTGGAGTTCATGATGTTTCCAGGAGTTTTATGAAAAATGATTTCTTTGTTTTACTAGGTGAAGCGGAAGATGGCAGAAGATCAGAATGATGAAGACGGGGAAATAGAAACACCTGTTGAACAACAATATGTGACAGATAGTTCAGTTCCTGATCAGTTTAATCCAAACCAGAATGCTCAACCTAATTCTGTATTTGATAGAAATAATTATGTACAGATAGATGAACTTCCTTTGACGGAAACTTTAATGGGTAGAGGTTATCCTGAACAGTGGAAAAATTTTGCCACTCAGGATAGTTCTACAATGACGGATTTTAAAAAGCCACATGGACGAAAGAAAGGAATAGTTTCAAATTATCCAATGAGTGATCGGACTTACGAAAGAGGACCAAAAGTATCAGGGGATACAACTCCGGGCAATGTAAATAATAATAATTTTAACCGTAGAATTCCTGATGGTACAATAGTGGAATCATACCAGATTAGTGCTTTAGATAGGACAAATACCTACAAAGATATACATAATTCTAATAATAGTGCAAGTAGTAGACACTCTAAATCTGGTGCTAATTATGATCTACGACCAATATCGGATAGAAACTTTCAGGAGCAGTTTCATAGGAAGCTGAAGAAAGGAGAGTTAAGAGAGACTAATACAATTCCTCCGTCTCCAAAGGATAATAGAAGCAGTTGTAGTCAGTCAGTTCCACCAACTGTTTCTGATAAATATTTTGAGGTGAGGTTCAACATTTGTTTTGTTTTTATCACAGTACACCATCATCATGTCAAACCTGTCTTAAGCAGCCATTGTAGGAAACTTGCATATGAATCCATAACAAAGTCATTATCTAAAAATACTGTATTATATCAACACATATAAAAGTTATGCATTGTATGAAAAATCACAATTTTTTTAAGGAAGATTTTGACAAGGTCTATCTGCATTAATAGGTTACTCAATCGCAGCACAGAAAGACTAGCCATTTAAAACAGATGTCTAAATTAAAATTACACTATATAACAATAGCCATTTGTTTTGAAAGGCCATATGTTGAGTGGCCTTTTAATACAGGTTTGACTGTAACATTTATCAAACTGAGACCATAATACACAAGTGTTAGAAAAAAATATACTAAAAGGTAAATAAATGTTTATATATGATTTTATTGCAAATAGTCTGGAACATATTTTTATGATTTCACTATTTCTAATTCAGTTGATATTTTAAGAACACCTTTCCCTTTTAAAGATTAAGTATTCATAAAAAAAGTTAAAAACAAAGCTGTCACAACACAGAGGGATCTCTTTTCTGGAATTGTATTTTCGCTTTCCATGTCACACAGTTAATCCACAACTAGAAAACTGCTTGACAGAATACAACCAAACTTACGCAGAATGACAGATTCTGCTACAGAACATTAAGATGCGCATCAGCTATTTTTGATCTGAGTGATTTTTGGCAGTTTCTTAACCAAACCATGTATTCCTTTACAGTCCCTCACATTTTTTTATACATTATAAACCTGTATATTCCTTGCAGTCTTTTAATAAACTATTAGAATTTAACCAAAACAATCAAGCATTAAAAAACTATGCATTGAATAGCCTCAAATCAGCTTTATTACTTGCATTTACCTAATGATTACATGAAAAAGTTTACTGCAAAGCAACTCCCACCTTACATTATGTTTCTGACAAAAAAAAAACATTCACCAGCTAATTTTTCATGCTTTTGTGTTGGCGGGCAAGCATTTTATTTGATGGATCATGGGGATATTTGAAAGAAAAGGTCAAAAGGTTAACAAATTGTGTTGCTGGTGGTGGTTGCATTGCAACTCCCGAAAGTTCAAAACTGATGTTAATTACAATGTTAAAACTTTTTGAAATTAGATTATCTCTTTCAAATGTCTTCTTTTATTGACTTATACTGTCAAACTTTTGTTTTCAAAAACTGTTTGTTAAGGAAAGTTTCTGCATTCCATGTTGTTTTTGCTTTATTTTTATTTTTAGGAAATGGCTAATGCTATTGACAGAATAAATGTTAAATAATTTTTACATCATATTGAAAATTCAGAAGATAAAATTAGAAATTTTTATACAAATGAAATGTCTGTTTTGAACTTTTCTGTATGTAACTGGTAATGTTTGATGCAACATTATTGTAGCCATCAAACAGAGTGAGATCAGCCAAAGGTCCACAGTCGAAACAGTTGGCTACAGTGTCAGCTGCAGGTAACTATATGTTTACATCCTCCAGCTTTGTATAGCTTGCTATGCATTTGTACTAATTTATTCAGCATGTTTATGCACTTGGTGAAAAAATGTTAATACTTCATCACATACCTAACTGATAAGTAAATTTTAAAATATTTTTTACAACTTTTAGTAGCATACAAAGAATACAATTTTTTCATGCAAAATAGCAAAATGGAAAATAAACAATTTCAGGACTTGAGAGTCCGTGAATTATTATGACATGTACATCATTCCATGGTCATATAGCCAGAGATGAAAAAAGACCATCTAAACCTCTGTTTCTACATATAATGAGCAATTTTTTATCATGTTGTTTGTGTAAAACTTTTACTTGAATTTGCAAAATGAAATTGACAAAATTTATTTTTCACTGGGTATGTGATGAAGGTAGTTTGGCATTTTGAATTTTGCATGTTTATATAATATTAACCAGGAAGTTAATTGCATGTGCCTTAACTGATTATGGTCACTTCTTTGTGAAAATTAAAAATGTATATCATATTTTTATATTCATGTTTGCATGAAAGCCTAATCTTTAAAAACGTCTTTTATTTATTGAAATAGAAAATATAAATTTTACTGATAACAGTTGTGTTAAAATTTTATATATTGTTGCATGTTTTATCTGTTAAAACATTTATGTTTATTGGTGGTTCTTATTTTTGGCTTCTGTTTGAGATTACGCATTTTTTATTATTATACCCCCGCTTTAAAAAAGGGGGGTATACTGTTTTACCTCTGTCTGTCCTTCCGTCAGTCCATCCATTAGTCAGTCAGTCCGTCCGTCCGTCCCATGAATATTTTCGTCGCATTTTTCTCAGGAACTACTTGACAAGGATATCTGAAATTTGGTTTCAGGGATTATATAAGTAAGTTACACGGTGTGATTTGTTTTCAGGTTCATCACTCAACAACTTCCTGTTTACCGAACACTTGTATTATTTTACACATGATAGCCAAATTGAAAATTTTCGTCACATTTTTCTCAGGAACTTCTTGACAAGGATTTCTGAAATTTGGTTTCAGGGTTTATATAAGTCAGCTATACTGTGTGATGCGTTTTCAGATTCATCACTCAACAACTTCCTGTGTACCAAAATATTTCGGTGGGGGTATCATCAGTGAGCAGTAGCTCACATTTTTACTTGTTTGCAAATGGTTTGATGCATTTATTAAGTTTTTCCAAATCAAATTCATTCTAAAAATTAAATGAAATACAAAGCAGTAAAGCATGCTTTAAAGACATGAATTGTATAGAATGCACTGTAAGCTCCCTTAAAGGACAGATACTTTTTATTCCAATGATATATATCAGAAACTCATGAGGTACAACCCTACAGAAATAAAAAGCCTTAATGTCTTTTTAAGCACCCAGGGGACATCAAATTACATTGTGGTTTAAGCCAACAAATCATGTTCAGATAATTTCAGATAAATTTTTTCCCCCATAAAATAAGGATTAACAAATACAAAACATGAATTATATATTCCAGTTCTATAAATATATATATATATGTAAATATTGTATGTATATGTACATGAGTTGTACATTAAATTACTATGAGATGTATTATATAACTATAAATGTATGTATATGTATATATAGGAAACAAATACAAAGAGTATTACAGAGTAAGTAACTTCAACTGATCAGGCAAAAGAAATAATGAAGGATTTAAGCTTGTAGAAAATATTTCAGAGAACTTTTTTAGTCCTTTAAATGGTTTCATTCAGTATGTGGCTTTGGGACTTCAGATTTTTTTATCTGAAGGAGATCTAGATGTTGATAAAATCATTTTTTTCTTAAAAAAAGACATAGTTACGATCAGTTAGTTACTGTATGTTATGGACTAGCCATGCTTTCTCACTGTTTTATGCATGTATTCATGCCGTTTTATGTGAACATGAAGATATAGAAGTTATTTGAAGGCTGCTAAATAAAGAGTATGCTTTAAGAGGAGCTTTCATACAACAATTTGCATAGCTAGATTAATCCACTGAAGTAGCAACAGGATGGTGAACAGCTATTAATTTTAGATAGTTACAGACCATTATCCAACTAGCCATTTAATAGATTTTCACTATTGGCAGAGCTAGGTCATGCTTCCTAGAATTACTTAACCTCAGCTAGACAACTTTTACTTCCTTTGAGAAGATAGTACTGCCCTTCATTTAAGTATTTCATTGAATGCAACTTGTTAGCTGTAATTACTATTTGAAATTTAAAAATTTACCATTTACATTCAAAAAAATATTGTTTACATCATTTGGTGTTATTAACTATAATTTTCATGAATACATCACAGTTAAATAGCAATTGATTTAAATTACATTGTGATATTTTACTGTTGAAAATAATCAAATATTCTAATATTCTTGTTTTTTCATGTAATGTTTTGATAAGGAACACTGTTTCAAATATAAACGGTAATTTTAGGGAAGAAAAAGAAGTAAAAATTTTAAGGTAAAACTTAACATACACAATGAGAAGTGTTAGTGACAAAATTTGTGAGAAAAAAAAAAGAATTTGTAGATCATTAAAAATGTTTTACGTCATGAATTTAAAGTATAATTGAGACTTTTAGAGCAGGAGACATTTGTGTTTTATCCTTTTTTTCCATTTTTGTGAAGTTGACAGAATTTCTTCAATAAAACATTTAAAATTTTTTGTGAATTTGATAATTTTTTTAAAAATTATTTTCTTTTAAAACTAAGACATGAGGATTCATGGAAGACATGTTTTTATGTCAAGGCCAAATTGACTTCATATTTTCAACCTGTCTGATATAATTCACAAACTGAATTTTTGACTAATATAAGACAGATATTTGGGACTGTGAATAATCATCATTATACTCATTCTATAACAAAATTTGTCACTACCATTCTCAGGGGTGTAATTCCACTACTTTCTTTTTTTATCACTAATTTAGTTCCACATTTCTTTTAGTAATGCTTATGTATTCAATTAAAACCATTTATAGTTTCTCATGAGCATTTCTGAAATGGAAATGCATTTTTTATTAAAACACTTCTTTCAAACTGCTATATACAGTGTATATAAATATGTCTGTTCCAATATTAACCCGAATAATTCAGTCGTTATATTCCACTGCTCTACGATGGCTACATTAATGCCTGAAGGCCTAGTCAATGAAAGAATCGTCAAAAAATCATTTGGAATTACCTCAGGATTCACCTATCTCGATAACATTTAGCTATTAGCTGATTGGCTCTCTCTCACAGAGAGCACCAATCAAAATCCTGGATTCGTGACATGTTTTTATCGTATAAAGAGTTCAGGCCCTCACGAGTGGGACAGTTGATCACGGGGAGGGACTGAATTTTTCGGGTTATTCCAATATAAAAACCTGGATTGAAAGTGAAAATGGGAAGTACAGAAATAATTTCTTGAAACAAATTTGGGTTAGATGTTTGTACATCTGATGACTTTACTTTAATCAGCTGTAATTATGGATATACAAGTTCCACCAGCTGAACAATTACTTGAGTATTTTTATGTCAGGCCTAAGACACTAGGAGAGGCATTATGTTTTCTGGTCTCTGCATATGTCCAGTATTCCATCCTTTTGTAATCCTTTCATCTGTATTGAATCAGGTTATAGTTTTAGTCATGGTCTATAGACTTTGAAAATTTTGCTAAGTTAACATGTATTAGTTTGTGATTAGGTCAGTTCAAGGGAACCATTAGTAGTAGGCCAATGTTAATTGGTGTTCAGTTGTATAAGCGTTAGCACATCTCATTTCCATGGAGAATATTTGGCCCCACCCCTCAGTCATGGTCTATTGACTGAAACTTTTGTTAGTTTACATGTATTAGTTTGTGATTAGATCAGTTTATGATGAACTGCTAATGTTAAGTCAATGATATTTGGTATGCAAATTTATTGGCATTTGCAAGTATCATTTCCATGGAGATTATATAGTCCCACCCTGATCATGGTTCATTGACTTTGAAACTTTTACATAGTTTACAAGTTAATGTTTGTGTTTAGGTTTGTTTAAAGGAACGACTTATAATAAGTCAATGGTATTTGGTATGCAGTTGTATTAGCATTAGCACATCTCATTCCATGGAGATTGTTTAGCTATGTACCTTCAGTCATGGTTCATCGACTTTGAATATTTGCATAACTTACATGTTGAAGTATTGCTATTTAATTCAACATTTGCATTATCAAAATTACAAAAGGCGAGACATATCTCTGTCATAACAGTTTATTTTATTTTGTTTAATAAAGGAATTCTTGAGTTTTTAGCTCACCTGGCCGAAGGGCCAAGTGAGCTTTCTCATCACTTAGCGTCCGTCATCCGTCATCGTCGTCCGTCGTCGTCCGTTAACTTTTACATTTTGAACTTCTTCTAGAGAACCACTGAATGGAATGAAACCAAATATGGCAAGAATGTTCCTTATGAGGTGCTGACCAAGTTTTGTTACTTTGTAGCCGATCCATCATCCAAGATGGCGCCAGCTGGGGACTTAGTTTAACATAGGACCCTATGGGAAATACATACAAATGTCTTCTTTAGAGAACCATTGAATGGAATGAAACCAAACATGGCATGAATGTTCCTTATGAGGTGCTGACCAAATTTGCAAATGGTTTGATGCATTTATTAAGTTTTTCCTAATCAAATTCATTCTAAGAATTAAATGAAATACAAAGCAGTAAAGCATGCTTTAAAGACATGAATTGTATAGAATGCACTGTAAGCACCCTTAAAGGACAGATACTTTTTATACAAATGATATATATCAGAAACTCATGAGGTACAACCCTACAGAAATAAAAAGCCTTAATGTCTATCTAAGCACACAGGGGACATCAAATTACATTGTGGTTTTAGTCAACAAATCATGTTTAGATAATTTCAGATAAATTTTCCCCATAAAATTAGGATTAACAAATATAAAACATGAATTATATATTCCAGTTCTATAAATATATATATATGTAAATATTGTATGTACATGTACATGAGTTGTACATTAAATTACTTTTGAGATGTATTATATAAATGTATGTATATGTATATATAGGAAACAAATACAAAGAGTATTACAGAGTAAGTAACTTCAACTGATCAGGCAAAAGAAATAATCAAGGATTTAAGCTTGTAGAAATTATTTCAGAGAATTTTTATAGTCCTTTAAATGGTTTCGTTCAGTATGTGGCTTTGGGACTTCAGATTTTATTATCTGAAGGAGATCTAGATGTTGATAAAATCATTTTTCTTAAAAAAGACATAGTTATGATCAGTTAGTTACTGTATGTTATGGACTAGCCATGCTTTCTCACTGTTTTATGCATGTATTCATGCCTTTTATGTGAACATGAAGATATAGAAGTTATTTGAAGGCTGCTAAATGAAGAGTATGCTTTAAGAGGAGCTTTCATACAACAATTTGCATAGCTAGATTAATCCACTGAAGTAGCAACAGGATGGTGAACAGCTATTAATTTTAGATAGTTACAGACCATTATCCAACTAGCCATTTAATAGATTTTCACTATTGGCAGAGCTAGGTCATGCTTCCTAGAATTACTTAACCTCAGCTAGACAATTTCTACTTCCTTTGAGAAGATAGTACTGCCCTTCATTTAAGTATTTCATTGAATGCAACTTGTTAGCTGTAATTACTAATTGAAATTTAAAAATTACCATTTACATTCAAAAAATATTGTTTACATCATTTGGTGTTATTAACTATAATTTTCATGAAACATCACAGTTAAATAGCAATTGATTTAAATTACATTGTGATATTTTACTGTTGAAAATAATCAAATATTCTAATATTCTTGTTTTTCATGTAATGTTTTGATAAGAACACTGTTTCAAATATAAACGGTAATTTTAGGGAAGAAAAAGTAAAAATTTTAAGGTAAAACTTAACATACACAATGAGTAGTGTTAGTGACAAAATTTGTTAGAAAAAAAAAGAATTTGTAGATCATTAGAAATGTTTTACGTCATGAATTTAAATTATAATTGAGACTTTTAGAACAGGAGACATTTGTGTTTTATCCTTTTTTACATCTTTGTAAAGTTGACAGAATTTCTTCAATAAAACATTTGAAATTTTTGGGAATTTAATAATTTTTCACCATGGAGAATATTTGGCCCCACCCTCAGTCATGGTCTATTGACTGAAACTTTTGCTTAGTTTACATGTATTAGTTTGTGATTAGATCAGTTTATGATGAACTGCTAATGTTAAGTCAATGATATTTGGTATGCAAATTTATTGGCATTTGCAAGTATCATTTCCATGGAGATTATATAGTCCCACCCTGATCATGGTTCATTGACTTTGAAACTTTTACATAGTTTACAAGTTAATGTTTGTGTTTAGGTTTGTTTAAAGGAACGACTTATAATAAGTCAATGGTATTTGGTATGCAGTTGTATTAGCATTAGCACATCTCATTCCATGGAGATTGTTTAGCTATGTACCTTCAGTCATGGTTCATCGACTTTGAATATTTGCATAACTTACATGTTGAAGTATTGCTATTTAATTCAACATTTGCATTATCAAAATTACAAAAGGCGAGACATATCTCTGTCATAACAGTTTATTTTATTTTGTTTAATAAAGGAATTCTTGAGTTTTTAGCTCACCTGGCCGAAGGGCCAAGTGAGCTTTCTCATCACTTAGCGTCCGTCATCCGTCATCGTCGTCCGTCGTCGCCGTTAACTTTTACATTTTGAACTTCTTCTAGAGAACCACTGAATGGAATGAAACCAAATATGGCAAGAATGTTCCTTATGAGGTGCTGACCAAGTGTTGTTACTTTGAAGCCGATCCATCATCCAAGATGGCCGCCAGCAGGGGACTTAGTTTAACATAGGACCCTATGGGAAATACATACAAATGTCTTCTTTTAGAGAACCATTGAATGGAATGAAACCAAACATGGCATGAATGTTCCTTATGAGGTGCTGACCAAGTGTTGTTACTTTGAAGCCGATCCATAATCCAAGATGGCCACCAGCGAGGACTTAGTTTAACATAGGACCCTATGGGAAATACATACAAATGTCTTCTTTTAGAGAACCACTGAATGGAATGAAACCAAACATGGCATGAATGTTCCTTTTGAGGTGCTGACCAAGTGTTGTTACTTTGAAGCTGATCCATCATCCAAGATGGCCGCCAGCGGGGGACTTAGTTTAACATAGGACCCTATGGGAAATACATACAAATGTCTTCTTTTAGAGAACCACTGAATGGAATTAAACCAAACATGGCATGAATGTTCCTTATGAGGTGCTGACCAAGTGTTGTTACTTTGAAGCCGATCCATAATCCAAGATTGCCACCAGCAAGTAGTTTAACATAGGACCCTATGGAAATACATACAAATGTCTTCTTTTAGAGAACCACTGAATGGAATGAAACCAAACATGGCATGAATGTTCCTTATGAGGTGCTGACCAAGTGTTATTACTTTGAAGCCGATCCATAATCTAAGATGGCCACCAGCGGGGACTTAGTTTAACATAGGACCCTATGGGAAATACATACAAATGTCTTCTTTAGAGAACACCTGAATGGAATGAAACCAAACATGGCATGAATGTTCCTTTTGAGGTGCTGACCGAGTGTTGTTACTTTGAAGCCGATCCATAATCTAAGATGGCTGCCAGCAGGGACTTAGCTTAACATAGGACCCTAAGGAAATACATACAAAGTCTTCTTTTAGAGAACCACTGAATGGAATGAAACCAAACATGGCATGAATGTTCCTTATGAAGTGATGACCAAGTGTTGTTACTTTGAAGCCGATCCATCATCCAAGATGGCCGCCAGCGGGGGACAATGTTTAACAAAGGACCCTATGGACAATACATACAAATGTCTTCTTTTAGAGAACCATGTACTAAATGGATTGAAACCAAACATGGCATGAATGTTCCTTATGAGGTGCTGACTAAGTATTGTTACTTTGAAGCTGATCCTTCATCCACGATGGCCGCCAGCGGGGGGACTTCCTTTAACATAAGACCCTATGGGTAATACATACAAATGCTTCTTCTAGAGGTGCACTGAATGGAATGAAACCAAACATGGCATAAATGTTTCTTATGAGGTGCTGATGAAGTGTTGCTACTTTGTTGCCGATTTACTGTTCAAGATGGCCACCAGGATTTTTTATTAAATTACAGGACCAATATTAAACCAAATTTGGCCTCACTCATTATTAGGGTATCTGTTATGATTTTAATCTATTTTTACATGATTTCCAAAACCAAAGTAGAATCAGGTGAGCGACACAGGCTCTTGAGAGCCTCTAGTTGGATTTTCTTCAGTAGTTAACATTAAACAGGTTATAAACCAGAGTTTTCGAAACCAGTGATGCTCAACAATAGCCATATCAAAATCATTTTTATATAATTGAAACAATGGGACATATTTTGAAAAGATATTCATTTCCTTCAATGTATAGTTTGTGGTTATTTTCATAAATGGAATTAATTTAATTTAAAAGTTCTATTTCATACTAGAGAGGCTTATCTTTTTGTAAAAGAGTATCCATTGTAAAGTTGAAGTTGGTTACATGCATGGATGTATGCATGCATGAAGTTTTTGGAATATTTTTATTGTCTCAAACATTTGGTATCTGTAAAGTCTCTGCATTTGACAATAATTTGAAAATTCTGCTTGAAAAGTGACAAATATTGCATTTATTAATATTATATTGTTTTAAAGGCAGGCTTCTGATACAATGTTTGAAATAGAAGAAGACTAGATGTTCTGATTTGTTTTTATTAGATAACTAAAGTAAACCTTCTAATTAATATATTAGTGGATACCGGTATTTTTAAACTGAGGACTTATTCAAACTAAAATGTCTAGCAAGTAAATATCATATTTAAATGGTATTAACTTTGTTGCAGCCAGTACTAAATGAATTCTTTCTTCTGTCTTAGTCTTTTTTTGCAATATATTTGGGTGTTGGTGTGCACATTACCTTTGTATACTGTATTTTTTAATATACCAAGACTCAGTTATCCATTGTTAACCTTTATGCATCATCATCACCTTGAATTTATTTATATCGCTCTGCATTTACAGTTATCCTGCCAAATCATTTTTGCCAGCATTTATTTACCAATAATTCTTATATGATTTGTATATCTACATATATTAAAAGGTGATTGGTAATTTTTAATTTTTTACTTTAGTTTACACTTTGATAGACGATGTTGCGGGAACTACTTTTGTAACCTATGTAAACAATAGGATCATTTTATGCCAAATGTTTGGTTTGAGAATTAAAAAAATTACACAAGTTTACTGTGAGTAAATCGACCCAGTTTACACATCAATAACCATCAAAAAAATGTGTTTAATCCTATAATATTACACAACTAAAAATTATGAATACTTATATACGGTATCCAAAATGCTTTAATGAGACACAGGTTCAAAGCAAAAATGAGCATACTCATGATCTGTCAGTGTTACTGTTCAAATATTTAAAATTAATCCACCAAAAACCATTTTTAGACAGATGGATGTAGACAGTAAAATAAATAGTGATGTTTCATACATAAAGATTTTACCAAAAAGACACTCACTCATTAAGATTTCTTTAAATTTTTTCAGAGGCTTTGCCGACAAAGATACAACTGATGATAAGCCAGGACCATCAGGAAGAAAAATGTTTTGGAGGACAATTTCTGCCATTGTCAAGAACTATTAGAGGACCATTTTACAGAGGTGGAACAAAGAAAAAATGATCTTTCATAGTGCTGAATTTTTATTTATATGCCATTTTTCTTGTTGCCATAATTTGTTTTATAATAGTTCTGGCATGGATAAAAGTAATAAATTCTGGAAGTTCAGACATTAAACGGAGAAATCAGTAGAGTACAAAAAGTCATAAATCAGATTTATTTAGTGTTTTATGGTAACAAAAAAATCAAAATAGGAGAATTAATTTGTTTTTGTTTTTATCATTATTAAAGTCAAGATAGATTTAATGAGTTCATTGATATTAGTCCAGGATCCATGTATATTATCTATGCACATTCTTCCGTCCATTTTGTGTCTTAATCCATCAATATTATTAGTTTTGCAGTATTACTCATTTTGTTCAGAATGTGATATAAAGTAAAAATTTGATGTTTGCTAGATATTTATTTAAATTGTTTGTTAGAGGATATTTGAGTTGCATTGATGATATTTTTAACATTTTTTTATATTATTAGCAGCTCTTAATAATATTTGATTCTTAAAAGTGACCTTTTTAAGACAAATAGCATCTCATAAGAGGTATGGTTGAACTGCATCATGTTTCCCTTAAGTAGTCTCTTCAAGCTTTTTGAAGGCAGATTGAATATTTCCAAAGATCATTTAATAGATCAATGCCAATTAAATTTATACAAATTATTTGTTTCAATAATTAAACGTCTGTTTAAGGACATGATAAGTAATAAAGCCAGGGTTAGTTAATTGTCTCATTTTATGTCCAGAAGGGTTATTTATTCCAGCTACTGGATTATATTTACAATATTTGTGATGGATATTATTTATTTTTGTCATCTTTTACATGTGCCAAATTTGCATATTTATTTTCTTTTATAAATGTAACCATTAGATTTGTAATTTTTGTTGTGAATTATATTCTCTTTAAATGTTAGAAAATAAAATAATCAATATGCAACACTAACATTTGCAATGAATAGACATGTACATAATAGATCTTATTACGAAAAATTTATCTGCTGATGTGCTTTAGCAAATGTTTCAAAACTTCACATATTTTTGCAAGATGATAACAGAAGCTCTATTTCGAATTTTAAGTTAATATCTTCATCTGCTACAAAGATGTGGACATTTGAAAAATACATAGAATATAATGGAGATATTTGTTTTTGTACCTTGGTAAGTACAAGATGTTCATTTATCATGTTTTTCACCTATATATGACATTTTATTTAATTACTGAACATAATGTATGAAAATTATAGTATTTCTATTTATTTATTTCAGAACCAATTAGCTGCCGTAAAAACTTGTTCTGTATTTCATTTATAATTGTTTGTTGCACAAGTCTAATACTATTTTGAACTATTTGAAAAATGTAAGTGTCCATCTGTCCATCTTATGGCACTCTCACTTGTAAGTTTTTAGATGGATTCAATATTTTTTTTAGGAAAATCTATATTGCCAATGTCTTGGTCAAGCAAAAAAAAAGTAGGTACCATGACAGAATTTTGGTATGAGGTATAGCCTTATGAAATATAAAAAAGAACAGAAAAAAGGCCTAAAACTTCATTTCTTGGTGGATTTCTACAAAATTGATTGGCAGTTTCATATTGGTATCTTTCAAATTGAGTAAAGCTTGAAAATAGATTACTAATTAAATTACTTTGAAAAATCTTCATGGAATTTTACAAAAACTTGGACAGGGGCTTCTCCATGATTAAGAAATAGCACCCGACAAAAAGTTTCAAATTATTTTTTATTTTTCATATTTTACTGATAAATGCTTAGTTTTAGCAGTCAACATTGCCCTTTCACACTGACAGAAGCAGTGGCAGGAAGACACCATGCTCCGAGGAACATTTAAGAAATTTTTAATTCATGGACGATTTGAGGAAAATTAAACCTACCCACTGGAACACAAATATGTTTAATTTTTTATTAAGTTATTTGGTTTTTCGGTTTATTTTATATGAGTAATGTTTATAACAGGGAAACATTACCTTAGACAAACAAAATAAGAACAGAGTGAATTATTTGTCCAAGTATTGACCAGTCAATGATAATTTACACTTCATAAGTGTCTCAAAAACAGTTTAGTTGGCAGCTAAAACTTTACTGGAGAAAACAGGGTAAATATATTCTCTTTTGCCTTCCTTCAAATGCTTATTTGATTTAATGTTAAGGATACAATCTTGTGTTGTTTTTTCATGATAAAACATTTGAATAGTTGTTGTCAACTTTGACAGAATTGTTTACCTTTTCTAAATTTTCATCATTTTCAAACTAGTGAATTTTATGTATCTGTTAATTGAAATAAGATTATTATAAAGGTAATTTTAAATCTTTTAATAATACAGCTGATGTTTTTATATGTACAACATATAAAACACTGCATAATTACCAGTTATTTATTTTTGTTTTATATTTATTGAAGAGTATCTGCTGATCCTAATAATTATATGACATAATAAAATTGTTGAAAAAATCAGTTACATTTATATTTATGTAGGATAATTCCATGACTTCTATATAGTAATTTGAAGGCAGTTTCACATTCCAGTATCCAAAAAAGTCCTTATTCAATAATGTCAATATATCAAAAGAAGAATTCATTATGCTGTAGACAAAGATGCATACAATAGTTTTGATAATGCAAAATTAATCATCTTGACATATAGCACTCAGTTTTCTACATTCTTGGTTTACTTCCATCTGTCTGTCTGTATGTCCATCCAATGTAAGTTTCGTTGCATTTTCATCAGAATGTGCAAATCAGAGCTTATTGAAATTTAGAATCGAGCTTCATGTGGGCATGCTTTATCATGTGATGTGTTTTCACATCAATTTCTCATCAACTTCCTTTTATTCAAATACTTAAATATTCTTACACATGGTGGCCATGTATGAAACTTTGGTCTCCCTTTTTGCAAGAACTACAAATTAGAGCTTCCTGAAATTTAGTTTATAGCTTCAAGGAAGCATGCTATACTGTGCGATGTGTTTTCACATCAATCAATCCTCAACTCACATATAATGGCCATGTATGAAATTACATAGCAAGCTTCAATTTAGCATCAACTTTTTGTTAACTGAATACTTAAAAAGGGGGTATCATTAGTGAGCAATAGTAATAGATCACATAACATTTAATTTACTAGTTTTGACCTCTCCGCAACACGAAGGGTGCAGTATGAAAAGCAGAGCATGCTTACTTCTCGGAGGCACTTAAGTTTACCTATGGATACCTATGGATACCTATGGATCTTCAGAACGCTGGCACTGTTGTAACATTTTATTCTGCTCTACTTCATCATCGTTGTATTTAATTGTATGTTTCTCACTTTTCTCACAAAATTTCATATTCTGCTTCGAAATTATACATTAATGTTTGGTTGGCCCAAAATTTATCTAATCTATTTTTGAAAGTGTTTAAAGTTTTTGCTGATATAACTTCTTCAGGAGACTGTTCCATATGTCCACTACTCTGTTGGTGAAAAAATACTTCCTCAGATCCAGACGACTTCGTTGTTTCATAAGTTTCATTGAGTGGCCTCTTGTTGTTTTAGTTGTGTTGTGCATCTCTAGTAAACCATTTGTTACTCTAGTGTCGTATAATCCTGTCAATAACTTGTACACTTCTATCATGTCACCTTGTAAACGGCGGAAACGGAGGGTTGGAAGCTTGAGTTTTCGTAAGCGGTCTTCGTATGGCAAGTCTCTCATTGTAGGCAACATTTTGGTCGCTCTCTTTTGCACATTCTCAATACTTGTAATGTCAGCCTTCCTGTAGGGTGACCATATACTGTTTGCATACTCCAGATTCGGTCTTACAAGTGCCTTAAATAATAATGTGAATGTGCAATTGTCTAGGTGGACAAAGGAACGGCGAGTGAGGCCTACGATCTGATTAGCTTTATTAACTTGGTTTTGAAATTTTTTTTTGGAGTTTGGATTGGATTGGAGTTTCAATTTTATTTAAAGGGTTTGTAATTCGCATATATCATTTCTTGTTAGTCTGTATTCCTGTCTGGTTGTTATTCAGTTGTCTTTTTTGTGTATTATCAGCTTGTGTTAATTTTTGATCCCCCCTTTAAATGTAATTGTTTGGTATGTACAAAATCAACACTGCATACTATTACATCTTGAAAAAATCATTTTAAGACGTAGAAACAAGTTAAGTATCATCATGATAAAAAGACTGAAAACAATTCAGAGTTGGAAAACACTCAAAGATGTATTATCAAAAATTCTTTCTCATCTTTAATTACAGGTCACCATAGTTAAAACATAATTATGTATCAGATGTCCGAGTTGAAAAATGAAAAAAGGATTACTGTTATATGATGTATTCCTTGATTTGAAAATAATACAAGCAGTCAATTCTCACTTAAAATTCATCATCAGAAACAAAAATAATATCAACAAAATCATTAAGGACAAATGTTGAAAAACAAAAATAGATGCAAAAAATAGTTTGGTGGATAGTTGTCTCATTGACAATCATATCACATCTTATTTTTATATTACGTAATTTACTATAAAACTTGTGCTATTGATTAACGTTACTTCATGATAACGTACATGCGATGAAGAAAATTGAGGTAACGTTTTATATTATCCTAGCAATATCAACTGTATTATTTACATACCTTTCATTGATCTGGCATCTAAGACCTAATGATCTATCGATTACATCATGGAAAAAGGTACAGTTTACAACTGTGGTTCATTTTATTTTGTTATACCAATATGAACAAGAAATTTATGATAAGATAATTCAGCAAATAAACTGGATCAATTATGATCTGCCAGACAATTGGAATGTCAAGATATTTATTATTCAACAAAATGAAAACCAAAAGTTCCAACGATCCCTTTTACTTGACATTGGTATTTTACAATCGCTTAATACATGTAAAGCGGATTGTTTAGTTGTTCTTGATTCGCAAACTGGGATTGAACATAATTTAGAGTATATTTGGTGCACTGATTCCACAAGAATCAAGGTTTGTATACAATTGTATGGGTCAACATGCAATCAACACCCAATGATAGCTACTCGCATCGATCCAAAAAGTTGGATGCAAAACAACTTAACAAGTCTTTCAGAAAATAAAAGGAAGGGTTTTATTGGAATATTTTCATATATTGGAGAATTCAATTCTAAATGGACTAATGTTGAAATTCCGTACTTGTCCAAGAAAGTTTTGGATACATTAAAGTGTTCCTACTTATCTCCAATCGTATTGCCTTTATACAAATTAATATTTATCTGGAATGCAAAGGCTGCCTGCTCTTATTGGAAACTTATATTCCAATATATACAAGGCATTCGTTTAAACTATACCACTGTCAAACACATACATCATCCTAAACAAAATGGATTACTTACCTTGAGAAAATTCAACGACGTGAACATATCTCGTATGCTTTTTGACCCAACCTGGACGAAAGCCGTATTTGTAAGGGAACCAAGAGAAAGATTACTCTGCCTATCTTGATAAAGTTATACATAGCAACTATTTCAAAATAACATGTGGACAAAGGGTTAACTCCTTTGAAGAATTTATCAATATCATACCTAAGTGTCCGGATATGCACTGGGATCTACAAGTTAATCTGCCGGAGAAATTTTATAAAAACATGACTATAGGGAGGATGGATAACTTATCACAATTTACAGAAGATTTGCTTAAAAAAATTGGGGCGTGGAATTCAACTGTTCGGCAATGGTTAAATGGTAATGGCGATATTGTTAGATCACAAGGACATGCTACAAATTCGTCAAATCTTTTATCTAGATATTACAATACTGAACTTGAAAACAAAATATTTATAAGATACGAATTGGACTACAAGGTTTTTACATTTAATAAAACATATTTCTCATTACAACCATAATAAAAATAGTCTTTTTAACACTTACCGGTATGTGCGATAGGAAAAACGTAAATCCATAAGAACATATATTGTATAATTAAACAATAATTCGTTAAGTCATCCTATTTTTATAACATTTTAGTGTATTTCAGAGGGAAAGATCTGAAATACCATTGAACACAACATTTTGAAGATAAATGAACCCATTTTAGAGTAAGCATGTGGTGTCAAGGAATGATACTTTACTAACAGAAAACGTGCTTTTAAGATGATATTCAGCACTCGCATGCTTCAAAACAATACAGATTGATATGAAATGCTTAAACTTTAGGATATAGTTGAAACATGTAATTTTGCGGTTGCATTTACTAGTAGTCGAAGTAATAGTAGTTTGATCATCAAAGTAATGCAAAGTGAGTTTAATTTGCTATTTATTTCATTACAACAGATATGTTATCTGCATACTTATATGCATGATGTCCAAATCACAGTATCGATGAAGAAAAATGGACAAAAAGTCGCATATCATTCTGGCGATTTTGATTGTATCACTTGTTCACTTTTCATGGATTAACTATTTAAATCTTTGCAGTCTGAAAATTTCAACTAATAAAAATAAAAATAAACAACTTGAACGATTGATTCATTTTATTATTGTCGCGCCTGCGACGAAAGTCGCAGTATGCGAGACATAGGTATTACTATCCGGCGGCGTCGATGTAAACTATTTGACTGTATAAAGCTTTATATTTTATAGATGACCTTGATGCTTCATACCTTGTATGCAGATACCTTATGTTACAAACTTTCCGTCTGTCATATGTCCATTGCTCCTTATTTTCATGGTTCAGCGACTGCTTGGAAAAAAAATTGTTTTTTTGTCATGTAAAATTGAGAATGGAAATGGGGAATATGTCAAAGAGACAACAACCCGACCAAAGAGCAAACAACAGCCGAAGGCCACCAATGGGTCTCCAACGCAGCGAGAAAATCCCGCACCCGGAGGTGGTCCTCAGCAGGCCCCTAAATAAAATTTCTTACTTATTATGAGTAATAGGATAACTATATTTGGTATATAGGTTTCTTGCAACGTCTACATGTCCGTCACACAGAGTTCACCTGTCCTCGACCTCATTTCATGGATCAGGGATCAAGGTTAAAGTTACGTGATTAGGTCCGTTTCTCAGATACTATAAGCAGTATGTCAACTTTATGTGGTGTATAGAATGTTTGTAAGTGGTACATGTCAGTCTGGCAAGTTTCATCTGACCTTGACCTATTTTCATGGTTAATTGGTCAATGTTAAGTTTTGTGTTTTGGTCTGTTTATCAAGTAATATAAGCAATAGGTCATATGTCCATTGCTCCTTATTTTCATGGTTCAGCGACTGCTTGAAAAAAAATGTTTTTTGTCATGTAAAATTGAGAATGGAAATGGGGAATATGTCAAAGAAACAACAACCCGACCAAAGAGCAAACAACAGCCGAAGGCCACCAATGGGTCTCCAACGCAGCGAGAAAATCCGCACCCGGAGGTGGTCCTCAGCAGGCCCCTAAATAAAATTTCTTACTTATTATGAGTAATAGGATAACTATATTTGGTATATAGGTTTCTTGCAACGTCTACATGTCCGTCACACAGAGTTCACCTGTCCTCGACCTCATTTCATGGATCAGGGATCAAGGTTAAAGTTACGTGATTAGGTCCGTTTCTCAGATACTATAAGCAGTATGTCAACTTTATGTGGTGTATAGAATGTTTGTAAGTGGTACATGTCAGTCTGGCAAGTTTCATCTGACCTTGACCTATTTTCATGGTTAATTGGTCAATGTTAAATTTTTGTGTTTTGGTCTGTTTATCAAGTAATATAAGCAATAGGTCATATGTCCATTGCTCCTTATTTTCATGGTTCAGCGACTGCTTGAAAAAAAAATGTTTTTGTCATGTAAAATTGAGAATGGAAATGGGGAATATGTCAAAGAGACAACAACCCGACCAAAGAGCAAACAACAGCCGAAGGCCACCAATGGGTCTCCAACGCAGCGAGAAAATCCCGCACCCGGAGGTGGTCCTCAGCAGGCCCCTAAATAAAATTTCTTACTTATTATGAGTAATAGGATAACTATATTTGGTATATAGGTTTCTTGCAACGTCTACATGTCCGTCACACAGAGTTCACCTGACCTCGACCTCATTTCATGGATCAGGGATCAAGGTTAAAGTTACGTGATTAGGTCCGTTTCTCAGATACTATAAGCAGTATGTCAACTTTATGTGGTGTATAGAATGTTTGTAAGTGGTACATGTCAGTCTGGCAAGTTTCATCTGACCTTGACCTATTTTCATGGTTAATTGGTCAATGTTAAGTTTTTGTGTTTTGGTCTGTTTATCAAGTAATATAAGCAATAGGTCAACTATATTTGGTGTGTGGAATGATTGTAAGGTGCAAATGTCTGTCTTGCAGGTGTAATCTGACCTTGACCTCATTTTCCTGGTTCATTGGTCAGTGTTAAGTTTTTGTGTTTCGGTCTGTTTTTCAAATACCATTAGCTATAGGTCAACTGTATTTTGTGTATGGAATATTGTAAGGTGTATATGTCTGTCTGATAGAATTTATCTGACCTTGACCTCATTGTCATGGATCTTTAAAAATGTAAGGTTTATGTGATACTTGAAGTAAAACCTTTATCTTTAAGACTTTCAACATAAAATAAATGGTCAGGCGAGACATTTCAGCGTGTTCACTCTTGTTTTAAGTAATGATGGTGATGAACACTATGAGAGGAATCTTCAGAAAGTAAATTTGATCAGTAACCATAAAACAACTAATTGGGATACTCAAATACTTATTATTCGGCAAAATGCTAGCCAAAAATTTCAAAGTTCTCTTTTACTTGTCATTGGCATTTTACAATCACTCAAAACACGAAACGAAGATTGTGTTCTTGTACATGATTCACATTGATCTATTAGAATAGGTTTCGAGTATGTTTGATGTGAAAAAGCAACCGAGGTTCGAGCACAGTTGTATGGTCTGTCGTGTTATCAACAGACTATGAAAGTTCTTCAGACTAATCCAGAAAGTTTGCTGCAAACCGAAGAATTCTTTGGCGACAACTTAAAAAAAATAAAATTTAGAAATCAAACGATGAACCTTCTTGGTACTGCTCTATATTATATTGATTCATCTTTTATCGGAAAATTGAATTCTGAATGGACGAATGTTGAGATTCCATATTTATCCAAGAAAGTTATGAAAACACTAAAAGGATATAATATTTCTCCTATCGTGGTACCTTTCTATAAGTTAATATTTTCTGGAATCCAAAAGCTGCATGTTCTTATTGGAAACTTATATTCCAATATATACTATACAATTTTTGAACTATTCCACTGTCGGAAAGATACAAAAACCTAAAGAAAATGGCTTACTTTACTTGAGAATTTTAAATGGCATGAACATATCTAATATTCTTTTTGATCCAACTTGGATTAAAGCTGTTTTAATAAGGGAACTAAGAGAAAGAATACTCTCTGCTTATCTTGATAAAGCTGTTAACTATACCTATTTCAGAAGAGCACGTGGATATCAAGTTTGACCATTTGGAGAATTTTTGAACGCCAAAAATACATGTCCAGATGTTCACTGGAACTCGCAAGTTCGTTTACCTCAATACTTCTACAAAATCATGATTATCGGGACAATGTATAATATTTCGCTATTCACAGAACATTTACTAAACATAATTTGGGCGTGGAATTCAACTGTTCGGCCGTTCGGCAATGGTTAAATTTTAAAACCGATATCGTAAGGTCGCAAGGATACGCTACAAATTCGTCAAATATGTAAAATAGATATTACACGACAGTTCCTGAAAACAAAATATTGGTCAAATATAAATTGGACTATGAGGTTTTTGGTTTAAATAAAACATATTTTTCAAAATGATCTGAAGATAATTCTAAACGATCATTGCTTTGAAAAGGATGGAGAATAAAATATGTGAATCATATTTTGACATGATAACGTATACACCTTTTGGTACAGGCTGTTTAGAAAGGAATAGTTGCTATTAAAACTTGGTCCGAAGAAAATAGGTTAAACATCGAAGTTAGAATCTGAATTGCCTAAAACAAGGACTGCTAGTTATACGTCCTTGCACAAAATATAACACTAAAGCGCTACTCTGGATCAACTTTCGCCTTGAGAACTCATCAGCTGATGTTTGAAAACTAAAGAAATATGTTAAATATGGTAGCAGTACTACCCTAACGAATCTAAATTAATAAAAAATAAACCAATATGTTTAAAACGAACCTGAACATAGCAATTAAATAAAAGATACTTAAAAGTAGACATAAGAAAATAATTCAGGAAACTAACCTAGTATACAAAACAGACAAAATCGATGAAGCAAAACGATCCTAAGCGAAACATCAAACTTCAGTTAAACTAAATCTTTTCTAAACATGACAGAAAAATAAAGGAAACAGAAATTACCCTGGCCAAAACAGTCAACAATATATTGAGCACAATTGACAACACCTTAATTCAACAGTCTAGTGAAATGAACCAACCACAGACCTAAAATGATATAATAAAACAAAAATAAACATTGACATAGCAAAATAGATCCACATATGGTATGTTCCACGGTAACGACAATCTGCTCTCTTGTCCCCTTTTGTACATCATTGAATGCGACTTATTACCGATTTCACTTGCAATCAGCAAGACGAAATGTGCCTCATATATATCCTTCTGCAGCACATCTCCTGTTTTCAATGCGTGTTCATGTTGCTTAATCTGTGATTTTCTGTGTGTAATGTTTAGCTGTTGTCTGTCCGTCTTTTTAAATTTGGCTTTCTTTTTTATGTCCCTTTTATACTTGTTTTAGTGTCTGTAATAAGTTTTATATAAGCTTCTTTGTGTTGAGAGATTGGAACCAAAGCTTTATTATAAGATGTTTAAGTGATATTGTTTGCACAGATGTTATGTGCAGTATTTATTTCTTTGTTAATCGTCACGTATATACTATCTCTCGTTGTCTTCTCTGTAGCATAAATAATATTAAAGTTCATTTCAGGATTATTTATAGAGAGTATTGTGTTGACCCTGGATTCAACTGATTCCATAGCGATCACTTTGTTCATTATTTTTACCATATTTTGCTTTTTAGTTGCAGTTTTACTGATCTATTGTACTTGATTACTGCAATATACATAGACCTCTCAGCAGTTTTTTTTAACCCTTATTATCTTTGGTGATATAGTGGGACATATTGAGAATTTTTAAAGGACCTAGTTGACCTAGTAGTCTTGCCAGTTTGTTGCTCCTACATGAACAGATCACTGTAACCTGTCAACTCTATATTTGACGAGGTAACGACGTAATTTGACGTTTTCCACCGATAATCCGGAAGGTTTAATTTTTTTTTTAAATCTTCGACAAATTTGTTTGTGGACAATATATATACTTCTAAATGAGTAAGAGATAATAGGGTATGAAATGTAATGAAATGTAATGAAATGCAAGTATTTCCAATTAAGTTCCGAAAAGAAGGAAGAAACCCCAAATTTCAATTTAGATGAAGGAGTGGGTATTTGATTACAATTGATAGAGTCCTGCTTAAAAAGTTAAACACGATAAAATAAACAACAGGTTACAGATATGTATGGCTGGTTAATCAAATTTTGAAAGATTATAATTGTGAAAATATATAAGTGTATCACCTAATCATCTAATCATGATAATTACAGATTTAATGATAATATCAAAATGCAACTTTTGCGTACAACAATTTTGTTGTAACTTTCAAATTCCGCACTTCTACGTTTCAAACGTATTGCAGCAGAATAACAAATTTGCAATTTTACGTGAGTTAATCCAATCATAATAAGCCCACAGACAACTTACAAAAATCGGTTGAACGAACAGCGCCAGTCATGAAAAAACTTAGGTTTTATATGGTCTTGTCGTTACTTTTAAAAGCTCTTGGTCATAATTTGGATCTTCTGCTAAAACCATAACCACCTTCAAGTTTGTTTTTTTCCATACAATCATCGTGTATACCGGCAATATCTTCTTTTGTATCATAATTTGAGTAGCTTACCGTTTGGTCGGTTGAAAACAAAACTTTACGACAAAAGAGATGATTTCAGCTTCCCAATTGTGAACTTTCCATTTCTATGTATCAACATTCCAGCAGCGCCTGCATACGGAGTATATATCTCCCAATTGATACGATATTCCCAGGCTTGTATTTCCTATCATGATTTCTTTGATAGAGGATTGCTGCTCACAAGGAAGCTATATTAAACCAAGAGTTCCAAATGGTGAAGTTGAAATCATCCATTCGTAAATTTTACGGACGCCATCACGAGTTGGTTGACCGTTATGGAATAACCGTTTCACAGATGATATCGGATATGTTCCTGGTGTCGTAACTACAATACCTTCCTTTTCACGAATGTGATCTACCGAATAAGACTATTTACCGGATTTGTAATAACATAAGCAACACGACGGGTGCCACATGTGGAGCAGGTTCTGCTTACCCTTCTGGAGCACCTGAGATCACCCCCAGTTTTTGGTGGGGTTCGTGTTGCTTAGTCTTTAGTTTTCTATGTTGTGTCTTCTGTACTATTATTTGTCTGTTTGTCTCTTTATTTTTGGCCATGGCGTTGTCAGTTTGTTTTCAATCTATGAGTTTGACTGTCCCTCTGGTATCTTTCGTCCCTCTTTTGGAGCATGTCCCCCTAATAAATTGCATTTTTATCACAATCATGTATCTCTACATTTGAAAAGTTTATATCACAGTTTTATCACGATATGTATGGGAGTAGAAGATTTGAATCGGAGTGTGTGGATATAAGTTTGTCGTATTTTGCGATTCTGGTCATCGGGTTTGAAGTTTTAAAATAATTATTCTACTTATCTATTGACAAATTGCTATATATTTTATTGCGATAGGTTATTTATTAAAAAACGTTGTTTTTGTTATCTTTGTTTCAATCATTTGCATATAACATCTGACAGTATTTTATTCTGTTTTCTTATCTAGTCTTAAAATTAATGAGGTCGAAGTGTGCTTTTTATTTTAAAAGCATTTAAGAAATTAAAATTTTCAAATAACACGCTCAAATAAGAAATTCAAATACCTTTCGATTTGATTTCGATAAACTTACTGTCGGTATTATGAACGTTTAATAAGCATATATATCATAGAAACTATGGCTACTTTAGTATTGAAATTTGGATGTTTAATTTTGACGTTTAAATCAAATAATTTCAACTATCAAGATTTGGGCTTTAAAATTTGAATATTGCAAAAATTTGCTTTTAAATGCTCTTAGATATAATATATTAGGTAGTAAAAGCAACTGAACACTCATTTGATTTATCAGATTTATTACAATTATTCAAAAGTCAAATTTATATGAGCCTGTGCCTGAAAATTGAGATTTTCTAATTAAGGGAGCCTTACATAAACATGCATTTTTCCAACCAATTTGAAGTTTTTGAAGTTTTTACTATAAATTAGTCTTCCATATATATTAAATGTACTTTAAATGGAAAGAAAAGTTACAAAAGCATACCACATGAGTATAAAATGGTCTTAGGTCATGCAAGACTGAACATTATTTAGAGTCAATTTAGGCCGTAGCACATATTTACATATAAAATGCATACAGAAGCTATAAGAAATGGAAATTTGTTACCTTTTGCTCATTTCTATGCTTAGATGTCATGATACAAGAAGTCTTATTGCAAAAGGACTCTTGCATTCAATTTTTTGGCAGACAGTATGGTCTAATGCACAGTTTTTTCACTTTTCAATGGAAAACTTGCATGTAGTTTTGGTCTTAACTGGCATATATTTGAACCACATGCTATCCTACAGAAGAAAATAAAGGTAGTATATGAAATGGATAAGGTGCACAGATCATTGTCAAGTGCTTTTTCTTACAGATTTAGTGAAATATTAATGATGGACTACAAATTTAATGTACAAAGCTCTTCACATTTCACATACATCAAACATGCCGTTCGACCAGTTCCTAATTACAACACATTTTGCACATTTTTTTCTGTGATAATCTACTTTTCTCTACATTCAGAGTTCACAAATGGTTAATAAAATTTAAATTAATCATAGAAACACAAATATCAAAGCATAAAAAGCTGTCAGATAGGAAGTCAGCATGCCTCTTAGGCATAAAAATGGAAAGTGCTATAAAATGCTTATTTTAGCATATAATGCCAAAATGGGAAATTTTAACAGAATTTCTTTCAAATAAAGATTTAAATCCTTTACTTTTATTGAGTTTGACAAATTGAAACCAGCAAACCATTCAGGGAAGTTGCCAAAGTACAGAATCTACATTTCCTGAATTCATCTCTTATAATAGTATAGAAAGACTTGACCGATTCTAATAAAACTTTGCATGACCTATGCTTAGGGAATTATAAGATAGTTGGCCAAGTTTCATGGCCATAGCATATATATCATAGAAACTATGGCTACTTTAGTATTGAAATTTGGATGTTTAATTTTGACGTTTAAATCAAATAATTTCAACTATCAAGATTTGGGCTTTAAAAATTTGAATATTGCAAAAATTTGCTTTTTAAATGCTCTTAGATATAATATATTAGGTAGTAAAAGCAACTGAACACTCATTTGATTTATCAGATTTATTACAATTATTCAAAAGTCAAATTTATATGAGCCTGTGCCTGAAAATTGAGATTTTCTAATTAAGGGGAGCCTTACATAAACTTGCATTTTTTCCAACCAATTTGAAGTTTTTGAAGTTTTTTACTATAAATTAGTCTTCCATATATATTAAATGTACTTTAAATGGAAAGAAAAGTTACAAAAAGCATACCACATGAGTATAAAATGGTCTTAGGTCATGCAAGACTGAACATTATTTAGAGTCAATTTAGGCCGTAGCACATATTTACATATAAAATGCATACAGAAGCTATAAGAAATGGAAATTTGTTACCTTTGCTCATTTCTATGCTTAGATGTCATGATACAAGAAGTCTAATTGCAAAAGGACTCTTGCATTCAATTTTTGGCAGACAGTATGGTCTAATGCACAGTTTTTCACTTTTCAATGGAAAACTTGCATGTAGTTTTGGTCTTAACTGGCATATATTTGAACCACATGCTATCCTACAGAAGAAAATAAAGGTAGTATATGAAATGGATAAGGTGCACAGATCATTGTCAAGTGCTTTTTCTTACAGATTTAGTGAAATATTAATGATGGACTACAAATTTAATGTACAAAGCTCTTCACATTTCACATACATCAAACATGCCGTTCGACCAGTTCCTAATTACAACACATTTTGCACATTTTTTCTGTGATAATCTACTTTTCTACATTCAGAGTTCACAAATGGTTAATAAAATTTAAATTAATCATAGAAACACAAATATCAAAGCATAAAAAGCTGTCAGATAGGAAGTCAGCATGCCTCTTAGGCATAAAAATGGAAAGTGCTATAAAATGCTTATTTTAGCCATATAATGCCAAAAAACGTTGTTTTGTTATCTTTGTTTCAATCATTTGCATATAACATCTGACAGTATTTTATTCTGTTTTCTTATCTAGTCTTAAAATTAATGAGGTCGAAGTGTGCTTTTTATTTTAAAAGCATTTAAGAAATTAAAATTTTCAAATAACACGCTCAAATAAGAAATTCAAATACCTTTCGATTTGATTTCGATAAACTTACTGTCGGTATTATGAACGTTTAATAGACAATTAGATGAAGTTTCAAGATTGTTAGAAACGGTAATACCTTCTAAATCTATAGATATAAAGATTAAAAAGCTTATCTGTTGTGATTCCTCACCAAAGTTGCTTATCATTGTGTTGTGTATGATTTCGCCGCATTGACGCAATAACGTGCTTAACGTCTATACACATGCTTTAACAATTACATTGTTAAATTGACTCGCAAGTATAAGTGACAACATTTTCCAGTAACTACTTGCCTAAGGTATAGGTAATACTCTATGGATAATGCACCCTCTGCTTCCTCTATCATTGACACTGGCCACCTTGATAAAGCTAAAAGGTTACAAACTTACGTTATCCCTTTTCAATCAAACAAAGTAATATGTACTTTGTAATTTCACATGCTTCCAGGTCAGTATTTGAAGTTTAATCTCACCTGACAAAGGATCATATGACCATTTACCCACGGGGGTCTCAACATGGGATTTTGGGTACAGTTGTGCAGCTGGGATTTAAAAAAACACCCCCATTCATATATTGAATAATTGTGAAATCCCTACCTATACATATATTTCACAGCGAAATCATAACCCATTCATATATTTATCAGCTCAAATAGTACCTAAATATATCACAATTGGTCAATTACTACCTATTGATATATTTCCTCGGTAAAACTGCACCCATTGATATATTTGACGTATCAAAAAAAGGGACCCATTCCAGCGGCACATATGTATATACCTTCATATATATATAGGAAGAGACCCCCCCCGTGCATTTACCATCACTTGGCCTTCGCGAGTGTACAGTTTCAATCATATTTTATTAAACTACTTGCACTACTGATCAGAAATCTTGCAAGAGTAATCTCTGTATGGTTCATAGAGAAGATTCATTATTTAATGGTGAACAGACGATCAGTGTTAGTGAAACAAAACAAAATGACTGACTGACTGAAAATATTTCTCTTCAGAAACCAGTGGAAAGTGTGAAACAAACTTTGAGAAAATTATTTCTGAAAATAGATCCCTTAATGTATTCCAAATCCTTAACAGCTGACAAGGGATACAACATTTCTTGTTGACTATATTTATTAAAAAAATTAAGATTCTAACTTTTTAATGGACCTATAAAGAACACATAGACAACAAAAAAAATCCACTATTCTGATGGTGCTGCTACCTACAACAGTTGAAAAATTCCCAACTTCTTTGGTCGTTATTCTACAATAGGTCTTCTATATAATGTAAATATATTTAATGAATTTGTATACTGTTGCTGTTTCTGAGAAAATTCAAATGAAATGAGAGGAAAGTTACATTCAAAAATGTATTCTGATCACATTTCCATGGCAACGGTTGCTATATTGAAGAAAATATCTTTAATTTTTTTATCTATTTTTATTTTGCTATTACTATGAAATCTACATGATAGACATATTAGTTGAAAAAATGATTATAAATACATTTGTGAAAATAACTTTATAAAAGTGTTTTTTTTTTATATGAAACAAGACTATTTTAAGGGCCTACAAGCGGGGCTTTTTTTACCTTAGAAATTAAGATTTAGGTATGCATCAAACATGCAATGTAGCACATGCCATCTAATTGGTAATTTGCCAACATTGGTTTATCCCTGTATAATGTCTGTTTGCCTGATTCTTACATTGACATGTACTTAAAGGGGCATTTTGCTGCGAGTTAGACAAAAAAATAAAATATGATTTTTTTTTGTTTCAAACATTTATTAAAGCGAAATATAGCAATTGTATTTCGCTATTAAATTTTAAGACACCTTGGTTCCATTTCGTCAAGATAAGCTAATAAAAACATCGCTTGTGTATTATTGACTTGCAAGTCAATAATTCAACCTCATTGAGTCACTAATTCAACCTCATTGAATCCGTATCCATGTAACCTTTAATCTGACCATTTTACGGAGATGGGATGCGCATGTGTTCAGCATGTGGTTCATTCATCAAAAAAAAAAAAAAAAAGAATGTCAGCATTGAAAAATGGAACAAGGGAGACACCAGGAATAACCATTTCGTTGACTGATCTGGCCCCCCAAAAAATAATTCTTGTACAGGTAAAATGATAGCATACATATATTTGCAACTTCTATAACATGAAATCGAACATACCTAGAAAATTTTATCATTATACGATTGCACGTGCTTAGATGTCTATTTATATTTATGTTAAAATCGGGTTATATGGCCCTCGGCAGACTTCGGAGGTCGTCCCGATGGCTAAATAGATGGCGTCTAGTCTAAATACGAAATACTGCTACATTATAACCAGTCAATGCATTGCTAATTGATTCTTATGGACTTTTTTGTAATTTGACGTTTTATTATGTTATAAGCCTTATAATTAAACATGAGAATTTGGTCCAAACCGATGAAAATGCATTTGACAGCTAAACATATAAATGCTCCTGTAAGTACACTGGAGATTTTTAAAAAGTAAAAAAAAAAAAAAAAAAAACACAACGAAAAAGCAAAAAAAAATATTTACAGAAATCTTAAATTATGTTTCTGTTATGCATTCCCCCTTTTACCCTGCAATTGCAGTAGGTACATATGCGCATATAATAATGGGGCAATATTATACCCTCAATAAAAGTACACCCTTTTTATATATGTACATGCACATATGGAATGGAATTCAGTTACCTGAAAGAAATGTTATGACATCTGGCAACTACGAATAAAGGAAGAAGAACATGAGTAGAGGAGCACAATGGGTTTCCATAGAAATTTCGACAGTCTGTTATCTTTTAACACCCCATGATGTTAAAGTCAGACAAGCTTTTTGAAATAAAAATACTTGTTTATCCCTGACCAATCAAATTATTTGTTATTTAATCAATATGTTAGGAAATAGGACGACGGACCTGAAACACGCGGGTATTTTTAAAATAGATAATTTTTAACAAAAATTCTTCCCAACAAATACAACAAAATGATGTTAATCTGAAATACTTAATCCCCTAAATTCAACTTTGTACATGGTGTGCAGACAAAATTGTTCAAAACTTACAAATCATGAACGGTAAACAAAATTCTTTTTATCAGTCATGGAATGATATCGGGTCAGTATATTAAGGGTCATCATAACAAATGGACAAAAATGGCTGTATTTCCACCTCAAAAAACTACTCGGAGTACAGACTTACCTGTCCAGTTGGGAAAGTTTTAAGGCCTGGCATCCACTAGATATATAAATGTTAAATGCATTTTGTGTTACAACTTGCAGAAAGATAAATTCTCTTTTTGATTTTGATGGGCATTTTTTTTCGTTCATGCAGAAGGTGTAAAAATACACTAAGTTGGGATACAACTTTGAGATGCTCCCTCTCAAGTAAAAACTGTATTGTATTGTATTGATTGTCCTGGATTGACATGGATAATAGACAGACAATAGGTATCTACACAACTATAGGTGAGTTAAAGGATTTAACTGAGTGGACACTATCAAAGCAATTCAGGTGTTTGTATAATAGTATAGAAAGACTTGACCGATTCTAATAAAACTTTGCATGACCTATGCTTAGGGAATTATAAGATAGTTGGCCAAGTTTCATGGCCATAGCTTATATATCATAGAAACTATGGCTACTTTAGTATTGAAATTTGATGTTTAATTTTGACGTTTAAATCAAATAATTTCAACTATCAAGATTTGGGCTTTAAAATTTGAATATTGCAAAAATTTGCTTTTAAATGCTCTTAGATATAATATATTAGGTAGTAAAAGCAACTGAACACTCATTTGATTTATCAGATTTATTACAATTATTCAAAAGTCAAATTTATATGAGCCTGTGCCTGAAAATTGAGATTTTCTAATTAAGGGAGCCTTACATAAACATGCATTTTTCCAACCAATTTGAAGTTTTGAAGTTTTTTACTATAAATTAGTCTTCCATATATATTAAATGTACTTTAAATGGAAAGAAAAGTTACAAAAGCATACCACATGAGTATAAAATAGTCTTAGTTCATGCAAGACTGAACATTATTTAGAGTCAATTTAGGCCGTAGCACATATTTACATATAAAATGCATACAGAAGCTATAAGAAACGGAAATTTGTTACCTTTTGCTCATTTCAATGCTTAGATGTCATGATACAAGAAGTCTAATTGCAAAAGGACTCTTGCATTCAATTTTTTGGCAGACAGTATGGTCTAATGCACAGTTTTTTCACTTTTCAATGGAAAACTTGCATGTAGTTTTGGTCTTAACTGGCATATATTTGAACCACATGCTATCCTACAGAAGAAAATAAAGGTAGTATATGAAATGGATAAGGTGCACAGATCATTGTCAAGTGCTTTTTCTTACAGATTTAGTGAAATATTAATGATGGACTACAAATTTAATGTACAAAGCTCTTCACATTTCACATACATCAAACATGCCGTTCGACCAGTTCCTAATTACAACACATTTTGCACATTTTTTTCTGTGATAATCTACTTTTCTCTACATTCAGAGTTCACAAATGGTTAATAAAATTTAAATTAATCATAGAAACACAAATATCAAAGCATAAAAAGCTGTCAGATAGGAAGTCAGCATGCCTCTTAGGCATAAAATGGAAAGTGCTATAAAATGCTTATTTTAGCAGATAATGCCAAAATGGGAAATTTTAACAGAATTTCTTTCAAATAAAGATTTAAATCCTTTACTTTTATTGAGTTTGACAAATTGAAACCAGCAAACCATTCAGGAAGTTGCCAAAGTACAGAATCTACATTTCCTGAATTCATCTCTTAGGCCCGAGAACACAGTTATTTCAGTAGTGCATTTCTTTTAGACAATAAATTCAAATTAAAAAATCGCACCTGCTCTATCTCAAAAGATTTTTACAGTGTAGTGTACTACTATTGGGACAAATAATATCAAAATTATAGAAAAGTCTACCAGCTCTAACTCAAAATATTGACAATTCTATGTTAAGGGGTCTAAAATTCAGTTTGACAGCTTCAGACATACTAGTTTTGACCTTTCGAACTGGACCAAATCACAACTTAACATAAAGATTCAGCACCCAAATTTTTAAACATGTAATTTCATCCCTTTACTTAATATTTCATGCATAAAATATAAAGAAATAAATTTGGAAAGTGTATGAACAAAATTTGCAAGTTATACACTGTCCACACTAGGGACTATATTTGTAGACAACGAAAATCTAAGGACGATAACTGTGTCCTCGGACCTAATAGTATAGAAAGACTTGACCGATTCTAATAAAACTTTGCATGACCTATGCTTAGGGAATTATAAGATAGTTGGCCAAGTTTCATGGCCATAGCTTATATATCATAGAAACTATGGCTACTTTAGTATTGAAATTTGGATGTTTAATTTTGACGTTTAAATCAAATAATTTCAACTATCAAGATTTGGGCTTTAAAAATTTGAATATTGCAAAAATTTGCTTTTTAAATGCTCTTAGATATAATATATTAGGTAGTAAAAGCAACTGAACACTCATTTGATTTATCAGATTTATTACAATTATTCAAAAGTCAAATTTATATGAGCCTGTGCCTGAAAATTGAGATTTTCTAATTAAGGGGAGCCTTACATAAACATGCATTTTTTCCAACCAATTTGAAGTTTTTGAAGTTTTTTTACTATAAATTAGTCTTCCATATATATTAAATGTACTTTAAATGGAAAGAAAAGTTACAAAAAGCATACCACATGAGTATAAAATGGTCTTAGGTCATGCAAGACTGAACATTATTTAGAGTCAATTTAGGCCGTAGCACATATTTACATATAAAAATGCATACAGAAGCTATAAGAAATGGAAATTTGTTACCTTTGCTCACTTCTATGCTTAGATGTCATGATACAAGAAGTCTAATTGCAAAGGACTCTTGCATTCAATTTTTGGCAGACAGTATGGTCTAATGCACAGTTTTTTCACTTTTCAATGGAAAACTTGCATGTAGTTTTGGTCTTAACTGGCATATATTTGAACCACATGCTATCCTACAGAAGAAAATAAAGGTAGTATATGAAATGGATAAGGTGCACAGATCATTGTCAAGTGCTTTTTCTTACAGATTTAGTGAAATATTAATGATGGACTACAAATTTAATGTACAAAGCTCTTCACATTTCACATACATCAAACATGCCGTTCGACCAGTTCCTAATTACAACACATTTTGCACATTTTTTTCTGTGATAATCTACTTTTCTCTACATTCAGAGTTCACAAATGGTTAATAAAATTTAAATTAATCATAGAAACACAAATATCAAAGCATAAAAAGCTGTCAGATAGGAAGTCAGCATGCCTCTTAGGCATAAAAATGGAAAGTGCTATAAAATGCTTATTTTAGCCATATAATGCCAAAATGGGAAATTTTAACAGAATTTCTTTCAAATAAAGATTTAAATCCTTTACTTTTATTGAGTTTGACAAATTGAAACCAGCAAACCATTCAGGGAAGTTACCAAAGTACAGAATCTACATTTCCTGAATTCATCTCTTATAATAGTATAGAAAGACTTGACCGATTCTAATAAAACTTTGCATGACCTATGCTTAGGGAATTATAAGATAGTTGGCCAGTTTCATGGCCATAGCTTATATATCATAGAAACTATGGCTACTTTAGTATTGAAATTTGGATGTTTAATTTTGACGTTTAAATCAAATAATTTCAACTATCAAGATTTGGGCTTTAAAATTTGAATATTGCAAAATTTGCTTTTAAATGCTCTTAGATATAATATATTAGGTAGTAAAAGCAACTGAACACTCATTTGATTTATCAGATTTATTACAATTATTCAAAAGTCAAATTTATATGAGCCTGTGCCTGAAAATTGAGATTTTCTAATTAAGGGGAGCCTTACATAAACTTGCATTTTTTCCAACCAATTTGAAGTTTTTGAAGTTTTTTTACTATAAATTAGTCTTCCATATATATTAAATGTACTTTAAATGGAAAGAAAAGTTACAAAAAGCATACCACATGAGTATAAAATGGTCTTAGGTCATGCAAGACTGAACATTATTTAGAGTCAATTTAGGCCGTAGCACATATTTACATATAAAAATGCATACAGAAGCTATAAGAAACGGAAATTTGTTACCTTTTGCTCATTTCAATGCTTAGATGTCATGATACAAGAAGTCTAATTGCAAAAGGACTCTTGCATTCAATTTTTTTGGCAGACAGTATGGTCTAATGCACAGTTTTTTCACTTTTCAATGGAAAACTTGCATGTAGTTTTGGTCTTAACTGGCATATATTTGAACCACATGCTATCCTACAGAAGAAAATAAAGGTAGTATATGAAATGGATAAGGTGCACAGATCATTGTCAAGTGCTTTTCTTACAGATTTAGTGAAATATTAATGATGGACTACAAATTTAATGTACAAAGCTCTTCACATTTCACATACATCAAACATGCCGTTCGACCAGTTCCTAATTACAACACATTTTGCACATTTTTTCTGTGATAATCTACTTTCTCTACATTCAGAGTTCACAAATGGTTAATAAAATTTAAATTAATCATAGAAACACAAATATCAAAGCATAAAAAGCTGTCAGATAGGAAGTCAGCATGCCTCTTAGGCATAAAAATGGAAAGTGCTATAAAATGCTTATTTTAGCCGTATAATGCCAAAATGGGAAATTTTAACAGAATTTCTTTCAAATAAAGATTTAAATCCTTTACTTTTATTGAGTTTGACAAATTGAAACCAGCAAACCATTCAGGGAAGTTACCAAAGTACAGAATCTACATTTCCTGAATTCATCTCTTATAATAGTATAGAAAGACTTGACCGATTCTAATAAAACTTTGCATGACCTATGCTTAGGGAATTATAAGATAGTTGGCCAAGTTTCATGGCCATAGCATATATATCATAGAAACTATGGCTACTTTAGTATTGAAATTTGGATGTTTAATTTTGACGTTTAAATCAAATAATTTCAACTATCAAGATTTGGGCTTTAAAAATTTGAATATTGCAAAAATTTGCTTTTTAAATGCTCTTAGATATAATATATTAGGTAGTAAAAGCAACTGAACACTCATTTGATTTATCAGATTTATTACAATTATTCAAAAGTCAAATTTATATGAGCCTGTGCCTGAAAATTGAGATTTTCTAATTAAGGGGAGCCTTACATAAACATGCATTTTTCCAACCAATTTGAAGTTTTGAAGTTTTTACTATAAATTAGTCTTCCATATATATTAAATGTACTTTAAATGGAAAGAAAAGTTACAAAAGCATACCACATGAGTATAAAATAGTCTTAGGTCATGCAAGACTGAACATTATTTAGAGTCAATTTAGGTCGTAGCACATATTTACATATAAAATGCATACAGAAGCTATAAGAAACGGAAATTTGTTACTTTTTGCTCATTTCTATGCTTAGATGTCATGATACAAGAAGTCTAATTGCAAAAGGACTCTTGCATTCAATTTTTTTGGCAGACAGTATGGTCTAATGCACAGTTTTTTCACTTTTCAATGGAAAACTTGCATGTAGTTTTGGTCTTAACTGGCATATATTTGAACCACATGCTATCCTACAGAAGAAAATAAAGGTAGTATATGAAATGGATAAGGTGCACAGATCATTGTCAAGTGCTTTTTCTTACAGATTTAGTGAAATATTAATGATGGACTACAAATTTAATGTACAAAGCTCTTCACATTTCACATACATCAAACATGCCGTTCGACCAGTTCCTAATTACAACACATTTTGCACATTTTTTTCTGTGATAATCTACTTTTCTCTACATTCAGAGTTCACAAATGGTTAATAAAATTTAAATTAATCATAGAAACACAAATATCAAAGCATAAAAAGCTGTCAGATAGGAAGTCAGCATGCCTCTTAGGCATAAAAATGGAAAGTGCTATAAAATGCTTATTTTAGCCGTATAATGCCAAAATGGGAAATTTTAACAGAATTTCTTTCAAATAAAGATTTAAATCCTTTACTTTTATTGAGTTTGACAAATTGAAACCAGCAAACCATTCAGGGAAGTTGCCAAAGTACAGAATCTACATTTCCTGAATTCATCTCTTAGGCCCGAGAACACAGTTATTTCAGTAGTGCATTTCTTTTAGACAATAAATTCAAATTAAAAAATCGCACCTGCTCTATCTCAAAAAGATTTTACAGTGTAGTGTACTACTATTGGGACAAATAATATCAAAATTATAGAAAAGTCTACCAGCTCTAACTCAAAATATTGACAATTCTATGTTAAGGGGGTCTAAAATTCAGTTTGACAGCTTCAGACATACTAGTTTTTGACCTTTTCGAACTGGACCAAATCACAACTTAACATAAAGATTCAGCACCCAAATTTTTTAAACATGTAATTTCATCCCTTTAGTTAATATTTCATGCATAAAATATAAAGAAATAAATTTGGAAAGTGTATGAACAAAATTTGCAAGTTATACACTGTCCACACTAGGGACTATATTTGTAGACAACGAAAATCTAAGGCGATAACTGTGTCCTCGGACCAATATGAGTGTTTGGTAATAAAGACGTTTCTCATAACGATACTAACATTCTTGACACTAAATATCTATATTCTTTTAAGACGATTTTATTTTGGTAATTTCTTTCCTGATCAAGATTTCACTTGTTAATCGATCTTGATTCTGTAATATTGTATTAGAAAGCAATAAATATATTCGTATTAATTCCAATCGGCATGTACATGTAGTTTACATAAATGCATTTGGATACAGACATTACACAACGGTGTCAACATTTACACACCCATCGATAAGTTGTCATAAATCACGATGTTGAAGCTGGGGTTAATTAACGACCAGTTTAGGAAGTCAAATCAAGCTGTGTCTTGATTTTCGATCTAGATATCTTGATAAGCAGATACAGTAGCAATAAAACTATGTTAGAAAATTTTGTGACCCCAACTGGGGCGCACGTGCCCCCTGTGTCCCCGGTAAATCCGCCACTGAATTACTCTAATATTTGTTCCAATGGAAACAATTTTACAGAATATTTCTTCCGCTTGAACTTATATTATGAAGGAACTTCTATTCCGTGACGCATGTACATATGGAATGGAATTCAGTTATGTAAATGTAAATGGAACCTGAAAGAAATGTTATAATATCTGGCATCTACGAATAAAGGAAGAAGAACATGAGTAGAGGAGCACAATGGGTTTCCATAGAAATGTCGACGTCTGTTATCTTTTAACACCCCATAGCATGTATTCAAATGTAAAGTCAGACAAGCTTTTTGAAATAAAATACTTGTTTATCCCTGACCAATCAAATTATTTGTTATTTAATCAATATGTTAGGAAATAGGACGACGGACCTGAAACACGCGGGTATTTTTAAAACAGATAATTTTTAACAAAAATTCTTCCAAACAAATACAACATAATTATGTTAATCTGAAATACTTAGACCCCTAATTTCAACTTTGTACATGGTGTGCAGACAAAATTGTTCAAAACTTACAAATCATGAAATGGTAAACAAAATCCTGTTTTATTAGTCAGTCATGCCTCATGGAATGATATATCGGGTCAGCATGGTCAGTACATTAAATATTTTCGTGGATACTTTATCATGTTTATTTCCTGGTTTTGCCAAAGTCTACATACCGGTACATGCGAATAGGAAATTTGTACTATGTTGAACATTTAAATTCGTGGTTCATCTTAAACCACAAAATCCACGAAAAGCTGAGATTACCTGATTACTACAACACACGTTATAGTAGTCTCAGACCCAAGGAATATTCCATAGTAAAGATTCCTTGTTATGCAAGCCAGACATAGCTAGGTGTTAAAGTATATATATACACAATATTTAATTACACAGTTTTGTTTAATTTTGTGTTTAAGTAATGGCATCAACCAAACACAAACATACAGACATTGGGTTAACATGCAAGTTAACAAGAAGGAAAAGGGCCAATGCTCGTAAACCTGTTACCAGTTTTCAGTCTGATGCAGAAGAAATTTTGTTGGAAAATGATGCAAAGAGAACAACAGTCTTCAAGAGAATTTCAAAAAATGACAATACAAAGAAAGGTAGAGTACTGATATATACCGGTACATATTCATTGTGCAAACTTTTACCACAAAAACTCATACTGGTTAAATTATTGATAGGCAGATGTGGCCCCACTTGTTCCTGGAAAACATGCAAAAGGGGAAGATCACAACACTTATTTTCTTAAGTTTTGATGTACATGTACAATTATATATTTTTATCAAATGTTGTTGCAGTTTTTCTTTGCATTCTTTATAAAAATATTTATATGTATACTTACAAGGCACTGGCTACGGTTACCCGCAAAAAGTAACAATAAGAAATAATTATTGTTACTTTCGAGACTAATTGCTGAAATGTATTTCCAGAGAGGGACCAATTTCATACAAAAATTGATGGTAACAATAAAATTATTTTTATTGTTACCTGCAGTTATTATTACCCACAAATTTTTACATTTGCAAATAGTGCATCAGGATACTTTGTACTGTCTTCGTGTCATTGCCCAAAATACTTTGGTTTACATATTTGGAAAAATGTAACGTCACAGTACCCAAATTGCACCTATTCAGCAAAAATAGCAGCGGAAATCTTACAAGTTTTCTTCGAGACTAAACAAATTTGTATTTTATGATTTGACATTATACACGCTCTTTCAACATAGGTAAATATATTTCAGTTTACACAAAACGTTCACAGAATATATCAACACATGAAGTATTCAATGGAAAATGGAAAATCTACGAAAATGTCCACAAAAGTCATCTTTTAAAATGAGCAAATAAAATATTTTTAAATGTTTAAACCCGCTGCACTTGTTTGCACCTGTCCTAAGTAAGGAATCTGATGTTCAGAAGTTGTCGTTTGTTGATGTGGTTCATAAGTGTTTCTCGTTTCTTGTTTTTTATATAGATTAGACCATTGGTTTTCCCGTTTGAATGGTATTACACTAGTAATTTTTGGGGCCCTTTATAGCTTACTGTTCAGTGTGAGCCAAGGCTCAGTGTTGAAGACCGTACCTTGACTTATAATGGTTTACTTATAAATTTTGACTTGGATGGAGAGTTGTCTCATTGGCACTCATACCACATCTTCTTATATCTATATACAAGATCCATTTCTTAAAAAGGAATAGTAAGCATGGACTAATGTCAAATTTTTCTAGATATTTAAAGAAATAAAACAAAACATCTGTTATTGCATATTTAAGGATGTAAATTTAAGCATGGATGCAATTTTGGTACTCCTCATTACAGAATCATGGATCGTTTTGAGGTCGGTTCAAACCCATTTTGTATGATACAATATGGATTCAAAATTGAATTGGTGTAACTTTATAGTAAATAAGGATACATCTACAAAATAAACACAGAATGGAAACTTTTGTCTGGATCATAAAAAAAGGTAGGTGAAAAACTGTCAAAATAGGTGCAATTTGGGTACCCTCACGTTATATGAATAGAAAATTATTTAATGAACATAGCAATGATAATTTAAACATTTATACATAATAAGAAATATTATAGCTATTTATTTTGGTGGCACTTCCTGCACATCCATTATGTAGCCTTATGTGACATTTTGAGGCCAACACATTTTAGGTGGTACCACTCCATACATCCGTCGCAAACTATAGATTCATATATATGGACGTCAATACTACACACTATGCAGTTCCACTCTGCTATGTCCTTCTTCTGCGATATCTGTTTTTTGGCATTTTCCATGAAAAAATAGTTGATCCATTACTCCTAATGAAATTGCTATTCCATAACACGATGTGATTGAATTCATGAATGTTCAGTATAGCTGTACAAATGCAACAAATGTTTACAATACATACCTCTGATTTGGACAGGATCCTTTCGATTTGGAGGAAAAATTTCTGTCACCATGAATGTCATGAATGTATGAATATTTCAATTCAGAATAAATTAAATCTTTATTTCTGATCTCTTTTTTGCTTTGACGGTGCTTCTATTTTACAAGAGCTTCTTCTATATAATTGAATAAAATTAGCATTTAATCGTTGAAGTTTATCATTAAAATTTTGAAATGATATAAACTTTTCACTGGCCACAAATTGGACATCTTGCTCATTTGAATCCATACTTAAGAATAGTGATTTGTTTTAATTGATCCCCTTTGGCAAAATGAACGTCATATTGGCCAATATATCTGGAAGTTTAATCATGTTAATGATTTTACATCAAAATTTAGTTGTTTAAGTTTATTTCACAAACATTTTTTATATATTTTATGGGAAAAAACTGCAGGTAACAATAATAAAATTAAATAATAAGTCTCAGAAGTAACAATAATTATTTTTTATTGTTACTTTTTGCGGGTAACTGTAGCCAGTGCCTACTTACAAACAGATTTGAAGTTTTATTTACATTTCTCAGTTGCATGACAGAGTCTCATTTTGTGGAATATATTAGTTTTAGATCTGTAAAGGCAGCTAACCCTTTCCTCCATAATGATACCTTTTGATGCCTTCCCTTTTCATCCATAATTATGCTAAATCAGTCTTGATTAATGTCCTTTTTAGACATCAAGAACTTTGTCTAACCTTCATGGAATTTTACGATACTTGGACAGAAGCTTATTCATGACCAAAAGACATCATTCAGAGCAAAATTAAAAAAAAAAAATGTTTTCTTCATTTTTCCACATTTTGCTGATCAATATATTTACAAAAAATGTATGATACTGCAATTTCAAAGACACAAAATCCTGGTTAACCAATACATTATACTTTCCATTTTTTCACAGTTTTGAATTTTCAAAATCTATTTTTTTTGTCACTTATGTAAAAAATATGAAAAAGTAGTCTTATTTACCAGCAAAAAAAAAAGAATAATACATGTAAAACCAATCAAACTTGCACAACTTTTCCTGTATTTCCTGTTTCTTTTAATATTATTTTAGAAATATTCTGTTTTAATTTCTATCTATCATCTACTGTTATATCAGGTTCCAGTGAAAATGACATTCTTACTGTGAATGCAGCACCTTATAATCCCTACATTGAGCAGAGTGAAGCGTCTGATTACAGTAGACGTGTAATTGTAAGTACAACATGTATTAGGGCTACTTTAGGTCAAGAAAAAAGAATTAACAGTCTGCTTCAAATGGTATCATTATGCCACTATCTATCCTGTGGTATTGTGTCACAGCAAAAAAGACATCTGCTTTATATTATGACAGTTTTGTGAAAAAGTAAGAACTTGCAATTCTGACCTTTCATACCTTTTGTTTCATTGATAGAAAAATAACATGAACTTGTCCAGTGTTCAGTTTGAAGGTCAGTTGAATTACTGTGCACATGTGTGAAAAAAGAAAAGAAAAGAAAACAAATAATATCTTTTATCTTACCAATTAAATGTAATATATTAATGAACAAAATCTCATTAAAATTGAAATGTTTTCATGAGAACTGCTCTAAGTTTGTCATTCATCTAAGTCATAATATGTAATTTTAATCCAAAATCCATGGGTATTCATTACCATAGTGACTGGGACATAAACAAAATTTTTGTCACCACATATCATGTATGTTTATCAAAAGCTATCAACTAACAAGGTTTCAATAGGAAAAAACAATTAAAGGAAACTGTTGAAGATATTGCTTTGACCAAATTGTAAGAAAAATGGAGAGATACCAAAGAAACAACAAGAAATAATAAAGGAAACTAGCTATAAAGAGACATCACTGAGAAAACTGGTCTCAAAACATTTTGTTACAGATGTATCTATGTATTACTAGTATTCCATAGCTCTGTTGCCTGTATACCTAATAAACATCTTAAATTTTAATGGGTGTTCAAAAAAGGAGAAAATACAAAGGGGCAATCAAAAACAATAAATGGAATAAAAACAGACAATTCAATGGCCAAAAATAAAATTGTTGAAAAGACAAACAGCAGTCCCCAAAAAAGCCCACATAAATATAAAGATTCATCAACACAAACCCTACCTAAAACAGTGGTGTACAGAGTTCTCGAAAAGTGGTGGTCTGAGGATTTGACCACCAAAATTTTGTAAGGACAGACACAATATTGGTATTTTGCAATTAAAATATTAGTGGGGATCAGTAGATTTTCTTCAAGGACCACCAGAGGAAAAAGATTTGAGAACTCTGGGTGTAGGGTCAGCATGCTCCAGCAGTGACACCTACCATGTTGTTACTCCTGTTAAAACTTACTGATAAAGTATATCCAGCAATAAAACATCACACAATATTGGATTGGTAAATCTTTTTTTATTTTATAAGAATATAAGAAAATCCACCAGACATGGTATTTAATGCAGAGAAGGAACAAGATTCAATCAAATAATTTTCATCTGTCAGATTATAATGAAATTATGATAAGGTCTTTCTATTGTCATGATATTTCTAGAATTTTTAAGATGTGCAGTATATAAATAAAACAAATGAGAAATAAATGTAAGTTATATACCCTATATTGCTATCACCTTATCCTTCCATCCCTTGATACTTAGTTGATGGTCGGGAGTTATTGGTAACAACATTACACTATGGCAATCAATGTTCCAGGATAATTCAAATGTTTAATTTTGAATATTTCACAAGTTTGTCACTGTCAATTCAGTATTTGAATGTTGCAAATATCAGTCTTTGTGCCTTCCAGTATGTAGTTACAGAAATGTAATAAAACTGCATTGTGACTGTCAAATCCCCTACTGACTGTGGCAACTCTTCAAACTCTTCAAACACAGTACCAGACCTGGGGTCAATTACATGCCAAAGTAATTAATTACATTTCAGTTACATTGATTTCTAAATGTAATTAATTACATCACAATTACATTGATTTTTTATCTTACCAATTAAATGTAATATATTAATGAACAAAATCTCATTAAAATTGAAATGTTTTCATGAGAACTGTTTTAAGTTTGTCATTCATCTAAGTCATAATATGTAATTTTAATCCAAAATCCAAGGGTATCCATTACCATAGCAACTGGGACATAAACAAAATTTTGTCACCACATATTTTGTCACCATATACCATGTATGTTTATCAAAAGCTATCAACTAACAAGGTTTCAATAGGAAAAAACAATTAAAGGAAACTGTTGAAGATATTGCTTTGACCAAATTGTAAGAAAAATGGAGAGATACCAAAGAAACAACAAGAAATCATAAAGGAAACTAGCTATAAAGAGACATCACTGAGAAAACTGGTCTCAAAACATTTTGTTACAGATGTATCTATGTATTACTAGTATTCCATAGCTCTTTTGCCTGTATACCTAATAAACATCTTAACTTTTAATGGGTGTTCAAAGAGGAGAAAATACAAAGGGGCAATCAAAACAATAAATGGAATAAAACAGACAATTCAATGGCCAAAAATAAAATTGTTGAAAAGACAAACAACAGTCCCTTAAAAGCCCACATAAATATAAAGATTCATCAACACAAACCCTACCTAAAACAGTGGTGTACAGAGTTCTCGAAAAGTGGTGGTCTGAGGATTTGACCACCAAAATTTTGTAAGGACAGACACAATATTGGTATTTTGCAATTAAAATATTAGTGGGGATCAGTAGATTTTCTTCAAGGACCACCAGAGGAAAAAGATTTCGAGAACTCTGGGTGTAGGGTCAGCATGCTCCAGCAGTGACACCTACCATGTTGTTACTCCTGTTAAAACTTACTGATAAAGTATATCCAGCAATAAAACATCACACAATATTGGATTGGTAAATCTTTTTTTTTAATTTTATAAGAATATAAGAAAATCCACCAGACATGGTATTTAATGCAGAGAAGGAACAAGATTCAATCAAATAATTTTCATCTGATTATAATTAAATTATGATAAGGTCTTTCTATTGTCATGATATTTCTAGAATTTTTAAGATGTGCTATATATATATTAAACAAATGAGAAATAAATGTAAGTTATATACCCTATATTGCTATCACCTTATCTTTCCATCCCTTGATACTTAGTTGATGGTCGGGAGTTATTGGTCACAACATTACACTATGGCAATCAATGTTCCAGGATAATTCAAATGTTTAATTTTGAATATTTCACAAGTTTGTCAGTGTCAATTCAGTATTTGAATGTTGCAAATATCAGTCTTTGTGCCTTCCCAGTATGTAGTTACAGAAATGTAATAAAACTGCATTGTGACTGTCAAATCCCCTACTGACTGTGGCAACTCTTCAAACTCTTCAAACACAGTACCAGACCTGGGGTCAATTACATGCCAAAGTAATTAATTACATTTCAATTACATTGATTTCTAAATGTAATTAAATACATCACAATTACATTGATTTTCAAATGTAATTAATTACATTACAATTACATTGCCAATGTAATTAATTACATTTCAATTACTTTTGTCCAAAGACATGTAAGAGCTATATCATTTTGAATAATATGTTATTCCTAAAATGCTGATTTGTCACATCTTTCTGTAAGTTGTAAACATGTCTGTAAACATAATAATTTAGGTTTAGTAAGATATGTGCATACCTTTTGTTTATCATAAGCGCTTTATATTAATTTGAATTATGTAAAATGTTTGAGTGTCATAACTTATAATCCATGACAACACATGTATATGCTGTAATATTTAAAGAAAATGTAGTAATGATAAAGAATTAACCAAATAAATCAGAATTTTATGTAGAATAGAATAAGAAATAAACAAGTAAATAAATAATTTATCAGTTGTTTAGATACGAATGTAAGTAAGACATATTTCAATTAACAGCTATTTCTTTTTTCAGATGTGTCCGTTTAACTGTGTATGCTGTATAAATTATCAGTTGGGAAAATCTTGTGCCTGCTATGCCCAACGTGAATCAGTGGCAGTTCAGACTAGTGAACTAGATTTTCTTCGAATGAAGTCAGAAACCATTGAATATTTTACAAGGGGATCATTAGCCCATTCTGTGATGCAGGTATGAACATGACTGCTTAGGTCAATTGTAAGGTTATATATGTTTGAGGGTAAACATAAGTGATGATTAGTTATATAGAATAAAATTTTCATATATTGAAACACAAAAATAATATGTAGGAGGCTGTTGACCAAAAGCAATTATCCTTTGTAGCAGTGAACAAAACATTATAGGTTTTTTCCAAACAATGAATAAATATTGTCATTATACTCCTGGTCTGAATGAGGGGCATCTATTGGTTTACCTCTGTTGTTCTGTCCATCATTCCTTCTGTCCATGATATTCTGTCACATTTTTCAAAAGAACTGCAAATCAGGGCGTCTTGAATTTGTTATCAACCTTCATGTGATCATGATATACCATGTAATGCATTTTCATATTCATTGAACATCAACTTCCCATTTACCAACACTTATAACTGGGGCATCAGTAGTGAGGAATAGCTCACAATTTATCTTGTTTTTCACAAAATATTGTAAACAGATATGCTAACTAGTTTTGGTATCACTAAAAATTTATTGAAAAATGTTAAAAAAAACCTTGAAAACATTCAATTTGGCTCAAATGCATAAAAAAATATTTGCAGAATAACATTTTTTAAATAAAGGTGAAAATGTTTTTTGATGAGACATTTTATATAATGCTAGTTTTGTAAAGTAGAATCAATCTTTAAAGACAACATATTCAGCCATCAGTAAGTGGTCTTACTAAATAGGTCTGTTTTTTTTATGAATTTTAAAATGCAGAGGCTTAAACTAGTAACCTACCAAACAAAGATGGTCTGTACAAGCAGAGGTTAATCAAGATTATGTGCAAAAAACAAGGAATTATTTGAATCTGGAATAATTTTGAATTCTGGAAAACTGATAAGAAATGTATGATGAAAACTAACCCAACTAAATAGTTCAGGTTACTTCCACTGATATTTCAGTATGAACTAAACGACCTCCTGTGCCATGTGTGCATGGCTAACTCTCCAAAATTGGGTAAGTTATAATTATACATTTCTAATCAATTTTCCAGAATTCAAAATTGTTCCAGATTCAAATAATTCCTTGATTAATGGCTAATTTAAAGATTCTTCAAATCTGACTCTAAGCTCACCTATAAGATCTTTTTATGCCCGCCGTCACTGGAGGGGGCATTAAGTGTTACCCTTGTCCGTCCATCCGTACGTACATCCCAAAAATGGTTTCTATTCTCTAACTTTAGTTTGCCTCAACCAAATATTATAAAACTTTTACACAGCGCTTATTACCTCAAAACACAGATCAGGATCAAATTTAGATGGCATCACTTCTACCGTTCTGGAGTTATGCCCCTTTATATATGTCAAAGTTGCTGAATTTTTCGTTTCCGTTCTCTAACTTTAGTTTGCCTCAACAAAATGTTATGAAACTTATAGACAATGCTTACTACCGCAAAACTCAGATCAAGTTTGAATTTGGGTGGTGTTACTTTTACCGTTCTTGAGTAATGCCACTTTATAATGTTATATGCCAGTGGGTCATTATCTGTGTTCCATGGACACATTCTCCATTTATTTTTAACAAATCTCAATTCATTATATTATTTTACCTAACACAAACAGCTTTGTAATGAATATTTTTGTGCATGTTTTAAACCTTTTTCTGAGAAAAAACATTTATAAAAAAAAATACTGCTGTAGTTTGTTTCCTATTACCTAACTAAAAATTGCACATAGTAAACATATATCAAGACCTCTTTTATTCAGAAATACATCATCAATACAATTGAACAGTATGACCTCAAAAGTAAGAAAGATCTGTTATTTGGAAGGGCAGTTATTGATGTGGTTAACAGTTTCCCAGACTTAGACAGCTCAAGTGATACCAAAAATCAAGTCAGTAATCGTATGGCCAAAGCCATTCGCTGGAAAAAGTTTTCCTTGAAAAGGTAATTAAAGTCTTGTGTTAATTCATAATATTTATTGCCCAAGGGTTGAAAGTGTTAATTCATAATATTTATTGCCCAAGGGTTGAAATGTTTTATTATACCCGACGCAACAAAGTTGTGGAGGGTATAATGTTTTTGACCCGTCCATCTGTCTGTCGGTCTGCTGTCTGTCCTTCCGTCAGTCCTGTTCTTGTCACCGCAACTACTCTGAAACCGCACAACAGAATTTCATGAAACCTTGTAGATAATCGGGACATACTATGTAGATGTGCATATTGACAGGAAATTACAACCCACGCAAAGTTGCGGAGGGTATAATGTTTTTGACCCATTCCTCTGTCCGTCTGTCCGTCTGTCAGTCCTTTTCTTGTCATCGCAACTCCTCTGAAACCACACAACAGAATTTCATGAAACTTTGTAGATAATAAGGAAATACTATGTAGATGTGCATTTTGACAGGAAATTACGATTCAATTTTTTTTCTAGGAGTTATTCCCCCTTTAACTTAGAATTGGGGCCAAAATATACTACGGCAACTGTTTGTCATCGCAACTTCTCTGAAACCACTTTACAGAATTTCATGAAACGTTGTAGATAATAAGAACATACTATGTAGATGTGCATATCGACAGGTAATTAGGATTCAATTTTTTTTCTAGGAGTTATGCCCCTTTAACTTAGAATTTTGGCCAAAATATACTACTGCAACAGTTTTTCATTGCAACTCCTCTGAAACCACACAACAGAATTTCATGAAACTTTGTAGATAATAAGGACATACTATGTAGATGTGCATATCGACAGGAATATGATTCAATTTTTTTCTAGGAGTTATGCTCCTTTGAACTTAGAATTTTGGCCTAGTTATACTACTGCAACAGTTTGTAATTGCAACTCCTGTGAACCACACAACAGAATTTCATGAAACTTGTATATAATAAGGACATACTATGTAGATGTGCATATCGACAGGAAATTACTATTGAATTTTTTTTCTAGGAGTTATGCCCTTCGAACTTAAAATTTTGGCCTAAATATACTACTGCAACAGTTTGTAATTGCAACTCCTCTGAAACCACACAACAGAATTTCATAAAACTTTGTAGTTAATGAGGACATAATATGTAAATGTGCATATCCACAAGAAAATTTTTATCAGTTGAAGTTTGTAGAGTTATGAGTCTTTGAACTTAGGAATCTGGTGAGATTTTGTTTGTCCAGTGACAATGTGGGGGCGTGGGGTATGTGAGCGTGCTCACAAAGGTTCTTTAATTATGTTATGCCTTGAATTGAGAAGGGTGCAGCCTGTTAAAATATGGTGTTTAATATCAATGAGATCAACTCAACAACACATGTTCAACAAAACAAATAACACTTTCATGTTTATTGTTGTATTTTGTATATTTACCTTATGTTGCATATATATATGTCTGAGTGTTGCTTTATAAGAAATCTTGAAAATTTTAACTTCATCAACATTTCTATAATGATATAAACTTTTCAAAATATATGCCAAATTAGGTTTTTTGACCTAGCTTTTGTGATTTACTTAACATGGAAATGTGATAGAGTGAATGGCTATGGACACATATTCCTATTCTATTATAAAAGTAAAGGATATAGAGAAACTGTGAACAGTGAAATTAATAACAAGTAAATTGAGATTTACAAATCATTTCATTTATGTTTGATATTGTGATGACTGCTAAGTTGAGGGCTATACAAATTGTTTATCCTGATTTATGCAAAATGACTATCAAAGTGATCCTAGTACTGAAAAAAAATATTAGTCTTTATTTAACCTGAATGCATTAGAACAGCTATACTAATTTGTTTCTAAAGAAAATGTGGATTGCAAAAAAGGTAAAAATGCATATCAATTTGGCATATTTTTGCAAGATGAGCGATTTAGGTTATTGTTTATGAACCTTGTTTAAAATTGTTCTTCATTTGGATCAGAATCAAACTTGGTCACAATCATATTTTGTATCGGAAAGATCACTGCTAAAAGTGCTAATGTTGGTAAAGGTTTTAAATGTTAGATAATTTTTCACGTTCTTGTAATTATTTTCAGGAAACAAAAAATGGCTAGTAATTCAATAATCATTGAGGAAGAAGAATCTCAAACTAAAAGGTAATTTTCACTCCAGGGTCACAAAATGTCACAAACACTATAGATATGAATTATGATGTGGACCTAGTAATAATTCTATGAAAAGTGAATCAACCAGAATTAAATGCAGTCAATCTATAAGACATCATAATACAACAACTTATATCTGACAGCAGCCCTCAATTGAGACAAGTATGATATTTTGTCAATCAGAACAATCTGTAACTTATCATTATACAATTGTGGCAAAGAAATCTAGCCTGTCCCAAGTCAGGAGTCTGTAATTCAGTGGTTGTCATTTGTTGTTGTATGTCATATTTGTATTTTGTTCATTGTTTTTTACGAAAATCAGGCTGTTAGTTTTCTCATTTGAATTGTTTTACATTTGTCATTTCTGGCCTTTTATAGCTGACTATGTGGTATGGGTTTTGCTTATTGTTGAAGGCAGTATGGTGACCTATAGTTGTTAGCAATGCAGACACACTTGATCTGTAAGCCATCAGTATAAACACCAAAAAATAGCAAAAAAAAATCTCTTGGACTAGATTACTTTGTTTACTCATCAGATTTAAGCTATTTGATACATTTCATAAAAGTTAACCTGAGATTACCCTAGGTTTTTGGTGGGATGCGTGTTGCTCAGTCTTTGGTTTTCTATGTTGTGTTTTGTATACTGTTGTTTTTTGCTTTTGTCTATTTGTTTTCGACTTATGAGTTTGAATATCCCTTTGGTATCTTTTGCCACTCTTTTTTGAATGAACCCAAATGGATAGTAACACATGTTTAGCTATGTATCAAACTATTTAAACAAAATCAGTGTTAGTCTTATAAATACAACATTCAAAGAACTCACTACAATGTTAAATCAGAAATAAGTTTATTCAAAGGATCGAATAAGTTAACATGGATCATTTCTGAATTTATGAGCTCTATGAACACCATCAATGTAAATAAAAAAAAGCCTGGTATATTGCCATTGCCATATTTTAGGAAACAAAGATCTACTGACAAGACTATAATTAAGAAAGAATTAGAATCACAAGGAAAAAGGTATGTGGACAGTCCTTGCTGGGTTGATATTTACTAAATGTGTCCTGAATATTTATAAACCTATATATATATATAGTTTATTTTTGCTTTAAGTTGAAACTAGTGCTATATGGTATGCTATTAAACATCTTCAGTCCAATAAAAAAATAAGAAATAAATCATGGAAGCCATAGATTTGTTGGGCCATGTGTAAATTTCCAATAAATCTATGGCTTCCATGAATTATTTTGATTCTAATAGGACAAATACGGTAATTTAAGAAACTGGAGCGAAGGTGGGTATGCCATGTGTGTGGCTGTTCTATTTTGTTAGATAAAGCTAAAAATTTCCAATAAATCTATAGCTTGCATGAATTATTTCTTAAATAACTGTTAGAAAAAATGTGTTTAATTCTCAACCCCAACATTTGCCATTTCTAATTTACATTTTTTTCTAGTAAGCTACTGTCAAATCCACAGTTGACATTTTGTAACTAAGGAGCCGCCATGTTGACTTGCTGAAATCATTAAATGTGCCAATAATGCAATAAAATAGAAAATAAAACAACACCTACCTCAAAACTCTCTTTTAATGCAATATTATCCGAATTTCGAGGGTTTATGTAACGGAAAAACCTTCAGCTTTAGCTTTTTCATCTGTATGACGTCATGTTTTTAAATGACTTTAATGCACCAAAACCATTAATGGAATTTCGCGGAATTTAATTTAATTTTGATTTTGTACATTTTTTGGAGCTCTTACGCATTAATTCTTTTTGTTATGCATCAGAATAAGAATAAAGGTTCTATTGTTTTTTTTCAATTGCAATTTTTAACACACAGTGAAATCGGCATAGTGTTTGTACATAGGTTACAATACATGTGGATTAACGTGGGAGGTACATCTCTAAGGTACATGCGCTAAGTATATTGATATATCGAGAATTTTATCACGGTGTTGTTAAAAAAGCGAAAGAAGCACATCATATTAGAATATATGATATTTAATAATTTGACTTTTACATCTACCATAAATGATTAGCTGCAGTTTCATACTATGCTCTGTTTCAATCTGTGGATTTGGCTTGGTTTTGTTTGTATATTATTCATGATAATCATCATTTCAATGTTTCACCAACAAAAAATGTGTCATATTTATATGGACCCATATTTCTAATATATACGGTATTGACAAAGATACTTTCATACATTCTTTTAAGCTCACATGACATCAGTGTCAGCTGTTACTATCAATTGTACCTGTCATTTGTCTATCATTTTCCATGAACTATTCATATTTTTGTTTGAAACTTCAGAGGGAAATTGTACAATTCTTACCAGGAATATAATGCAAAGTTCATTTAGTAGAGCATTTATATTATACAGTTTGTTTTATAAGGATAAACAAATCTTGGCTGTCTGTCATTAAACTTATCTCAGTAATTGGGAGTTTAAAATTTGTACTCAAAAAACAAAATCTAGTACATTTATTTTGATCGGTTGAATTCTGAATCTGAGTACGATAATTGTACTCCAAGATTTTATGACTGCAAGGCATGGTCTAGTTGAAGTATCCTCAGCTTGAGTTTGGGAGGTAGTTTGTTTATTCCCTGCAGCATTTCATGAGCACAAAATGGTCAAAATCGTGTGTTTAGGAATAGTAACATATCTTTTGGTGGACTTAAAAATCTGACTATTTGTCGGTCTAGTACAAATTCAGTATTACTGTGATATCCTTTATTTTTGTTGGTCTCAATTTTCGTAGCTTAAGGAAAAGTTGCGTTGTGGATATTTGATTTCATGGTTTTGACAAAGTCTGCATACAAGCTAATAAAAAATTTGTAATTCGTTGAACGTTGAACATTGAAATTCCTGGTTCATCTGTATCAACGAATTCCACGAAAATTGTTGTCCAACGAATAATGATAAATCCATATTATCGGCAATTAGAACATTTCCCTTTGATCTTACTGCCTAATATTTTCAATATCATGGACAGGACTTGATACTCGAAAAATTAGGCAATGACGTCATGTATCAGTGCAATAACGTCACAGGATCTTGTCCATCCGCTTCAATTTATCAATGAAATGCACGCAACTTCATTCATACAACCGAACAACGAACCGAACATTTTGTACTCGTAAAAGTAGTTTTACTTATTATTTCATTTTACTTCTTATCTTTACAAAAAAAAACCATAGAGTTATGACAGATTGCTGATAAAAAGAATAATGGCATTTTATTTTTTGATACTGACTTCATCAGCTGGAATATCAGCTCGCCCTAGCGGACTCGCTTGATATTCTTCCTGATAAAGTCAGTATCAAAAACAAAAATGCCATTATTCTATATGTATGCTTTAAATTTAGAAATTATAGTATGCATTTATTATTGTGTTGTTTGAAAAATAGACAAATTTGTAAATTATTACGATTTAAGAAAAATCCTTGTACAAATATATGTTCGGAATTCAGAATGTGAGTTTTTATTATTGCCAATTTTGAAGTGAGAAGGCAGAGTTCAAAGGGCCAAACTGCCCAATTGTTTGACATTTTTCATGGTTCCTTTAACTAAAACTTGAGGCATTAAATCCCTCTAAGGAATGTAATTTGGGTATAGAATATTAAACTGCAGGTATATATTAGTGGTACAAGTTCAAAGACATGTGTCATTTAATTCCATCATAATTTTTTTATTTCAGAACAAGTACCCAATCAGTATCAAATGGATCCTTACCCAAAAGATGTGTTATATCCTCTTCCAGTAAGAAGAAAAACAAAGCTAAACATTCTAAAGTTAAAAGACCAAGGAGAAGGTTTACTAAGTGATGCTTGACTTATAATGTCATATTTTTAAATGTGGAAATAAAGAATATCCTTTACTGCTAGAAAACTTTGTGATATACTGATCTGAAGCCATGTTTCATTAAAGAAGTTATAATGTAACAATTACCAGTACTTTATAATTCATCTTGGCTATATTTTCCATTTTAGATATTGCTATATCAGTTGACATTCCTGCTGTTGTCCCATCATTTTGCATGATTTAAAGAATTTTATTCTCTTATTCCTCTGTCATGGCTATTGCATTTAAATGAATATGGGAGAAAAGGAAATTTCATTTCATTTCATTTCATTCATGGATATATGTCTATTTTAGGTCTAAAACCACCAGATTATATAACGTCACACTCGGTTTCATACGAAAAAGGTTAGAAAAAAAAATATTCCCTTGAATTTGACAGTTGTAGGAAATTAACCCTGCATTTTATTGCTAAAAAAAAAAATCTGAGTCATAGACATATATCTTAGGTGCTTCAAAGCACCATTCTTTTTATATTTGGTGTTCCTATAAAATATTTTGGAAACTTAAGGTGACATGGTTACTAAACCTTGTGAACAGGAAAAAAAGGGGAGAAAATTTGATTGGTTTACTTCCGTTGATGGTTATTATCTTATATGGAATGAAATCTTATGTGAAAATTTTACTGTAGTACTGGACAGGATAAAACTTTACTAATGCCTAGTATTTCTTTATTTGAAATAAAGATAAATTCTGCACATTTTTTTGAAAAATGCCAATCTAACAAAAAGAACGTATGAATAAAAGGAGATGTGGGGCATACGTCAATGAGACAGCAACCCTTTCACAAAAATAACCAAAAGACATCTAGAGGACAACTCCCAGTCTTCAACAACACAAAGGTGTTTATACAATATGTCAAGCTCTATCCTAAGCCTATAAAATATGTGAATAAATTAAATAGAAACGATCAAAGATCTGTTATTAACACCAAAATCTCCAAATAACAAAACACATTATGATATGACAACCACTGACAAAGTCATGGACTAGGACAGGACATGTTGGTTTTTGGGGGATTATAGAAGTTCTTTCCTATCCTCCCAAGTCCTTTTTTATGGAACAACCCCTAAGTAGATTAGGACCAAACATTTCCTAATTATATTGATTGTACAAAAATGTATTTATTTTGATAATTGCATTTGTTCTCATATGCTGGCCAAGTGACAAATATTGCTGCAGTAACTGTAGATAAAACATTAAAGTAAAAAACGTGTTTGCAGATTACTTGTAAAATGTATGCCACTTGACCTGTTTTTGACAAAATGGAGCTTTTAGACTTAATTCCATGAAAATAAGGTTTCTCATTCCATTTTCACTTCTCTTTGTAGATACTTGTTTTGTAATTGTATAATGAGTAGTTGCATATTTTGAGTTTCATTCCAGTTATCCTACTTCTGACAAAATTATGAACTTTTTAACTAAGATTTTTTTATGAAAACTTAGTTTTCTATGTAATTGGTGTCTATTGAATGGTGTAACAAAATTGGCAATATAACTGTCATAATTATTGTTCAGTTTGTAAGGAAATTAACGTGTTTGAAATGCTGAATATTTGTTAAATTGAATATGTAACTGATTTGTTATTATTTTTATGTTTAATTGAATGTGTAACTGACTTGATATTATTTTTATGTAAATGATAGCAGTAGTAAATCTAATTCTTTTTATAAGGATGACCTTGTGTAGTATATGTGTAAGATTTTTAAATAAACAGTCTATGCTTATTTTAATTTTACTTTTCTACAGGTATTACTTTATCTATAAATTAATAATGTAAGACTATTTGAGGACATACTATACAGTAGCAAGGCTAGATAACTATGAGGCGCCGTTTTACTATTTATTCCTTATTTTCTGATATCAAAAATATTTTTGATATCAAAAATTGAATTCCTGAAATCAAAATTGATTTTTGATATCAGAAAAAATATCAAAAATTTTCTTGATATCAGGAATTCAATTTTTATATCAAAAATCCTTTTTGATATCAGGAATTTGATTTCTTGATATCAGAAAATAATCTTTATTTCTTGATATCAGAAATTCGATTTTTTGATATCAAGACATCATTTTTTGATATCAAGAAATCCATTTTATGATATCAAAAAATAGATTTTCTGATATCAAGAAATGATTTTTTTATATCAGAAAATAAGAAAAATATCAATGATTGCTCCCTGTGAGTCAATAAAAGCATCCGAGCTCACCCATAACCCTAACATTAGGTCTGGTGTTTTGGTCGTGTTTAATATCTCAGAGTTCGGCTTCATCAGTCATAAAAAGTTTTGTGTGTTTGTGTTTCTCACATATTAATTATTTTAAGGTTTATAGTCAACAATTGTAAGTTCCCTCTTCTTTTATAAACAATTATTGGTATCCTCTGAAACAGATTTGTGCAGCCAGGTTTTTGTGAAATTAAGCCCCAGTGTTTTGGTAATCTTGTTTTTAGCTCACCTGGCCCAAAGGGCCAAGTGAGCTTTTCTCATCACTTGGCGTCCGTCGTCCGTCGTCGTCGATTTTTTTTTACATTTTGAACTTCTTCTAGAGAACCACTGAATGGAATGAAACCAAACATGGCATGAATGTTCCTTATGAGGCGCTGACCAAGTGTTGTTACTTTGTAGCCGATCAATCATCCAAGTTGGCCGCCAGCGGGGGACTTAGTTTAACATAGGACCCTATGGGAAATGCATACAAATGACTTCTTTTAGAGAACCACTGAATGGAATGAAACAAAACATAGCATGAATGTTCATTACAAGGTGCTGACCAAGTGTTGTTACTTTGTAGCCGTTCCATCATCCAAAATGGCCACCAGTGAGGGACTTAGTTCAACATAGGACCCTATGGGAAATGCATACAAATGACTTCTTTTAGAGAACCACTGAATGGAATGAAACAAAACATAGCATGAATGTTCATTAGGAGGTGCTGACCAAGTGTTGTTACTTTGTAGCCGATCCATCATCATAAATGGCCACCAGCGAGGGACTTAGTTTAACATAGGACCCTATGGGAAATACATACAAATGTCTTCTTTTAGAGAACCACTAAATGGAATGAAACCAAACATGGCATGAATGTTACTTATGAGGTGCTGACCAAGCGTTGTAACTTTGTAGGCGATCAATCATCCAAGATGGCCGCCAGTGGGGGGACTTCATTTAACATAGGACCCTATGGACAATACATACAAATGTCTTCTTTTAGAGAACCACTTAATGGAATGAAACCAAACATGGCATGAATGTTCCTTACAAGGTGCTGACTAAGTGTTGTTACTTTGTAGGCCATCCATCATCCAAAATGGCCGCCAGTGAGGGACTTAGTTTAACATAGGACCCTATGGGAAATAAATACAAATGTCTTCTTTTAGAGAACCACTAAATGGAATGAAATAAAACATGGCATGAATGTTCCTTATGAGGTGCTGACCAAGTGTTGTAACTTTGTAGGCCATCCATCATCCAAGATGGCCGCCAGCGGGGGACTTCGTTTAACATAGGACCCTATGGACAATACATACAAATGTCTTCTTTTAGAGAACCACTAAATGGAATGAAACCAAACATGGCATGAATGTTCCTTATGAGGTGCTGACCAAGTGTTGTTACTTTGAAGCCGATCCATCATCCAAGATGGCCGCCAGAGAGGATTTAGTTTAACATAGGACCCTATGGAAAATACATACAAATGTCTTCTTTAGAGAACCACTAAATGGAATGAAATAAAACATGGCATGAATGTTCCTTATGAGGTGCTGACCAAGTGTTGTTACTTTGTAGCAAATCCATCAACCAAGATGGCTGCCAACGGGGACTTAGTTTAACAAAGGACCCTATGGGAATATATACAAATGTCTTCTTCTAGAAAACCGCTTAATGGATTGAAACCAAACATGGTATGAATGTTTCTTTTGAGGTGCTGACCAAGTGTTGTTACTTTGTAGCTGATTTGTCATTGTCCTTATAAAGTCATTTTCTACAATTTCAGTGAATTTATTGGTAATTTCTGTAAACTTTACAAAAGTCTTCTGCTTTTGATTAAATTACGGGGCCAATATTAAACCAAATTTGGCCTCAATTATTATTAGGATATCTGTTATGATTTTTGTCTATTTTTACATGATTTCCAAAACCAAAGTAGAATCAGGTGAGCGACACAGGCTCTTAGGAGCCTCTAGTTTAGATTTTTTTCCTGTTGTTTATGTTGCGAATTTAGTAAGTCAGTTAGTTCTGTTTAGTATAAAAATAAAGAGATATGGTATGATTGCCAATGAGACAACTATCCACTAAAGTTCAAATGAAGTGGATGTAAGAAATTATAGGCAACCGTTCGGTCTTCAACAATGAGAAAACCCAATACCGTATAGTCGGCTTTAAAAGGTCCAGACATGAAAAATATGAAACAATTCAATTTAGAAAGCTAACGTCCTAATTTATAACAAAACATATTACAAAAAACAAGTATGACAGAAATGAACCAACGACAATTACTGAACTACAGGCTTCTGACTTGGGACAGACACCTACAGAATGTGGCGGGATTAAATTCTAACCTGGGACACTGGTGTTACATCACAACATAGTGTACGAACAAACTATAAAACTCAGTTGAAAAGGACTTTACTCATCAGATCGATACAAAGAAGAAAAACAGCTAACAAAAAGCACAGACCGGACGTGGCAGGGTAACAACAACAAAAAGACACAAAGTACAGATGTGAGAGTACTCTCAGTTACTGACAGCTAGTTCAAAGCTAATAACAACAAATAAAAAAATTGCATGTCTTGTTTTTTCAAATACTTCGTCTATTTCGTCTTTTTAAGAGACGTTTTTGAAAAGACTGCTAGTATTTCTTATGTACCGCGCCTTGCATATATCCTTTAAATACATTTATTTTATATAAGCTTTTTCTGTGAAGTATTGAAAAGTTTCAGTAGGCTTGATGTACGTTTTTATTTCTAAAATACCTTCATTTTGGAAGCGTTTGTCTTTGTATTAAACGACTATCAAGAAAGTTACACTTCATTTTGAGAAAATTGGTTTGTACAATTTAGGTGGGTATATGCATTGTTTTAGATATATAAGGCGAAAATATCGTGTATTACGTCAGTTGAACCTGAATATATCATCCAGCCATCGTATCTAAATCTTGAACACATCAGTATTTTTTTCGATGTGTCAAGCTTTGTAAAACATTTTCCAGTATTTAGTAAATTCTTAGATCGACTAATTCCGCCGATTGGGATTGTTCGACGCAAAAGTAAATATGTTATATTTTAGAATAATATCAAAAATCTTTTATATATTGTCTTGTAGTGCATGGGACTCGAATTTCGTAATTAGTTAGATCGAGGTAATTCAGTACTCGTTCAATTTCGTCAAACTGAAGATTAGTGTACATGTTTTTTGCTTCAAATATTGTTATTAAATTGCAGTTTTCTGGAGACTTTGAAGTCTAAATCATGTTTATAAAAATTGAAGTGTATAAGCATTTTGTTTTTGTAACAATGGACACTTTGTCATCAATATAATTACCAATATCGTGTAGCGGTACTCCACATTATAAAACAATTGGTCTACCGGAAGCATTATTTCAGATATTTCCTGATGTTTGGGCTCATGGGTGAGCTTAGATGCTTTTATTGACACACAGGGAGCCATCATTCATTTTCTTATTTTCTGATATCAAAAATTCGAATTTCTGATATCAAAATGAATTTTTGATATCAGAAAATCATTTTTTGATATCAGAAAATAAGGAATAAATAGTAAAACGGCGCCTCATAGATAACAAGGCATCTAAATGTAACATGTTGCTAGGGATTAGCATCCAAAACTAGCTGTCAAATCTCTAGTGTCTTCAAATCAGTTACGTGGATTTGAAGCATTATGAAAGCACTTGCAAAGGAAAACAAACCTGCTGTATGAATAGTATAAAGAAAATACCGAACTTCAAGGTAAATTCGTAAAGGGGGAAGTCCCTTTCAAGGAAACGCAAACCTATAGTGATAGAGTTCACACTGCTTGGCCATATCCTTAAGTCTGCGAAGTACCTAGGCTGTACCATCAGTTCAGACATAAGATTAAACGAAAATATCAAAAAACATATGTAACAAGGCAAACAAGACCATAGGATTTCTTAAACGGAACCTAAACATCAATTACTCTTTAATATAGGAAACTGCCTACAACTCTCTGATCAGACCAACATTGGAGTATGCATGTACAGTCTGGGACCCTTTCCAGCAGAACAACAAACTCAAACTAGAAATGGGACCAAATAAGAGCAGTAAGATGGGTAACTAAACAGATTTCATAACACCTCATCTGTCAGCGACATGCTTAACCAACTTGAATGGAAAACTATTGAAGATCGATATGTAATATACTCACAATGATGTACAAACGCCCTATCACATGCCACGTCAACACAAGTACCATCAAGTTGGAAGTCTAGAATATTTTAAGAGTCTAGAATATTTTAAGACTCGCCTACATGAGACGCACTATACCACCATCCAGGATTTTTAACTTCACTGTATATAGAACTGTATAGCACAGTCTACTCTTTCTTTATAAATTGTTTAAATGCGCATCCAGAATAATCAGTTAGATTGTCAGATAGAAGCAATTTTTAATCAGATAGAAGAGAGACGGACGATACCAAAGGGATAGTCAAACTCAGTCGAAAACGAGCTGACACTGCCATGACAGAAAATGAAAAACGACCATTAGGCAAACAGTCCTCAAAACACAACATAGAAAACTAGAGAACCTTGAGAAACACGAACCCCATCAAAAACAGAAGTGATCACAGGTACTTTGGAAGGGTAAGCAGAACCTGTTCCACATATGGCACCCGTCGTGTTAGTCATGCAAGTAAAAACCCGGAGATAAGTTTAATTCTGTAGATCACATTCGAGGAATGAGGACGGTATTGTGGTTACGATAACTGGAATATATTCATCGTCATCTGAAAAGTAAAATAACAAAAATACCGAATCCAAGGAAAATTCTAAACGTAAAGTCCCTTATCAAATGGCAAAATCAGAAGCCCAAACACATCAAACGAATGGAAAACAACTGTCATATTCCTGACTTGGTACAGACATTTCCTTTTGTAGAAAATGGTGGATTAAACCTATTTTTTTAGAGCTAGCTACACCTCTCACTTGCATGACAGTCGCATAAAACGAAAAAAAAAAACCAGACATACTAGGAAAAATGTAAAATATAGTGGTACAGCAGTCAACATTGTGTTATAATCTTAATCACTATAAAACAAAGAAATATGTCAACAACAAAAACCAAATGGCATATAGACAAAGCACATAAGAATACAAAAAGACTATAGCACAATAACACAATGGCGGGATGTATAAGTACCGAGCCACGCCAAAAGGACATTACAAAACGGACTAAAAAGCAAAGGTTAATAATTTACAAAGACAAATAAAATAACACTTTAACCATAATTAAGATGATAAACAACGTCAGTACCTAGAATCTATACTTCAAGACCATCATGTATTACTTGTGAAGTTGATACGGAATATTTATCAACAAAGTTTTGGTATCTTCCGATGAACTTTTTTAGAAAAGGTCGAGACGTTCTTTGACATAACCCTGGTTTATCAACTTTCTGCTCAGACACTTGTGACGTTTTATAAAGTCTGAGTAGCAGTTGCAAGCTCTTGAATACCGTATGAGTTGGGAAATGTATATCCCATATGCAGGTGAAGTTGGTATATTGCTGCTAAGGTGGGGGAAATTTATAATTTCAAAATTAAAATCGTCTCGTTTGTCATAGATTCTAGTACTGAAATGACCACTTATGTCAATTTCGAGATATTAGTCTAAAATGAGGCGATGGATTCCGTGTCTGTTGCTTCTTTAATTTTTAGTTCTGGAGGATATATCAATGGAACCCAATCAGAAAAGTTTGCATTGTTAATGGAAAGAGCATCATCAATATATCTGAATGTGAAAATAAATGATCTGGCTTCTTTGATCTTCTAAGTGTCTGAAGGAACTCTGACTCATATGAAAATAAGAAGAGGTAGGAAAGGGAGGCGCACAGTTCGTTCCCATAGGAATGCCAATTTGTTGCAAAAGTCTACCTCAAATTTAACAAATATGTTGTCAATAAGAAACTCCAGCATACTGATCACGTGTTCCTCCGTGTAGCATGTTTTACCTTTTGTTCACTATTAACAAAAATATGCTGTATGGTATCCCAAAAGCAATGAATTTATAGCATATGCTACCATTTTATATTGAAAAGCATTGTGGATTTTTTCTTTTAGACCATTTATCAATTTCACACGGGAATAGTGGTATACATGCAGGGTTGAAAATCAAAAGTTTTGATAGAATTAATTTCAGAGAAAGATCGAGATTTAAAATTATCCAGAAGTTCTTTAGAGTGTTTTTAGAATCCACATATGGTTAATATCACTACGCAAGTAAACAGTTGTACAGTATTTCTGAAAACCCTCTTTCACTGCGGAAAGAATTTTTGTCAATGTAATGGATAATTTCTTTGTAGAACATACAGATGAGCCGGCAATGTACCGTTGTTTGTACGGAATTTTGTGAAGCTTATGTATCCTATACAAACAAGGTAAGTCCTCAGACTTGCTGTTCAATGTAATGTTTATTGAAGCCATGAAGGACTTATGATTAGCCAAAATCTCCTCCTTGTCAAATGATATGTTTTTTCATGTGGGATTACCTGAGTGCTCATTTATTCCTAATTCTTTTACAAGACACTCGTAGTAGAACGATTTACATACAAAAACTATTTGAAGCTTTGTCCGCATGAACAACAACATATTTATCGTGAAGAGATGATGAACATTTCACAGCTTCTTTGTCTCTAAAACGGACTTTGATCGATCATTCACACACTTTGTCAACTTAAGAATTCGACGTTTTATCAGAGACCTGATTGATTTGACCCATTCTGACAAAGTGTCCAGTTCAACTTCTTCTTGTTTAGCCCATACTCTGGCGTAGTCCTCAGTGGAATCCTTTATTATTTTGAAGTTATGGTTATGAAACAGATTCAACCAACTCGTGATGGCGTCCGTAACATTGTGAAGGAAATAACCCAAACTTCACCACTGTGAACAATTAGTTTAATGACTTCCTTCTAAGCAACAACCCTTTTCAAGGAAATTGTAATAGTAAATGCAAGCTCTGCAATATCGTTAAAATTGAGAGATTTATATTACATATACAGACGCTTCTGGGATGTTGCTACATAAAATGAAAAGTTTATAATTGAGAAGCTGAAATCATTTCTTTTGTCGTAAAGATTAGTTCTTTTCTTACCTCCTATACATTTCTCGGAATATGATTGGTTAAAAGCGTCCGCGTGGAGACCGTGTATATTTCATATTAGGTTAGTAGGGAGGCAGGGCTTATTTCAATACACGGTTAGTAGTGAAGTTGCACTATTTAATTATTTGAATGTATTGAAATTTCTGTTTAATATTGTTAAATCAAGGTTGTTGATATTAAATTGTTATTGTTGACATTAGTTTTTGTGTCCAGACCAATGGAAGTAGGTTCTTAAATTTGAACACTTGAACACTTTAATTTCAAAATTAGAAGATGTGGTATGATTACAAATGAGAAAACTCTAGTCTAAATTCAACAAATAAAGATAGTCGGTAAGATAAATTCGTTACATAGTGTGTTAGTGACCTAATAAAAATAACAGGGTCAGTTATATGGGGTTCGAAATCGCTCTCACCCCATATGGAATTTACTGACCTGTATATATCGTATTAGGTAACTAATATTAACCGACCCTCATTGTCAATTTCTAGATGTAGGTCAAGATATGAGACAGACTAAACTGTATCTGTGTTATGATTTATTTCAAGTTCGATGGGATAGATGCGTTCAACATAGTCATCAAACTTTGAATTATTCAATGATAGGACATCATCTATATAGCGTAACAGGTAGTTGAAGGATAATGCTAGCTTCTTTTCATTCTTCCTTAGAAGATCCTGTATGAAGTCTATCTCGTATGAATAAAGAAACAAGTCGACAAGAAGAGGTAAACAGTTAGTTCCCATCGGAATGCCGATTGTTTATTGAAAAACACGTCCCCCGAATAATAAGTTGTCAATTAAGAAATCAAGCATCTTGCTTATGTCTCAGTTTCAGTTGATATAATTTATCAAAGTATTTTATAGGAGTAACACGACGGGTGTTACATGTGGAGCAGGATATGCCTACACTTCTGGAGCAACTGAGATCACCCCCAGTTTTTGTAGGGGTTCGTGTTGTTCAGTCTTTAGCTTTCTATGTTGTGTTTTTTGTACTGTTATTTGTCTGTTTATCTGTTGTTTCTTTTCTTTTTTAACCATGGCATTGTCAGTTTATATTCGACTTGTGAGTTTGAATGTCCCTTCGGTATCTTTCGCCTCTCTTTTTCAGAGAATTTTTGTTTGAATCAGAGTGTTTTTTAACACAGTTCGATTTATCAAACAAGATATGTGTAAATACGCAGACAATCAAAGCAGGACCAATTCTTTCAATTTGTGTTTTAGTTTGGAATGGGAAATATATTCGTAAAGAGTAGAAAAGTCAAATGTGTTAATACTATTACTGTTATTAGCCTTTATTTTATTCGCTGTATAGATGTTATCGTTACGTTGATTTATGAAAAAAATTATGTTTAGGCATATAACCCATTGAATTTGAAATGAAGAATACCACAGATAATGTTAAGTCTTCTTCATATCGTTATTGATACATACAAATTGAACATGAAGGTCGATTAAAAACTAGTTTTTACGAAGAGGATTTCAAATTTCGTATTGTGAACGTTCCATTTCTTAGTAGCAATATTCCAGCCGCTCCTGTGTATAAAGTATATATCTCCGAAATCATACGATTTTCAAGGGTTTGTGTTTTCTATCGTGATTTCCTTGATGGAGGGTTGATGCTTACAAGGACGTTTTGACCAAGGGTTCGAAATGGTTAAATTGATGTCATCCTTCGAAAGTTTTACGGACGCCATTCTGATTTGGTTGACCGTTATTGAATGTCTGTGTGACGGACTGCAACCGATATGTTGCGTTTGTTGTAGATACAATCCCTTCCTCTTTTCTTCGATTGTGACATAAATGAATGCAACATATCGAGTTTTGAAATGCAAGGAGTAGCACGAACGCTGCCATTAGTGGAGCAGGAACTCCTTGCCATTCCTGGACACCTTTGCTTAAGCACGGTTTTTGATGGGGTTCGTGTTGTTCACGCTTAAACTGATTTTCTGTGTAGTGTTGTGTTGACTTTTATTGTCTTTTTGTCTTGATTTCGTTTTAACCATGATGCTGTCTTGAACGGTGACTTCAATTCAACTAATGATTTGTAAATACGACTTTGGCGACTTCTCCCTCTTGTATATATGCACTACATTGTATTCAGTGAATGATCTGCATTTCGCATAGAAACGTAAGATAAGTATTTCTCTAAAAATATATTGAAAGTAATTTTATTTTTAACGATCTAAATTAAGACCGATAATACAACTTACAGTGGTAAAAAATAAGTGATTCCAAGAGTATTTCATATACTTATACTGTTAGATTCATTTTTCAAACTTTTTCTTTAACATTTAGTATTTGGGTGAAGACTCGTTACTTCTTTATGTATAATAAAAAAAAAATGAATCGTGTTTATATTGGCTTACATCAAGCATGTACATACATGTATATATATTATATAAAGACAAATATATGTTGTAGCTTTATGTGTTATGATATAGATTAAGACGGTACCAAAATCAAATTTAAATATTTTCACCAGAACTTGGTTAGGACTAACCTTCATGCCTACTTGATAAGGCAATTATCTTCAAATAACTACCAAGACTTACTACGGGATCATAGCACACATGATCAAAATTTGCATCCTAATTATCCCGATTATGGCAAATCTTTCGGAATTTTGATTCCTCAATACTCTTCAACCTCGTTCTTGATTTGAACTTTTTTGTCTTTTTTTTTCATAGCGTCTCTGATGTGTCTTTTGTAGACGTTCGTCTGGGGAACAAAACTGTTAGCCTGGTATCTTTTAATAAGTTATTTTATCCTTCTCATTTATAATAATATGAACAAATGTGTTAAATTGTCTATGCTAATCTTCATATTTATTCAGAAAAGAACAGTTTTTGTGTACTTGCGAAAAAGTATTAGCATAGCTACCCAAAATCAGTGTAATAGTCTAAGAAGTGAATTTTTAAAAATATTTCTGAATTCCTTCATACATAGAGGGTGAGAAATACCACGGCGCAATAAAAACAGTTAAAGAAAAACAGATAGAAGTATGTCAAACAAAAACCGATTATAAGACAAATAATCGTTCCTACAACAAAACACCAGAAAACCTAAGTATTGAGCTAGCAACACCACAAAAACCGGGGATAATCTCTAATAAATGTCGGAAAAAACAAAAATTGATTTGAAATGTCTATTGTTTTCATTTGATTTACTAACTTAATTATTGCAGTTGTCTCGCTTTCATTGTATGTATGCATGTTTCAGGTGACTTATATTGATAAACACTTTCAAGCTGTACATAACGGCATAAACCAAATTATTATTTTTTTTTTTTATAAAAATCACACAGGCAATGTAGAAAAATACATTGCACGATACACAAGAATTATAGATATGTTCATCCTATTAAATATAATGATTACATTGGGGACTAACAGTCCACCAGCACCGGTATCGACCCAGTGCTAATAAGTGAAAAATAGCACTTTGCGTAAATTCCGTGCGTCCGAAGCGTTTTTTTCTGGATTTAACTTGTTCAGGAACGCTCAAACCTAAACATGTATAAGATAAGGATGTGTAAATATACGTAGAAACATTAGGAGCAACACAACCAAAACAAACCTAAACATGTATAAGATAAGGATGTGTAAATATACGTAGAAACATTAGGAGCAACACAACCAAAAACATACCTAAAAAGATTTTCTAACTCTAATTGTTTACTGAGGATTGGACATACGGCCATCCCTGCAAGTGTGCACTTCTGCCGACAGGCAGTCAAATCCCTACTAAAGTGGGAAGTCTGGTTTGCAGTGCGCAATGTAAAAATACAAAGCCAGGTCCGGTCGGAATGCGGACAATTCGATGCCTCATGTAGGGTAAGTCACACGCTCTTTGCACATACATTTTATGAACCCTTGCAATAACTCTCCGAGGATTCGTAGATTGACTTTTGAATTGCACAATGCCAGTCCCTATCAAAATTACCTTATTTTTACATTCAATCAATTGCAATTTTAAATATGAATATGAAATCAAGTCTCATACAAACACATACGATCATTATTGAAGATGATAAAGTGACATGTAGACATTAAAATGGTCGTTTTGGACGGAAAGGTGCCTTGAACGTTTTTTTCTGCATTTCGGGGATACTACAAGTTGAAAATGCACCTCCAAATATACCATTTTACTATCCGTGCTTTCAGTTCATTTTCTATATAGAGATTGCTTTATCTATATATAACATTATACATATTTAATATAAGGTTACAGCCAAACTATCCTACTGCCTGTCGATACTTTTATTTTGGCATTGCACAAGTCATGTCTTCTTTGACAGCCCATGGCGTTGGGATGTGTTTTAGTTGATTTTAGTCTCTGATGCGTGATTTTTTTATCATTAATTTTTTTTGGCTTTTAAATAGCTTTCAGTAACTGCGAGTACTCTCAAATCGTACTTTCGTGTTAATGTGACTTGTTGACACAATTTGTAATGCATTTTTGTTATTCAATGTTTACTTATTTCCTGTTATATCTCGTCTCACTATTTTTAATATGTACCACCTTTGATAAGTATTTGATATGACGATAAATTTTCACCTCTGTACTCGTAATATGAACAACAAATTTATTTATTTTGTAAAAAATATTTCCGTACTCCTAACAACAAAATTATTATATTTAAATTTACCTGTGTACGTTATTTTATTTAACGCCATTATGTCCAAGGGTATAGTTGTTTTACATCCCCTTTTTTTATTAAATATTGTATTTATATTGTGTCATAGATCAAATTTATTCGTTCAGTGTATGTTTACTTGTTTTTGTTAATATGTCTTTTTGATTGAGTTAAGCCATTTCAATTGATATTTTATAGTGTGTCTTTCTGTGTTGTAATGTTACACTACTTTTTCAGGTTAGGGTGAAGGTTGGTGCCTGTTAAAACGTTTAAACCCGCTGCATTTGTTTGCATCTGTCCTAAGTCAGGAACCTGTTGTTCGGTGGTTGTCGTTTGTTGATGTGGTTCTTGAGTGTTTCTCGTTTTTTATATAGATTAGACCGTTGGTTTTTCCTGTTTGAATTGTTTTACAATAGTCATTTTGGGGCCCTTTATAGCTTGCTGTTCGGTGTGAGTCAAGGCTCCGTGTTGAAGGCCGTACTTTGACCTATAATGGTTTACTTTTAACACATAGTGACTTGGGTGGAGAGTTGTCTCATTGGCACTCATACCACATCTTCTTATTTCTATTTCAGTGCACTTCATCTGCCAAACCAAGTCACCTTAAGCCTTTAGACATCTAGGGAATACACTATATATAGGCAATTTAATGAAAAGGTGTCATCGGCTGTGATATAAAACTAAGGTGCAAACGCCCTAAAAGTTGATTCAAATTAACTTTGTTATTTTCTACAGTCGTCTTTGTTTACAAATCTCCGTATGTATTTAGAGATCTTGAAGTTTCAAAATTTTGAATGTGATTGTTTCTGATGAATCATAATACAGAAAGGCGCTTGGAACACAGCAAACTTCATGCAATGCTCTGAAAAAACACTTGGTCGATATAACAGCCCTCAGGAATTTCGTTCACACTTTAGTCACTGCTTTGTAAACGCATGTTAATATGGTGAATATATTTTGGTGATTGGTTGACAAAATCTAACAAAAAGTGTTCAAATTCTTTTAGAAAAAGGTGATGATAGATGTTCTGTCTTCAAATTCATCTCGGTTTTTAAATGAAGAAATAGAATTTCACAATGATGATATCAAAAGTGTGCATGCAACTCTTATTACGTGTTGGGACCTGGGTGGCCTAGTAGTCTAAGTGGTCGAACTAATGTATCACTAGCCTGTCAACACTGAGGTTGTGAATTCGAATCCCGCACGTGGCAGGTGCGATCGACTCCAATCTTTATTGACCAGGATAGTCAGTTTTCCTACCGAAGGTCGGTGGTTCTCTCCTGTCACTATGGCTTGCTCTGCCAATAAAAACTGACTACCACGAAATAGCACAATAGCGCTGAAAGTGGCGTTATTAACATGTATATTTTTCAAAAAAGAAATTGTTAAAAATAGAATTGGAAGTTCATCATTAGTTTTCTATTTCTGTTATACTATAGCAATGTATAGTTTATTGCGCCAGTACAGCCGTTTGTCAGGGACTAATACATTCAATGTATAAGTCCTAACTTTAGTGTATCAGACATTTTACATTTTAAAGTGTCAGGAGGAAGTCATATTTCCATTTGTGCTTAATCTAAGAGACAATAACTCACCGGTTTTATAATAAAGTATAAAATATTTCTGTTGATTGCTTTGTAAAATAAAATGGCAATATTTACTGATATTTTTACTGGCATTCCTTTATAAATAAACGAAGAACGTAAAGCATTTCCGATGAGTTTAAGACGGATATAGCATTATATACTTTCATGTGCATAAGAGAGGTTCTGAGAAAACGATATTTGCAATCGGCAGACGAGAGATAGACAAGATGACCTCCTTATTTCAGGCATCAGAGCTGCAGTTATTCGTCGAAGTTACATATCAATGTTGCTGACATATTTGATATTATATATTATAAAAGCTCATGCAGTATGATATACTGATCGGGACAATACTCCTCAATATTAGCACAACAACCCTGAGTTTAAAATATATACTGACATTTGAAACATTTTATGCCTTTTTCGATAATGCAATGATTTTTTTTTATTTCATATTTCTTAATAGTATACATGATTTAAAATTACTTAGTTATGAATGTAGATGCGAATTTATTGTAAGTATTAAAAATTACACTTTACATATGATTATGTGAATGTATAAAATAATAGTAGACATATACCTGTTTTTAAAGGATGATGACTGAAAATGTGGAGAATTTCGAAATAAGCATGTATACCCTTTTGGTCATATAGCTCATACAGTTTCTATATATATATACATCCGGGGCTTTCAAATGTTAAGGTTTGACCTTTCCTGATGAAGGTAAATCCAGAAAAATCCTTCAGACGCATGTGATTTATAAAGTTATTTTCCATTTTAAAATCTGTATTTTCTATAGATATATTTAGATTGATCGATTGAGTAAATTTTACATAATAATTTAAATACCTCGTGGTCATTTGATATTGAAAAGCGACCAATTAAATAAACTATTAAAGTTATCAAAATTTCAAAATATCATTCAATTGACATTCTTTTAAGTTAAATATTGATTTTTTCAATTAAAACAAACATGATCAAAAATCCAATATTGGACTAGTTAATATAGTTGATAGCTGTATCATATACATTCAATAATTAAAACTTTACTGTCAGTGTATTTTTACCTTGGAAAAGGGTAGACATTTCAAAAGCAATTGCAATTGTTGTCACTTTTAATTTAGTTCTATTAAATTTCTGTGAATGTTAGTGATAAGTGTTATCTTTCGTCCTTCTTTTATAATAATATAGCACAGATATTAAAGAATATTGTTCTGAGAAGTGTATTACATTACATGAACTTCCTTGGGGATATTGTCCCGATCAGTAAACCAAATGATATATTGCGAGGGACAATTTTCCTCAATATTGGTATACAAACTCTTATATAATATAGAAACAAATATTTCTGATAACTGATGATACTTCTAGTTAACATTTAGTTGAAGGAGAAAGTTCGGAATGCATTTTCGATCAAGAGGCAATAGTTTAAACTCATGGGAAATGCTAGACATATTATGTAGTTCTATAAAGGAAGACCAGTAAAAATATCGGAATATTTGATACTACATCTTGATCATACATTGTGATATGGTCAAGATGTGCAGAAAAATATTGGTGATGTCAGTGTTACGGCTGAAATAACTGCAAATATGGAAATGGTACAGTCTTTTTGCGGAGTGTTGGACAGCTTTCAACGTGACCAAATATCAGTATAGGCATACCTAACTCCATTTTAAAAAAGATCAAGAGATGAACATCCAGAAGTTGAAACATTACATTTATTCAGCGACGGTCCAACATCTCAATATAAACAGAAACCTAACTTTTACTTGTTCAGCACAAAAACATTTCAACATGGATTAAAGAAGGCATTCTGGAATTTCAATGTATCTGGCCAAGGGAAAGGTATTAAACCTCATTAAAACGATTAGCGGACCTACGTGTCAAATATGGAGAACATGAAATAAACGCCTCACATTTCATCAAACAAATCCATGAATCTGATAGTAAAGTAGAAATGTACAAAACACAAGAACAGGACATTTGTGAGATTTAACGAAAGAACAATCTTAAGGCGACAATCAGAGGAAGTTAAACACAGGTACATACGTTAGGTATGTTATGAGAAGTGTTGCAATGATCATAAATTATGCTCGTTCACGTCTTCGAGTTCTACAGAGGAGTCGACACAAAGCTCTTCTGCACATGTAAAACAAACATCTAACAGTTCAAGGTCAGCAGAACACCAATAGAGAATATGCCACTAAAGTACGACATCAGACTGAGAAATGTAGAACAGCTGCAGAAATATCTTCATTTGAAGACTACAATGAAGTCAGAAGGAAGGAAGGAAAGTATCGACGATTTCTTAAGTCATTACAGAAGTGCAAGACATTTGAGGAACTGCAATCAATGTGTGCCAATATTTATTGTCAAATAGATGTGGTAAAAGATTCTGAGAGAAGTAGTCAGTGCTATTCCGTTAATCCTTTACCAGTTGCAATCGTTCAAAATAGTCTGTCATAGACTGGTTCCTGTCCTTTATCTGTTTGGCTTCGACAGGGTGACTCAGATACCCGTATGTTGCAAGGTAGAGAACCAGTCTAAGTCTGTTAGAGAGTCACGAACGGACGGTGATTGTAAATAAGTGTGCAGTAGTGTGTTTGCCTTTGGCAATGAAAGACACCCAAGAGAAATCGGAATAATAATCATAATCAAACAAACATTAAATGAATAATTCTATTTAGACGAGGACCAACTTTTAAAATTATATCATGGAACTTGTGGAAGAGCCAAAACACTGACCAAAGGATATGCTATGTATTCTAATGAATTAATGCATGCATGATAAGCTTCTTTCAGATGATGTAATAGTAGTAATATATCGTAGAGAAACATGGCAGTTACAAAGGAGACTTACATAGAAATTATTGCAAATTCATAGCCTTTCCTCTGTCCTGAAAATGCCAGTTATTTCTATCAATCCAGAACTCGGTAACCCTGAAGTGAGGGTGCATCTAAATAGAATTGTATATCTAAGGGTGGGACGTTCAGAATCAAGGCAATATTTGGTAGACGACTTCGAGAACGGATATGTAAAACAATACTATAAGTAATTGGATCCCAAATCACTTTATGCCAATTTTGTCTGGAGAGTTTTTTAAGAGCACAACTGATGAAAACTTCTGAATCAGAAACGCCTACAAAGAGTTCATGAATTTCACTAAGAAAAAACGATTAAAACGGGATCCATAGATGGAAAAGCAAACAGGAGAACACAAGAATGGAAATGCTGATATCAACGACTGTGTCGGAAATCACGTACTTATTTTTTTATAATTGGTGAGCGTACACTGGATTCGTCAAGAGTGTTGACATTGAAGCCCAGTCAGTGTTTTTTTTTTTAATGTATATAAAGAGTAGGATTAAAATACAACTGTTTCTCTAGGCCAAAGAAAGTCCTTGATAAAAACTGGTACAACATAAACGACATACTTTGAGTCATTTCAACACCAGAGCCAATTATAGGATCATCTTCACACTACAAAGTCAATGACTCTGTTTGGGAAGAAATTATGAGACATTTGGCCAAATTGGAATGTGCCGCAGATATAAATCACAAAACAAATAACATTTTTTTTTCGATTTAAGTAGTCAGTCATGTTTGTTTTATTTTGAATTAGATTTGAGTAAAATCGAGATTTGCTTTTTTGGGTCCACCACATTACGATACTGTCAACTACGCAACACAAATGCTAGCTTCATAACACTACATACTTTTTTGTATTTCTTCAATTTTAAGCAAGTATATCTTAACCTTTTAGAAAGACATCAAAGCATTGTTAAATAATGTGTGGTATGCAATAACAATCACAAAAACTTGCTGGTGCAACCATTGGTAAGTTTTGAAGTTACAAATAAACAAAAGAAAAAAACCGACCAAGGAAATGGAATTTATGTTCGATTACTCTAAATTAAATGATCACCGTATTATTCAGCAAAAGTAAAGTTATCTCATTATGTTTTAGCCAAAAGATAACATTTATTAGTACCAGAAGAAAGCAGAATTCCTATCGTTACGTAGTTGACATTGGAATACTATGGGACTGTCATACAAGTTAGGGGTTTAGCTACCTATAAAACCAGGTTTAATCCACTATTTACTACAAAAGGAAATGTCTATATCAAGTCAGGAATATGACAGTTGTTTTCCATTCGTTTGATGTGTTTGAGCTTTTAATTTTGCCATTTGATAAAGGACTTTCCGTTTTGAAATTTCCTTGGAGTTCATTATTTGTGTTATTTTACTTTTTGTTATGACCGGTTGTTTAATTTAATTTGGCGTTAAAACGATATTTCCAAGTTTCCATTGTTAAGGTAAATGATGAAGATTTCATGTGTATTACTATTTAAGTTGGATTCAGATAACAGTCTTTTTTTTAAATTTTAAATTGAATCTGGAATATTGGCATAATTTGAAAATGACCCATTTACGAACAAAAACTAACATTTTAAATAACATTTTTGATAAAATTATATCTGAATAAACAGCATTAGACAAAGAGATAACAGACCCAAGGTTAAAGGTTCACAATTGCAAAAAAGACAAATTTATTAAATAAAAAGGATATATATATATACTAATCATAATCTATGCTTTTTGGCAGATGACAAAAATGTATTTGATGGACAGTATCCTTTATACGCTTATTTTAAACTATGTATGTTTTTTACAATTACAGTATTGAAATATCACTTTTCTGTAAATGACTAGATGTATTTCATAAGTTATTGAACAGAATACACAAAGCAGCTATACATTATATTTCTCATCAGGGACAGGTGTTAATATAACTGATTATATAAAATTAATGAGGCTTCGTGTAAATATGGTTTAGACAATATAGGGAGAAGTAATTTGTTACTGATTTTAACGAATCCCAATAGTAGGTATTGTTCTTTAATCAAACCATCTGCTTGGTTTAAGTGATTGCTAAGCAATTAACGAGGGACGAAAACCATAAAGATAAAAACATGAACCGTTTCTAAGTTTTTAAAATGTGAGACTTTTTTTATGTGTGGAATATTAACGATGGATGTGTCAGAATTTGAATGGAAAAAATGGTTGAATCAGAAAATTGAACGAACAAAGAATGAAGGATTTCATCATTTTTGTTCCTTTTTAAAACCCCTAGGCCTTTTATTCCTGATTTATTTTTATATTGATTCATAAACTGTTCATAAAAAATGGAGTTGTTTCTCTTAGTTTGATTATGAAACATCAATTTTACACGAACATAAATATAAATATGATTGAACATATACATCATTTACCATACCAGTATCGATGTTGCCCAAAAACTCCCATATCAGCTCAATGCATGAGCCGATGGTCATATATTTACAGATCAAAATTTTCTTTCATCAAACAAACGCAATGATTATGCCAAAATAGTCGTACTGGGTACAAAAATTAAAACAAATTTGAAAGTATAATTGCAAAATATTTTATGCCCGGCAAACAATACTATAGGTAGGAATCATCGTGGTCGTTTAGGCGTCCGTTTGTCCGTCAATTCCTCTGACCATGTGCCTTGTAAGCGCCAGTCAACTTTACAGTGCTGTAGAACACATCCTGAAGATAATCCTTGTTCAGCATGTTTAAGGGGAGATAATCAAATTTACAGACTTCAATATACTAATTATATTGCTAGGTGAGGGTGGTATCCTTTTATGAGTTCACTCACAGTTCTATTTTAAATCATTATCGACATCATCCTAAGACTCCATATATCAGACATTGACATCAGCCGATGATCAGATATATTTCAAGAGCAAAACATTTAAGTCATTGTAAAAGACGAACGGAAAGAGATCCAGGATTTGATGTTTGGGGGTGGGGATGGGGATGGGGATGGGGAGGAACTCCTGTGTATTAGGAATAGACTACCTTATATTGACACAAAATTGGCTGTTATTTTACCTTTATATTTTTTTTTTGCAGAGGAAGTACGCTCCGTGTGCGTCGTTGCCTGAATCCGTACCTGCAGTAGTGTAAAATATTCTTATACAACTCGTCGACGTATGTTAACAGGAGTAACACGGCGGCCGGGATGGAGCTGATGGACTGATGGAGCAGATGTTATCTACCTTACCAGATTACCCGATAACAGTCTCCAGTCCCTACATACTTTGTGGGGTCTGTGTTCCTCGATCTTTACAATGTTTAGTTTTTTATGTCTTTTCATCTGTATTTCTTCGACTTATGATTTTTTTCAGTGTTCCCCCCCCCCCCCCTCCCCCTTTTATTTTGCTTAATGAAATGTAAACTACGTCATTTTGTCTCTAGTGGAGAGTTGTCATCGAAAAAAAGAATTAACATATTTAATATTTTGTTTATATTACACAAGTATAAAAAATCACATTAACTAATTTGTGACACCGTATTATTCCACGGCTACGGTGCAAGACTGAAAGGTTTGTTTTGGGTCAAATGTTTGTTTATGAATACAAATGAACTGGAGATATTTTTAAGTGGACATTGTAAGCCCAGGAAGCTAATATTCAAACATGTTTGCACTATAAAAACATCATAAATATACAAGATTGTTGCTGAATGTTGTAGTTGAAGTTTATGCTTTACAGGAAATTGAGTACAAAAAGACAATTTTTAGTAAAAAAAATATGAAAATTACACTTTATAAATTTCGTGCGTCCGAAGCGCTATTCTGGATTTACCTTCCTCAGGAACGCTCAAAGCCAAAGTGTTTAAAGCCCCGGATGTATAACTACTTGAATACTCTTAAAAACAAAAGGGACATAAAAGGAATAGCCAAATCCATTTTAAGGTCTAAAAAAGTTGGTACCTTAGTTTCTTAAAATTTCTAAATATATCAACGGCGAATTTAATGAAAGTATGTTATAAATCTGGTCAGTATCGTAGCACTGACTACTGACCTAACTTGATGATACTCTCGGTGACCAGCAGCCCACCAGCAGCGGTATCGACCCACTGTTTGAAATTGAAAACACTTTATAAGTTTAGTGAGTCCAAAACTAAGATTGTATTACTCACTTCTCAAAACACACATTGGCCGAACGTAATGAATGTGTGTTATTACCAAATAACACTCCAAACTGCAATAATTTTACCAATATTTTCAACCGAGATGACTTCCATCATATTCTTTATAATAACTGTCAAAACTACATAATTCTCCAATAATATTAATGTTAATGTGTTATGCGGTGAGTTAGAACAAGCCTTCCATTAATGTTCATCCATAATGACTAGCTGTAAGCCAGTTTGATCTTCCCCCTCAGTTGTCACTTGGAATAGCAACATTTATTTTAGCGAGGTAGATTTCGACCGAATTTATTTCATTCACAACAACAGGCCGGCTATGTCCTGTGTAGAGATGACACCTCTTGTGTAACAGTATTGACTGGAAAATAAAAAAGAAAACGTTGGTACCCAGTGGGTTATTTGCAAAAAGGTAATTCGCTGGTTTTTGAACTAACTAAAGATATCCTTGATGTATAGATACGCAGCCAAAGCGGAGTTATACAATATAAATGCACGACCAGGGGATGATATACCACATATTCCTTGTAATTCAAATTGAGATGATGACTGTAATGTAGGTGGGAGGTATTGAAGATGCTTTTTTCGAGTAAAGACTGTGTCAGGTACTCAGTCGCTTATTTTTTCCAATTGACATTTTAAAATTTTAAAAATATACATTGAGCTTTGTTTTTTTTTTTTTTTTTGTTTCTTGTGAATATATGTCATTGATTGAAGTAAACTGGTTTATTTACTTAAAGGCTTATATTTTCTCTCTTCAATCTATTCGTTATGAACAGGATTTCTGACGATTAGTGATAATTTTATAACTGGATATTTATACTGTTCAAGGATATCTGTTATCCGAAAAATTCAAATAGATTGTTAGGTGTTTGTTTGTTTATTTGTTTTGTTTTATTTGTATTGTATTTTTTGTGAATTAAAAGAAAGGTAGTGCATACGTTAATGAGCTATAGTTTTCATCTTTTTCGTGTACTAATATATTTCTTGTCAGTATCTTTATACAAATCTTTTTTCCCTCTTTGTAGTCACCTATCTGTCTTCAACGCAACTTGTTACATGTATATTGTACATATCACGCCTGTGATTAATTGAAGGATATCATAACACATTTTCATACATAAAAACAAATAATATTTGATTTGTGAAATTTGTAATTTTATCAATCGATTTTGACAATAAAACCTGAAATTAGGAATTACCCGGGTTGTCGATAAAGAAATGTGTAATTAGAGTATGCTAATCATTTTCTTCATGGCCAATCTACTCATATGGATTGTAATTACTTTCTTCAACATAAAACGTATACGGATATTTCCAGAAATCTGCTTTTTTCGGCGTATCTCAAATAAATGATATTTAAAAGCAAAAATATTAAGAATATATGTTTAATGATTTTGATCTCTAATGCAAACAAAACGAGGCTAGGATTATCCGTATCATTGGACATTACTCAATAATCAGTGTAGAAAAAATAGCAAAAGCATTGTGAATGAAGCTTATTGGATAAAACGTTAAAAACCAGACAATGTGCTAACGGTTTTTCATCAACAAACTTTCAAAAATTTGTAATATATCATTATGTATGTCTTGTGAAGCGAAAGCTAATTACAACAACAATTTCCGCCTATCTTAAGAAGCGATTCCGGTCTGAATGGGGAAAATTTTGTACTTTGTCTACCATTAGCTTTTTAATACAGTGTAGATCTGCATATGAATTTAGAACGACCGATGAATGTTTAAATCATTTCAAAAGTTCGTTATGTTCTGAGGCTCTCGACCGTGTCCGCACAACAAATATAAACTGTAGGTAAACGCAGTTATCTGTAAAAGATATTAAAACCTATTAAAATTCCAGGTGTTACAAGGAGGCAATTTCGGACTAACATGTACTCGGACATGGGGCATTAAAAACTTCTTGCAACCAAGGGACATTTTGCTATGGGATTTAATCAGTTATTTTACAACTATCACACCTTAGTCGTAATTACAGGTGAGTAGAATTTTCCATTTTTAACTTTGCATTGATTTTTTATAGAGAATGTTTATTTTTACGGTTGCATTGTATTTTCTCATTGACAAGATTGAAACATTAAATATTCATGTGAAAATTACCATCAATATTTCCGTGTTTATTTTAAGAATAATGTCTGTGTTTTATTTGAAATATTGCTATATTATCTAAAAAGAAAGCGAAATTTCGTAGTGTTCATGAAACAAGAAACGCAGGTGTATTATCAATATCATATTTACTTAGAACCTCAATCAAATATTGATTTAAATCTTTTAATATGTTCTTTGGTGGGTAAATAAACGATGTAATAGAAGAGTTAGAAATATGATATCATATCTGATGTTAAGGTTGTATAATGCACTTTTTAAAGATTTCTTTCATGCTACGTGTATTTGCATAATAACAGTAATTGAAGTGTAAATTTCTTAACAATATGATTTGAAAATCTTTTGGTTTGAAAATGGGCTTATCCCATTTATAGGTTTATAAAACATTTTCCTAAGATGATGAAATATATAAGTGCATAATTTTATTTTAAAGTCGTTGTCAAACCTATAGTATTATAATTCAATCTATCAGTATATACGTTAAACTAAACTATGAGGAAGAGATAAATAGCTATAACTTGGTCGTTTACAGCTTTTATTGAAATACATAATAAAATCGATTGATGTACAAGTACACACGAGTATTTTATTAAAGCATTGTTACCCCCTTTTTCCCTTCCCAAATTATTAGCCATTAAACTTTAACTATTTAAATATCTTCCATAACTGACATTTTGAGTCTTATACAACTGCTGTGAAATTAGAATACCAACTCCTAACTCTTAAATCTTTGGTCCTATAAAAACACAGGAGCGTTCAAAACGCATTCTTCTCGTATACATAACCGACTTGCCTCTGTTAAATGCTGTTATACATGATTGTGAGCCAGATGGAATGAACAATCTCAAAAAATGGTTTCGGATTCGTATATGTTGTCAAATTCTAATCATTAGTCCCTCTTTTTTCCGACGGTAGTATCTTTTATTTTTTATATATATATCCTGGCCAAAACCCCTTACAGAACATGCAACATGTTAACCTTGTTTTGTTATTTATGAAATATTTAATTTAACCCAGAGCCATGAACTAAAACTATGCTACAAATTGTATTTAATTGGATAAGAAAGGATATTATGTGTTCTTGATACAATCTCGGGAAATATTTGGCAATTACAATATATCAAGCCAACACCTTTATTGCAGTTGTTTTTCTTTATAATTGCTGGATATTCTTCAAGTATGCTACACTCCTTCCAAAGACTAAACTGTACAATGGACATACAGTAGTACATCGTCCTGTCGATTAGCATTTAACGATATCTTCGTCGTATTGGGAAGGGACCCTAATCAAACAGCAATTAGGCCCTGAAATAAAGTTTATCAGAACAAACAAAAGGTACAAAGGGGTCAGTTAAAATTTTCAGGAGAAAAGAACTCGGTGCCAAAAAGACAAACAAACAGTATGCAAATCAACGCATTGTAGGCTAAAGAATAAGCAACACGAATCCAACTAGAAACCGTTGTTAATCAAAATACTCCGTTTCCTGTTGTGTTAAAATTAGTTATGTAACATGTGTTGGTGAATATCATATGTGATGACTGAGGATTGGTTAATGTCTCTTAATTGACTGGCCTTTATTCATCTCTTATTTGACCCTAACCAAATAAATAACTAATAGATTTATATTATTGACGAAGTTGTAGAAACTTCCAAAGTTTACACGGCACATTGGACCCATCACTCTCTGATCAATCATTATAATGCAGTTGCACATGTCTTGTACAAATTGCCTTTAATATTCATTGGATATATTAAGACGCTATGTGCTGCATATTTGTCACTTCTCAAAATTTGGCATTAATACTATAAAAAGATGATGAATAGGCTTTATAAATTTACAAATTTACGATAAAAGGTGCAATTTAATGTTCTTCAGGAGATCAGTCATACTTTTTGAACTGTATACATAGCAGCATGATGTTTAAAACCTTTTCATACCAATTACACATACAACAAGAAACGCCTATTTCAAGTGCCTGAAGTGACATCTGAATACATGTACATGTATACAAATGAAATATTCTAATGTAAAATATTTCGCACATGTGAAGATAAAGAGAACAGTACACACGTTTCCGTGGGTGTTTATTACGACATAGTGTTTAATCAACTTTTATTAATTTTTCAAACTTTTAACATCTCGCAGTTTTTAAGTCCCAAATTTGGAAAAAAAAACATGAAGATTTAAATCTTGCAAGTTTTTAAGGAACCTCTGCTCAAGAAACCTGAATTTATTAATAAAAAAGTAATTGTAAAAAATAGAGTACAGGCCCCTGGACGTTAAGTTTCAGTGCTTCTGAAAATTCAACTTAATTTGTCTTAAAAATAAATTTATACGACATGTGCATCTGTGATCCTTACCCAAAAGTCCAATCATAATTGAAATTGTAGTTATTTTTTTCAAATGAAAGGATGAAAGCTGTATGTGGGTGTGTATTTATACATGTACAAACACACAAGTGTAGTGTGTTACAAAAGACCCGTAGCTCTACGTGCAAAACGTAATACTTAAAAAAAATCACCGGGCTGATAAATAGTATCAGACTTACAGACATAATTGTTTTGATTCTGTACATGAAAATTGGTACATATTAAATGTAAGTGAGCTAATATTCAACACTTACACGGATATATATGTAACGTGTAGTCTTGTTACTAAACGTATTGACAAACAAGATTAAATTTGCATAATAATTATTTTAAGGATTTAAACAACAATTATTTTATGCGGATGTATAAAGTGGGATTTAAAGTGAATTTCCCGACGTAACACTTGACGAATGGTCAATTGGTTTGGATATTTTTTTTATGATTACTAATTGTTGAACTTCACTTCTATCTTTTGATGTAAAAAAAAAAAAAAAAAAAACTGTAAAACTGTAAAAGAAGTTTTACAACCGTTACAACTGTTATATTATCTATATTTTACATAGATGACCTTATGTACCAAAATGACGTACACTTTCTGTCCCAACTATAAGGACCAATAACATAAGAATTGTAAAATAATATGTAATTTTTATACTGCATATAGACTTCCAAAAGAGGTATTGAAATGGTCTCTGATACGTATGTGTAGGGAATGTACGCTTTACACGTGTCTTACCTATCTAAACTTTTGATTTGAGACTACTATGTAAATCTAGATTGATTTAATGTTGGTTGCTTAACGTCCAGTGGGAAGTATTTCATGCATTTTCAGGACAAGAACAAATCAACAATAAATACAACAGATAGGGCCTGTAATAGGGGTCGACCGGAATGAAGGGCGGGAAATTCGGACTGTCACTGGAAAATTAGGATAAATATTGGAAAGGGGCATTATAATAGCTTTGCAGCAGGCCACCTACGAACCCCTCGAATAATTGTTACAAGGATTCTTTACGTGCAGAGAGCGTGGTACTTTCTCTAAACAAGGCATCGGATTTAACGTCCTTATTCTGACCGGGCGTGGCTGCAAATGTATACATCCCGCACAATCAAAACGGACTCCCAGCTTTGGCAAGGGATTTACTGCCGGTCGGAAAAAGACCAAAGTGACCACATTTTTATCCCCTAGTGACCGTTTGGTTGTAAATCTAGAAAAGCGTATACAATTCTTTTAAAGGGTTATTTTTATTTCTTTAATGAGTTGTGTACCACATGAAAAGTGAATTCAATGAATTTTACTTTTTATGGTAAACATCACAAAAGACGATTCTTAGTAAGCATGTTTAACTTGATGCACAACAGAGAACACTTTTCGTTTCTAATACAATTTCCCACGAACAAGTTTCTGGCATAAAATTCAATCGACCGCGAGCGAATGGAATTTCCATTTACGAGTGCATAGGAATTCTCTAAAACCTATATGATTAAACTACCTTTTTCCTATTAAACCACCGTAACTTTTTATGCTGTATTCAGGAGTAACCGTATTAAGAATAACGAATACAGTTGTTAATTCAGAATTAACTAATGCTCACGCGGTTTATCACACACTCGAGTTTTATTGAGAAAAAAAGTAATTATGGACTCCATAACGGACCAAACACGAATCTATATGAGCCCTAGTCAATTGCAATAACATAATATAAATGCAAATAAAGTGGAAATGTCAAAGTTTTGTGACAAATACAATAAAAATGTGTGAATCTGACTACATTACGTTCGCTAACATTTAAGACCAGGCGAAACGAATTGAAAATTATTCGGGAGACGTCATATCGTTTTTATTGGTGAAAAGTCACGAAATATCAGTTCGATCTTTTATTCAGGTGAGGGAAAATTATATACATTTATGTCTGATTAAGATCTAATGAACATGGACAGTATGAAATAGACATATCTGGAGGAAATAAACATCTCTTTATCAAACTTGTCACATTATGTTAGCAAATGGATCGCATTGTTCTATTTGTTTGGCCGTCTCATTTTCGGCCTAATTGACTTCCGAGTAAAATGTTTTTAATTTCCTCGCAAATTTAAGTGCCTGTGGTTACACCTCTACTCTTAAGATTTCATAACTTATAAAAGAAGTATAGAGGATTCCAATAAAAGATTTTATCAAAAACTAAAATAAATATAAACGCAGCACAAAACAGATGACTTTAATGCAAAATCAAAAGATTTCTTCAAGAAAGAATGACTAGTTTTTAATTTGATAACAACTCTCATCAAATATACAGGAAAGGGTTGATAATTTCCCTTTTTCCAGGAAAAATAAAACCCGTTTAATGGCAAAAAATCAGATTTGAACCCTCTTTTCGATATAGTCATTAGACTCATCTCTTTTTCAATCTTTTCAAAATATGAAGGATTCTTTTTTCGCATGATAATTTTCCGTATAAGTCACAATTGAAAAAAATAAGACAATATTTTTAGATATTAATTAATTTTAAAGAAAATTTGTATAAAGCAACGAGGCAAGAAATCTAGCCAGAAAATGTGGAGAAGAAAAAAAGTGTCATTACATGAATTCGAAACGTCTTTCTACAACACAAAGCTGAAATAAATTTAACTGAAAGGCTGTAATTCATTATCTTTATATGTTTTTAATATATTTCATTATGAAACTTTCTATTGTTATCACCGCCTTTGTACTAACTGTAAGATTTATATTTCATCATTATATCATTTGAATAAGGAAGATAAATTATTCTTACAAATTATTAAGCGTAAAGAAATATTATCATTCAGTATGTTAACCTTTCTAGCTGAAAGGAGAATAGAAACCGTGTTACTCTCATTGAGAGACCATATATTAACATGAAAAATATACAGAAAGATGTGTTCTTGTCAAATGCTTCTTCATACTAATTTATCAAGTTGATGTACTATATTGTACTAGTGATACATGTATCAAATCATTTTTATGCAAATCAAAATTTTGAAAATTTAATTTTATAAAGTTTTGGACATGAACTATACAAATTCCCTAAGTATATTATTTCATTATGATTTATCACGCAATAAAACAAATTCTTAATTTGTTCTTTCTGGTTTTCCTATACCTTTTCATTCAAAGGTAAAAAAAAACAAAAACAAAAACATGAAACTAGTGGAAGCCAATGGTTTATGATTTATTGATAATTACATGTCAGCGAATTGCCTTTTCTACATAGAATGTGCTATGATGCACTGCCGTAGCTACACAATTGAATTTCAAACTTCCAAACTTATACATGAAACATTAAAAAAAAATCAAACAGAACATATTATTTCTTAAGGCTATACAGTTTGATCATGTTCCGCCAGTGGCAAGCGACAAATTTATCGACGGTAATCTTGACAAAGTCGATAATCTGTATGATAACATAAAAAGACGAGTACAAACTATACTTGTACATTATTTTATATTATGAAATGTATTTTTTCTGACATTGAAAATGTTATACCATTGTAAGGAACATTGTCATTGGATTTAAACCATTTGACCATGTCATATGAACGTTGTACCGTTCAGAGAGAAATGTGTTTGTGCATTAGAATCATGTTTTACATTTTTTCTCGCCCAAATTCTTGTATTGAGATTTTGTTTGTGGTTTCTTGTCTGTACAGTATGTTTCACTCATAATATACGAGGCAAAATTGAGAAGTCTTTATTCAATCTTGCAGGAAGATTTCTTGATTGATTGTTGGTTGCATAATGTCCAGTGGCAAAAATTTCATGTATGTTCAGGACGAAAACATATTAACAATAAATACAATAGGTAGGTCCTGTAATAAGGGCTGTCGTGTATGATGGTCGAGAAATTTGGAATGCCACTGAAAAATTTGGGTATATTTGATAGGGACAGACATTTTGCCTTGCAATAGGTCAGCTACGGACCCCTCAAAGAGTTGTTGCAAGTGTTCTTAACGTGCAGAGAGCGTCGCACTCCATTCACGAGGCATTGGATTCAGTAACGTCCCCATTCTGACCGGACGTGGCTGCGTATTTATACAGCCCGCTCAGCCAAACGGACGCACTACTTTTGCAAGGGTTTTACTGCCAGTCGGAAGAAGACCAAGAGTGACCATGCGTATTTCTATTCCCCAGTCACCTTGGAGGTTCTGACAGGAAGAAGGTTTAGTATATTGAAAATATAACTGAAATCATTATTATAAAAATAAGAGGATGTGGTATGATTTCCAGTGAGACGTATATACACCAAGGAAAAGGATTTAAGCAATTACAGGTCACCATATTGCCTTCAACAATTTGCAAAAACCCACATCGCACAATAAGCTATAAAAGACATCTGGTAACAAAATGGCGTAATTTTGTTAAACTTCACTATACAAATGAAACATTAGAGTCTGTCTTTTTTCTAACTGTTTCAAGGATGATTTTTCTGTAAAGTCGTATATGTCATCTGGAAGCAAGACAACATATCTTTCTTTTAAAGAATATTACACGCTGCCAGAATCCTTATCTGTTCAATGGCAATAAAACTTGATGTAATAACATTAATTTGAGATAAAATCCTGTTACTCCATAAATTATGCATTCCAAAATCTTTCAGTAGATTCCAACAAACAAAATGTTCATAGTAATTAAGTTATAAGGAATAATCGAAGATGTTCATAACACCTTTAAGGGTTATTGTCGGACAGTCGGGTGTACACGCCGCGATAGATCCGAAACTAATGATACGAAAACATTACGTTATGATTTGTACCGGACTTCAGTAGCCCAATTTGTGAGAATTAGATAAATTAGATTAACATCTCCAACAGATTGATTCCGACTTAAAATATTTCTTAACGTGATGGACTGTGCTTTATCGATTCCAAGTAGTTAGAAATCAGATAATTTATGGTCGGGATAACCAATCATTATTTTATAACGAAGTTTCACTTTGGAATTTTTCATTCGGAATGAGAAGCAAAGACAATTGCCGTTTTAATAGTTTCATGTATTTTTCTGTCAATCAAAGCCCTACCATTTTACAGGAAATGCCGTTTAATTTCCTTTCGCTGTAGTTAACTCCTCAATAATACTCAAATGGGTTAAAATGAAATCGATGGTTTAAAAACAAAGCATCATGTCGACTTAGAATTGGAAAATGAGTTTTGAGAAGTTTTCATTCAGTTTTTATTTCTTGAGGTATTGGTTTTTCATGTTGGTATTTCTGTCATTACAAATAAAAAGCGATACACAAAACTTTACGCAAAAAACAAATTAAATAGAAATAGAAATCTTAATGCAAATGATTCATTATATAGGCTTTGGTAACGATTTCTTTACCTTAAAAATGACTTGTATACACGAAATATAAAGATGAAGTTAGCGTAAAAACGGTAAACCAAATAAAGCCATTTTCAATTTTAAAAACTACTTTTTTGATATTTATTATTATAAAACGTGGTTATAACAATGTGAGACATGAACTAGAATGCTCTATAGTACTTTGGTATTTGAACAACAAGCATATAAACGACTGAACAATCCTATATATCATTTTTCAAAGTTTTAAAAGTTCAGAATCAAACCTCGATTAAACATGTAAAATCAATTCAAAGTAGAATTATCATCACATTAAGAGATACGTTGTAGTTTATGATTTAAACGCCTAATTATGAAGATATTAACATAATATGATACGTCTTAATTAAATTGTCTTTAAAAATCTTCGTGTAGAAGTTCAAGATTACTAGCTTCGTATTACTCTCTTCAATATGTACCTATTTATATCACGAAAGAGTTGTTATCTGATTTGATTGAATTACTTCAATTAAAAGATAAATATGAGTAACATGAAGAAAACATCTAGAACATGATTTATGTCATAAAAAAGGAGATAACCCTTCCCGAGTATTGTTCAATTCCACAATCATTTCACGATATTGAGTACAATTTGTTTCTTTGGACATTAAATGTTTGTATTTAGTTGACCCCCCTGAGGTAATCGATGATACCGGGTATTCATATATTTCATATAGGACAGAAAAGTAAACAAACAATAAATTATCAGGGCTTTGGTTTTTTCGATTGAATTGTTTCACATATTTTCATGTATGGGCCTTCAATAGCTGACTATACGGTATGGGGTTTGCTCCGCTATACAGTAACCAATAGTTGATTTATCCACGTCATTTGGAAAGTTGTCTCATTAGCAATCATTCCACATCTCTTTATTTTTATAATAGTATTATTGAACAGATATATCATTTTAAGGAGGGATATTTGTGAAAATACCAGTCGTGAGAAGGTTAATAAGGCTCATAATCGTAGGTCTATATAAACTGCCTCATGTTACTTCTAAAATTAGGTTGTTGTCAGTATCAAGACATTAACCCCATTGACTGTCTAGTTATAGCGTGCTTGCCTAGATGTCTGCACTCGAGGATTCGATCCCCGGCTTGGCCAAACTAAACTGTACACGTATTTGTTACCTATCTTCCCTAAGAATACAGCATTAAGGGTTTTAAGCGGATGGGGTCGGTTCAGAACCAAAATAAATATTTGTTGCATATTTTGCTGTTATTTCATGGAGAATTGATCACCCATAAACGTGTCACATTCTTAATGAGCATGTCCGAAGCCATGAATCAAAAGTCTATTGACTGTCGTTGTCCTCTTGTTTTTGTTTTATTTATTTTTTGTAATTGACATAAATAAGAGTAGGTGTTATTTGTCGCTTTTCAATTTCTTTCATATACTCCACAAGCTCACATAACAGCAACAGTCTTGCATATTGTTGATAACCGCAGAGTGACCTCTGGGTATTTTTTTCGATTTTTGCTTTTTTGTTCGATGGATTTCTCATTGACACTTATACAATATCTCCGTTTTATACGCCCGTCAATTTTGACGGGACGTATTATAGTATACAATTGTCCGGTGTCCGTCCGTCTGTCCGTCTGTCTGTCCGGCGTAAACATGTCGCACCGTAACTTGAGAATGACTTATCCAAATTTCATGAAACTTAACATAGTTGTTTCTTATGATGGTCAAACGATCTGTATACTTTTGGTGAAAATAAGATTAAAACTTTTGAGTTACGGGACTTAGTAACTAAAACAGGTGTGTGTTTTTTTCACATGTCGCGCCGTATCTCAAAAACAATTTACGATTATTGCTTAAAACTTTACACACTTCTTAGTTATATTAATCTTAAGATCTGTATACTTTTGGTGATGATTCAAAATTTTATTTTAGAGATATTGAGTATTTTGTTAAAAAGGGGAGGGTTTTCACATGTCGCGCCGTATCTCAAAAACAGTTTATGATTATTGCTTAAAACTTTACACATTTCTTAGTTATATTAACCTTAAGATCTGAATACTTTTGGTGATGATTCAAAATTTTATTTTTGAGTTATTGAGTATTTTGTAAAAAGGGGAGGGTTTTCACATGTCGCGCCGTATCTCAAAAACGATTTATGAATATTGCTTAAAATTTTACACACTTCTTAGTTATATTAATCTAAAGATCTGTATACTTTTGGTTTTGATTCAAAATTTTATTTTTGAGATATTGATTTTTTAAAAAAGGGGGGTTTACATGTCGCGCCGTATCTCAAAAACGATTTATGATTAATGCTTAAAACTTTACACACTTCTTAGTTTTATTAATCTTAAGATCTGTATACTTTTGGTGATGATTCAAAATTTTATTTTAGAGATATTGAGTATTTTGTTAAAAAGGGGAGGGTTTTCACATGTCGCGCCGTATCTCAAAAACAGTTTATGATTATTGCTTTAAACTTTACACACTTCTTAGTTATATTAATTTAAAGATCTGTATACTTTTTGGTTTTGATTCAAAATTTTATTTTGAGATATTGATTTTTTTTAAAAGGGGTTTTCACATGTCGCGCCGTATCTCAAAAACGATGCATGATTATTGCTTAAAATTTTACACACTTCTTAGTTATATTAATCTAAAGATCTGTATACTTTTGGTTTTGATTCAAAATTCTATTTTAGAGATATTGAGTTTTTGTAAAAAAGGGGTTTTCGCATGTCACGCCGTATGTCAGAAACTATTTATGCTTATTGCATAAAAATTCACACACGAGACGACGGGCGTACCATGCGCTCATGGCGCAGCTGTTTATTAAGTAATTAGATCCTAGACCAGCATTAGTGTTGTATACTATTGTATACAAGCTAAAGATTTATTTTGGATGGCAATGATAATGTAAATGTTTAAGATGCACACACTTAAAAGAGTTTAATTTGACATTTCATATTGGAATTCCGTGCTTGCAATACAACAAGAAGAATTTTCATGTCAACTGGTACGTGCCCTTCTCTATCTTTGTGCCTGTTTTAATTTCTTGTCAATGTTTTGAGAGATGTTTAATAGGAAGTAATAATGAAGCCATTGTAGCACCATACCATGTTGCCTCTTGGACTCGTTAGTGATTTTTATCAGCGCTTGTCTCTTTTAGATTACGTTCTACTCGAGATTGACAGCTTCCTTATAATATTACAGAAACAAAATTAAAATTGAAAAGGTAGTCAATAATCAAACCTAACGGTTTTCTCCATTTACTTTCTTCTAAATGAACATAAAAGAATAGAGATACAAGTATTGTAATTACAACGATATTAATATTTCATGCTGAGAAAATCATTCCCTTGGGTAGAAAATCCATATTTCTGTAATTTCACGGGTTGAAAGAGAATAACGGTAGTTATTAAACTTAAAAGTGTAGCATACTATCAGAATTAATATTTCAAAACTAATAAACTTTTGTATGGTGATTACCAGAGTTTTAATGTTATAGATTTGAAATGTTTAATTGTACAATGAGCTGTCTTTAAAAAGAATAGACATGTTGTGTAATTGTGTGATATATTATCAATGTTTTTTTTTGTAATTTTCACCTCCGCTTGAAAAAAGATAAAACGCGTAGAGGGTGACATTCGAATTGTACAACACCCAATGCGTTATGCGTCACATTAAGTCACATCTAGCATATAACAGTTCAAATTATTTTATAGGTAATGTTTGGAAAACTATTTATTAAATTGTCTCTTTGAAAACACAAACGAACGTGCGTTTCTGTAGTTCATATTACTTTGTAGCTTCGTTACTTTGTAGCATGCTTCATTTTCTATTGAAAAGTGGTCATTTGAGTTTTCATTCAAGCCAGCATTCCTTTGCTGTTCTGTTTTTGTTTTGTGACTCGCCACATTGTTAAAAGACGACAGAATAATGAAATGATTTTATCAAATGGAAAACCTAATTGTATTCATGTTTTTTCGTTCTTCATTATTTTTGATCATTGTTGACTATCAAAATGGACTTTCCAACATGACAAAAAAATTACAGATAATATGCGGTAAATTTCTCATTTACAAATTGAAATATATGGTTAGCGAACCTTGGCATGTACATCCCTTGTAAGAAGATTGTATTGCTCCATAGACTAATACCACGCGATAACAATTTCAAAGCTCATTAGAAATTTCGAAAATGTTTTAGGCAACTTCCGACGAATTCTTTCATTGTTTCTACAAATGACACTTTCTACCTTCATGTCAACATTTTCTCTAACTATCCAGTAAACAACTTGATTTTCTTAATGGACTTTCTTTGAAAATGATTCGTGTAGAATCAATTCTAACTATTTATCGGATTATGAATTCAATTGAAAGTCTAAGAAAATAAGTGGATAACAGCTATAAGTGAATTTATTTCCAATACAATTTTATTGATCATATTTTCTAATTACACATTGCGGCATGAAAAATCTTATTATTCTTCACTTTTATGATAAATTCCATTGATATCATTCATAAGGCACAATTTTCTCCAGTTTCTAATGTGCATCACGGGTCCCGAAGTTCATTTCATCTCTGAAATCGACATTCTGCAATTGACATGATTTAGTCAGTTGATCATTTTCCGGATCATTACAATAGTACGGTAGAATGTAAGATTATTGTTCAGGCAGAAACTGATCATTTGATGTAGCGAACTTTTTGACTTTAGGAATCATTATTAAAGTACAATGCACGTCCGTGTAGGTTTTGTTACTTGCAAAATGAAGATTTATTGCTAAAAAAATTTAACCATCAGAATCATTTCTATGATTTCAGATTATTTTTGATTTTTTTTTTGCGCAAAGGGCTGTAAAATAAAATAGGTGGAAAACCCTTCTTCGTCAGTCCATTGATTTATATTTAATGAATGTACAATGTTAAAAAAACCCTTTCAGAACTTGATTTGCTGCTTCATGTATGAGAGTAGATGTAGGTAACGTTTGTTAGACAGCCACTTAAAGTCATATGATACTTCAAATTAAAAAAAAAATAATATGTTTTATATGCTTGAAAGGCTAAGTTTTACTATAAAACTAGTGTACATGGACTTTATTGTAAAAGAAAATCCTTGATCTTTCAAAATCTTCAGAAATATATTGCTATTGAATTGCTGTCTTCCCGTTCTTTTAATTCGCCGATAGCTTTTCCGTACGCAGTGACCTTTACCACGAGACCTCTCGTAAGAACTTTGGCAACCAGTCCACAGAGCTCAAGTGCGAGGAGAAAATGCGATTAAAGAAAACGTAAACAAATGTGCACTAGAAGGTAGATAATGTTGAGTGATTCTGAACGAAGAAAATATTACACCAAATCCTTTAATAACTATTATGACAAAGTTTAATTACCAAATTGAAATGCATAGAAAATACATAAACACAAATTAACATCGCTCTAGCAACTCACTTATTTTTCACGTGCTCCGTGGTTCTGTGTTGATTGTTTATCAAGTTCACGATCAGTAAACTTCGGCAACAAAACCCGAATGTTAATTAGCAGCTAAAGTTTTCAACCAACAATTACTAAAGGAAATATATTTTGTCGATTATATGTTATCGATTCGTTATAATAGTGAAAAAAAAATATATGCATGCGTTGGTTCAATAAATTTCTTAACATTATAATAACAAGAAACTCGTTTCACATGACTTTAACAACACAATGAAACCTAAATAGAAATCTAGAGTTTATCATTAGGTCAGGACAATCGCCAACACTATAGTGCAAGTAGTAAATAGCCATGGAATGTAAGCAGGGGAATGAACTGAATCAACCGAAATTGACAGTTAAAATCAAACCTTTGCCAATAAATATATTAGTTTACAAAATTGTCAGGCAAAAAGACAACTCTTAAACATGGTACAAAAAGAAGATGTGGTATGATTGCCAATGAGACAACTGTCCACAAGAGACCAAATGACACAGAAATTAACAACTATAGGTCACCGTACGGCCTTCAACAATGAGCAAAGCCCATACCGCATAGTCAGCTATAAAAGGCCCTGAAATGACAATGTAAAACAATTCAAACGAGAAAACTAACGGCCTCATTTATGTACAAAAATGAACGAAAACAAATATGTAACACATAAACAAACGACAACCACTGAACTACAGGCTCCTGACCTGTGACAGGCACATACATACATAATGTGGCGGGGTTAAACATGTTAGCGGAATCCCAACCTCCCCTAACCTGGGACAGTGATATAACAGTACAACATAAGAACGAACTATAAAAATCAATTGAAAAAGCTTAACTCATCAGATGGACAAAATACAAGTGGACGTGGCAGGGTACTTGTACATCCAAACAACAAAAGACAGTAGGAACAGATCTGAGAGTACTCGCAGTTATCTGACAGCTAGTTCAAAGCCACTAACAACTAATAAAATAATCATGCATCTAAGACTAGCTTATTAATGACATTAGAATGAAAAATACTGAGATTAAATGCGGATTTTTTTGTATATATTGAAATTAAAGCATGTTGACTCGTACTCCAATAATAGGTACCTTAATTTGCGGTGAACTTATTCGATATTATTTTATTGTCGATTTTTTAAAAAAGTGAACAGTTAGTGTAACTCTCATTTTTAATAACAATAAGATTCCTAAAACTGACATCGCGACAAAATGCTTACTAGTAACCTTTCCTATTGATAAAATACATGTACCATAAATTACGTAAAACTTTTGCTAAGTTCTTTCATAGATACAAAGATTTGATAAGTAAATTTGGCTGTACCTGTAGAAAACTGATTAAAACGGTATTTCACATCCTAAATTTTACGGTAATATTGTACTTAAAGCGCGGAAATCACTATGTGATCCGTGTAAACTCATCGAACCTTTAAATAAACTTATTAGTTCAGGTTATCTTACCAATGTTGAAATTAGATCTTTGAATATAGTTTACATTGGCACTAATATCGATTTTGTCATCAGCAAATTAAAACATAACTAAATTTGTATTCTTTTCAAACGGGATGTTTAAAGACACACCCACGTTCATTTTGATCTATAAAGAGGTTAAACTCCTAACTATCCTACTGTCTGTCGATATATTTATTTTGGCATTGCACATGTCATGTCTTCTTTGACTGTCCATGACATTAAAATACTAAATCCCTGGGATGTGTTTTAGTTGATTTTAGTCTCTGATGCATGATTTTTATTATTAATTGTTTTGGCTTTTAACTAGCTGTCAGTAACTACGAGTACTCTCAAGTCGTACTTTCTTGTTTATTTGACCTGTTGATACTTATTGTAATGCTTTTTGTTATTTAATGTTATTCAGGGTTATATCTGGTCTATATACCAGCTTTGATAAGTGTTTGGTACTAATATAAATTTCCACTTCGTACTATGAACATCAAAATTATTTATTTTGTAATAATATTTCCTTTCTCTATTGTAACTGTTCACGTATACCTAACAACAAAATTATTTTCATTTACCTGTGTTTAAAGTTATTGCAAATGGCTGATATTTTTGTTCAAGCATATTGTTTTCTTAAATTGTTTAACATTTCATACCGATATATCATGTTACTTTTATTATTCTTCCCTTAGTTTATGTATTTTGTATTTGCATTGTATCATAGGTCAAATTTATTTGTTCAGTGTATGTTCAATGGTGTTAATATGTCCTTTGATTGAGTTAAGCTATTTCAGTTGATATTTTATAGTGTGTCTTTCTATGTTGTGATGTTACACTATTGTTTCAGAAAAAGGGTGAAGGTTTGGTACCATTAAAACGTTTAAACCCGCTGCATTTGTTTGCACCTGTCCTAAGTCAGGAATCTGATGTTCAGTAGTTGTCGTTTGTTGATGTGGTTCATAAGTGTTTCTCGTTTCTCGTTTTTATATAGATTAGACCATTGGTTTTCCCGTTTGAATGGTTTTACACTAGTAATTTTGGGGCCCTTTATAGCTTACTGTTCGGTGTGAGCCAAGGCTCCGTGTTGAAGACCGTACTTTGACCTTTAATGGTTTACTTTTATAAATTTTGACTTGGATGGAGAGTTGTCTCATTGGCACTCATACCACATCTTCTTATATCTATGTGTTGTTTGGTGGCCATATTTTTAAAAGACAATCCTCATAACAGGATATACAGCTTGTTCTGATTCATATCATGACACCATTATGACTTAGTACTGAATAAAGTCGGAGTCAGTTCTAACTTCTCTTAAAATCTGTCAGGAGACCTGTTCTAGAGAAGTTTTGTAGAACAGTTCTTCAGTCATCTATATAAAAGTTTCTCACTAGTCTACCCTAGAATAGATTCTGACAGTTCTATCCTAGAACATAATCTGACAGTTTAGAATAGTTCTTTTACAAATGATTCTGCTACCAAATGTATTTGTGTTTACATTCATAGGCAGATCCCGTTCAAGATTTATCACACACCGGATTTGAATTTGCTTCACAACAGAAGCCAAGAGTGGAACATGAACGCCTCCCTTTTTAAAGCGTATGCCAGAGTTCTACCACAATTGTTGGCACAATTTTATGTTGCTCAGTCCTATGTTTTCTGTGTGGAGTTTCCCGGACTACTGTGTGTTTTCTTCGTCATCCTTTTGTCTTTTTGTTGTTTATCCTTCATTGACTCACAGTAATTATTTTTATTGCTCCTCGGTATCTTCTTATCTTAAAACATATGTTAAATAAACATCAAAGACGCTACTGCAAACACTCGAATAGAAATATCAAGACCACAAGAAGGAACTATAACATATTCATCGATGAAATGATGATACGAAGTCGTAGAAGCAATGGCGGATCCAGAGGGGCGTAGAGGCGTACGCCCCCCTTGCTTGCACTTTTTTTTCTTTTTGTAAAATGATTAATCAGACTAGACTTCGTGAACTTTGCCATTTCCCGTGTATTTAATTTTATGCGACAATTCTTTACTTATAAAGATATCTTTCGCTCGTATTTTCTGTAATATATTATTGATTATGTCAAAGGCATGTGATTCGCTACGGTGGAGTTGACCAGTAAGTCGAAAAATGTCACTCAGTCATTTTGAAATTCAAATTACAGTAACACATTGCTTAGGATGAGGATGACAAGCATGACACATTCAAAGCGACAAAGGATTGAGTAAGAACGTATTGACTAATTCTATTTCACAATTCCACCAAACAGAAAGTAATATTCTATTAAACTCTCATGAAAAAAAAGTTTCACAGCAATATTATTTACCTACGAAAACATGTTTAACCCAACACGCCCCAGCCTATTAATAACATAGCTGAATAATGATCCGCAGTCAGTACGCTCTAGATAGATTTAAAGTCTAAGGTACGGACCATTCGATTTGAAAGGGCAGTCTGAGATATTTGAGAGAAAAATTCTGACCCTGATTTTGCCTTAAACAAAATTCTAGCCGTATCTGATTGAAAACAATAATCCTGTCCACTTTTTGAAAATTTCCAACAGAATTATTTAGCGTTAAATGAACATGATGAATAAAAACGGTCTTAATTTTTTGGGGCCGGGGTTTGCATGTAATTCTCATATCTGACGACCAGAATGTCTGTTTTGCCGAACTGATATATTAAATACTTTTTCAAGGTCCGACTGCAACCTGTCTCTTGGCCTTTATGTCTCCATTTGTAGACCGTCGTTCCTAAATTCGTTGCCATTTTAGACTCATTCGTAGCCTTTGGTTGATTTGGAACCCTCACTTCCCCTGTTGGGTGAAACATTTCAACCAAACATTTGGATAAAATTGCTTGTTTGTCTTTCTTAACTCGTGTCGGTCGTATTGTAAATTTCATTGAATAGCCCGGCGTATATCTTGTTTACAACAATAAATCTGTGAGGATATGCTAACTAAACATACAACAAACGAGAATTTTCCATGTCCATTTTTACTGACAAGTCCCACATCAAATATATTTGTACATAACTTTGGATCATCTAATCATTTTATAATAATGGGAGAATACGGCATCAAAATGTTCAACCCTTACACTTAAACTATAAATGTAAATGCCCCACGTCAGGAAACGTTAAAAGTGTAATTTATGTTATTTTAGCCAAAATTTTTACATACTTCGCCCCCTTTCAAAATCCTGGATCCGCCCCTGAGAAGAAAGGCATGCATACTGCCTTGTGACATTCTAAACTGGTTAAAAATATTTACGTTTGATTTATCAAAATATTTTCAGATTGATATACTTAAAATTTAGATACTTTCATGGAAATCAAAATACACATTATGAACCAAGATCATGTATTATTAAATCGGAACATACATTTGAAATATTTTCTAGGAGGGAGTCAACTTCGATAAAGGATATAATAATCATCATTTTATGTAACAGCTTGTCTGGTATATGTTATCGGAAGTCCATGTAACCCTACTCAAGGGAGTTAATCCGACTTACGATAAAAAGGCACTTAAACTGAACAAGGCTTTTACGAAGAGGCTGAAATCTGATATTTAAGTATCGTGTAAAACATCAAACAGGATAGAAAGGGGATTTAAGCGATTGGTCAGACGGCTAACATATCGACGAAATGTCATATTTATTTATTTGGAACTAATATAGACAGCTATAACGATCTACACAAGCGTTCCTTTAGGAACAATTTGATTTCACTTACAATTTTGAGCAGGTTATTATATAAAAAGATGGGAATATCTGTTTCTCAATAAATAGAATATTGTACTTTCTAAATTTTACTATTTCAAACTGTTTGATTGTATAGACATCACGATTTTTACACTATATAACCCCTCTCTCTCTCTCTCTCTCTCTCTCTCTCTCTCTCTCTCTCTCTCTCTCTCTCTCACACACACACACACATCACACTCTTGTCAAGATTTTGCTAACTATTGGTCATTGAGACATTAATGGTCTAAATGCGGACCATGATGCTTCTATATAAAATCCACTGCAAAGTGTCCATCAATATAAGAGTGTAGGAAAATATGATTTTATGTCAGTAGGTTAGAACTTATAGTTTGTTTTCAGTAATTTTGAGCATTCTTTGGTCTGGTATACCGTGTTTAATCTGTTATGTGTACCTATGTTTTTGCTATCTATTATTATAAAAATAAGAAGATGTGGTATGATTCCCAGAAAGGTAACTATCAACCCAACACCAATTAATGTCACTGTGCGGCTTTCAACTATGAGCAAAACCCATACCGTATAGTAAGCTATGAATGACACCGAGAAAAAAGTGAAATAATTCAAAAGAGGATACTAACAGACTGATGAAGCCAATAATATTAATTGAAACCACTATACAAGGTTCTGGCTAAGGACAGTCACACATAAAATGTGGCGGAGTTACATATTAGATGGTTTCGATATGACAAGTACCAAGCAACAGTACCTGCATTTACTGAAAGCTAGTGCAAAGCCCATTTCATCAAATAAACCATGTCTTCGTAGATGAATTGATATTGTCCAAGCTTTTGTTTAGCGTTCCCTACTGTTTACACATGTACATGCATACTGTGACTTTGAGATGAAGAACAGCAATAAAAGCGCTGTTCCTTTGCTTATTGTGAGTTTTTTGCTGTGCATGTAATAATTTTGTGTCATGGATGGACACCCCATTTCCTTTGTTTTTCTATTATATATGTCTTTGTTATTAAGCGCAGGCTTTCTTTAAAGGGAGGGTTGCTTCGGTCTTGTAGCACAACCTTGCGTTTTTCGACATATTGTTTTTTTCCATGTTACCTCGATAGTAATATATTGAAATACACCCATATCGGTTTATTTCGCCAATACTACACAGTTGGTTATTGCAATTACAGAAGTTTTGATAGCGCTGTTCAATGTAAACATTATAACTCCCGAAAGCAAGCACTTGTTACAGAAATTATCAGTTCTGTTACCAGAAATACTATACTTATGTCATCATTTTATTGAATTAATGCATCCATATTGTAACCGTTTATTGGAGCTTTTAAACCATAACTGTTTCCGCATTGTATCCAAACACAATCCAGAAATCGCAACCATTTAACCTTAGCTTATTGGATTTTCCTTCTTTTATTTGTAAAATAAAAGCAAACAGTTGAAACGTTAGGAAAAACACGGTACATGTCTATTTACAACGGAATAACATAACTTAAACGGAGATAATTATAGACGATAGGAATTATGCGGTAAAAGCCAATTCACCATCTATTCTCAACGAGCAGAAGGCAATCAAAGTAAATCGCGTGCAGACGAGATGACAAGCCGCGTGTTATTTTGTCCAATCAATAGTCGATCCATCATTTGCTTCAACCATTTCATAGAATTAAGTTGTTAAGTTTCCGGGAGCGTGAAAACTTTTGCACAAATGTCCGATGTTTTGTATCGGGGTGAATTAATTGAAGATCATTTGGATGATGTTCTGAGTGCCTACATGAAAGGGGTCAGCTTGTTGCTTAACTTTGTTCCAGCTTTTTGTGAGTACAGTAATTTAAATGTATAATAAGTTTATATAACAGCAAGACTAACTACGAAATTAATTTTATTGTTTTCTAATTTAATATGGTCTTCTTCGAAAAAAAAATAGAGGAATGAAAAATTCGTATTCTTTTCGTAAATGGTATTCCCAGTTTTGCAAGTACAATTTAACAAATTTTGATAAATATTTGTTTATTCTTTTATTTGTTTTCCGCACATTTATTAAAACATAAATCAACTAGTGCCTTTGCCGTTTTTAATTAAATTATATTCAAGCCACCGATTTAGATAAATGCCATACTTTGAATAATAAAATAAGTTCATATTTCCCCTGATTATTAGATTGAATATATATATAGATACAATTTTACATTTGATAAAAGTTACCACTAGGTATTACATAATAAGCGATAGGGTGCAATGTCGGGTACTTTATGTTTCGACAAAAAAAGAAAATGTTAAGCCTTTCATCAGTAACTCGTCTTATTTTAGCTTACTTTATATATTTTAGTAGGATATAACAACTCTCTTAGCTGTGAGTGAAACAAAATCATGGGAAATTTGCGCTACCTCTTTCAATTAATATATTTTTTGGGGGTTTAGGGGGGTATCATAGAGAAATGAACGAAGTGTTATGGAATACTCCTAAGTACAAAAATGTAACAAGTAATATAAAATGACAAATATAATATTAGTAATAATCTGAATGAATACTTTATTCTCTTAAAACAATTGTTACAGAGAGCATATACATATTAACAATATACAAACTTATAGTGCATGTGTGAATTACATATACATGTATAAAGTAATACTAAAAGTTCTAACCTGGAGGAACGACCTTCTCTTGGACGTCCTTAATAAATTTACACAGTTTTTCTAATATAATTACATTGTTGGAAGAAAATAGCTGTTCAAACTTATAAATGTTAACATTTTCGTGACAAAAAGGGGGAAGTAGACTTTTTCTTGCATTATTAAAGTAGCTACATGACATAATATAGTGGTATTCGTCACCGATATCCATCGAGTCACAGAGAGGGCACACTCTTTCGCTTCTTGGCAAATTGCGCCATCTCCCGGTCTCGACTGGCAATCGGTGACTACCACATCTAAATTTACAAAGGATGTACATATAGTAGGGTGATAACTCTGAGATATATTTTTCAAAACAAAAATGAGTTTTGAATAATCTATAGCACAATGCCTTAGGAGACTTGAACATTTCTGAATTTGTATAAATTGATCATTAAGTTTCTGTTCAACACACTTTGAAATCCATATTGACGAAAAACAGTTTGGTTCTGCCAAATATTTGACATACCACAATCATCTAAAATATTCTTTATAAATTTTAACCACTTAGATTCATAACCATAATCTGCGTAGTAAACATGTAACAATTTATATAATAATGATGAAAATTTTGTTTCATTTCCTCTAACCAGTCTACACCAGAAATTTATCATTCGTATCTTTATTTGTAGTGATATAGGAAATATTCCTAGCTCACCATATACAATATAGCAGGGTGTTTATTGCTTCAAAAGCAATATAGTTTTACAAAATCGCAATTGTATACTTTCGAGAACATATAAATATTCAAAACCCCAGATATCTGATTTATATAATATTACAGGTTCTACTAATTTTTAAACAAATCGATTTGACATTCAATAGATAAGTTATTTCTTCTACATTTCTTCAATAATCCATACATAGCTTTAGTTGCTTGTTCCTTCAGATATTTTCTTGTAGACAGGAATGATCCACTTTACAAAAGAATATACCAAGATACTTATAATCTTTAACTATTTCTAGCTCTCTATTATTCAAATAAAATTTAGTATTTTTGACATCCTGCCTTTTGAAAAATCAAAACTTTACTTTTCTCCACATTTACTTTAAGTTTCCACATTATACAATATTGTGAAAAACTATCAAGCATAAGTTGTAAATCTTCAACCGATTCTGCTAATAAAATGGTATCATCTGCATATAAAAGCAAAAATATTTTTAGATACACTGTAAGTTCATTTTCAGCATCTTTGCTGATAGATTCTACACCTTTAATACCTTTTGTTTCTAAATATGATTGCAAATCATTTAAATATAGTGAAAATAATACAGGCGATAACTTTTCTTCCTGTCTTACTCCAATTTCAGAGAAAAAGATCTCTGAAGTTTCATTGTTATGTTTAATACATGATTTTACATTTTCATACATATTTTGTATAGTTCTTAAAAATTTGCCAGTAAGGTTTGTATGAACAAGTTTAAAAATAATGAATTACGGTGAACAAAGTCAAAAGCTTTTTCAAAATCGACAAAAGCACAATACAGCTTTTTCTTTCTGAGAGAGAGTAATTCAAATAATGCATACAATGAAAATATGTGATCATTTGTTGAGTATCCATGTCGAAAACCAGCTTGGTTTTCATGTAATAATTTATATTCTTCTATAAAAACATTTAATCTATCATTCAAAATAGATGTAAAAACTTTTCCTAAACAAGATAACAATGTAATAGGTCTATAATTTTTAGGATTCATCTTGTCTCCTTTGTTTTTGTATACTGGTATCATGTGACCTATAAGCCATGCTTCAGGCAAAATTCCTGAATCAAAAACTAAGTTAAATAATTGAACATAAATATCTATCATACTATCCAAAGAAGAACAAATATATTCATTAATTATTTTATCTTCTCCTGGTGCTTTATTATTTTAGCATTTTTTTACAGCTTTTTTTATCTCTTCTTTAGTAATTTTTCCATTTAAAATTTCATTTGAATTTTCTTGATCCATGTTATTTTGTATAATAAAATCATCTCTTTTGTCATGTTTGTTTTTATTCAAATCTTTAAAAAATGGAATAATGTTTCCAAAGAAATTCTTGTTTTCTCTTTTTCTATCTTGATTTAAGATTTTCCAGAATTCTTTTGAATTTTTCACTCTCATATATTTCATCTTTTTACGCATATCACGATTAAATTTAATTATATTTTCATCCATAATATTTTTATAATAGATTTCAGAAATTTTAACTCTATGTTTAAATAAATTTGAACCATAATGTTAATATTGTCGTTTAGCTTTCCTAAGCTTTTTCTTGCTTTAGTCAGAATTAAACCATAACTTGTTTGATTGCTTTTTAGCATTTTCAAAATTTAGCTTTCCACAAGTTAAACCAAGAGAGTTTTTTGCAGATTCTAAAAGTATATTAGAAATTTCTTGTACAACTTGATTCACGTTGTCTTTATTAACATCCGTCGTATTTGTATTCAAAATGTCTAAATTTTCTAGAACTGCTTGAACTCTAGATACATCAATATTATTTTTAAAATCTAATGATTTCTCAAATTTCCATGGTTTAATTCTAACTGGAATGTTTCTATCACATTCATTTTGATGTGTAAATTCAGGCCTAATCTCTCCTAAAACTAGTGAAAGTGGTGAATGAATATCTGAGTACAATTTGCTGAATTCAAGTATTTCAAAATTTTCTACAAATTTCAATAAATAAGCCGTGCTTAAAGCATAATCTACTACACTCAAGTTTTTGCTGGTGGATTTCCCAGCTCTGTCATTTCCAATTCTGCCATTGTATATAAAAACATTATTATTTTTACAGAAATCAATAAGTTTTCTCCCAAAATTATTAACAACTAAATCAGAACTATTTCTATTTTTTGGGATACACAATTCATCTAAAATTTCAATATCAGTAAGTTCTGTGATATCTACAACATTATTGACAAAATAATCTTCTGTATCATGATTTTCTATATAATCTCTTAAATTTCCCGTTCGAGCATTAAAATCTCCAACTAAACAAATCAGGTTTGTATTTTCATTAAATTTATGAAATTCTGTTTCAATATCAATAAATGCCTCAACCGACGAATATGAACTATTTTCAGGCGGTACATAAACAATACCAAATATAACATTTTCTGGTGAATCAAAAACTTGTTTATCGATACTGAACCAAAGTACAAATTGACAGTCGGTTGTAATTGGTTTAATAAAACTTTCCAAATAACTTTTATACCCAAGGGCAATACCACCTGATTTGTTAATAAATTTCTTTCGATTTTTATGATGAAATATGAAGTCATTACATTGTATTTCATCGAGGTCATCTAATTTAGTTTCTGTTAAACATAGTATGTCATAATCATTTAACAGTGATTTAAATTCTGGATATAACAACTTTTGTTTAATACCACATACATTTAAAGATAAAAGACAAATGTTATTGTAATTTTTATGTACAGTATGAGCTTTTTCATTGCACAAGAGGTCGTCAGTTCCGCTAGAGTAGTCACGTTTACTACGATCAGCTGATCCTCCATGGTTCACCTATTTATGACCTGGTCGAGAATGTCCATCCTGGGGTCTTCTTTGGGGATACTTAGGTTTAGCCCCTTGCTGTTCATACGTCTGTTGTGTAGAGCGTTTTCTATTTGTCGGGTGCTCGTCTTCGTCGTCTGGGATTATGAACTCGGTACCATCTATAAAAAGTTTGTCTCGTTTAAGGTACGCCTTTTTCCGTTGATGTTTAGCTTCTTTGAAGTAAGGCCATAATACTTTGCGCCTGTCATTTATTTCTTTCGGGTATTGTTCACTTATCCCGTACCTTGTTCCCTTTAACTCTTTGGCTGATTCAGAATTAGAAGAAGTTTATAATTGCGATTATTTCTTTTTTAAAGCCTTTTATAACTGAAACACAGTTGTTTTGTGTTACACTAAAAATCACTTCATGTACGCAATTTGTTTAATAAAATAAAAAAAATAATTCAAAGTTGCTTGCCTAAGACGTTTATCGATCATGCTAGACATTGGCTTTACGACCACTGCTCAAGTCGTACATGTATGATTGTTCACTAGAGGCATTTTCAAAAGTCCTTCAATATTTACTTACTCCGCAGTATCATAGATTCTTAAAGGTTTTAACAATATTTTGACGTAATTCCGAACATTTGACAATATTAACATGCCACCGCTCGTGATAGCTCGAAACACCAATTTGATAGATGTTGGCAAAATATCATTGACTATCCAAGAAATGTACAAGAAGGTTATTCTTAACCAAAATCAAAATTCTGTTTGAAATATTCAAAAATGTTGAAAAATATTGTAATATATTATTAAGACTCTTTAATATTCATATTTTAGTAGGATCAAACAACTTTTTAAGTCCTTGTGACTGTGAATGAAACAAATTCCGGGGAAATTTGCGCTACCTCTTTCCATTTATTTTTGTTTTAAATCTTGAGAGCTAAAAGCTTTCAAAAACTTTTCAACATCAACTTTTTTAATCTTCAAAACAAATTATTATCATCAGTATAATTATCGTTATTATAATTATATTATTATTTTTACGTTTTATTATATTGCATGATAAAGTTGGATAAAAGACACAATACCACAAATTTGGAAATCGGACAGCCTTTTCAGATTCAAACACTAGGAATATTCAGAGTCTGCTATTTCAAAAGCAACTACAAAAACAAAGAACCTGAATAGAATGGCTTAAATTATATACAATTAACTTAAAAGCATTCCTAGTGGTTAAATCTGAATAGATGTCCAAATGTAACTATGATTTTATTAAAAATGTTTTAAAAGTTTTTTACATTTAACAAATATCATTCTAATTTATGATTTAAACAAACCTTCGTCACAAATAATGTTATATTCAAAAGTTAGCGTTACTCAAGTAAGATGTTAATGGCCAAAAAATGTGGCTCGCTCACTCTGTCCCTTTTAAACCATTTATTTTTTTAAATTGGATTTTCAAAATAGGAGACGATGGTGGGGCATCCGAATGACATTTCTGTAAGTGGAGGGAACAACTGTTAAAAAGGTTTTACGGAACTGAGAACTTGCATTTTGCTTTAAAAAAAACAAGACTTTATACTTCTTTTTTCATTGATATTCATTTAATATCAATTTTGGAATTGTGTTCAATAGAATTCAAATAACATCAGTAAATAACAAACAGGATTTTTTTAAACAGACATTTGGGTATTCTTATCAAACTGTAGGTTCATCGTGAATTACGGTCACGTACAGGTAATAGGTTTTATAATTTACTTGCATTACAATGCACAAAACTTGTGAAAGTTAATTAAAATTCAATACATTAAGTTGAATGGACACATAATTTCGACTTGAATGTAAAACATATGAATACAAGATAGAAACGATAACGCTTTCATCGAAAAGATTAATAAATAAATAAAATTATGATTAATATTTTCAGATGATTAAATTCGGATGTCTGTAAACCTGCATGAAGGTCTTTTTATGTACAGGTTACATATATAAATTATAGACATGATTCACTTTAAATTCACAGAACCTTATCTGTCATTGTCCTTCGTGGTCCATTGGTCAAATATATACTGAAATTAAGTCCAACAATGTTAGATCTAGTGTAAATTTGTGTCCTTCGTTCAGCGGGCTTTGAACCCATGCTTCTATGACATTGAGGTAACTCGGCCAACTTGGCCATATGAAATAAAGCTTTAGTTATTCGAATGATGGCTTTTCTCGTCGGCTTCATCTAAGGATGTAACAGAGTACATGATGTATGGTGGCATATATAGATGTTATAGTTTGCAACTGTAGTAATACTGATTTGAATAATACTAATATGATAAAACCAATAGAAATAAACCTTTGTAGTTGTAAACCACACGAAATGAAAAGTCTATAATTAGTTTACCTCTAATATCTTAATTTTAATGAAAGCACATAACATAATATAAACAGTACAAAATCTAAATGATACCTCAAAACATAAAGCTATATTCTGAAGGCCTCTGATTAAAACTTTAATCACGAGCGAAAAATTTGCTGCATTTTATACATGTCGTAAACAACAATGAGTGTTTCAATCGATCTTGGAAAAATAAGTATATCACAGATTTCGTTGGGATTTATTTGCGATGAACGAATGCTGATGACATTGTAGTATTTCTCTATTATTCATCGTTAATGATTGAAAACTAAATTTGAAAATTGTCGTAAAAAACATATAATGGAATCATTTTTTAAACTTAATGTTTGTTATCTTTCAGTATTTATTAAATGCAGTAGAAGATGTCATGTTGGAACATGGAAGAAAATTAAATGATCACAAAAAGCTTTGTTTTAAAAACGATATAAATTTCACTCTTGAAGATGAAAGGAAATTCATATTGATTATAACATGTTATTAACAAAAGCATCGCTCAGCAAACGACTATCATTTAGTAGCTGTTCATAAATCAGAACATCTCTATTAATACTTAGCAAACAATGGGCGTGTACACGTCATGGAGGCCGATATTTACGCCTGACATTTGACCAAGACCTATAATTCTCTGTAATGAATATGCCATGGTAACGGATTCAATCTTCTCTTTGTTTATTTCTCTCTCTGATGAATAGGAAACATCAACAACATTTTTGAAGTAAGAAGTCGACAATCGAATTAATTTTAAGACATGAAAAATAAAATAACGCGACTTGGGACTGCAACAAAATTGGTCTCATAAATAAACTACATTGTTTATGCACGCTAAGGTATCATTTTCACAAACAATATAAGGGCAATGATTATTTTTACTTATTCTATTCTGATTGTCGAAAGTTCGTCACTAATATAACATGTTTAATTTGACCAATCTATTTCGGAGCGCGTAGATAATGGTATCAATGCATGCAAGCTGATATTGCACGCAACCTCGCTGCATCCGAGGGCAATATTGATAAGACCAAACAGCGATATGTCATATTGTTCATTGGGAGCAATCTAAAATGCAACTGATAATTAAGGTATCTGTATCTATACGTCGAAGATACAAATTCGATGGGCGAGAGAGAGAACCTATTTGCTGATTTGAAGCTGTCGACTGACTTGGAGCACTCTATACCTTCTTCCGGCTTCTCCCAATGAATTACAGTCTTAACGAAGAATATGTTCTTATATTGGTTCGTTTTATTTGGAGTGGTGTCAAATGCCTTTGTATTGTTCTAAACTGAATTGTTCACTATATTGGCGCTTACAAAGACTTTAATGAGTTAATGTTTTATAATCATAAAGATTTCCTTTTGACTAGAAATTCCTCAGGATTTTTAGCTGAGACCAAACCAAAACTCTAAACCACATTGTATAGAAATATCAGCCGCTGGTTTGTTCTTCTGGACTGCAGGCTTTCTAATTGTAATGTGAAAATAAGAAGATGCGGTATAATTACCAATGAGACAACTGTCCACCAGAGACCAAATAACGTAAACTATAGCAATTATAGGTCACCGTATGACCTTTAACGACGAGCAAAACCCTTATATAGCCCCGACATGACAAAATATAAAACAAGTCAAACGAGAAATACAACAGCCTGATTAATGTTCAAAACAATATGCCAAAGTCGGTATAAGTCATAATTCGTTTTTGCTTTCATATTGCAAAGTTGTTTGCACTTTAATTGAATCTGAAGTCTACCTCGAAAATGTATTATATTTTATATTTGCATCGAATGTGTTATACCACTTTAACGAAAACGTAAAACGTCACTTCCGATTTCATGTACAAATAGAATTTCTACACTTGTAGTGTGGGTTAAAGTAGACACTTCATTACATCGTAAAACACATTACTCTGTGTAATAGTATGCAGCTTCAGCGAAAGGCTACTTTTACAATAAAAATAGAAAAAGAAGGAAGAAAATGTCAAGACCTTCAATCACCTTCTTTGAAATTTTTATTTTCTTATATGCAAATCAAATTAAGTTGAACTTTTACAGGGGTACCATACATGCATACAAAATGTAATCTAATTTGAAATAATTTCTTAACTTGGAAATTTATTTTGAAAATGCTTGAGTTCACAAATAATGTCAGGACAAACACTTTTGATGGTATTACCCACTTGAGTGTATTGTTAAACTAACTAAACATTTTAAATTCACCATTTTTAAATTGTTCATGTACCTTATATGGTATCTTTTTATTCAGACAGAATATCCGCAGATCCAACAACTGTCAGCTCTTTATGTTTTTTTTTGTATTTTAGTAAGAGAAATGGCTATATTTTAGAATTCTGAACACATTAAGACTGTCTTTCTGCCTTAAAACTTTCCTCATTGTACATTTTTTTTAAACAACGAGAGACGTAAATTTTCTATTTCAATCGTTCACTAAATCTGCACAAGTAAATTGAAAAAGACAAATTGAAAACTAAAACCCCAAGAGAGTATGATGCATTGTTGATCGACATTTTAAATCAAACAATACTCAATTACCATTAGACAGTTTTAGAAATTTTTAATTAATTAGAGGTTTTCCAAGCGATTAATGTTTCAACGAAGTCATGTGTGGCAAACCAATTATTCCAGAAAGGGCTAAAGGGTCAGGACACCGTCTAATAAAAATATATTAGCCTCTGTGATGTGACTTCTGGAATTTCATTGAAGCAAAAGAAGGTTTTATTATTAAACATGATATTTTAATCACTTTCTTTTCATGATTTAGTTGTTGGTTTTTGGAAAAGGGGGTGGAGGAGGGGTGTTTTGAGGTAGATAAGATCTTAGCTTAATAGTAGGAACTCGCGGTTTACAACTTATGGTCTGTATAAGTTTTAAGAACATTCGACCTAATGGTAAATCGTAGAAGTTAAAGGAAATAAAATCAAATGCCCATTCCTAAAATCAAAACGTAATTCCTTTTGAGAAGAATAAATATGGCATGGAGCGTGTAACATTAATTTCTTCAAGGTGAAAATTGAGACAGACACATTATATAACAATTGGTACTTGTTGCTATAGACTATTGCAAGAACGTTTATATGCCCCACCTACGATAGTAGCGGGGCATTATGTTTTCTGGTCTGTGCGTCCGTTCGTTCGTTCGTTCGTTCGTCCGTCCGTCCGTCCGTCTGTCAGTCCGTCCGCTCGTTCGTCCATCTGTCCCGCTTCAGGTTAAAGTTTTTGGTCAAGCTAGTTTTTGATAAAGTTGAAGTCCAATCAACTTGAAACTTAGTACACATGTTCCCTATGATATGATCTTTCTAATTTTAATGCCAAATTACAGTTTTGACCCCAATTTCACGGTCCATTGAACATAGAAAATGATAGTGCAAGTGGGGCATCCGTGTATTATGGACACATTCTTGTTTTAAAGTGTTTTTAGTTATCAACTAACTTCTTACTTCATGCTTTTTGGTGTCTTTTAATACTGTTTGGATAAAATAGTTTCTTTCGCGAAGAAATAGCCATGGACGTTGGTGTTGCGTTAAAAAATCAATCAATCAGATTAACTTTACGGTTTTTCATATTGGTCAATCGCAACACCTTTTGCTTATATCTTTATTGGTATTAGTCCAAGATTTCTATGACGTCCCATGGTCCAAACAAGTCCTAAAAGGCCGTCATACTTCAGAGCAATCTCGGACTATGTTGGTACCTATTTCATTGCGGCCGATAAAAACGTCTTTTGTAAAATTGTTCAATGACATATGAATTTTGGTTACTTTTAAATGTAAAATTTGTCAGATTTCTCAACATAGGTGTAAATGGATAAGGGGATAAGTATTCAACCATGTAATTTGAAGATCTTGCTTCTGTAAAAACTGAATATGATAGAAAAAAACCTAATGCTTTTTAATCGAAATCAAAATAGACATAGCTGTAGAACGTAATTACTGGTGTCACAACACTAAACCTGCCTTCTTAACCAAATATTATGATTGATTAAAAAGGCATACATCACAGTAATAACTATCCTTAACTAGCTGTCTAAAATGCACAAAACAATTATACGTCTTGATGTAACTAAAGACAACAAAAGATGGAGAGAAAACGTGAGTTTGAAACTATATGTCAATCAAAACTTTACTTTGAAGCACTAAAAGCCCTAAGGAGTAGAAGTTCACGAGCATTCGGCAATTAAGTATTGATTGGTTTTGTTTGTAAAGGGCAGACCACGACATTATATTCAAAAGAAAATTGAAAATGAAAAGAAATATGGATTTTGAAAGATGACAATGTTATATCATAATCAGAGAAATTATGTTTGTTTATATATTGATGAAATCATACGATAGCAAAGGCTATCATTCGAAGCTGAATTTTTTCAAATAAAACCATTATTTTTGCACAGATGTATCACCTCTTCAGCTAGATATTTATATATATACTTTTCTGGAAGTACTTGCAGAGCAACTCTTCAGGAATTCTGGTGTTCTACAAACGTCTTAGTTTTAACTACCACAAAATCAAAATTCAGCAAATATTGTTTTATAAGCAGTGATTTCATGTCTCAATTTGTGTTTGTTATATACGAAAATGTGATGTATTCATACATCTGATAAAGTACATTAAAACTCAAAAACTTATAACCAAAACCTTAAAATATCCTCTGTAAATTAAGTTTAGCAACACAAATTTCAAGTAAGAAATTAAAGAATTTTTCAAGTTTAAATCATTATGATCAAGTTTTTGATGAGTAAAAATTGCACCTAATGGTTTATTTTTTGTTACAATAATTCATTTATTTCTATGTCTAGAAGTATAGTTTAAAAAAAAATATTAAACATGAAATTAAAAATATTTGTTGCTAATCTTTTCATATCAGTATATTTCAGAAAGTGTCATAATGTTAACTACTTTGTCGGATATAGAACGCTAATTTTGATAGAAGTTTGTCACTCGTTATATCCAACAATACTTAAATTGCCTGACGATCCATAATTAGTCATAAATCCATAGGGTAGTTTATGCTAAGGGCAAATCTTAACAATGTTCGCGCTGAAAGTCATGCAATCATCTTTGAATCAATAAGAACCGAAGCTGTTTATTAAGCGTTTAATCAGTTCTGATAGTACCATAATTGAAAAAGAGGAAATAAGGTAACTGTAACACTCCATTACGTCCTGTCCAACGTCGCGAGCCCAATGTACGTCTGCTTCATCTACCAAATCATCTAAGACGCTTGTTTCACAAGACATTGTTGATTACTTTGACATCAATCAAAGCATCTTGGCGGGAATCTTTGACCTACCCTTGTCGATTTTGCAGCTTGGTAAGGAGCCGATAATTAAAACATGTGTCATTGTTTATGTATTGAACATACTTATAAGGAGGGACTATTTACGATGAAGTAATTTATTAAGATTAATGGCGGACTTTCTTCGAAATAATTGAACGAATGGCATCTTTAATTAGGATGTTCATTTCTCACGATTCTATCTTAATTCTATATTTGGTCTTCAATATATAATTATCATAGACTATTTTCAAACAGTTACCGTAAATCGCAATTTACGCATCAAACGTATGTCGTTTGATTGTGTATAATCAGTATGACAAACTCTGTAAATACATCTTATGGGAAAGATGGTCACATTTTCGTCCACTGTTCTGTCTATTGCTTTCTTGTTTGTAACTTTTTTTTCGTCTGAAATAAGAATTTTGCATTTAGACACTGCAGTTGTTTCCAATCATGCTGAAATTTATCAAGAGAAAAACTTTGAATCACTAACAGAAAAAAGGAGACAAAACAATTGATGCCTCTGACGAAATGTCTTAAAAGTAATATTGAATTTAATAAAAGCAAATCTTTGGTTTGTTCTACAGTTTTCGAAAGGCATGATTGAACATTGTTTACGAGTATCAAACTTTTTTGCTTGCATTTCGATCTGTTTGTCGTAATTAGTTTCTCTCTACTTTAGAACAAGGATGTCAAGTTTGATTGGTTTATTATATGACCGATCCGTTTTAGAGTATATGAAAATAGGAAAAACACAAAATATGAACAATTCAGAAAATGAGAAACAAATTGTAAGTTATCACTAATCGAATGAGTAAATGAAGCAATAAATAATATATTGATTAATCGTCATAAAATATACGTATTTGTCATGAAGTGGCCCACGAGGTTTGATTTTATCGGCAGAATTACCGTAACTCTCTGCATGCTTTCTATCAAATACCATACATGCTGACACTTTGCCTTTCTTCATTTGGAATATTTTGACATTGAAGTGCACCTCGCTATCAATTATCCATCGCTCTATTGTAATATTTCCAATAACGAAAGATGCAACATCCAAAAATTATATGAAATTTTTACTAATATAAAAAACGAAAATTTCCCGGGATTTTGCTTTGAACTGGAAATATGAAAGGAAATGAAAAATGAGATAATAATAACACTGGAAACAATTAACAGATACAAAAAACATTGCGGTTCAGTGTGCTGATTAAAATAATTCGATTTCATTCCCCTCTTGGTGCAATAACAGAAATGCATTTTAGACATTAACGAACCATGTTAATAAATAAATTATCACCTAGAATATTCCGAGAGTATGAAGTCATTTTAGAAGTGACTTGATCAATCTAGATACAAAAGTTAGCAACAAACATACCGGAAAACTGGATTTTACTATCTGTGATTTATTTAAGTACTGCACTTTTCTTAATAATCACGTTATTTACAAATATGCTTTAGAGACTTATTAAACAAGCTGATATTGCTGACTGATAGGACATTTAAAGATCATTGCTGAAGGCCTGACAGAGTTAATTTAATACAAACAAAATAGACGTTTTTAATAAATTAACTGAAAACTTCATTTTTTTGTTTTCATTTATTTTAAACAATTTAAATATGCATGTGCAAAATGTAGATCAATTCCGAAAAACTTTAAAATGCATGTACAGTAACTATTTTCGTCGAACCTGAGACGTAAGCAGAGGCGAGGCATAGCGATCCGGCTGGAAAAAATAACGGTAAATTTTTATCAGATTTTGAAATATATATATCTATAGCTTTTTCATGAAAGGATTTAAAAAAAATATAATTCTAAGAAAATATAACATGTTCTACTTTCAGTGACCTTATGGAAACATGTAATGTCACAGTGTTCGGAAGCCCACAACATGGCGTGTTCTTGGCCGCTTATTCAATTGAAAAATTATGAAGATATCCTGTATCCTATTGGTGGATTCATTCCAGACTACAACGAAACTACTTTACATCAAATTTGCAGGTACAAATTACACAGCAATTAAAATCATTCAAATAGCCCAAGACATTTATATAGCATTGAAATGAAATAGAACCTTACAATATTTATAAATCACATTATATATTTATATGAAACACCATACATCAAATAAGTAAACTACTACAGTTGTGGAATATTAAATATTAGCAGCATATTTAGATAAGAATGACATTTGGTATCCAGTTGTCCCCCTTGTTCTGTGATGTGACTTCTTTAAATATTTACTTTGATTTCTCTATTTGGAACATACTTCAGCTTTTACTCTTAATTTGAAACAATAATTTAGAGTTTAAAAAGGTTTCAGACAGTGTTGGTTTTTATATACACCCGTCAACGACGGACATTTTAAATGTATACCGTTATCCATCCACCCATCAGTCCAGCACACTACCTAATGTATGCCTTAAGGAATTTTCTTTTAAAAAATCCTTATTATTAAGAATGATAATCTAAGAGTATGTTATTTTGGTGATTTTCAAGTTTATCAATTTAAAGATCGAAATGAATAAAATTTCATATGTGGTGTACTTACGCAGGTAATTTTCTAACAACTTCAAACTTCGAATTATTACTGAGAGTCTATTTTCATATCTACTGCATGACTGGCCTCTTAAACACGAGATTGTGAGTTCCAACCTCGCACGTGGCAGGGTGCGTTCGACTCTAATATTAATTGACTAGGATTGTCCGTTTTACCAATAACAACTGGCTGCTACGATATAACCAGTAGTGCCGATAGTGGCGATAAAGACCAACTATGAAACAATCAATCATTTTTTTTTCCATTTCAACGATTTCCTCTTTTTTCAGTTATTTGAATTTGTGTATGCGCATACTATCAAAGTTGAAAAGAGGAACACATTGTATACCTGTCCAACCGTTCAGCATATGATATATGTTTTGTCTACATATATCCTCCTTTTAGTTTCAAGCTATAACTTTTATACAGATAAAATCATTATTTATATAAACAGATTGTTGTTGACGGGCGTATCATGCAGCCACGGCAAACTAGTTAATTTTTAATGTTTGATAAGGACCGTCTACTTTTGTCATTCCCATTATCGAGATCTATCCAAATATTAACATGTTATAACAAAAATACATGTAATAATTTCTAAATTCTTTCAATAATTTAAATGTGTATCCAGCCTCAACCATCGTGCAGGAAAAAGTCTATTGGGACGAAATAATTGCATCCAAATAAAAAACACAATAAAACAGGAAGGTGTTACAATGTCTTTTCTTTAAGAAATGAACAACCGAGTTTTTCTGATAAAATATTTCTAAAATAACAAGTTTAATTCTTTTATGTGTGGTTATTTTGTATTACAAAAATTTCCCAAGAAACTAGAAACAATGGTATAATCATTTAAGCGTTATGAACTCATCCATACAGATACCCTAGCTAACTATGAATGTTAATTGGATAGAAATTAACATTAAGAATTACTAAGATGAAATTGATCTTATATTTTGTATTAGTGATGAAGGAAATGAGAAAAGCTCGATTAGATTCAATAGAATTATTTCTGCACATCTGAATATAAAAAGAATTGCGTGCAGCTGATAGTAGAAAATTCACCACCAACAATGACAGGTGTGATAATAGATGAATAAAAACAATGTAAAGGAAACAAAAGAAAATACAAAAGATATGTAGAAAGATATTCTATTGAACGTTGAATGTATAAAATGTTAGAATTACCTAACACTTTTGTAAAATAGTTATTGAAGACGGTAGATTTGAACAATCAGTTTGATCTGAACATATGTTACGGTTAAAATAAAGTTTAACGATAAGGAAAAGACAAACTAGAAATTTTGATGGACCGTGCATGATCGGAATAACCTTAATGTTGCGCTCATATTTAAAAAAAAACTGAAAAAATAAGTTTCTGAAGACAATTTAAATTGGAAAAACATCCATTTTTGTGTAAGTATACATAATAACATTTGTCTGTATATGTCAATCGACATTTTCAGATCAATCAAGTGAGGTTCGGAAATGTTGATATTTTACTTAACAAAATAACAAGTTGAATTTGTAAGAACTATGTAGATCTGACACCAGTAAAAATCAAAATTATTCTCATAATAAAAGAAATTTGTCAGTTTCATCAGTCCAGATACATGTATACGAACATGGGATTGGAAGACAGTTTGACCAGGTGCCTCCAAATAATAATAAATGTGGAGATACATGTATTAAATCAATCACAATATAGATTTACTTTTTATCATTGAGCATTTCAAGAGCTGTTAAAGATATTTACGAGGTATTAATGGTAACGGAGGTTTGGTCCTATCACAAAAACTCCTCCAGCAAAGTTATGAGGAAGAACGACTGAAATGGACACAATTCAAATTATAAGATCACCATTACTAATTGGTTGGCCTATGCGAAATGTCTTTTTCACAGCACACGAGAGACATATGTTTTCCTAGTCCTTGATCTTATCTACGATTGGTTTTTCATGTATGGATTTACGATTTTGTAACATCGGTATATTCAAAACTCGAAAAACAATGTTAAATAAAAAAAAAAAAAAAAAACCGGCCGAAATAAAAAAAAAAAAAAAAAAAAAGATAATAGATGAATTCCAAAAGGACCGAGACTGAATGCGTCAATTCCGGGTATCTGTGTTTGTAAACTTTCATTCAAATGCATGTTTTAATATCTTAATATAAGTATAATGACAAAGGGTAGTAATAACTATCTTATACAAATACAATTATATTTCAAACGTTACTAATTTAGTACCACTTTTAGTCTTTTTCAGGAATATAAAACTTGTTCACAGCCATTCTTCATGAACTGTGACCAAGAAACCTTAACAGAATTCCATATTTTAGACAGTGCCTTTTCACCTATATGTGGACATTTAGCAGCAGGTAAATCCAGTATGCGAGTATTAACGAGGAATTCTCTCCGATTCACTGATCTTTCTTGACTTATAACATTTTGAACGTGGTCTAATAACGAAAACAAAATATTAGGTCTTATAGAATAAAAAAGAAAAGAAATCCAAATATCGAGTCATTAACAGTAATTTTGTTATATTTATATATTGTTTTACCTGCACTTTATCAATTGAAAATAAGCTTGTCCCATAAATACTTTTCAGTTTTTTTTAGCTTTCTCATTAATGTAATTGTTTATTGTCTATGAATGTTCAGTAAGGTTTTATTATTAGTGTACAAGTAAAATTATATGGAAAGGTTATTTACCTGTACTTATCAACACCATACTGAATTGTCTGAAAAGCTACTGAACAGTACTGAAATGACTGCCAGCGAATTGTCTGAACAGTACTGAATTTACCGCAGTGGATAAGTCTGGAAATTGACCGACAGACTGAATTTGACTGAATTATTGTTCAGACTTTTCAGATGAAGTAAAGATCAAAATGACCTTTTAAGGCTAACATTTATTTATTGGTGAGTAATTTCCCGACAAAACATCAGCAAAGTTTGGAACTATTGATGTCTGAGATTTATACAATCATATGAATCAATCAAGCAATAACTGATATGGAAGAAGAGTAACATTATGAGAGTCTATTCGTAACATGTCGGCATTGTGTGTAGAATACTAGTAGTACTTTTGAATAATTTCACAGCTTGCATCTATAAAATACAGACAAATAAATCAAACAGCTCATTGCAAACTTTACAAGCCAATAACAGCGTTCATCAAAACATAATTCGAAACTAAATAAGAAAAAATCTTTTGGTCATTTGGGGTTTATCTTGTTATAAATAAAGGAAGTATACGAGATATGAAATACCTTTGGCATTCAACAAATACCAACAATATTGGAAAAGAAAATTGAAAAAAAATATTATATAGCAAGAAAATAACGGAGTGAGTGAAAGTGACAAAATGCACACATGAGATACAAATTATATAACAAATCCAATTAAAAAAAGATACATATGCGTTTTTTTATACATATTTTATCGATATTGGTAACAAATAAATACAGTAATAGTTTAACAACGCACACTAAGTTATTAATGCGTATTAGGATAATGAGTATGATAAAAGAAAGACAAAAGATATCAAAGGGACATTCAATCTTATAAGTCGAAAATAAACTGACAGCGCAATGGCAAAAAACGAAAAAAGACAATAATACAAAAAACAGTATACAAAACACAACATAAAATACTAAAGACTGAGCAACACGAACCCCACCAAAACCCGGTGTGATCTCAGAAGCTCTGGAAGGGTGTGGCACCCGTCGTGTTGCTCATGTGAGTACAAACCCGGCGATATGTCTTATTCGGTAGGTCACATTCGGGGAATAAGGGGGAGGGTGGATAAAGGAGATAAAGTTTACATGTATACATTTATGTACAATAAATCAGATGTTACAATATACTTGCGCACAACACCTGCATATCAGTAATGATCAACGATGGAAAATGAATGTACAAAGATTGGATTATGAAAAATAGCGACGGTTTACCGTTGTTCAAATCTTCTAAATCCATTTCGAATATACAAGTGCAAACAAGTATGAGGATCAGATATAAATCATTGAATAGTGCAACCAAAACATGTAAGGATATGTTAAATCATTTACATTAGATAGTTATAACTTAACGTAAATGTACACTGACTGAAAGATATTCTAGAGGATCTTGATTTTTGGCGGTTTCAGTTATTTTGAAATTTAACAAACACGATACTGCGATTTAATTTCATAATAGGAATATCTGACACTTTTCAATGTGGCTCAAAATTAAATGATTTTCATTTGCAATAACAAGTAAAAGGCATGTGTTCTGTCTCCTCATTTGTGGCAGTCGGAATATGTTCTAAAGGCATGTGTTCTGTCTCCTTATTTGTGGCAGTCGGAATATGTTCTAAAGGCATGTGTTCTGTCTCCTTATTTGTGGCAGTCGGAATATGTTCTAAAGACATGTGTTCTGTCTCCTCATTTATGGCAGTCGGAATATGTTCTAAAGGCATGTGTTCTGTCTCCTCATTTGTGGCAGTCGGAATATGTTCTAAAGGCATGTGTTCTGTCTCCTCATTTGTGGCAGTCGGAATATGTTCTAAAGGCATGTGTTCTGTCTCCTCATTTGTGGCAGTCGGAATATGTTCTAAAGGCATGTGTTCTGTCTCCTCATTTGTGGCAGTCGGAATATGTTCTAAAGACATGTGTTCTGTCTCCTCATTTGTGGCAGTCGGAATATGTTCTAAAGACATGTGTTCTGTCTCCTCATTTGTGGCAGTCGGAATATGTTCTAAAGGCATGTGTTCTGTCTCCTCATTTGTGGCAGTCGGAATATGTTCTAAAGGCATGTATTCTGTCTCCTCATTTGTGGCAGTCGGAATATGTTCTAAAGGCATGTGTTCTGTCTCCTCATTTGTGGCAGTCGGAATATGTTCTAAAGACATGTGTTCTGTCTCCTCATTTGTGGCAGTCGGAATATGTTCTAAAGGCATGTGTTCTGTCTCCTCATTTGTGGCAGTCGGAATATGTTCTAAAGGCATGTGTTCTGTCTCCTCATTTGTGGCAGTCGGAATATGTTCTAAAGGCATGTGTTCTGTCTCCTTATTTGTGGCAGTCGGAATATGTTCTAAAGACATGTGTTCTGTCTCCTCATTTGTGGCAGTCGGAATATGTTCTAAAGGCATGTGTTCTGTCTCCTCATTTGTGGCAGTCGGAATATGTTCTAAGAATCTAAACATAGTTGTTAACCTCTTACTGAAGAATTTTCATTTTCATATACTAGTACACTAAAGAATAAGAATAATAAAAATAAGAGTATTATTAGTTTAAAATCCAAAACGTAGGATTGTTACTAAAGAAAAACATATAAATAACAAAACGATAGACAGAGAATAATACAAACATGTAGCATTGAAAAAAAAGAAAAATAATAATATTTATTTCAGTTCTATTTTTGACAACATGCCTCCTCACTAAATGAATTTAATCTCATTGCAATTTCTATAATCATTATGAAATACTATTTACAGACAAATTCTGTAAATGTACAAATTTTCTTTGGTGTTCGTTTTATGGTCATTTACATCTGCTGTAGACACATTACATTGACATTGTAAATTATCACATTGAGATTGTAAACAAGAGTAAAACATTTTAATTTATATTTGCTGGAAATACATGAATTCTTTTTATCGATAACTTAACACTTTTGCCTTTGATCTTGATGATGAGCCATGATACCGTCGCAAAAAATAAAAAAGACATCGTAAATATAAACAATAACTTCGCGTTAGATCAATCATGACGTAACCGATAACGAAAATATCAGCTTTTCATAACTTCTGATAGATCTCTTATCGTCCTCTCAAACTGGCTTTGAAACTTGTGAAAATATCCTTCTCAAAAAAAAAAAAAACAACCTTCATTTCTTTACTGTTTCTAAGTTTTAACTGGTAAAACTACTATTGATGTTGACCGAAAATCACATATAACGCATTCTGGTATTCTGAGTTACAAATTTCATATCGAATTGTAGCACATTGATTTTACGAAAACAAATTTGCACTGCAGTATTTCAATACAGATCTGTATGTAAAAGTTTCCCTAAAGATCTTTAGGCGTGAAACTTAAAAATAGAATTTCCTTTTTTATGACAGAATGTTTATTACTATTATTGACAATATTTCTGTAATTTTTCAAGTCTGTATATCATATAATTTCAGAATATATTAAACAAAGAAGCTGTTTTCAACGATTGCAACGCACATATAAAAAGTGTCAAGAACATAGACAAGAACAATTAAATATGCAAGAGCCTGATGCACTACATTATAAATTACACATGTGCACGTATGTATTAATTTTGTTATTTGAAGTCAGATGATGTCCATTTATACTTTAAGTGCATTAGAATACATGTGGATACCGCCCACTTGTATCTCTATGGTCTAAAGGATTATAAGATTTTAAGTGTCCAGCCTTTTATGCTAATAAATTTAATACATTTAAAATATAATGGTTATCAACTTGACTGCTTTTCCCCAAGTGTCTGCCATGTTGAAATGATTAACACATACTGTAACAGTGTTTTGTTGTTTATTGCCTTTGATGATATTTACATGTATTTCATTATACCCCCACCTTGAAGAGAGGTGTACAGTGATACACTTGTCCAAACGTTCGTCTATCCGTCAGAAGTTTAGTTTCCGGGTGATATATTAAATACCGCCAAATCTTTTGAAATTTTAACAATGTCATGGACAATAAAATGTAACTCAATTTACATTTTGATGATGTTCACATGTACTGTTCAAGAGTTATGCAAATTACCTTCAAACATTATATTTCTTTGGTTTCCGGATGATAATTAAAGTATCACTTCACATTCGCCTTTGAAATTTGAACACTATGTCATCGATCATAAACTTCGTTGCCCATTATGTACCTTAACAGTATATGTATATTTTTTAATTTCTGGATGATTATTAAAGTTACACAGATCAAATCTTTTAAAATCAGAATACAATGACATGAACAATAAAATACATGTCAAGTTCAATTTTAATGATTTTGACAATTACCGTTCATGAGTTATTCTCCTCAGTTACTTGAACACTTGATTTTTTTTTTATTCAAGGTGATAATGAAAGTACCATTTTACAAATATATTTTAACACGATGCTATGAACCATAAAATACAGGTCACATTCAAGTTAAATTTTTGTTTTTTCATTTACCATTTAAGAGTTTTTCTATAAAAAGGGGTATTTGTGATCATTAAGTCACTTGATTCTAGTTTATTTAGGAAGTAAGATTAATACCAATGTTCTATTTTAAAAGATGATTTGTACCATGATTTGTTATATAACTATATCACGTGCATCGGAAGTAATTTTTCAAAACATCAATTAAAGTTCCAAAATTTTGACTTTTCGTATTTTCAATGCTCTGCAAATTCGTACTTTATTTGGCCTTTTTTAACATTTTTGATTCGACCGTCACTGATTAGTCTTTTGTAGACGAAACGCGCGTCTCGCATACACAAATTTTAATCCTGGTATCTATGATGAGTTTATTTATAGGGACAGAGAAGAAATAATACAATTATCTATTATTTACAGGGTAACAAATGAATATGTTGGATGCACATTTACAGTGACAGCGTTGTTATGTTCTCTGGAAGCAGCAAATGTATATTTCAAAATTATAAATGAATCTATATCGTTATTACTTCTGAATTCTGGATTTTCATGTACAATCCGACATCCAAATGACGTTATCAAAGTTATAACGACAACAACGTCGACGACGACGATAACAACAGAGATAAAGACTACACCAACTAAATCGGTCCTACCATCTGTGACACAACATTCTAAAAACCCAACCAGTTCCGGAGAAAACTTAAAACTATCGTTCAGTACGTTGCTGTGCGTATTTATCATATCAAGTGTTCTACAAGCATTGGGTGTATAGCATTACAACTGGTAAATTTGTTGCATTCAAATGTTAAAAGTTTGTTTTTTATTATGTTAGTTATTTACTTAGTTAGTGCTGATGATCTTTAAATGGAGTACAAAATTTTTATGTCTTATGTCAAACTAGCTACGAATAGAAGACCAGCTTTAACTGTATTATGTCTATAGACAGCATTATTTTTTTTTAAATTCCAAAACAAAACTTATAAGAGACCTGAAATCGTAGAGGATAAAGCGTCTCGCACACACATTCCTTTCATTGTAATATATCAAAAACATGAATGTCGTTTGAAACAAATGTCATTTATAAAAGTTAATATGAATCGTTTTCTGCGAATTTGGTAAAAAACATCTAGCATGGAAGTGCTAAAAATTAAATACTGTACATATACAACCTAACAGGAATTACTATCAAACTTATATGCAATATAGTTTTCATTTACACATATCTTCTATAAAGATGGCCACTAGCAGAAGGAAAGGACTGGAATTGAAAAGTAAGATTCTTCTAGCTCGCAGAAAAAAAATGAGTTTTCGTGTCCTACTCTCGACAGCGGTATTACGTTCTTTCTTATTACACTGATATGATTGCTTAAAGAGATTTGAATAACACATCGTTACTTTGTCAATGGTACATAAAATTCAAAATGAAACGACCATCATACTTTATTTTATACAACATAAGAATACAATATTATCGACTAAAGTAGATACAAGGCACTCCATGCAATATATTTAGGATAATAAAATATTCAGACAAAAATGAATAATTTTGAATGCATTTTTCTGCATTGCCTGTTTGATTTCACTGCTTTGAAGCAAGGTTTAATTCAGCATCATTATAATTTGAACCACAAGAATAGTGTAGTGTTTGTATAAAGTTCATTGATATAATATGCATGTGTTTTTTTTTAATTACTGAATAACGTCATTATTTGAATTGACACAGACAGAACAAGTTTAACAGAACAAAGATTTTCTCTCTAAATTAATATGCAACAGATGCACGTCATTTTTTTTTCTATTTTTCTATTTTGTTTTCATTTCTTACCAAGGATTCTTATAGTAGGAGAAGACGGTTTATTGCAATTAGTTTGTGAATGTTAACACTTTTGATGTTATATATGCAGCCTCTGAAATGTGTAATATAACTAAAATTATTCAGCAATATTCACTGTATATTTGTTCCAGTCATCGAAAGATTTATAATATCGCTGGTTTATTGTGAGATATATGAACATTATGCTATTATATTTAAACATGTTAGATATATCATACAAAAAGGATATTGAAAAAAACTTTGTGAATATTGTAGAATATCAATTGTTTCTGCAATATATAATGTTATCCTTGCAGCATAATCTATCTATATCTACGCAATATGCATATACAGTGCACTAAACAGAGCTTCATTCTACTGTAGCTTGAAAGGGCAGTAATCAAACGGTTAAATACAGACTTAAGCTTATAAAATCTGATATTTTCTGCAACATCTGAAGAAGTCCTATTATGTTTCAAATCAAAGTTATTAATTTGTTGATTGCCTCCTTGGTAACATTCGCGTATTTTTCATGAAATGAAAGCTTTTCGTGATCATTGCCTATTGAAAAATAGAGAATATACGTACATAATTAACAAAACCCCAGATATACGGAGTTCACACAAGTTTTCAACATCGACATTCTCTTAAATTCTAGTGTAATATTTTCTTTGATCAATTGAAAAAAGGAAGATTAATTTGCCTATACATATCGTTTAAAAATCATTAGAGAAACAGATTCCACCGCGGTATCTCGTGAGATACAATATGTCTTCATTCTCGGCAGTTAAAATTCAAAATATTTAAAACACTCGGCAAGCCTTTCATTTTGAATTTGAAAACTTAACAGTTTTGATATTACGCACATAAATCAGTATCATACTTTTCTAATCATTATTTTCAATTTTACAATAAATAAACCGGACAAAACTGAGAATACTAGTAGTTAAATGACAATAATACTTTAAATGTGTTGCATTCAAAGTACATTTCTGGATTTACCTCCAGCAGGAACGGTCATACCCTAAATATGCCGAGGAAGTATAACTACCTAAGCATGTGTAGAGCTATATGATCAAAAGGGGCATTAAAGAATAATCAGATTCATCCTAAGACAAGTTTGTCTGACCGTTACAGCAGATGTTTATGATGTATTAAACATACTAATAAACAGAATTTCTCAAAAACTAAATATATCAACCATACAAATAATCAAATTATTAATAAAAAAACACATGTAAGCATACATTTAACATGATTATAGATTGTTTTGTATAATTTCATAATGGATCCGTGATAGTGAGCCGTTTTTGTTTATATCTGTTAAATATTTATTTGAAAATGTAAAAATATGTACAAATGTAAATATGATATATTTGTTATAATAAATATTTGATAAGAATCTAATGATTTGTCTTTATTAAAAGTATGCGTTGAAAAGAAAAAAAGTAGGTTTTGTTTTGTTTTAAACATTTACAAGATTTGAATTAAAATTATCTATAAGCAGTCAGATTGGTTCCAACGCTTTGCAGTTACATTATTACAAGACATTATTCCAAGTTCATTTTGATCCATGCTTGTCTATGCTTGTAAGAGGGATAACTTATTTTTAATTTCTAATTATCAAAGATATATATGAACAGATAAAATGAAAGAAAGAATCAACATAAAAAATTGTGCATGAATCGACATTCGTTTTATGTATATAACTTCTGTTTTTTTCGAAATCATTCTCAAGTTGATAGCGGAAATCGTTACACTGATACCAAGCGCTTTTGTGTTGGAAGATTGCGATATTCCTTTCAGTGTTTTTGTGACTTATGACAAATATAAGGAAAAAATGGTATAATTACAGTTGTTATAAAGAATGCTTTATTTTACGAATAGTATTACAGGGCTTTTGTGTTTGTGTTTCTATTTTATGCTTTGGAATATGTCATTTTCTTTCGAATAACAAAAATGAAAAAGGAAATTTTTGGGTAAACTTCACTGACTCCGAGACAAAAACTGAACAGTTAGCCACAACAGACAACTAGCTTTAAGTAACTGTGAGTGCCCTAAGATCTGTACTTTGTGTCTTTTGTATTTTTGTGATGTTTTTTATGCTTTGTGTCAATCTGATGAGTTAAGACCATTTCAACTGATTTATATAGTTTGTTCTGATGTACAGTTACACGACTTCCCATTGTAGGTAAAGGGTTTGAAGACAGAAAACATGTTTAACCCCGTCACATTCTGTGTGTGCCTCTCCCAAGGGAGAAACCTGGAAATCTGTGGTTGTCGTTTGTTGTTGTATATCATATTTGTTTTTCATTAATTGTTTTGTACATAAGTCAGGCCGTTAGTAGCAAACTATAAAATGTGTTGAATCTTATACAAGTGTACTTATATTATACTTTTTTCCTGTCCATGCATTTATTAGTTTTGCACACATAAACTTGACCTTTTACATAAAATTGGAAGGTATATTTATCAGATGGATTGTTAATGCAAATTTATTATGATATGTCGACATACAAAAAGGAAAATATCATCATTAGAACATCGGGAAGATAAGCAAGGTATTCATATTTCATGTGAAATAGAGAATGCAGTGTGAATGAACAGAATTTTTACTTTCATTTAAATAGTTTCTAAAATATTGATTCCGATTGACTTTGAAAACGTCAACAGATTTATCTGATGTGTTTTAGATCTTTATTTTGAATACACAGACGATGTGTTCTATGTTAACGTATCATCGTTTAATCAAAACCTAGAAACAATAAAGTTTGTAAACGTGTTTCAGTTGATTGTGAATACATAATGCAATACAAAAAAGAATAATTCCATTAATGACGATGTTTACATCCATATGAGTAAATATAAATACAAATTACATATGCATAACACTTTAAATAATCAATCAAAATAAGAAGAAGTTACATTAAAATCATACAAAATCGAAATTTTCTGATGCACATCGTGAATTGTTACAATTGTTATTTTTTATGTACAGTTGAAATATGTTTGCACATGATAGGATTGCGTAATAGTTTCAATTTACTTCCTTACCAAGATAGATAATTAGCATACATCATAACATAGATAGGATAATACATAAGTTATCTACTTCAGCATGAGTTTTATAATGCATTCTAATTTAAAATTCAACCTCGTAAACGAGATACGAATGATACCAAAGGGATATTCAAACTCATAAGTCGAAATAAACTGACAACGACATTGCAAAAAGAGAAATAAGAACAAAAGACAAACAACAATATACAAAACACAACACAAAAAACCGGGGATGACTTCAGGTGCTCCGGAAGGGTACGCAGATCCTGGTAAGAATCCGTATAAAAATTATTTAAAACATTTGCAGGTTTTTAACCCATAAATCACATCTTGCATAATTCTTGAATGGATTTGTTCTGAAGCTTAAGATTTATTTGAAAATGCTCGATTTATTTCAACATAATTATCCTAGCATTAAAACGCAAACGTCACTTTGTGGTGTTACAATCGGTACCCTGTTATTCAATTGTTATCGTTGGTCACTGTATATCATATTTGTTTTTCGTTTATTGTTTGTACACATATCCCCGTTTTCCTGTTTGTATGGTTCAAAATTCTGTCATGTCAACACACGAGAAAAAACAAACAAGTACTCCAAACTTTCGTAAAATCTAAAGACAAGTTTTGATAATAAATTTTCAGTGAACGTTATTTCATGGAAGGCTACTTACACGGTTTATTCATTTTTTTTTTATAGAACTGTTTGCAACTATAATTTCATAAATGATAACGAAGCTTTATTATAGAAGTAGAGTAAAATTAACAGGTTATAATCTCAATTTTAGATATAGCTCTAGAATATAAGAATTGAACTTTTCTCAACTGTTTATAAAGTTGATAACAATATATATTTACGTAAACAGTCTTCGTTTTAATTTTTCTAAAACGAGCAGTTAATAGATATTAGTGAACATTATTATTGTGTAGCGATAGCTCGAAACTTATATGGCTGAGGACTATTTAAAAGGCCCTTTAGTGGATCAACTGGAGGTGGATTCTCTCCTTCCACTGGCAAAAATTCAAATCTTTGAACCATTGATGTGAGATATAGAAATAACTCCATTCTTGCCAAGGATTCTCCAGGACACACTCGTCTTCCTAAAATTAGAAACCGATTTTATACACACAAAAATCAAGAAGTAAGAAAATGTGCTCAAAGACAAACATTTGCGCAAATACACTAAACTGTATCTAGTTTCTCAGTATAATATACCTTGAATTTTAATCGTACGATTTTATTAAAAAAAAGGGCAAATGGATTTGCCTTGACATGACATCATATTTTATTTGCTATCAAATTATATACGGGAATTTCATCGGACTATTTGGTAATTAAGCTTGTGTAATTTTGACAATAAAAGGGAAATTTAAATGAAGGCAATTTCATTTGCATAATAGATAAAAGAATGGAAAAAAAAGAGGACATAAAACAAAACATCAAAAAATTAGAATAACTCAAATTCATTGAAAGCGAATCCCAAAAATCAGATAATTATGAAATTTATAACAAAGACATAACAAAACTATACGTGATCACCAGCCCAGTAGTCAGCACTTCTGTGTTGGCATGAATTTTCATTGATGTGGTCATAATTATAAATTAAATGTTTACAAAACTTTGAATGTTTCGAAATACTAAGGATTTCCACCCAAAATAGATAACCTTAGCTGTATTTGGCAAAACCTTTCTAAATTGTTGGGTTCTCAATGCTCTTCAACTTCGTACTTGATTTGAACTTTTTAAACACTTGTTATTCGAGCGTCACTGACGAGTCTTTTGTAGACGAAACGCGCGTACGGCGAACAGTATTTAAATCCTGGTATCTATGTTGAGTTTGAAGAAACATTGAAAAATGTACCAGAATCAGAGCAATACGAATTTCCATCAAGGTACACAAAAATGTACGGGTTATATACTCCATGTATGCATCCGCCTGGTTTTGCTTTTTAAAAACAATAATTAGTTATATAAGAAACCAAAGCAAAATTTAGAATAAGAAGGAAATATGTCTGCAGTCAATGATAAACACATTTTGTAATGTTAAAAACCTTGAGGTTGTGATTGATTAACATCTTGGCTATTTAAACCAGCCTGAATTTAAGATCCAGAAGCTGTGATATCACTGCGTTAATAATGTATTTTCCCTTGCATTAAACCTCAACTGTACATAGGCTAGACGTGAACTGACAATGTTAAGCTCTGTGAACGTTAAAGAATAATTGGAGCCACTAGAAAAACTCTCAGAGGAGTCCGTATGTGACATGTTTCAAGTTAAATTGTTTGCACGTTCCAACATACCCTCATTTTCCAATGGCAGTTCAAATTGCTTCTTCATGCAGGACGACCTTCTTGTCTTAATTGTACCTAATGTATTAATTATTTTGAATTATTTTTGTCTGAGTTTGCATTAAATATTTGCAAAGCAACAATCAATGAACCAAAAGTAGGAGACTCACGCTACACGTTTACGTACAGAAATGAAGCACTTGTATGATTCATGAATTAAAACAATAAAACCACCCGAATGTGTTGCTCTGCATATTGTGAAAATCAAAGTAACTGTATAAGTTTAAACGAAATTAAATAAGGTGTGTCGACAGTGTAATCTTTTTCCACGATTCAGAGTATTTAAAACTAGAAACATGACACAACTAGCTTTCCATTGCATGTCAATATTGATAGCTTATTCAACATTTGATTGGTTGAAAGCATTCCACGTGACGTTGAACAAAACTTCATTTCTCTCTAGAATGCCCTCGGGAAATAAGATTTTCTTGGGTGGAGAAATTTTCATTTCTCCCTCAGGCACGGGAAATAAATGTATAATAATTTTTGATTTACATTAGTCGACATACGGGATTTATGAGAGCTAAAATGTATCTTATGATTTGAGAAATTTACACTGTAAAGAAGCGGGATATCGACCTACATGTAGAAATTTATATTAACAGCAAAGCTACCAATGTTACTGCACCAGATGCGCATTTCAACAATTAATTTCAATTTTAATCAACACAGACCAAAATAATTGAAAATCAAAAACAGAAAACCGAATTTGAGGAACTGATAAAACCGAAAAATGCTTAAACGGAATGCCTAGTATGGACTAGGATCACAGCTATGCATGAAGGAGATATAATTTCATTTAGTAATTCCTCCCTATAATTATGTTAATATGGGTTTTGAATTAAGGGTTCTATACTTGCCCCATCGTCTCAACTAGAACAAGCTCAGGAATATTGCATCAACTTAGATACATAAACGTTATCAGCAGGGAAAGGGAGTGTTACTATCAAGAAATAAGAATTTATAAACTTAACTTTATCATTGAACCCTTGATTTGCAACGTTCAATATATTTTTCAAGATTAAAAGTCACTTGAACGCCTTAAGTGTTGATGGTTGACTGTTCTACTTTTAGCGACAATATGAACAAAATAGTAAAGAAGTCAAAAGGTATGATCTAAAAATTTCGTCGTCTGGAATGAAGAGGCGAAAATGCTGACTGCCACTGGAAAAAAGAGGTTATCCACTGTAGATATACTAACATACCTAATGAAAAGGTAACAATCTTGTCTTCATTACATAGGTTTCCTTTCTCATCTATGAAACGTTCAGGTTTGAAGACATGGCTCTCTGGAAACCATTTCTCATCAAAAGCAACTGAGTCCAAACAAGGTATGATGACACTACCCTTTGGTATCACATATAAATCTTTGTAGACGATTTCTTCTGACACGAGATGAGGAAGAGACAATGGTCCGATATTACCAAACCGTAAGGATTCAAGGATGACTGCCTCACAATATGGCATTTTAGGTTTGTCGGCAAGTGTTGGAAGTCGTCCAGATCCAATAACTTCTTCGATTTCTTGTCTCATTTTATTTTGAACTGTCATATTGTTAAGTAACAGCAGAATCGTCCATTTAATGACCGTAGCTGTGGTCTCGGTTCCCCCGCCAAAAAATCTGTTAATACAGAGGCCAGCTGGTCCTCTAAAAATCAAAACAACACTTTATAAATGTCATGCGTCCGAAGCGCTTTCTAGATTTATCTTCATCGGGAACACTCAAAGCCGATTATTTGAAAGCCAAGGATGCATAAAAACCGGAATACATGAAAAGATATTATAATTTTTAACTGATTTAAAATGACACTTTATAGAATTTGGTATGTCCACAGCACTAGCTGGATTTACCTTTATCAAGAACGCACAAAACCTCTGAAACCATTCGGTTGTATTAATAGTAACATTTGAGGACCTATATTTCCAAAAGAGCCCTTAAGAGAATATTTAAAATCTGCTAAAGTCAACGTTGCCTTAGAGAGGGAGTTGGAACCCTAGTTTTTAAATATTTTGTAACTACAGTAACCTAACATTTATGCCATGCATATTTTCTAAAACACGTGAATAGTGAATCTCTGGTTTCTGAGGCTTACAGTCTACTAGTTGCAGTGTCAACCGAGTGCTAGTAAAGTCAATACCACTGAAAAAATTTGGTGCGTACGAAGCGCTTTTCTGGATCAACATTCGTAAGGAACGCTGACACTGATGTAGAAAGTACTTGTGTAAAGGTCTTTCGAAACGATTGTTTTAAGCCATAGCTAAATTGTTGTTTATATTTATTTGCCTGTTAAAAACAATAAATCTGTAATCCAGTTATCTTTCAGTCATATCGTCCTTGCAATTAGATCGTCTTGTTTGAGTTGTTTTTAATGCTTTTTCTTGCAATTCATAGAATTATCATTTTACGTCAAACAGATTAAAAGGGGGAAACCATTTTAGATTTTATTTGAGGTGTCGTGTACAACGTTCCGGATGATTAGGGCAGGAAAATACAAGAGACAAATAAAAATCAAACATTTCATTTATTAAAAAAGATGTCAGAACCGGGTCAGACCAAGTTAAATGCACACCGAATTGTATAAAATGAACTCGTAGATTCTCATTTTCAATTAATTATAGGTATTAATGATATGTATGAGTATCTAATAATCATTTATTACTTCTAGAACATATGACTGTTTGCAAAGTCCGCAATAAATAAATAATGAATTAAATTTATTTCAAATTACAATTATGAAAGAAACTTTTGGAACCTAAATAGGTTTCCTAACAGAAAAACAATTGAAACAGGGGCTGCTAGCTTTTTAAAATAGATTGCTTGATTTATAGTTTCTTGAGAAAATAAAACAAATGTACTTGTTTCAGAAGGGAAGTGAAAATTTGGAAATACACTCACTACATTGAGTTTCAAATACAATGTCTTGTTTCTGTATGTAATTGAAAACAATAGTTTGGTGTTGGGTTATATAAATTCTTTGATATCAATTATTGTTAGGTTTGAGCATCCCTCTTGAAGGTAGATTGAGAAAAGCGCTTTGAACGCACCAAATTTATAAATAATATGCTCATTTTAAGAAAACTGCTTCACTTTAATTGTGTAGTACCACATTGTTTTAACAAAGCTGAGGCATGTTTAATTATGTTCTGAATAATAACTGAATGTATTTTTAAAGAAATCGCAAAGGTTTCCTTAGAATCTTGTATGTCTCGGTTGCGATTGCTGTTGTCAGAGTAAAATTGCAATGTTGAATGCAGAAAACTAATGCTAAATTATCAGTAAAATACGGTAAAATTAAACTTTTTCTTCCGATGGAAATTTCTTGATCACTAAAAAACTCTATTTAAGTTTCGTAACATTTCATGAACGTTTAGAAAAAGTATTGATATTTTATCGATTTCTCCCATGTTTGTTTGTAATGTAAAATGCAAAAAACGAAATTTAGAAAAATACAGAAATTGGGACTTTTATTTTATTTTGTATTTTGATGTAGATATTATCACGAAATCAGAACAAACGCTTCAGTGCAAGTTTCGTAAAAGTTTCACAAAAGTTTGACGACGTACTCGATGAATTAAAAGCTTTTAGATTGTATCTGACTGTTCACTTTAGAACTACATCCATTTATCAGTGAAACATTGAAAAAGGAAGAAAAATATTTTCTAAATTTTGCTATGGATATTGTCTTGCGATCATGAAGAAGCTTCTGTCCAAGTTTCGAAAAGTTCAATGAAGGCATTACAAAGTTCCTTAATGATAAAAAAAAAAAAATAAAAAACTTTAACCATAAACTAAACATTGACGACACCGAAGTCGACGACGCCGACGGCATAATGTAGGATCGTTATCTTTCGCTTCCAGAATTTTCGTTTCAAGCTAGATTAAAATGACATTAATAATCATTCTACAGCTTTATGAAGTTGAAGGATATAAAATATTCAGGTATTCATCAGAAAATTTAACTAATTTTCTTCAAATGTTGAGGATTGTTTTTCACATTATCTCTCTGTCCCTAGTTAACTAGTGTAGACAAAGATACCTGATAAATATTTAAAGGAGATATAAAATGTATACCGTTTAACATGTTACTTGTACTTCTTTCTTGTATTTTCATCTCTTTCAAGTACACGTCTATGAAGTCTCGGATATTGTCTTCATCAAAGGTACGTTTGTGCTCTTGAATTTCATTTTTGAAATAATCGATGACTTTATCTAGTTTAAGTGTGTCAGCTTTAACTCCAAAAAAATCCCCTGGAAGATTTGCTAGCCATGGCATAAAATTAACTGGTCCGTTCAATGCTGGACTCGTTATTATCTGGTTAAAGATTTCTAAAAAATCACAATATTTTGGATCCTTGTAATCAAAGCGTTTTCCGAGAATAATTTGCATTAAACTATTTGCTGTGCTTGCATTTAGTATTCCTTTCAAAGCAAGTGGTTTTCCTTTATACTGCTGTATCCATTGCAAAAATTGGTTCAATTCATCAATGATGCTCGATTCAAAACTTTTTTTTCCAAAACCAAACTCCCGTAATTTGGATATGGTGAAAGCTCTCTGTGCTTTCCAGTTTGAGCCATTTGAGCTTACAATCCCTGAAAAACGAAGAAAGAAATCAACCTAAACCTTGTATTATTATTCATTATTTAAACTGCTTCTAAGTTGGTATGATCGATACTTGTTGAACAAGATATCTGATATGAGTGACTGATGTTTGTTCAACGTTCAATTGTTAATTTTCACATGTTTCACTGCATGGTCTGGTCCCAATGATTGCATAAGAAATTGAACTACCGAGGGTTTTTATGCTAAATGTTTTGCTAAAGCGAGGAAGATTTCCTATTGTGTTTGAACTATGTTTGAGCTGTCAAATTATATTCGTCATAAAGATTCGTGCTCATCCTTAACTATACTAACCGAAAACACTACATTCTTTCTACATAGAGCACGAAGACCATATGCAATTAAATGTAAAAAAATGTTTTTCTCTCAATAGATTAGAGTATGGAAACAGGGAACGTGTCGAAGAGACAACAACCCGACCAAAGAGCAGAAAACAGCCCAGGGCCACCAATGGGTCTCCAACACAGCGAGAAAATCCCACACCCGGAAGCGGGCTTCAGCTGACCATTAAACAAAAATGTATACTAGTTCAGCGAAAATTGACGTACCACTAAACTTCGAAACATATAAATGAACCAAAATTTAAAAGAAAAGGGACGAAAGATACCAAAGGGACAGTCAAACTCATAGACAAATAATAGTACAGAAGACACAACATAGAAAACTAAAGACTAAGCAACACGAACCCCACCAAAAACTGGGAGTGACTCAGGTGCTCCGGAAGGGTAAGCAGATCCAGCTCCACATGTGGCACCCGTCGAGTTGCTTATGTTATTACAAATCCGTTAAATAGTCTAATTCGGTAGGTCACAATCGTGAAAAGGGAAGGGTATTGTAGTTACGACATAAGGAAGATATCCGATATCATCTCTGAAACGTTATTCCATAACGGTCAACCAACTCGTGATGGCGTCCGTAAAATTTACGAAGGGATGATTTCAACTTCACCATTTGGAACTCTTGGTTTAATAGCTTCCTTGTGAGCATACAAGACTAACAAAGGCCAGAGGTTCCTGACTTGGGACAATCGCAAAAATCCGGCGTAGTTAAACATGTTTTTGAGATCTCAACTCTCCCTATATACCTCTATCAAATGTGGAATAAACAATCACACAGCAAAACGAACTGTAAAACTAAGTCTAAAAGAAATCCGAGTCCGATGTTAGAACAGGTAACAGAAGAAACTAAGCAAAACGACAATGATAAAAATAAATTAACAAAGGACTACTAACAGTTACCGACATGCAAGCTCCAGTCATCAATTAAACTCATTGAAAGATGATGTTTTCACCATATGAAAATCAACCACAATCCCTCCCGTTAAAGGTTTAGTAGCATGCCATCATAAATTATACGAGAAGAACATAACCTGTATCATGCCAACAAATGGTTATAGAATAAATGTGTTTATTTCCGATGCAAAGACACTATGAGTGAATCAATATCAATTCCAAAAATGCCATCTTTAATGACTTGACAACAGTATCGTAAATATATCTCTAATGAATAAGTCTGTTTAAAGGTTCGATTAGCTTTTGAGGTGAATGACGATATTTTTGTGCTTTGTATAGAATATTACCATAAAAGATAGGATGTGAAATACCTGAACGTATCAGATGAAGATGTCTGCACGTTGATTTATATTTACGAATGATGTCTTTGTAGCGATGAGAATTATACATGAACTAGTTGGGTAGGTAGGTAAGAGTCCCGTGTTGATTTTTTTCAACAACAACAAAAATCACCGCAATATATACTTTTTGTAAAAATTCATTCCCTGAGAAAATTGAGAAACGTGGAAAGTAATGTGTTTACATTTTGCTTTGTTTGTTTTGTTTGCGTTTTTCTTTTTTTGGCTTGTTAATTTTTCTGCCGAGAAGAATCGAGATGTATTTTTTAACACGTTTACGTGCAATTGGCAACGCTTAAGAGTTTGCATCGAAATTAATTTTGTCAATCTTATTCCTTTGTTATCATTTTAATTCAACCGGAACGAAAGAAGCTAGTAAAATAATGATGCCAAAATATCATTATCTTTTTTCAGACAGTGATAATTTGATCGTTATCAAATGGGTTCGGTTTGTCTACCAAATAACATCAACTTAATTGTTTTATGTTACTGGCCAGTATTTTGAATAGTTGTATTTTATTTCCCAGTAATATTGAATTTATTGTATTCTGTGTTTTGTAATTATTTATTTGTGATATTAACTTCTTGACATTTAAAAAATAAAATAAACAGTATTTCATGCAGGAAGGCGAGGGTCGTCTTCAATTTATAATAATAGCATAAAAGTCGTAGCATCTTACCTTTATTCTTAAATATATTTATGGTGTAAAGCGGTGGCCTATCAGAAGTAGATTTTCCATTCTTAACAAATATTTCTCTAAGATTGTCCTGTCCATTGACAACAACTACCCAGTATGATCCTAGAGACAGACAAAATATGTCACCATATTTCTTTCGAAGAGACCGGAACACGTCCACGGTACGTTTACCATCCCCTAAATCGAGAACATTTCCAATTATTGGCAGAGGGGATGGTCCCGGTGGTAGTGATGCTGGTTTCTGTTGGATTAGCAGCAATAACAAGAAATCATATATTAATATTGAAATTAACAAATCAACTATCCCAAAATTATAGCCACGCACGAGACCGAATACACAACAGAGGCACACAAGAATAACGAGTTTAATCAAATGCGATGTTTTTAAGTAAGTGAAATTTACATAAATGAGAAATGAAACTAAAATGAATAAAATAAAATCTAATATTCCAATGTTGATCATATTTTAAGCTATTGCAATTTGCTCTAAGTTCTCGTAAGACAATGTACCATGTATACGAGGAGATAGCTTTTAACCTATGTAACATTGTTGACATAGAAAATGTACACAGGTAGATTAATATTTTAACAGACTGTCTCACCAGCACGGGGGTATGTCTGGGTAAAGTCAAAAATTCTCCAATCGTTTATTTTTTTTTATATTTACACCCTTGAATAAGAAGGGTTCCATACATGATCTGCCAAAGTATTGTCGACATTCATAATGGCATTTTTGCTAAATGTTTACCAGTTTTGGGATACTCTTCAAAAAGGTCGAAAACACTTACTAGGAGGCGTTCATTTGTGAGTGCTATCGTACATATTCTCGATAGGAATAACCTTGATTGTTTACATGCGCAGTATAAACATATTTTTAATAAGTTAATATGAGTCAAGGTTATATTTATAGCCTGAATCTAAATAAATAAACATGTCGAAAATTCGGAAAACTTTTATTTAATTTTTCAAACAATGCCAGAAAAAAGTTCTGTCGTTCAATTCCTACAAAATAGTGTTGAAACATTTATAAATTATATACTTTTCAAATCATTTTTTTTTAAAGATACAAACTCTTTAAAGAATTTGGATTGCATACACATTGATGGCTCAATTTTTAATAGCAATTATTTCATGCATATTCAGGACGAAAAACTATTAAGTATTAATTGCCAGTCAGAAGAAGACAAAAGTGACCATATTTCTATACCCAAGTCCCCCTTTGGGTCAACAGACATTTGAAAAAAGAAAATAATATTGAACACATTTTTTTTTAATAAAACCGTATCAGTCTCTCTTTGTAGTAAACTTTTCGTCTCTGTAATATATCTGGTGATCTCTGATATTGCAATTGGGAGTTTCTAGTTTATTCTTCACCTTTATAATACCAGCAATTAAAAAAAAAAAAAAAAAAAAAAATGCTTGAAATAGATTTTGAAAATCAAATTTTCCTGGACTCTCTGTTAGATTTCTAAAGAACCGGACACTCTCAAATTAAGCTATGGTATGTATAGAGTGAATTCAGTTTATGTAGAGTAAAATATAAACACAGTCTATTTTTAACATTACTATCCCTGTTCCTTACAATGTGTCCCAGAGTTGAAATGTTGTTGGAAAGAATTAAAGGTTGGTTTTCGTCCCGAATTCAAATTTATCTCGCATAAACAGACAACCTGTCACTATCTATATACCAAGTATTTGTATGATAATGGTGGTAATCTGTTGGCTTTATATCGTACTCGAATGGTTATACAGATCATATCTAGAATAATCTGTACGCATTTCCATACCCAAAACACACTGTTAAGCTCAGTATACAGCCTATTGGTTAGCACTGAAACATTATACCTTCATTGTTCACACCATTTTCCCCCAGTTTTCTTTGATCTAAATGAAGTCAAGAGTCATTCACCAAGTTCCTGAGTATTTTTGAAAAACTTTTTAAAGTGCATGTATGATAATTTTTACCTCTTTCATCTTCTGAATTTTGAACGTTTATTCTAACGCCTTCATTTAATGCTTGGTACAGTCAAACGTGCCAAAATTTCTTTTACGCTGTTGTATCATCCTCACCACTAAATATAAACAGCATATGCATTACATCGATGAAATTACTGCTTCAATAAATGCTCGGTGAAATCGAACAATTGACTTTTAGGAGCTTTCATCCATACCCCAGGACCCCCTTACAACCCCTAATTAAAGAGATAGTTTTTTTTATAGGTAGTCATTGCAGAGATGACAAATATCATGAAAATTGTCCGTTGTATTTAATTACATTTTGCCATAACGATACCTTATTGCAAAATACACTTTATAAAAATGAAAGCGTTTCCTTCAATCTATTATACATGCAATAGCATTTAATATATGATATGTCTGTATAACCACTCGGAGGATAAACCAAAACATTACCGCCATTGCAAATAAATGAATAAAATTATAATAATGATGATATCAAATAACATTAAAAACAATGCACATGTACAATAAACTATCCTCTCGTACAACAACATTATTGTTTAATTCACAATGAGGCCGTTGGTTTTCTCGTTTGGATTTTTGAAGAAAATACGGTCACCTATAGTTGCTTACATCCTTGTCAATTGGTCTCATGTGGACAGTTGTGTCATTGACAATCATACCACAGCATCTTATTTTCATAAAAGCTGTAGGATATATGAGTTATGTAATGTAAGTTTGAAATGTTACTATGCTGAAGAATTCCTACATATACTCTGTAGCGCAATGATACTTGATCTCGATTAGAATTTCGTCGACTTTTAAATTTATGAAAGGCATTTGTATATTAGGTTTCAAAGTCTTATATTCCATGAAATGTAAACAAATGCAGAGTTGATACACATTAACTAGCATTATTGTTGAAGCGTTTTAATAATGTATTTTGAACTAATTCCAACAGTTTGAAAAATAGAGGCATTACAGAATCCATCAACGATTTCGAATAGACTATTTGAACAACATAAGAGGAGATAAAGAAAAGTGTGAAAGATGGATATAGTAAAGACCATTTAAGTTTAAAATCTGTAACCCAAAAATCGTGGTATAATTTTACAGAATTGCACTTCACTGTAAATAAAAACAGATATGGGTAAGCGTTTTAGATTATCAATAAAAAAAAACGAAAAATGTTTAAAGAGATATTGCATATTTTGACTTTACTTCTCAGCTGGCACGCTTTAGCGTTCAACACAAAGTATATGTAAATGCTCGAATCAAAAGAAAATACAAATCGCATGAAACAAATGTATGTTATCGTGATTTTTTACAGAGACCTTACTGAGATATATACATTTTACATAAAACTTAGTATCGTTGATATAATAGTTTATGAATAATATAGTATACTAATAATACAAACACAATATCAATTTCGCAGGACTCAGCTTTCTATTTGGGCAAAACTTAATTGATTGTTACCGACAAGGAAAAAAACACGCCAGACATTATAGATGATTTACTGTATAAATCGTGTATGATATCGCATTGTATGTGTATGGTAGATGTGTATAGGAACAAACCATAGCCAGAAATAAATAGTATTGAGATCACTTGCATGTTTATCATGGCGTTAACTGCTTTAGATTACAATACAAACAGCTTTCTACAATGATCTGATTTATAAAGCTTACATTTAAGAGGTTGTCCTTTAGCTTTTTCTCTTCGGTTTTTGTGGCTTTGTAGACTTATTGATAAATGTTATGTTTATACAATTATATCGTTGTTTAATAATTGCTTCTGTATGTTTTGAGTGTGAACGTGATTTGGCAAATTTAAAATTTGAGGCAAGTTTTAAATGTTCCGAATGTTTTTCAACATTGAAATTCCGTCCATGTTTGTTCTGAGCTTTGTAGAATTTTTTCTGCATCCTTTATGATGTTACCGTATCAAATCTCCTCTAAAATTCAACAATCGATTTGAGAGTAGGACGACATGATTGTTTATCAGCAGTCTGTGTACTTTAACCTTGCTTTCAGTATCTGCGTATTTTTAATCATACTGTAAATATTATTGAATGGTTTGGACCTTTGGTTTTGTAATCTTTTATATTCATTATTATTGTGTCAAGTGCTTTTTTAAGATTTGTTCAACGATACTGAAAAAAGATGAAATATACGAAGAAGATGAAAATAAATATATAGTATCTTTCCAATGATATTTATTTAAATACCCTAATTGAATTCATACCTCACAGTTATACGGTGGCTTACAATTTATTTACATTTACCTTGTTCTGCATTTTTTAACCTTACATATCTACAATATTTTACAAGAGTATTATATAATATTAAGTGTTGCCAACAGAACTAAGAATGCCTATTGATAAAGTCTTTCTTATAAATCCTCCTCCTTTGTTTCATTTGCTTATCAACAAATTACGAGTACTTATCAGTGAACATTATAATCCTATTGGAATAGCTCTTAACTTGAATGGCAGAGGACTGTTTGGTGTTCAGCCTTTTATGCTAATAAATTTAATACATTTTAAATATAATGGTTATCAACTTGACTGCTTTTCCCCAAGTGTCTGCCATGTTGAAATGATTTACACATACTGTAACACTGTTTTTTTGTTTATTGCCTTTGATGATATTTACATGTATTTCATTATACCCACACCTTGAAGAAGGGGTGTACAGTGATGCACATGTCCAAACGTTCGTCTATCCGTCACAAGTTTAGTTTCCGGGTGATATTTTAAATACCGCCAAATCTTTTGAAATTTTAACAATGTCATCGACAATAAGATGTAACTCAATTTCAATTTTGATGATTTTCACATGTACTTCACATTCGCCTTTGAAATTTGAACACTATGTCATCGATCACAAACTTCGTTGCCCATTATGTACATTAACAGTATATGTATATGTTTAAATTTCTGGATGATTATTAAAGTACCACAAGTTCAAATCTTTTAAAATCAGAATACAATGGCATGGACAATAACATACAGGTACAGGTCAAGTTCAATTTTAATGATTTTGACAATTACCGTTCATGAGTTTTTCTTCTCAGTTACCTGAACACTTAATATTTGTTTTACTTATAGGTGATAATGAAAGTACCATTTTACAAATATATTTTAACACAATGCTATGAACCATAAAATACAGGTCACATTCAAGTCAATTTTTTGTTTTTTCATTTACCATTTAAGAGTTTTTCTATAAAAGGGGATATTTGAGATCATTAAATCACTTGATTCTAGTTTATTTAGGGAGTAAGATTAATACCAATGTTCTATTTTAAAAGATGATTTGTTCTATGATTTGTTATACAACTATATCACGTGCATCGGAAGTAATTTTTTCAAAACATCAATTAAAGTTCCAAAATCTTTTGGACTTTTTGTATTTTCAACGCTCTGCAACTTCGTACTTTATTTGGCCTTTTTTAACATTTCAGATTCGAGCGTCACTGATTAGAAATGTAGACGAAACGCGCGTCTGGAATACACAAATTTTAATCCTGGTATATATGATGAGTTTATTTATAAGGACAGAGAAGAAATAATACAATTATCTATCATTTATAGCGTAGCAAATGAATATCTTGGATGCATATTTACATCGACAGCGTTGTTATGTTCTCTGGAAGCAGAAAATGTATATTTCAAAATTATCAATGAATTTAGATCGTTATTACTTCTGAATTCAGGATTTTCATGTACTATCCGACATCCAAATGACGTTATCAAAGTTATAACGACAACAACGTCGACGACGACAATAAGAACAGAGATAAAGACTACACCAACCAAATCGGTCCTACCATCTGTGACACAACATTCTAAAACCCAACCAGTTCCGGGAAAAACTTAAAACTTTCTATAAGTACTTTGCTGGGCGTATTTATCATATCAAGTGTTCTACAAGAATTGGGTGAATAGCATTACAACTGGTAAATTTGTTGCATTCAAACGTTATAAGTTTGATTTTTGTTATTTTAGTTATTTACTTAGTTAGTGCTGATGATCTCTAAATGGAGTACAAAATATTTATGTCTTATGTCAAACTAACTACGAATAGGACATCAGCTTTAAGTGTAAGCATTTTTTTTTTGAATTCCAAAACAAGACTTATAAGAGACCTGAAATCGTAGAGGATAAAGCGTCTCGGACACACATTCCTTTCATTGTAACATAACAAAAACATGAATGTCAATTGAAACAAATGTAATTTATAAAAGTTTGTATGAATTGTTTTCTATGAATTTGGTAAAAAAAAATCCAACATGGAAGTGCTAAAATTTAAATACTGTACATATACAACATAACAGAAATTACTGTCAAACTTAGATGCAATATAGTTTCCATTTACACATATCTGCAATAAAGATAGCCACTAGCAGAAGGAAAGGACTAGAATTCAAAATTGAGATTCTTCTAGCTAGAGGAAATGAGACGTTTTCGTGTCCTACTCTCGACACGGTATTACGTTCTTTCTTATTACAATATATGATTGCATAAAGAGATTTTAATAACACACCGTTACTTTGTCAATGGTACATACAAATGCAAAATGAAACGACCATCATACTTATTTTATACAGCATAAGAATTCTATATCATCGCCTTTAGTAAAGACACTCCATGCAATTTGAATGCATTTTTCTGCATTTTCTGTTCAATTTAAATGCTTTAAAACATGAAGCTATAATATAAATGTTAAATTGAAAAATAATTTGAATCACTAGAACAGTGTAGTGTTTGTATGAATTTCATGGGTATAATATTCATGTGTTTTTTTTTAATTAAGTCTGAATACACGTCATTATTTGAATTGACACAGACAGAACAAGTTTAACTGAACAAAGATTTTTCTCCAAATTAACATGCAACAAATGCACGTCAAATGTTGTATATATAGTCTCACAAATGTGTAATATAACTAAAACTATTCAGCATTATTCACCGTATATTTTTTCCGGTCATCGAACGATTTACAATATCGCTGGTATATTGTGAGATATATGAACATTATGCTGTTATATTTAAACATGTTAGATATATCATACAATACAAGGATATTGCACAAACATTTGTTAATATTGTAGAAAATCAATTGTTTGTGCAAAACATAATTTTATCCTTGTAGCATCTATATCTACGCAATATTTATGTACAGTGCACTGAACAGAGTTTCATTGTACTGTAGGTTTAAAAGACAGTAATCTGACGGTTTAATACAGACCTAAGCTTATTAAATCTAATATTTCGTGCAATATCTGAAGAAGTCCTATTATGTTTTAATTCAAATTCTTTAATTTGTTGATTGCCTCCTTGGGAACATCCGTTTTTTTTTCATGAAATCAAAGCTTTTCGAGAGTATTTCTTAAAATTCTACTGTAATAATTTCTTTGACCACTGTTTACAGTGGATGATTATATATTTACATATGACGGATAGGAATGATAATTGACTTATTTTAATTCTAAGCGGTTTTATGCTTTGCAAAACGGGTTGATATTTTTTTTATTATTAACAATGTTTGCTTCCTTCAATGTCAATTCTTCATTAATCAAAATTCAACTATAACATTAAATGTTCTTGCTTTACTCTTAAGTTGCTACCGTGAGGTCACTTTAAAAAAAGACCATACCTCTGATAGAAACACTGATAGTTTGGACGATAATTGAAAAAAGAAGATACATTTGCCTAAACATATTGTCTATAAATCATAAGAGAAACAGATCCCACCACTGTATCTCGTGCGATAAAATATTTCTTCACTATCGGCAGTTAAAATTTCAATTATTTAAAACACACGGCAAGCCTTTCGTTTTAAATTTGAAAATTTAAGTCTCGATAGTCTCGATATTGAACACAGAAATCAGTATCATATTTCTCTATTCATTATTTTCATTTGTACAATAAATAAAACGGACAAAACGGGAATAGTTAAATGAAAATAAAACTTTATTTTTGTTGCGTCTGAAGTGAATTTCTAGATTCACCTCCAGAAAGATCGGTCATATCCCAAAAATGGATAGCCAAGGATACATGTGTAGAGCTATTAATCAAAAGGAACTTTAAAGAATAATCAGATTCATCTAAAGTCAACTTTGCCTGACCGTTACAGCAGATGTTTATGATGTATTAAACATATATATAAACAGAGGAAGGAAAAAACTAAATATACCAATCAAACAAATGATGTATTATAAAAAACGCAGGTATAAGGATATATTTAACATGATTATAGATTATGCTTGTATAGGTTCACAATTGATCCGTGACATTGAGCCGTTTTTTGTTTATATCTGTTAAATATTGATTTGAAAATGTTTAAAATATGTTTAAATATAAATATGATATATTTGTTATAATAAATCTTTGATAAGAATCTTATTATTTTCTTTATTAAATCAGTGTTAGCTACGATTTTTGTAGTATGAGTCGAAAAGAAAATAAAGTAGGTTTTGTTTCGTTTTAAACATTTACAAGATTTGAATATTTGAATTATAATTATCTATAACCAGTCAGATTGGTTCCAACGCTTTGCTGATACATTATTACAAGACATTCCAACTTCATTCGGATCCACGTATATGCAGTCTATGATATGGTCAGTATGTACTATTATTGAAAAGTATGCCAGCTGAAATGGTCAAACTAAGGAAACCAACAGGAAGACCAATTTCGCTGCTTTTAAGGCCCGCCAAAATGATTTTTTAAATTGGTCACAGGTTAAATGTTTATGTACATTATTTTTATCTACTTTATTAAATCAAACTTATTATTTTAACATATTTATATTTATTCCCATCGGCCATCTCCGAAGGTCAATGTCGATGGTTACTTAAATGCCGTCTAGTCTCAAAATGTTGATACTTTATAAAGATTCTATGCATTCATAGGTCCGAATACAAGATGGTCGCTATTGAACTACCAAGTTAGATTGTAGTCGTAATAAAACATATGTAAGGAAGGCTTTTATAAATACTTTAATTTACAATTACATAAACCATATAGTTAGGAACGAACAGAAAGAAGGAAACAGTCTTGCTCCGATAAAATTAAGAGTTTTGGAGATGGTGTATATCAAAATTTGTTATATTGTTTGAGTTTGGTCAGCCAATTGCTCCACGAAACCTCTTTTAAAACTATTAACATCAATTTTATCAGCAACCAAAGTCGGACTTCAGAGTAACTGTAAAACTGCATACTCTATCAGCGTTTTGAATCAGATGTGGATACTAAAAAATTTTTTAAATCTGTAAGGGTACATGCAGTTTTAGTCTTTTTTCTCTTACAAAAGAGAGGCGAAATATATCAAAGGGTCTTTCAAACTCATAAGTCGAAAACAAACTGACAACGACATGTCCAAAACAAAAAAAATCGAAAAGACGAGCAAAAGTACAACATAGAAAACTCAAGACTGAGCAACAGGAACCCCACCAAAAACCAGGGGTGATCATGTGAGAACAAACCCGGTGATAGGTCTAATTCGGTAAGTCACATTCGAGGAAAACAGAACGAGATTGTGGTTACGACAATTGGAACATATCCGTTGTCATCTGTGAAACAGATATTTCATAACGGTCAACCAACTCTTGATGGCACCCATACAATTTTGTATCAACTTGGAGATGTATACTCAATATGCAGGCGCTGCTGGAAAATTGCTTCATAGAAATTGAAAGTTCGCAACTGGGAAGCTGAAATCATCCCTATTGTAGTAAAGTTTTGTTCAATTTCTAGATGTAAGTCAATATATGAGGCAGACTTAATTGTATCTGTGATATCCCTTATTTCAAGTTCGACAGGGTAGATGCTTTCAACCTAATCACCAAACGTTTGAATATTAAGTTTTAACATCACCTATATAGCGGAACGTGAAGTTAAATGTTAATGATAGCTTCTCTTCATTCTTCCTGAGAACCTCCTGTATGAAGTCTGTCTCATATGAATAAAGGAACAAGTCGGCAAGAAAAGGTGAACAATTAGGTCCCATGTGAATACCGATTGTTTGTCGAAAAAGCACGTTCTCCGTAAAAATATGTTATCAATCACACTTTTGAGTTATGGTGGGTTCGTGTTGCTCAGTCTTTATTTGTCTATGTAGTGATTTATGGAATTGTTCGTCTTTACGTTGTTTTTCGTTTTTTTTTTTGTCATGGTGTTGTTAGTTTTGCTTCGACTTATGAGTTTTGAATGTCATCTTGGTATCATCCGCCTCTTTGTTGAATATGACAAATGCAGGTACAGGGACCACCATGGATATGTAATTACGTTAGCTAATCTTATGAGAACATGAGTTACTAATATATGATTTAAAAGCAAAATGATTTTCACATTTTATGTCTGTTATATAGACACACTGACCAACATATTTACCAAATCGTTTCAAATGCATGACTGAAAGAAAACTTATTAAAGGCAACAGTAGTATACCGCTGTTCAATAGTCATAAATCGATTAAGCGAAAACAAATCCGGGTCACAAACCAAAACCGAGGGAAACCCATCAACTATAAGAGGAAAACAACGGAACAACAGAAACACTGAACTGCAACAAAAACAAACGACAACATACATAGAAACGGACTATTTGATAACAACTGCCTTATTCCTGACTTGGTACAGGACATTTTAAGAAAAAATGGTGGGTTGAACCTGATTTTATGGCAAGCCAAACCTCCCGCTTATATGGCAATGTTAAAAATACCGCTAAAATGATAACATTACGGTACAGGAATACAATACAAATAAAAACAAAAACACGCGTGACAGAGAAACACACAAATAAATAATAGTACATTACAACATGTAAACCACAGAATAACAACGGACACCTCCAATGAATCCACGACAGCACACCAGGACACCACAAACGGATTATAAACTGTACGTCACACGAATGTATCAATGCCACAAAAAGTGACATTTTTTGTGACGTTTATATTATCACAGGTAAATTTCTAAAAAAAGAATAGATTTGTTTTATTGTAGACACGTACAAGAATATAAGAATAAGTTTGTAGTGGTGTTATTTTATGTATTTTCTAACCATGTCGGTTTTTCTTTTAAATCAAAACTGTATAAACAAAAAAAATCCTGTGCATATAGTTGCTTTAAACTAAAAATCATTCAAATGAAATAGCTGATTAATTATCTTAACTTTTACATACATATAGAAAATAAAAATAAAATAGCTGTAGTTTAAGGCAAGATCATGTAAGACCAAACAGTAAACACACTTGAAAACAAACAACATACATAAAAAAAAAAAAAAAAAAACACTGTAGACGAACCACGAGCATCTCGACTATACTGACAAATAAGACATATGTGAAATGTACCGAAAATACAGAATTCAAACCACAAACGATAAGATATAACACAATATCAAACCAGACTTACAAAAGAAACATCATAACTAAATATATGAATGTTGAATGTATAAATATCGAGACACGTCGTATAGCACTTCGAATTTACACTCGGCAAAACAGTCATATTCGCGAATATGTTGCGTTCGGTACTTAGCAAACCAGACGACGTAGATGGTAAATCACAATATAAGACGTGGTAAAAATGTCGTTAGCTAGTTTAGACACAGACACATCGTATAGATCAACCAGTTCCTGATGGTGTCCATACTGTTGGAGCAGTTTCTGCGTAAGGAGCACACTCCTGTATGTGAAGTCCGTATAGTGTGAACATGCACGAGCATAACGTATCAACTGAGATATGTAAACACCATACGATGGGGCAGAGGGTATGTTACTGCTGAGAAATGGGAAATTGATAATTGGGAAGTTGAAATCATCCCGTTTGTCATAGATTTTAGTGTGAAGTCGTCCATCAATGTGTCAATATTGAGAAGATCAAGGTATGAAGTAGTCCTTCTAGTATAAGTATTATCCTTAATTTCAAGTTCACTGGGATATATGAGATGTAAGTACTGACTGAAATATGGGTCATTCAGTGATAGGACATTATCAATATATCTGAAAGTAAAATAAAAGAATTTCGCAAGGTGCTTTTTCTTTTTGTCTTTTAGAAGGTTCTGAATGAACTCTGCTTAATACGAGTATAACAAAATATCGGCCAGTAGGGGTTCACAATTAGTACCCATTGGAATACCGACTGTCTGTTGAAATATCAATCCTCCAAACTCAACAAATATATTGTTGATCAAAAAGTCCAGCATTTTGATAATATCAAGATCTTCAGTGTATTTTCTGATAGAATCAGTGTGGTTCTTCACAAAATAAGAATTATTTTAACCCAAAACAAGAAAGTTCTATCTACGATTTCCATTTTTATAGAAAAAACTCTGTTTAATGAGATGGTAAAGTCGATCTTTCAATTGAGTATGGGGAATTGTAGTGTACAGCGTAGACAAATCAAAAGTCTTAATGTTGCTGCAAAATTGCAGAGATTGTGATCTAAGATTTAGCAGTAGATCTTTAGAATTTTTAAGAATCCACATCTGATTGACCCGACTGGTTGAATATATCTCATCACAATATTTTTGAAGGCCATCTTTTACTGTGGAAAGAATAGTAGTCAGCACTTTAGAAAGATGTTTAGTCGAACATCTTGATGGTCCAGCTATGTATCCTTCTTTATAAGGAGTTTTGTGAAGTTTAGGTATCCAGTATAATGACGGTAGATTTTCTTCGTTTTCTTTGATGTTAATACCAAAAGAAAGGACAGATTTGTCATTCTCTAAAATTTCATCCTTTGTAAATGATGTTAAAAAATATGTATGATTACCAGTTTTGATTTTTTATTCCAAGCTCTTTTGTGAGACATTCCAAGTAATGGTTTTTACATATGAAGACAATATTATTGGAGGCTTTATCTGCTGGAACAATGACATATTTGTCATGCAAAGAGGATAAAGCATCCACAACCTCCGGTTCTTTAATGGGTTAGAAACCCTTGTGCTCATTGTACATCGTAGTTTCTGAATGCGCTTCTGAATGCATGATCAAATAGCTTTGATCCATTCAGACAAAGTGTCCAGTTCTGGTTCATCAGGCTCGCGCTTTTCCCATTTTCTGGCATAGTCCTCAACTGCATCCATCAGTAGCCTGAAGTTCTTTTTCCAGTTGATGGGCTGGGGAATTCTATATTTTGGTCCCTTGGCTAACAACTCTCTTAGTTGTTCATTGGCTACGATGCCAGGGGTGCCAGTAATAACATGACCAGCTGGACTATAATTGTATTTTGACTATGCACATGAGCAATACGGAGGTTTGGATTTCACATCTTTGAGGTTAAAGGCCTCTAAAACCCTCTTGTGGCTGAAAATCTTGGATGCAATAGGCTTGGTGTAAGTATATGAAATTACAGGTGTAGCTTTATTTTTGAAGTAATCAGGTATAGTTTTTGTACAGATTTCTGGTGGAAAATATTGCTAATATTTATAGCATCTAAACCTTTATTGGCGAATTCTACTTTAAAAAATAAATTTTTCCTAATCTTTGGAAGTAGTAGATACGGGTTTGAATAGTCTATACAAAACAGAATTAGAATCAATAACGGAAGTATTTTGGGCCTCTTTGAATAGTAAATAAAGTTTAGATAATGGAATGAAGTATAACTTAGTTCTGATATGGTGATTCTCTAAAGGTTTTTGAACAGACGATAACAGACTATGAACTGTCACGGTGTGAACAGCTGGTGAGGTATAATTTCTGTGACCATGACTTCTATTTCGTCGAGCAGAAGTGTTAAATAATTGTAATTTATTGACAGTACTACACCTGGGACTAGACAAAATACCTACAACATCAATTTTGTCATTGCATCCATAGGTAATGGCTGTTCCCAACTCTCTAATCCAAAAGTCTTCTCTTTGTAACCGATATTGTGTACTCAAAATGGGGTCATTCGTATAAAGATATACTGAAAAAGTCAACAAAAGCCAAAAATAGCAACGCTCTTCAAGCAATCATTGTTTTTCTATGGATTAATTGGATCGAAATGGTCTTGAAATAAAATTACGTAATATTTGTTTGGTAATATTTCAAAAGAGAGGCGAAAGATACCAAAGGGACATTCAAACTGATAAGTCGAAAATAAACTGACAAGGCCATGGCTAAAAAACGATAATGACCAACAGACAAATAGAAAAACAACAGTACACAAAACACAACATAGAAAACTTAAGACTGAGAAACACGAACCCCACCAAAAACTGGAGGTGATCTCAGGTTCTCCGGAAGGGTAAGCAGATCCTGCTCCACATGTGGCACCCGTCGTGTTGCTTGTGTAAGTACAAACCCGTTAATAAGTCTAATTCGGTTGGTCAAGTTACGCATAAACAAAATCTCTAGTTAGATTTGTAAGAGAAACAAACCATATATGCATCTTAATGTATATCGGTCATCGACTTGACTTATGATTCTTTCTCTATTATAGTTCTTTTGACTTCATGATTTTACCTCAATAATTCATATCCATATTAGTTAATTTTGATGGATTGATATTCCAATATTCGGTATTCCAACGGGTACTTATTGTGTACCCAAAGCTTTCTGACTTATTTTTGTACTCGTATGAAGCATATAACCCTTATCTATAAATCCTTCTGAAAGACAAAAAAAAAAAAAGAGTATCTTGCCAAGTGCTTTAATTTTTCTTTTAGATATATTGATGGTGTTCTGTCACTCGATAAATCACATTACAAGGAGTAACGTGTTACCAATACAAAAATGCTCCAGCAATGTTAACAGGAATAACGACTGAAATACCCAAATAGTCGTCCGATTCGTAAATTTATGATTATTTCTTTTTCTCGACAGGACATTTTGACTGAGTGTGGGTTTGTATGGCGGTGATGCATGCATAGCAGGAGACGATTATCCTGTCGATGCTATAGGCTGTTGAAGTTCGTGCTATTCCCTTAGTGTTTTTGTTTTTATACTTTGATTTGTACTTTCTTAGTGGATTTGAAATTTTAACATCGGTTAATGTTGCCTTTAATTTAGCAAGTGAATACCAGTATAGTTTACTTTAACTTAATTCTTTCTAGAAATGATATATTATATTTTAAAATGTATATAATTTTTTATTATCTTTAAACTGATAACATTTCTTCAGTTTTCATTTCAAAATATATGTAAAAGTTTCTGAATATCAGTATTTTATTATAAAAAATAACAGATATACAAATGTATTGTGATAACATAATATTTTGGAGGAAAATAAAGTTTGCTTGAGTCATTTACCAGGTATTTTGATGATGATGATGATGATGGATGGCTGCTTAACGTCCAGCGGCAAATTAATATGCATATTCAGGACGAGAACATGTTAATGTAGTATGAACATTTACCTTGCTTTGTACTAGACCGACACGCTGAGTCGGATTTTTACCGTGCTAGTTGAAATTTGAATGTTACCATAGAGATCACAATACAGCAAATGTGAAGGTAATCGTTCATCGATGTTTAAAATTCAAGAACGAAAAAAATGAACATACACAAAGAACAAATGAACATATATGATTTATAGAATTTCCTTATTACAAGCCCTAGTGATCAATGATTTTATTCAATTTTGGCAAATACATTGTCCTATTTTGAGAATTTTAATATCAAAATACATTGTAAGAGGGATAACTTATGTATAATTTCTAATTATCAAAGATATATATAAACAGATAAATCGAAAGAGAGAAAATTATGCATGAATCGACATTCCTTCTATGTATCATAACTTCATTGTTTTGAAAACCATTCTCAAATACGCAGCCGAAATCGTTTCACCGATACCAAGCACTATTGTGTTGAAAGATTGCGATATGCTTGACTGTGATTTATGACAAATATAAGGAAAAAATGGCATATTTACAGTTATTATAAAGAAGGTTATTTTTACGAATAGTAATAAAAGGGCTTTTGTGTTTTTGTTTTAATTGTATGCCTTGTTATGTCTTTTTCTTGCTCATAACAAAAATGAAAAAGAAATTGATGCGTAAACGTCACTGACATTGAGACAAAAAATGAGCAGTTAGCAAAAACAGACAACTAGCATTCAGTAACAACTGTGAGAACTCTAAGATCTGTAAATTGTGTCTTTTGTGTTTTTGTTAGTTTTTTATGCTTTGTGTCCATTTCAACTGATTTATATAGTTTGTTTTGATGTTGCACTGCTACACGACTGTCCTAGGGTAGGTAAAGGGTTTGGGCCCAGCAAACATGTTTAACACCGCCACATTCTGTATGTGCCTGTTCCAAGGCAGGAGCCTGTAAATCTGTGGTTGTCGTTTGTTGTATATCATATTTGTTTTTCATTTATTGTTTTGTACATACATCAGGCCATAAGAAGCAAACTATGAAAATGTGTTAAACCTTATACAAGTGTTCTGATATTTTATTTTTTTCCTTTCCATGTTTTTATTTGCCTTGTTAAAATGTTGCACACTTAAACTTGACCATTTACATGAAATTGGGATGTATATTTATCAGATGGATTGTTAATGCAAATTTAATATGATATGACGACATATAAAAGGGAAAATATCATCATTAGACCATCGGGAAGAAAAAGCCATATATTTATGTTTCATGCGAAATGGATGCTGCAGTGTGAATTAACAGAATGTTTACTTTCATTTACATAGATTTTAAAAATATTTTCAGGTTGACTTTGAAAACATCAACAAATTTATCTAATGTGTTTAAGATTTTTTTGATTACGTAGACGATGTGTTCTTACTTTAAATTAAAAGCTAAAAAAATAATGTTTGTACACGTGTTTCAGTTGATTGTGAATATTTGCTGTTTATACATAATGAAATAAAAATAAGAATAATTAAATTCATGACGCTGTTTACATCAATGTGAATACATGTGATTAAATAAAAGATGACATATGCATAAACACTTCAAATAGGCGAAAGTCAAAGTAATAGTCTGCTTGAGAATTGAGTAAAATTGATATATTTATGTACAGTTGCAATACGGGTGGAGATGAGAGGAATGCGTAATATTTTCAATTTACTGTCTTACTAGGATAGATAATTGGCATACCTTATACCCGAGATGATATAGGATAAATTATAGGCGTTAGTTTTATAATGCATTCTAACTTAAATCTCATCTGGTAAGAACCCATATAAAAATTAAAAACCAATTGTTCAGAGAACAATTGAAGATCTTTCCACCCATAAAGATCAATTTTGATATTGAACTATTAAAACTGTGTTAGATATATCATATCCAGCGTCAAATGATAGCTTATTGTACACTAATTCCAAAAATATATGGTTTCTATACATTTTTTTTCTAAATAAGGGAGATAAATTGTTACTTCCAGTTTGAAATATGTCACTTCCGGTTTTATTTGATAGTTTACTTGATACTGATTCCAAAAATATATGGTTCAATATACTTTTACATTAAATAAGTACAAAAAATAGCTACTTCCGGTTTACACCAGATCACTTCCGGTTGGCTTTTCAGTGGTCAAGTGGTTTGCAACGTAATGAAAAAGTCCCATGGCTTTATCATGTATACATATGAGGTAAAAGCAAAGGTCAAAATCTAGAACGTCAATTTTGAATATGACCTTGAGCTCAATTTCAAGGTCATAAACCAAGGGCTTCAAATCAAAAGACCATAGGTCTTAATTATATATGGTTAATGAGTTATATCACTATATGCCTAATTTTTAATATAAGAGGGGAGAAAACTCCAATTTAATGTTAGCGTACCCTTTCAACCAAAATTCATGTGTTACGACATGTCGCAACTTACAATTTAGTAAAAATATGTTGTCGATATCTTATACGGTTTTTGAAAAGAATTGAAAATAAGCCAAAATCAAAATTTAAAATATGGCCTTGACCTCTGACCTTGACCTAATTTTCTTATTTTTGGATCAAGGACTTCAAATCAAAAGATCCTAGGTCTCTATCACTTATGGTTTACAAGATAGAAATGCATATCACTTATATCGAATGCATAAGGGGAAATAACCTCTCATATGGAGTGTTCATATCGCTTCGGTCAAATAGGACAAATCATGCAAAGGATGTAACGAGCAATTTTATAAAAAAAATTTGTCGCTTTCTTTTACGGTTACGGAGGAGATGCAGTCACAAGGAAAACAGTGTTCGGGGAGATAACTCCTACAAAGAAAATTGTTCGGCTTAGAATGGGTGAAAATAAAAAGCGCATAAACTGTATGATACTATATAAGAAATATCTAAGCGACATCTTGCGAAACAAAAATTTTACGTGAGAACAAAATTAGGCGGAAGAAAAAAAAAAAATAATAATAATAATCAGAACAAATACAATAGGTCTTTCCACAGAAAAGTGGAAAGACCTATTTATTCTCGAGTTTCAAAATACTTTTATATTCTTATTAAGACCAAAACAAAAACAACATTTTCAGGCTTTTCACCCATGAATCACATTTTGCATAATTATTGAATGGATTTGTTCTTAAGCTAAAGGTGTATTCCAATATGATCGAGTTATTTCATCATCTCTGGCATTAAAACGTAAACTGACGTTACTTTGTTGAGTTACAGTCGGTAGCCTTTCATTTAGATGTTATCGTTGGTCGCTTTCTTTTTATATTTGTTTATTTTTGTCCCGTTTTCTCGATTGATTTGTCCTACATGTTGTCATGCCATAGCCTTTTATAACTTACTAGAAGGTATGGTGTTGCTCAATGTTGAAGACTGTACGGTGTCCTATAAATGCTTACATCTACTTCATGTGTTCTTTGGTTGATAATTGTCTCATTGGTTATCAAATCAAATCTATTTACTTAAGAAAAAAATCGAAACCCAGATGTTTTCATTAAACAAAAAACCAATCGAAACCGGGTGTTTTGCATTAAACAAAGAAAAGCCTGACGCTACCAAAGGGATGTTCAAAGCTCGACGAGAATCCGACAACACCATTGCAAAAAAAAAAAAAGACAGACAGACGATGAAAAAAACAAACCAGTAAACAAAATATTACATAAAATCTAAAGACAAGTTTGGATTGTAAAATTTTCATTTAATTATTTCATGGAAGGCTACTTTCACGGTTTGTTCGTTTTTTATAGAAGTCCTAATAAGCAATAATAATTTCATAAATAATAACGAAGCTTTATTATAGAAGTAGAGTAAAATTAGAAGGTTATAATCTCAATGTTTAAAAGAGTATAGTATACTTTTTTCTACAATATGAGGATTGAACTTATACTTAACTGTTTAAACAGTGTATTACAATGTATATTTACGTAAACAGTCTTCGTTTTAATTTTTCTAAAACTACCAGTTAATAGATATTAGTGAACATTATTATTGTCTAGGGATAGCCCGAAACTTGTATGGCTGAGGAATGTTTACAAGGCCCTTTATTGGATCAACTAGGGGTGGATTCTCTCCTTCCACTATCAAAAATTCAAATCGTTGAACCATTGATGTAATATATAGAAATAGCTCCGTTCTTGCCAAGGATTCTCCGGGACATACTCGTCTTCCTAAAATTAGAAAACCGATTATGTATATGTAGGACTCTAAAGTGCGATGGGGACGCTAAAGTACGATGGCACGCTAAAGTGCGATGGTCTGCGCTAAAGTGCGATGCCTCCATACGCTGAAGTCCGATGGTCCGCGAAAGTATAGACGTAAGAAACGTAGTTGGATTATGACGTTAACAGTCGTTTATACAAACCAAAAATGTACGTGCCGGAAGATAAATTAAGAATATTTGATTAACAACTTTTAAACCAAATGTCCATGACTAAATTAATTTAAAGCTAACCGTGCTTTGTCGGCTGAAGCAAATGTGTTTTTTTTTTTGGTGCTGGAAGAAGGACTTGTATCCTGCAGTCTACCATTTTACTATATAGATACAAAATAGCTCAAGTATCCTGTATCCTGTTTTTATTGGAAGCGAACGGATACATTTAAATCATTGTTTACGTTGCAGTTTACTTTGCTGTCTCTGTTAAAATATTGTCGATTTTATTGAAAAGTAACGTCGGTAAAATAAAGGTACATGTTTTCAAGCGTAAATTATAAATTGTCGGCTAAACATTAGTTTGTACATTGTAGGAAAATATAACATGTATTTGTGCTCGCTACGAAAAAGGAGAAAGCTCGGAAAACATCGCATTTCTCTCTCATTTAAATTAAAGCTTAAACAAATAAATGTTACATATTCCGACAATGAACGAATTTTTTATTTGTAATTTACAATGACGACTGTAAGGGGAGGTGTTCACATTAGCGATAGACGGCGTGAACGGCAAGCTACACCAACTATCCAAATATTAAATACGCCCGAATTGTAAAAAAATCATTTACAGGAAATATAGTATTTTGTGACACCTAAATTACATTTTTTGCAATTATTACGTGTCGGTCTTCTTAATTTAGAAACAATCACTTAAGGCTACCGGTAAATTATGAAGCCTAGATCACATATGTTATACCTTAGCATATTGGCTTTTGCAAAAAGACTTTTTTTAACATCCATGTACTTTAACGTTTTAAGCCCTAGAACCTTATACTATTGGTCCATTGCACTTTAGCGTGATATACCATCGTACTTTAGCAAACAAACAACCATTGCACTTTAGCGTGAGAAACCATCATACTTTAGCGTAGACCATCGCACTTTAGCGTGAGACACCATCGTACTTTAGCGTAGACCATCGCACTTTAGCGTGACCATCGCACTTTAGAGTCCTCGCACTATATATATAAACAAAATTTAAGAAGCAAGAAAATGTGCTCGAAGACAAACATTTACACCAATACAATAAACTGTATTTATTTTCTCAGTATAATTTACAATCAATTTTAATCGTAAGATTTTATTAAAAAGAGCGAATGGATTTCATTTGGACATGACGTCAAGTAGTCAGCGCTTCTGTGTTGGCATGAATTATCATTGATGTGGTCATAATTATAAATTAACTGTTTACACGAAACTTTGAATTTTTGAAAATACACACAAAGGATTTTCTACCCAAAATAGATTACCTTAGCTGTATTTAGTAAAACCCTTCGGAATTGTGGGTCCTAAATGCTTTTCAACTTTGTACTTTGTTTGGCCTTTTTAACATTTTTATTCGAGCGTCAATGATGAGTCTTTCTTAGACGAAAAGCGCGTCTGGCGTACAATATTTAAATCCTGGTATCTATGTTGAGTTTATAGACACATTGAAAAATGTACCAGAAACAGAGCAATACGAATCTCCCTAAAGGTACACAAAAATATACGAGTTATATACTCCATGTATGCATCCGCATGGTTTTGCTTTTAAAGACAGTAATTAGTTATAAAAAACCAATGCAAAAATTGGAATAAGAAGAAAATATGTCTGCAGTCATTGATAAACACATTTTGTAATGTTAAAAACCTTGAGGTCGTGATTGATTAACATTTTTGCTAGTAAAACCAGTTTGAATTTAAAACCCAGAAGCGGCGATATCACTGTGTTAAAAATGTATTTTCCCTTGCATTAAACCTCAACTGTACATAGGCTAGACTTGAACTGACAATGTCTGTGCGTTAAAGAATCATTGAAGCCACAAGAAAAAACTCTCAAAGGAGTCCGTAGGTGACATATTTCAAGTTTAATTGTTTGCACGTTCCAACATATACTCATTTTCTATGGCAGTTCAAATTGCGTCTTCATGCAGAACGACCTTCTTGGCAGGACATACCTAATGTATTAATTATTTCAAAATGCTCTTGCCTCAGTTTGCATTTAATATTTGCCAAGCAACAATCAATCAATTATAAGTAGGAGACTCACGCTACGCGTTTTAGTACAGACATGAAGCACTTGTATGATTCATGAATTAAAATAATTTAGCTAGTCACAGTTGTTGCTCTGCATATTGTAGAGCATATCAAACACATACATAAGTGTGAAAATCAAAGTAGCTGTATCAATTTCAAAAAAAATTAGATAAGGTGTGTCGACAGAGTAAACATCTCTTTCCGCGATTCAGAGTATCAAAAACTATGACCAGAGCACAACTGGTAATAATTTTTAATTTACATTAGTCAACATACGAGATTTATGAGAGGTAAAATGTATCTTGTGATTTGAGAAATTTACACTGTAAAGAACCGAGAACTCGACCTACATGTAGAAACTTATAATAACAGTAAAGGTACTAATGTTACTGTACCAGATGCGTGTTGCGACTATTTTTTCTCTCCGGTGATGCTCGAGACCAAAATACTTAAAAAATCAGAACATAATACAATCTTTAAGAGCTGATATAACCGGAGAATGCTAAAAAGTAATGAAAGGTCCAGACAAGGATCACAGCTATGCACAAAGGAGATACAATTTCATTCACGAATTCCTCCTCATAATTCTGTTGATATTTGTGTTGGATTATCGGTTCTATACATGTTTAATCGTCATCACGATAAAAAGATCATGTATCTTGAATCAACTGAGATACATAAACGTCATCAGTAGGAAAGAGAGTGTTACTATCGAGAAATGAAAATTGACAATTAAAAAACTATAAAGCTTAATTTTCATTTAACTTTTAATTTTGCGCCGCTATTCATCATTGATTGTCGTTTAGTTTACTTTCAGCGACAATATGTCATGCTTATTCAGGACAAGAACAAACTAGTAAAACATATCAATTGGTATGATTTTAAAAGTTCATCGTCTGGTACGAAGACGGAAATTTTGACTGCCACTTGAATAAGATATATTTAACTGTAGAAAGGAACAATTGTGCTTGAGAACAGACGAACACCCAATAAATGGACGTGGATGTTGAGTTATAAAATGCCGCACAGGTAAGCAGATGTCCCCTCACATGTTTATCTTTTCCTGTTTTAAAGAGATATTCAGGTATCCGTATTTGTGTACACACGTCAACTCTTAGTAAGATATGTTGTTATAGAAGTTGCATGTACATATAGAGTAAAACTAACTGTAAAATATTCAACATACTACAATACCTAATGAAAAGCTAACAAGTTTGTCTTGATTACAAAGGTGTCCTTTTTCATCTATGAATCGTTCAGGTTTGAAGACATGGCTCTCTGGAAAGCATGTTTCATCAAAAGCAACCGAGTCAAAACATGGTATGATAACACTACCTTTTGGTATAATATATAAATCTTTGTAGACAATTTCTTCTGACGCAAGATGAGGAAGAGACAATGGTCCGATATTACCAAACCTTAAGGTTTCATGGATAACTGCCTCACAATATTTCATTTTAGGTTTGTCGGCAAGTGTAGGAAGTCGTCCAGAACCTACAACATCTTCAATTTCTTGTCTCATTTTATGTTGAACTGTCATATTGTTAAGTAACAGTAAAATCGTCCATTTTATCACTGTAGCTGTAGTCTCGGTTCCCCCGCCAAATAAATCTGTTAATATAGAAGCCAGCTGGTCCTCTAAAATATCAAAACAACACTTTATAAATTTCATGCGTCCGAAGCGCTTTCTAGATATACCTTCATCATGAACACTCGAAGCCAATGATGTATACAAACCGAAATACACGAACAGATATTATCATTTTTAATTAATTTAAAATGACACTTCAACAATTTGGTATGTCCAAAGCACTAGCTGGATTCACCTTCATCATGAACACTCAAAACCAGAAATCCGAAAACCATCTGTATTTATTAACATTTGAGACCTTTATTTCTAAAGGGGGCTATAAGAGAATATCCAAAACCTTCTAAGGTCAATATTGCATTAGAGAGGGAGTTGGAACCGTAGTTTCTTAATATTTTTTAATTTCATCAACGTAACATTTGTAATTTGTAATGAATGTTTTCTAAAACATATCAGTAGTGAACCACTGGCTTCTGGTGCGAACAGCCTACCAGCAGCAAAGTCAACCGAGTGCTAGTAAATAAAGATAACACCGATGTAGAATTATACCCATGCATGTGTTATCTCTTTGTGAGGGAATTTTCATTTTATTTTGTAAGATGGTAATGGTACATATAAAATGTCTTTCGAAACGATGGTGTTAGGCCATAGTTAAATTGTCGTTTCTATTTATATGTGCTCGTTGAAAACGAATAGTTATAGCGGGAAATTACAAAAGACAATTTAAATCAATAAGTTATTTATCAAAAAAAAAAAAAAAAAAAAATGTCAGAACCGGGTCAGACCTAGTTGAATGCACACAGAATTGTATGAAATGAACTCGTAGACTCTCATTCTAAATTAGTTATAGGTATTCATGATATTTATGAGATCTTTCTAATTATCTAATAATCATTTATTACTTTGAGAACATATGTCTATTTACTAAGTCCGCAATAAATGAATAATGAATTAAATTTAATTCAAATTTCAATTATGAAAGACACTTTTGGAACAGAAAAGGTAATTTCAAAAGGCGGTGCTAGGTTTTTGTTTATTATAGATTATCTGATTTTTTATTTCTTAAATCAAAACAATAAACTTGTTTCAGAAGGGAAGCGAAAAATAAATACTACATTGAGTTTCAAATAAAATGTCTTATTCCTGTATGTAATTGAAAACATTTTGAAGAGGTTTGTTGTGTGGTTATATAAATTCTTGGATATCAATTTTGAGATTAAGCATCCCCTCCTGAAGTTAAATCGAGAAAAGCGCTTCTAACGCAACACATTTATAATAATATTCTCATTTTCAGAAAACTATTTCCTTTAATTGTGTAGTACCACATTGTTTTTATACAAAGCTGAAGTTTGTTTGATTGCGTTTTGAATAATTGCTGAGTATATTTTTTAAATCGCAAAGGTTTCCGTGGAATCCTGTATGTCTCGCTTGAGATTGATGTTGTCAGAGTAAAATTGCAATGTTGAATTCAGAAAACTAATGCTAATTGTAATTAAATAAAATTAGTGAAATACAGTAAAACTCAAATCTTTTCTTCCAGGTTTCGAAAAAGTTTCATGAGGGTATTTCAAAGTTCTTTATTGATTTAAAAAAACTTTAACCACACACCAAAACTTGACGACACCTATTTTCTTGAACATATTTTATTCGCTTAAAGCAAAAACCGCCGATGACGACATAATGTAGGATCGCTATCTTTCACTTCAACGACTTTCCTAGCAAGCTAAATAAAATAACAATAACAATTATGCTACAGCTTTATCAATTAAAGTTAAAGGATATAAAATACTCGGGTTCAATCTGAAAATTTTAACTCATTTTCTTCAAATGTTAATTCTTATTATAAACGTTATCTCTCTTTCCATACTTAACTGTTGTGGACAAAAATACCTGCTAAAGATTTCAAGAAATATAAGATGTTTGGTTTTGAGAAGTGAATTCAGACCAAATAACCAATTTTACTTGCTAATTGAAAATTAAGCTGAATAAAATCATTTAAGACAGCAAAGAAGATAATTCTGTATTAATTGTTTATTACTAAGACTTAAAGGCCAGGAAAGAGTATAAATAGCAGCCAATGAATGAAATAGTGGTAAATTCAAATTTCTTTGCCACATTCATTTCAGGGACATATTTTTAGAATTACCTTGTTCAAAGAGTGATTTTAGAAAAAAATTGTCACAGAACTTAGAACTGAACTATACAATCTGTTGCAGGATAAATAAAAATTATTAACTAAGTTTATTCTGTTATATTCCTCAAACAAATCATGAAGCAGGCGGATATAAACATTGTTTTTGTTTACACAGGAAGTAAATGTTGCCATGCAGCCATGCTTCCATGCAAAGTATCAACAAACACCTTACCTGTTCTGTTTAAATTATTCCATTCCTATGTAATCCTTATATCCATTTATATTTCTTTCATAATTCAAAGAACCAAATAAATATGCAGCTAATTTGCACAAAATTGTAACTACAGTCAAAATATTCTATTTTATCTGGTCACAATCATTTTCCCTCCAAAATTGTGTTATATTAAGAACAAAGGACTTTCAATTAAATTAATAAAAATCCAGCAGCAGAATAAGGAAAATTATTCCACATGTGTCCCATGTAAGTAAACCCACCAGGATTGGGAAACCAACAACGCACAAGTGTCACAACACATTTTGGCATAATGTCTCTCTTGTGCCAGTCAAATCTTTGGGTTCTGTGGTCCCTGGTCATGGCATCTGATTTCATAACTATATATCTATCATCATTCCACGCACCACGATGGAGAAGCATAGTCCAAAATCTTTTGTAGTGTTCCTTTCTCAAACTTGAGTTTCTTTGATGGGGTACTTCTGACTGACCATGCCACCACATTTGTCTATTTTGTTCATCAGTAATGCATGGCTTACAAAAGCAATATCTGCATTCTACTTGGGACGGGTCTTGCTGTATGACAAATCCAGGTTGATCATCGTCTTCATCTTCTTCATTATTGTCTGTTTGAGTGCTCTGTTCTGTGGTCATCTGTGGATTTTGTGCATTCCCGCCTTTTCATTAGTAACAGCAGAGTCATCAAGAATTTTAATTTCCCAATCATTGTGCCCAAACAAATTTTTATAGTTTCTAATTGAAGATCACTTAATTCCATTGTAACTTTCTTATCACTCATTTTAGGATTATGTAGAATGCAAACAAACAAAATTTTACTGACTTCAGAGATAATCTGGTCTGGATTTTATCACCAGGTTATGTGTACAGAAAGTTGCTGACTCTGCAGGTGACCACATGAAATTTGTACATTATATGTAAACAAGCCCAGAGGCAATTAGGGATTACATGTAGTTATTCATTTGGCAAGAAATAAAATACTATTTTTGACAACAAATCACAAAAAAATCCAAAATTAATTTATTGAAAAAGCCATGTAATGATCAAAGAAATTTGCATTGATCATTTTATTTATATAAAATCAATGATCGTGAACCCTTTGATACATTTTTCTAAGTTGGCACTAGCTGTAACTGAATATCATGAAACATAATCTCCTGATTATTTCATATCCCATTTCTGCTCATTCCTTCAATTTCTTTCATTATCATGGCTACTGAAAAACAAGATTCTTCACGAAAACGTCCTCCCAATTTTAGAATAGAAATTCCTGGTGATGAGACTGTCAAAAGTAGAATTTTGGAAAAACTTCAAAGAGTAAAGAGTTATTTGACTTCAACTTTGAATAAGCCAGTTAACAATAGTTTAATTATAGAGGAACTTTTAGACTTTTGGATTAAACAACAACTTGGCAGTGACAATACAAAAGAACTTCATCCTTTTCCATCCACCTATTCCCAAACAAGACGCCAGGATGTAGACCAAGGACTGTTTGTTACTGCAGAAAAATCTTTGGATACATATGGAGAACTTTTTGAAGCACATACCAGTATTTGTAATGGAAAGCTAAAAGTATTGAAAAGAACTATGAAAGGACATGTAGTATCTGTAAGACTTATGTGTACCAAGGAAAATCACATTCCTATTTATGGTCGTCATCATTATACCTTCCAAATGACGAGTTCTTGGTCAATCACAGGATTTGTCATGCATTTTATAGTAGTGGACTTTTGCCAGTACATTACACTAGATTTGTAAATGGAGCAGGTATTGGCTGCATCACTAAAGAGAGGAGATCAAAGTTCTTTAGAAAATATAAAGAACACGCTGAAAATGAAAGTGTTCAATCAGTTGACAATGCCATAAATGATGAAATTTCTTCATATGATGACCTAGATGGCATCAACATCATGACAGATGCTAGACACGGTTGGAGGAAAAATGCCAAAGATACTACAGTTGTAGCATTAGGAGAAAAAACTCACAAAGTGATGGACTGTGAACATGTTACAAAGTCACAGGATAAAGTTGCCCAACGACACGAAAGACTGGGAACACAAAAATTTATGAGAATTTGGAGAATAAAATGTGTCCATTAAAATTCATGCACATGATAGAAATTTGGCTGTAAATAAATTTGTGAGGACACTCAATTTACTGTCAATCAGAATGACTTATGGCATGCTGTCAAGGCTGTAAAAAAAGCTGTCACCAAGATTTCAAAAGGTACTAAACGTTCAGAGGGTATATGTTGGAGTGAACAGCTGGGAGATAAGGTTGAACCCATAGCAACACACATTAACTGGGCCGTCCGTAACTGTGAGCAAAATTCTCAAAAACTTAAGGAAAGTTTGGATAACATTGTTGAACATTATTGTAATAACCATGTAAATTGTCATCATTCATCAAGGTGTAAAGTTGATTCAAACTATGAGCCATCTAGGATCGTAATAACAAATGGAAAAGTCAGAAAATGTTAGAGTCTGCTATAAAAGTTCAACTATATATAAATATCCTCAAGATTACATTCTTGCTAAAGACACATTTTATGTTGAAAGTTTTAATAACGTTGTGAACATATTTCAAGACAAAAGAATTTGCTTTGGTGATGATCAATATAAATTGAGATCAAATTTGGCAGTATGCCATTGGAATGAGAATGTGGACAGAGGCTATACATCAGTGTGGAAATCAAGAAATCCTAATGCACCAGCTACACAAAAGGAAAAGAAAATTTACAAAAACTAACTTATAATTACAGGATAAACATTTGGAACCACTACATTTCTAGTTTCTTTTAAAACAGAATAATTACATCAATGCATTAAATTTACAAGTGTTAACTATTATCAACTGCTAATATCTGATCAACATAATCTTTTATTTCAACTACAATTAGTATTTACAGAGTTGATGTAGTTATTAATTTTAGACTGGATTATAAATATCTACACAAAGGTAAATTCCACATTTGTTTGTTTTCTGTTTTACCATGCTGACATCTATAAATAGTTGATAAGATACTTAGGCCTCTCCCATTTCCTTATTGGCTTAATTGCTATCCAACCGGATTTCTATCTAGGTCAGCCCTGGCCTTTAAATAAAGAGTAAGCTATTTATACTGTAAATTTATGATGTCTTTAGTCTGGTCAATGGGTCAGAGTTGTCTTACTTAATTAAACGATAAATTGTTGAAATTAGATAACATGTTTTCACGTGCAGAGAAATTTCACTTATGACCAGTGCATGATTGGATTACATCTTTCTTATTGGTCAATGATCTTGCGGGGTCAGCACGAGTTCACGTGTAAGTGCGTTGTGGTCACTTCCTTTTAACATCAGCCTTTGACGTGTTAGCTTGTAATTCCTATCAAACAATTTGTGGAAAATTCCCACCCACGTACATCCCTTAATTTTATCTTTATAATTAGATACGTATATATGTTTATTAGTGGGGCAGATTTTTCTCCCCACCTTTGCTATTCTTTGTCATTTATTCAATTGATATGATTTTAGTTGATGTAATTTCCTATCAATTATGTATTATAATTTCATATTAAATATGAACTTTTATGTCAAATTTTTTATTTGCAAAATGTATTTTTTGCATTTTATGATTTTGAATAAATGACCTTTTTTCGTCAATTTAGTTTTTATATCATATACCAAAACAAGCTCAGACTCTGGCCTGTGTATACGTAGTATGTTTATGGTATCTAGCTGTCGGTCACAAATGATTTTCTTGACTTATCTTAGTAATCGAAAGAGAGAAAAAGAGAAATATAGATTACCGTTTAACATGTTACTTGTACTTCTTTCTTGTATCTTCATCTCTTTCAAGTACACATCTATGAAGTCCCGGATATTGCCTTCATCAAAAGTATTTTTGTGCTCTTGAATTTCATTTCTAAAGTAATCGATGAGTTTATCTAATTTAAGTGTATCAGCTTTTACTCCAAACAGATCCCCTGGAAGATTTGCTAGCCATGGCATAACATTAACTGGTCCATTCAATGCTGAATTATCTGTTTAAAGATTTCTAAAAATTCACAATATTTTGGATCCTTGTAATCAAAGCGTTTTCCGAGAATAATTTGCATTAAACTATTTGCTGTGCTTGCATTCAGTATTCCTTCCAACGAAAGTGGTTTTCCTTTATACTGCTGTATCCATTGCAAAAATGGGTTCAATTCATCGATGATGCTCGATTCAAACTTTTTTTTCCAAAACCAAACTCCCGTAATTTGGATATGGTGAAAGCTCTCTGTGCCTTCCAGTTTGGGCCATTAGAGCTTATAATCCCTGAAAAAGGAAAAAAAATAATTAATCCAAATCTTGTATCATTATTCCGTATTTACATAAAACAAGGTATTAAATAAAACTGGAAATCAACATCAAGTTTAGAAAACCTTCATTTCTTTTTACCGCCTAATTTCATGATGTTAGTTCAATTATTTTTTAATTTGACGTAACTGTCATTTTTTTTCTTCATAGTTCATATTTTCATTTTCAACCTACTTATTATGATTTTAAGACATATTGTGCAATATAACTTATCTTAAGAAATAAATTGCAAACACTTGATAGTATGACTAAACCTTTTCATATTATGTTAACATGAAAACTTAGGAACTAAGCTTACTCCATGCATGCATGGACGAAGGCAGTAACGTTAACTTAGTCCATGCTTGCATGGACTAAGTCTGCTTGAATAATTGAATGTTGTGTAAGTTCATGCAAGCATGGACGAAGTTAACGTTAGTTGCCATCGTCCATGCATGCATGGACTAAGTCTGTTGTGTTAGTCAATGCAAGCATGGACTAAGTTAACGTTAGTTGCCTTCGTCCATGCATGCATGGACTAAGTCTGTTGTGTTAGTCCATGCAAGCATGGACTAAGTTAAGGTTAGTTGCCTTCGTCCATGCATGCATGGAGTAAGCTTAGTTCCCAAGTTTTCATGTTTACATAACATGAAAAGGTTAAGTCATACTATCAAGTGTTTGCAATTTATTTCGTAAGGTTAATTATAATGCACAATATGTCTTTAAATCATAATAAATAGGTTGAATATGAAAAATCAAATAAAAGAAAAAAGATAGTTATATCAAATTAAAAAAATTGAAATAACATCATGAAATTAGATGGTAAAAGAAATGGAGGTTTTCTAAATTTGATGTTGATTTCCAGTTTTATTTAATACCTTGTTATAAGTTAATATATTAAATACAATGTTAAAAATCTTCCGTTTTATCACTGATAATTGAAGATTTATTGAATAGCATCGCATTAACATGTTTTTTCTTGAACATTCTCGAAATACTTGCCGCTGTACGTTAAGCTGCCATCAATTAAATTAATCAATCTTTTTTTTTTAAACAAGCATAACAATTATGGATCTTATTGCATACCACTTAAATATACAACGAAAGGAGAAACATATTAGTCAATGCATTAAAACGAAGTCCTTGACCCTTTGATTGTTCAATATCAATCAAGTGTAGCAACAAAATATCAATTATAAAAACAATATGATGATTTAAGGACAACCTAAAGAAACTTTTTCAGCGTTTTTACGTGCTTTCTATACACATGTACATTTATTTAGAAAGAATTCATCCAACAATATTTCATAAAAAAAAAAAAAGAGATAAATGCAGCTTTAGCGAAAATCTTGACATGACCTATTCACTGTAACTTGACATACAAAAGAGTTCATTATCGTACATGTATTTAGAGCGTTACACTCTCACTACACGAGACATCGGATTTAATGTGCCCATTCCGACTGGACGTGGCTGTGTTGTTTAGTTTTCTCAGTCTTCTGACAACCTAACTAGCTAGCGCATTTCAGAACATATTCAACATTTTTTATTTTAACATTTATTCAAAATATCACTGATTATAGCGGACTACATATTTGATAAATGAAACGAAAAAATTATAAACCGCAATGACAATTTCAGTCAAGTTCTATTGGACTATAACTAGACCTTGACAAGTGAACGTTGATGTTACCCTCGTTTTAGTGTATTCCTGTGTCTTTCGAAATTAGTCCCGTGGAATCCTAGCAGCCCTTCCATGTTGACAAGCGGTGTATTTGACGTTATCACATGGTCATTACCTTGCTGTGGAACCATTTACGACAGGCAAGGTCAATCATAATGTTCGATTTTAAAGATTTCAGACAAAACAGTATACTTGTTTTTACAGACCTAAACTGACCTGGCCAAATAATACACCCGTATTTTTCTGATGGATTCATTTAGGACAATATAACTATCTACGGTCCATGATATTGACGTACGTAGTAGCAAACATTTTACTCTCATCCTACCTGATTTTATCCGTTCTCTCAGTTTACCGATTTTCTTTACACCCATGAAGGGCAGTGCAGTTGTCACAATTTAAAAAAGTATAAAAAAGACATCTACAAATGTGTTTGGGCATGACAAACTGACAACACCATGGCAAAAAAAAAAACCCAAAAAAAACGACAGTACATAAAACACAACATAAAACTATCAAAGACTAAGCAACACGAACCCCACATAAACAGTGGGTGGTTGGCTAAGCAGATACTCCTCCACATAGTAAATGATATCATCGTATTTTATCAGACAATGAGAATTTGATCTTTTTTTAAAAACTACCGAATATCATCTAACTAACGGTTTGAATTTTGTTTTATATTACTTTCTAGTGTTTGGTTGTTTTATATTTCCCGATAATATTTAATTTCTTGTATTCTTTCTTTGTAATTATTTACTTGTGATACTTACATCTTAACATTTTAACAATGACATAAACTAGTTCATGCACAAAGATGAGCAAGCGTCCTCTCCAATTGATAATAATAGCATAAAAATCGTAGCATCCTACCTTTATTCTTGAATATGTTCATGATGTAAAGCGGTGGCCTGTTGGAAGTAAATTCTCCATTCTTAACAAGTATTTCTCTAAGATGTTTCTTTCCATTGACAACAACTACCCAGTATGATCCTAGAGATAGACAAAATATGTCACCATATTTCTTTCTGAGAGAACGGAACACGTCCACTGTATGTTTACCATCCCCTAAATCGAGAACATTTCCAATTATTGGCAGAGGGGATGGTCCCGGTGGTAGTGATGCTGGTTTCTGTTGGATTAGCAACAACAACAAGAAATCATTAATTAATATTGAAATTAATAAATCAACTACCCCAAAATTATAGCCTCCAACGAAACCGAATACACAGCAGATGCACACTAGAATAACGAGTTTAATCAAATGAGATGTTTTTAAGTACTTGATATTTACATAAATGAAAATTAAAACTAAAATGAAGAAAATAAAATCTAATATTCCAATATTTTAAGCAATTACTCCACGTTCTCATGCGAGGAGCTTATTTTAATCTGGGCTAGTATAAAGACAACGTAATATGTCACAGCTTTAACCTATTTAATATCGTTAACATGAAAAAGTAGACAGGATGAATCTTGTAATAAAATGTCTCGCCAGCACGAGGTATGTCTGGGTAAAGGCAAAATTCTCCATTCGTTTATTTTTGTTATATTTACACCATGGATTAAGAAGGGATCCGTTAATGATCTGCCAGAGTATTGTCGAAATTCATAATTGAATTTTTGTTAAATATTTACTGAATATGACCATTTTTGAGATACCCTTCAAAAATGACGAAAACCCTTACTAGAAGGCGTACATTTTAAGTGCATATTCTCGATAAGAATAACCTTGTTTGTCTACATGCATAGTATAAACATATTCTTAATAAGTACATATGAGTCAAGAATGTCAAGGTTATATATATATCGTGAATGTAAATAAATAAACAATGTAAACATGGTCGAAAATCGGATAACTTTTATTTTATTTTTCAAACAATGCCAGAAAAAAGTTCTTTCGTTTAATTCCTGCAAAATAGTGTTGAGACATTCATTAATTATATACTTTTAAAATCACAAAATTTTATGAAATTCGACCTTTGGAAATTTACAGAGTCATTAAAGAATTTGAATTACATACATTACATTGACTGATTGATTGTTGCTTGCTTAACATCCAGCGGTATTTATTTCATGTATAAAAACATTAAAAAAAATTCTACAGTAGGAAGGTTTGGACGACAGGGATAAAGGGCGGAAAATTTGGATTGCCAGTGGAAAATAATGGTATGCTGGATAGGGGCAAAATATTTGCCATGCAACGGGTCACCTATGGACCCATTGAAGATTTTTTTTGCAAGGATTCTTTTTCGGTACAGAAAGCTTGGCTCTCTCTCTCTCTCTTTCACCACAAGGCATGCGATTTAACGTCCTCTCTCTGACTGGACATGGCTGCGAATCCCGCAGTGCCAAATGAAAGCCCCAATTTTTAAATGCCTGTCAGGAGACCAAACAGACCATATTTCTATACGCCCAGTAACCCTTGGAGTCAAAAGACATTAGAAAAAAAAAAGAATTTGTATTTGAACAAAATTCAAATTTATTTTCTATAAAACCGTCTACCGTCTCTCTTTGTAGTATAATCTTGTAAGTGGAAATTGGCTAAATAATAACTGCAGTCAAGTTTATATAGGAAATATGGTAATATTCATTAAGGGATGATTACCCTTGAGCTCATTCTACATAACTACATTTATCATACAAAAGGTTCTTCTTCTTCTTCTTCCAAAAACACTCCAGGCTTCAAAACTGAGTATTATACCGTCATGATTTCCTTGATAGAAGGTTGCTGCTTACAAGCTATAAGAAACAAGGACTTCAAGTGGTGAAGTTAAAGTCATTCATTCGAAAATGTTATGGACCCCAACATGAGCTGGTTGATCGTTATGGAATATTTGTTTCACAGATGACGGTGGATATTTTCCAATTGTCGTAACGATACTCCTGTCCTCTTTCCCTCGTATGTGACAAAACCGAATGAGACTTTCACCAACTTTGTACTTGCATGAGCAACACGATGGGTTCCACATGTGGAGCAGTATCTGTTTTCCCTTCCGGAGCACATGAGATCATACCTTATTTTTGGTGGGGTTCGTGTTGATGAGTTTAAATATCCCTTTGCTATCTTCCGCCTTGGTTATTGGTGCTCAAGTCAGAAACAGAAGGATGACTATAATTCAAATTTGTGATATATAAAGGTTCCAAACAATGGTGCAACTTAAAACTGATGAAATCATGAACGGTCTTATGGTGTAAGTTTTGTCTCTGTAATATCTCTTGGTGAGCTCTTGCAGATATTGAGATCTTACAATTGGATTGACAATGTGGCAAAGAGTTGAAAAGTTGTTGGAATGAATGACAGGTTGGTTTTTGCCCTAAAATTTACGAAGTCTCCTTCAAAACAACAATGCTAGACTCTACATTCAAATTTTCCTCACCTAAACAGACAATCGGTCATTATCTAAATACCAGGTAGTTTTGTGCTAATGATGGTAATCTGTTAGTATAAGCTCGTACTCGGATAGTTTTTCAGATCACATCTAGAATAATGCTGTATGCATTTGAACACTGAAAAGTACAGACTACAGGCTAGAACTGAACCATTATACCTTCTTTGTTTTCACGACCTTTTTACCAAGTTTTCTCTGATTTAAGTTCAAGAGTCATTCACCATACTCCTAAGTTATGTTGAAAAACCTTTCAAAGTCATAATTTTCTACCTCTTTTAGCTTTTGAGCTTTGAATGTTTGTTAAAAAAGTATCTAATGCCTTCGTTTAATGCTTAAAGTCAAACGTGCCAAATTTTCTTTTACGCTGTTGCATCATCCTCATAACCAAATATAAACAGCATATGCATTACATTGATAATAATAACTGCTTCAATAAATGCTCAGTGAAATCGAACAAATGACTTGTAGGAGCTTTCTTCCATATCCCAGGAACCCCTTCCAACCCCTAATTAAAGATATTGTTTTTTATAGATAGTCATTGAAGAGATGATAATGTCACGCAAATAGTAAGTTATATTTAATCACATTGTGTCATAAAGATACTTATTGAAAGTTACACTTTATAAAATAAAAACGATTCCTTCATTCTTTTATACATGCAAAAGCATTTAATATATTGCAAATTAACGAATAAAATTATGATAATGATGATATCAAAAAACATTAAAAACAATGTACATGTACAGTAAATTATCCTCTTCGTAGGTCAAAGAATACAGAAGTATTATTGTTTAAACAAAAAAAAAATGAGGCTGTTGGTTTTCTCGTTTGGATTGTTGAAGAAGGTACGGTCACCTATACTTGCTTACATCCTTGTCAATTGGTTTCTTGTGGAAAGTTGTGTCATTGGCAATCATACAACAGCATCTTATTTTCATATTAGCAGTAGGATATATGAGTTATGTAAAGTAAGTTTGAAATGTTAATATGCTGACGAATTCCTACATATACTCTATATCGTAATGATAGTTGATCTCGACTAGAATTTCGTAGTCTTTTAAATTTGTGAAAGGCGTTTGTATATTAGGTTTCAAAGTCTTATACTCCATGAAATGTAAACAAATGCAGAGTTGAAGACTGTACTTTGACCTATAATGGTTTACATTTATAAATTTTGACTTGGATGGAGAGTTGTCTCATTGGCACTCATACCACATCTTCTTATATCTATTGATACACATTAACTAGCATTATTGTTGAAGCGTTCTAATAAATATATTTTGAAATAATTCCAATAGTTCGGAAAATAGAGGCATTACTGAATCTTTTCAACGATTTCGAATAGACTATTTGAACAACATAAGAGGAGATAAAGAAAAGTGTGAAAGATGGATATAGTAAAGACCATTCAAGTTTAAAATCTGTAACACAAAAATTGTGGTATTATTTTACAGAATTGCACTTCACTGTAAATAAAAACAGAAATGGGTAAGCGTTTTAAATTATCAATAAAAAACCCGAGAAATGTTTAAAGAGGTCTTGCATAGTTTGACTTTACTTCTCAGCTGGAACGCTTCAGAGTTCAACACAAAGTATATGTAAATGTTCGAATCAAAAGAGAATGCAAATGTTATCGTGAATTTTCACAGAAACCTTGCTGAGATATATGCATTTTACATAAAATTAGTATCGTTGATATAATAGTATATGAATAATATAGAATACTAATAATACAAACACGATATTAATTTCTCAGGACTCAGCTTTCTTTTTGGGCAAAACTTAATTGATTGTTACCGACAAGGAAAAAAACACGCCAGACATTATAGATGATATACTGTATAAATCGTGTATGATATCGCATTGTATGTGTATGGTAGATGCATTAAATAGGAACAAACTATAGCCAGAAATAAGAGGTATTGAGATCACTTGCATGTTTGTCATGGCGTAAGCTGCTTTAGATTAAAAATATAAACAGCTTTCTACAATGATCTGATGTATAAAGCTTACATTTAAGAGGTTGTCCTTTAGCTTTTTCTCTTCGGTTTTGTGGCTTTGTAGACTTATTGATTAATGTTATGTTTATGAAATTATATTATTATTATTGTTTAATAATTGGTTCTGTATGTTTTGAGTGTGAACGTGATTTGGCAAATTTAAAATTTGAGGCAAGTCTTAAATGTCCCGTATTTTTTCAACATTTAAATTCCGCCCATGTTTGTTCTGAGCTTTGTAGAATTTCGAATCTTCCTGCATTCTTTATGATGTTACCGTATCAAATCTTCTCTAAAATTCAACAATCGATTTGAGAGTAGGACGACATAATTTCTTATCAGCAGCCTGTGTACTTTAACCTTGCTTTCAGTATCTGCGTATTTTCAATCATACATACTGAATGATTTGGACCTTTGGTTTTGTAATCTATTATATTCATTATTATTGTGTCAAGTGCTTTTTATATACTGATTTTCATTGTATCTTCTAATATGTACGCTTTTTAAGTGGTGTGTGAGAGATTGAAATCTCCGAAATAGAGTTAACCTGCAAAATGTACAGGTGCCTGTCCAAAATTAGGAACCTCGTCAAGGTTATAAAATTTTCAAATCGTAATGATTTTGTTGTAATTGAGAGAATTTGATAGTCACTGGACAATTTGTTATTTCACTCACATATGTTTATATGAAAAAGTCAGTTGTAGATTTGTCACACAAATCTAGACGCATAAAAACATATTGATGTGACTGTTTGTTAAGTATTTATCATCCTTTACGAAAATGACTGATCCACAAGATATTCCATCTAGATTCCAACATACATAATCTACTGTGTTCGAAACATAAATAAGGCCGACGAGGAAAGGCATCACTATACTAACGAAAGCTACATCTAATTATAGCCTAGTCGGTAGCTACAGACTGCTACAATATCACTAAAGTATGGGTTGAAATCCCGCTGAGGGAAGAGTAAAATTTGCTCTCCGCAGATCTTACATTCTTGTGCTAAATATGAGACGAAGTAAACATTAATAACTATATATGAGTCTATAGAAAACAATCAAACAGAAAATTTAATAAGTACCGGATCGACGACGTGCCACAAATACAGGAACATTATAAAAAATTTAAGATTTGTTCAACGATACTGAAAAAAGATAAAATATACGAAGAAGATGAAAATAAATATATAGTATCTTTCCAATGATATATTTTTTTTAAATACCCTAATTAAATTCATACCCCACAGTTATACGGTGGCTTTCAATTTATTTACATTTACCTTGTTCTTGCCCCATCTTTTAACCTTAAATATCTACAATATTTTACAAGAGTATTATATAATATTAAGTGTTGCCAACAGAACTAAGAATGTCTATTGATAAAGTCTTTCTTATAAATCCTCCTCCTTTGTTTCATTTACTTATCAACAAATTACGAGTAGATATCAGTGAACATTATAATTCTCCTGGCTTGAATGGCAGAGGACTGTATGCTAAGCTCTTGGTTCCTTCAAGAGAGTGTGGGTCTTCCCTTTCACTGGTAAAAATTCAAATCTGTGAACCATTGATGTTAGATATAGAAAAAGCTCCATTTTAGCCAACGCTTCTCCTGGACACACACGTCTTCCTACAATTCATATCAAAATTAGGCAGCACGAAAATGTACATGTAATATAGGTTTTTTTAAAGATTTAATGTCTTTTTAAAAAGAGAGGCGAAAGATACCAGAGGGACATTCAAACTCATAAGTCGAAAATAAACTGACAACGCCATGGCTAAAATAGAAGAAGACCAACAGACAAACAATAGTACACAAAACACAACATAGAAAACTAAAAACTGAGCAACACGAACCCCACCAAAAACTGGGGGTGATCTCAGGTGCTCCGGAAGGGTAAGCAAATCCTGCTCCACATGTGGCATGTTAGTACAAACCCGGTAATAATTCTAGTTCGGTAGGTTACATTCGGGAAAAGCGGGGACGGGATTGTAGTTACGACATTGGGAACATATCCGCTATCATTTGTAAAAGGGATATTCCATAACTGTCAACCAACTCGTGATGGCGTCCGTAAAACTTACGAAAGGCTGATTTCAACTTCACCACTTGGAACTCTTGGTTTAATAGCTTCCTTGTGAGCAGCAATCCTCTATCAAGGAAATCATGATAGGAAATACAAGCCCTGGAATACCGTATCAACTGGGAGAAATATACTCCGTGTACAGGCGCTGCTGGAATGTTGTTACATAGAAATGGAAAGTTCACAATTGGGAAGCTGAAATCATCTCTTTTGTCGTAAAGTTTTGTTTTCAACCGACCCTCATTGTCAATTTCTAGATGTAAGTAAAGTTATGAGGCAGACTTAACTGTATCTGTTGTATCTTTATCTCAAATTCGATGGGATAGATGCGTTCAACATAGTCACCAAATTTTGAATTATTTAGCGAGAGAACATCATCTATATAGCGGAAAGTAAAGTTAAGGGATACTGTTAACTTCTTTTCTTTCTTCCTAAGAAGTTCCTGTATGAAGTCAGCCTCATATGAATAAAGGAACAAGTTATCAAGAAGAGGGGCACAGTTTGTTTCCATTGGAATGCCGATTGTTTGCTGAAAAACACGTCCCCAAACGTATCAAATATGTTGTCAATCTAGAAATCAAGCATCTTGATAATGTCAGTTTCAGAGAATTCTTTGTTGGAATCAGAGTGAATTTTTACAAAGTAGGATTTATCCCTCCCTAAGACAAGATACTTGTATCTACGTTGGCCATTCTTATTAATGAAACAATGGACCAACTCTTTCAATTTTTCTTTTAGTTTGGAATGGGGAATACTTGTGTCAAGTGCAGAGAAGTCAAATGTTTTAATACTATTGCAAGATGAAAGAGTCTTAGATTGTATGTTCTCTAAAAGATCTTTGGAATTTTTTAGTATCCACATATGATTCACGCCACCTCTAGAATATGTAATTTCACAATAACTTTGAAGCCCGGCTTTGATTGCTGATAAAATTGATGTTAATAATTTAGAAAGGGGTTTCGTGGAGCACTTGGAAGACCCAGCAATATACCGTTGTTTGTAAGGTATGTACACTTATGTAGTTTAGGTATCCAATACAGTGATGGAAGATCCAGTTCTTTATCTTTGGTTGAAATCGATCGATTAAAAGAAAGAGTTGGACTGAGATCACAAAGAAAACTTAAACTCATAAGTCGATGACAAACTGACAACGTCATGGCAACAAACGAAAACAAAAACTAAAAACAACAGTATACAAAACTAAAGATTGAACAGAACAAACCTCCCAAAGCCGGAGTTGATCTCATGTGCCCCGGAAGGGTAAGCAGATCTACTTCAAATTTGGCACCAAACATGTTGCTCATGTAAGTACAAACTCGATGATAAGTCACATTCGAGGAAAAGAAAACAGGACAGTTGGAACATATCCATCGTCATCTGTAAAACAGATATTTAATAACGGTCAGCCATCTCGTTATGGCGTCCGTAATATGTACGGAGGGATGACTTCAACCTAATCATTTTGGAATTCTTGGTTTAGTAGCTTCCGTGTTAGCAGCAACCCTCTATCAAGGAAATCATGGTATAAAACGCACGCTTTGGAATATCGTATCAACTGGAGATATAACTCCATATGCAGGTGCTGTTGGCATGTTACTACAAAGAAAAGAAAAGTTCACAACTGGGAAGCTGAAATCATCTCTTTAAGTTTTGTTCACGACCAACCCTCATTGTCAACTTTAGATGTAAGTCAAGTTATGAGACAGACTTAACTGTATCTATTGTATCATGTATTTCAAGTTCGTTCAACAAGTCACCGAACTTTGAATTATAAAGTGAGAGGAAATCATCTGTATAGCGGAATGTGAAGTTAACTGGTAATACTAGCTTCTTTTCATTCCTGCTAAGAAGGTCCTGTATTAAGTCTGCCGCATTTGAATGAAGGAACAGAACAAGTCGGCATTAGAGGAGCATAGTTAGATCCCATGGAAATGTCGAGTGCTGTCAAAAAACACGTCCTCCAAACAAACGTAACAAATGTGTTGTCAATCAAGAAATCAAACATCTTGATAATGTAAGTTTCAAAGTTTTTTGTAATTAAGGCGACAGTAGTTTACCGATGTTCAAATTTCGTAAATCGACCAGGAAGAACCAAATCACATAGCAAACAAATACCGAGGGAATCAAATGAACTCCAAAAGTAGCGAGACCGGGTGCGTCGACAGGGGAATACACACTAAGTCAAAATGTCATAATTTGGAATTGGGCGACTGTCAAACGCATGTTGTGTCGATTTTTTGTCGGTTTTCCTCATTACTCTGTTAAAACAGGTTTTGTGTAAGGATCAAACCCCTGTTAATGGAGTCTAAATAGTGTGAAAATGCACGAGCGTAACGTAATAATTGAAATATGTAACCGCCATACGATGGAGCAGAGGGGATGTTACTGCTGAGAAATGGGAGGCCAACAATTGGAAAGTTGAAATCATCACGTTTGTCATAGATTCTAGTTTTAAGTCGTCCATATATGTTTATATCAAGGAAATAAATGATTCCGTTACAACAAACATATAACCATTGCTCAAATCGTTAATATATACGTATATTTTATTTGAAGATAGGTTGTACATGTGAAAAGCCTTATTACAAAAGGGATGTGAAATACTTTTTTAAAAATTTAACACTATCATTTGTGTCTGTTGGATTGTTTTTTTTTAGATGTCCCCTGTTTATTGTCACAAAAAATACAATGAAATGTGTAGAGACTTTTTGGTGATCGTGGAACACGCCATAGAATGTACAAAACCTACAATCAATTTTCAATATTTATATGAACATTATCATTGTAGTGGAGGAGCACTTGATGAAATATATCCTCAAATCTAAAAACTCTACACATTCAATAGCAGCGATGCGACGCTAATGGTCGTGCATCAAACTATAAACATTGCTTCGGTCAAATCGATTAACTTATTAAAGACGATACCTGTTGTAAGGTTATAAGTATTGTCAAATTTTTAATACACTAAAAGAGATGCCGAAGATACCTAAGGAACATTCAAATTATATGTTTACATACCTAATGAAAAAGTAGCAATTTTTTCCTGATTACAAAGTTTCCTTTCTCATCTATGAAGAGTTCAGGTTTGAATAAATGACTTTCGGAAACCACATTTCATCAAAAGCAACGGAGTCCAAACATGGTATGACAACACTGCCCTTTGGAATGATATACAAATCTTTGAAAATAATTTCTTCTGTAACAAGATGAAGAAAGAACAATGGTCCAATATTACCAAATCTCAAAGTTTCAAAGATGAGCGCCTCACATTATGGCATATTTTGTCGGTCGGAAAGTGTTAGTACTCGCCCAGTACCAACTGCAACGTCTATTTCTTTTCGCATTTTATTTTGAACAGTAATATTGTTAAGTAACAATAAAATCGCCCATCTTATCGTTGTTGCCGTAGTCTCGGTTCCTGGGCTTATTAAATCATTCACTGTACAAGCTAGCTAGTCCTCTAAAATGCAGGAAAATATATTATATTATCATGTGTTTTAGTAAAGAAAATTTTTCAAGTTTATAAACTGAACTTGACTTCTGAAATAGATATATCTGTAACTACGTACAAACGAGTAGGAAGTTATATTTAATGAATTTATGCCATCTCGTTGTAAATTCGTGTTGTATTTTGTAAGACGATTGCTATTATTGCCCAAAAGTAAATGTCAATTTGTATCTGGTACTGCACCACTATAGCAAGAAAAAATGTTTAGGTAGGGCGCACGCAAACTTGTTTAACCCCGCTTGATTATGTTTGTGTCGGTCCTAAGTCAGGAGTCTGTAATTAGGTGGTTGTCTTTTGTTGTTGTATATAAATATTTGTTTGTCGTTTGTTGCGGTATATTAATACTTGTTTGTCGTTTGTTGATGTATGCTTATGATATTTGTTTGAAGTTTGTTGCTGTATATTAATATGTGTTTGTCGTTTACATTTTTGTACATAAATCCAGCTGTATTTCTTACTATGTGGTTTGGGTTTTACACATGGTTGCAATGGAACGTTTTTTTTTTACTTTATTGCAATTTTATTTATTGCCACTGATGCAAATATACTGATTGTATTTGATTTATTGTTAAACTTTACTAGAAATTAATATTATCATATAAAAATAATAGTATTTACTGTAGATAATGTACTATACCGTAATTCTTATTCTCCGTATAGTTAATTAAAGTGTGATTTATAGGATATATTAAGAAGACGAAAGCTTTTTCTGGGTTTTAAATATTAGATTTTTTTTTTGTAGACAGACGCGCTTGTTTAAAACATGTTCTTTAATAGGAATGCTCAAAAACAAAATATTTGAAGGCCAAAGATGTAAAACAACAGAGTCACGTGAAGAGCTAAGTAACCACAAGGGACCTAAAGGAAAGTAATTCTCAAATCCATCTATGGTTGACTAAGCTGTGTTATGTCAGGGAAGATAACTTTAATTGTGAACATATGCACATTTAACTCTCTTTCTATTAATTCCTGGAAATCTATCGAAAACTTAATAAAATTGAGTGTTTATCAAGCTTCATTTAAAACAGTGAGCTGTCTATCGTGGGTAAATAACGTGTTGTGCCTAATGCAGCAAAGCAATCGAATTGTATAATGATTTATACATAAAGGCAACAGTGGTATACCGCTATTCGAAATTCATCAATCGATTGAGAAAAAAACAAATCCGTGTTACAAACTAAAACTGAGGGAAACACATAAAATACAAGAGGAGATCAACGGCACGACAGAAACACAACACTCAAATGCAACTCACACAGAAACGAACTATAATATAACAATGGCCATTTTCCTGACTTGGTACAGGACATTTTAAGAACAAATGGTGGGTTGAACCTGGTTTTGTGGCTAACCAAACCTCCCGCTTTTATGGCAATGTTAAATATAAAATTAAAATGACAACATTACATAACAGGACTACAATACAAATAAATGGGAGAACATACAGGACAGAGACACACACAAATAATAGCTATCAAAAGGTACCAGGCTTATGATTTTTAAATACGCCAGACGCGCGTTTCGTCTACATAAGTCCCATCAGTGACGCTCAGAAAAAAAAAAGATCGAAAGCCAAAACAAGTACAAACCACATCATACGTCATAAGAAAGTTAATAAATGTAGCACACTGTAGTTAATACGAAAGATGTGCGTTTCGTCTACATTAGACTTGTCATTAGACCTCGAGTCCATTATGTATGGTAATCTTTGTGTGAGACGTAATCCAACAAAGCATTCATGTCTTTAGATCATGAGATTACCAGTGAACGGCAAATTGACCTCATAATTGAGTTTCTAACCCCTAGCGGACTACGAAAACACATATCTGTTCTTTTTGTGATCTATTCTAGCATTCAAAAGTTGTTAACTTTAAGAACATACCTTTAAACACATCAGTTGTGGTAACGCACTATGTATGTTCTTTTTGTGGACTTATTTTGCATTAACAGTATGAAATTTAACATACCTTTCAACATATTACTTGTGTTTTGGTTTTGAATCTGCATCTCTCTCATGATCAAGTACACATCTATGAAATCTCGGATATTGCCTTGGTCAAAGGTTTACTTGTGCTCCTCAACTTCGTTTTAAAAGTAATCGGTTAGCTTATCAAATTTTACAGTATCAGCTTTTATTCCCAAAATATGTCCTGGCAGTTTTGTCAGCCACTGCAAAAAATTAACTGGGCAGGACTCGTCGCTATCTCATTAATAATTTTTAAAAACTCACAATATTTTGCATCATTGTATTCGAAACGTTTTCCAACAACAATTTGCATTAAACTATTAACTGTGCTTGTATTCAATATTCCTTCAAGAGCAAGTGGTTGTCCATTTTAACTTTGTATCCAATTCAAAAATGGTTTCAATTCTTCCATAATGCTCGATTCAAAACTCCTTTTCCCAAAACCGAATTCTCGTAATTTGGATATGGTAAAAGTTCTTTGTGCCTTCCAGTTTGCTCCATTAGAAGATAAAAGATTAACTACTTGACTAATTAACTGGCAATAATTTGAATACACTGTAGGAAAAATGATTGCCTGTGTTCGTTTTTTCTCCTGAGATATTTCGTTGATTTTTTTGTTTATGATTTCCCCCTTGATACGAAAGAAATGATAGCAAAACATAACTGTTTTTTTTTTGTTGGACTTATAAAACGAATTGGAAATTATTATATTTTATATCTAGTAAGTAGGCATTTGGTGATGACAATACATTCGAACAACATTATCGTGATTCAAAGCTAAATATACGCTTTAGATGTGTTTATTCCAACATACGAATGTCAAATGTTATTAACTGATGAAATAAAACCTAGAAAAGGGCTTCGGACCCACGAAATTTATCATCATTTTCTGTTTTTGTGTGTTAGCACTGCTGGTGGACAGTTAGTCCTTAAAGGTATCATCAGCTCAGAGGTCAGTGCTTATAGGTACTTAAATGATTTTTAAATTTTCTGTTGATAAACTACGGAAATATTAAGAAACTAAGATTCCATCTCCCTCATACGACGTCGACCTTAGCTGAATTTGGATGATCTGTTTATTTCTACTTTGGTCAAATAGAGACTAGCTTTTTACGTATTTATACATCCTTGCCTTTCAAATATGTTGCTTTGAGCGTTGAGTCCCAATAAATATCTGGACACATGAAAATTAACTTATATAATTCAGGGATTGTTGTAGGTCGCTGTCTGTAACATTACATCTTACATTCTAATTTATGTACAATCTTTCATTCCCCTGTTTGTATAAGTGATAGTCAGGTTGGTTGCTGAACTGTGCAAGGTATATTTTGTAACTTACCATTACGACATATGGTCTTGATCGGTAAAGCAGGGTTTTTGTTTGCATGCATATACGTGGCTAAACTGCACCATAATTTGTACATGTCCAAAGTTTCCTGGACCAAGTCTTGTTAGATGTTGTTTTTCATTGTCAGTCTTTTTCGTAAGATGCATGTGTTAGTGGTTGTTGTGGACTGTGGTACTGGCCAATATTTCTGGCTAATTTGATTTATAATTGAAGAGTGCGATCAAATTTTCCTTTAATCGTCAAATACATCGAGATATGTCAAACTTCCCCTTACTATGTTTCAATCGACAGGTCATGATAAAAAATTAGAATATGGTAAACTTTCACTATCAAAGGGTCCAAATTATTAACTCTATAGAATGTCGTGATTCGATCGCCACTTTGTGTCTTGTGCAAAAAACGAAATGCGTTTCTGTTGTGTCAAATTATATGTTAGACGCAACAGTAATTTACCTACATTTGAATATCATTAATAAACTTTGACATTTCAAAAAATTTCAAAAGGAGGGAGATCTTGTGGGTCGACAGGTCAAGCGTCTCTTTCGTGCATTCATCACCCTTCAGATGAATCTATGCAAATCCAGACTCAGTCAAAATGTAGTATATAGGAATATAACACAATATGTTATTAAATGCAAATTATAAAGCTAGTGAGTTGTGCCTAGTATCTTTGATAAATCTTTACATGTTTAGGAAGCAAAATGACACTGATCCCAGTGACAGTGGACGTTTTAAAAGTTTGGAAATTTAAAATGAGTTATTAATTTACCAAACTGCATGTGAGGATATGTTTAACGTAAATACTGCAGACACTATCGAAGTGATTAAATTCATGATGAATCGGAAAGATCACCAGTTTATGCTCCACAAATGCGCCCGTGGTGCACAGGATACGCATTACGACAATAACTGAAGAGACGACATAATTTGTCAAAATCTGATGCAGTTATATTGATACCGTTAATGTTCTTAACATAAAATATGTCCGTTGTTACTTACATGTCTTTCTGATTGTATGTTAATTCCCCATAATATGTGATAACCGTACTCTTTTGAATTTTGCTTCATGGTATAATATCTTGAACAGAGTATTCGTGCATAATAAAGGTGAATGCCCTTTCGTTTTTATTGATACATATACTACCGTAGCACTATTCATATGAATATGCTACCTTTATTCTGAAACATAATTATGACGTAAAGCGGTGGCCTATCGGAAGTAAATTCTCCATTCTTAACAAATATTTCTCTAAGACATTCCTTTCTATTGACTACTATTACCCAGTACAGTCCAAGAGATAGACTAAAAATGTCACCACATTTCTTTCGGAAAGAACGGAATACGTCAACAGTTTGTTTACCGTCGCCTAACTGAAGAATATTTCCAATTATTGGCAGAGGGGATGGTCCCGGTGGAAGTGCTACTGGTCTCTGTTGATTTGTCCATAACACAAAAAAAAAAAAAACAAAAACTAAATAGTAACTACTAAAACAATAACTTCAAAAGTTTAGCCACGTACGAAACCGAATGCACAGCATATGCACACAAAAATAATGAGCGTAATCGAATGCGATGATTTTAAGTAAATCAGATTTACATAAATGATAAACAAAACTAAGACGAATAAAATCAAATCCAATATTCCTATGTTGATCATATTTTACCAATATAAAAATACTCATAAAAAAGCGATTCAACCTATTCAATTTTGTTTACATTAGACATGTTTAAGGTGGCTGGGGTGTCTTCCTCCATCTTGGATTTTGAAGTAGCAGATACCAATTAGTCTAGATCTTTAAGGAAATGTGCAAATTTTGAGAGTAGTATGTAATTCATGTGGAAGACTTTTCATGTTGATATAGAAAATTATGTGTTTTATTATATTTACAGTTGTATTTTCTAAAAAACACAATATTGTGGTTTGAATCATTTTTTTTCAACTTTGCCACATAAGGCGAGATAACTCAGATAAAGTAATTTTTATCACACAAAATGGGATTTTCCATGCATAATCTATACAAAATCTGACAATTTTCAACAACCTTTAGCGTGAAAAAAGTCCGGTGACCCATACTTTTTATTATATTTTGGAAAAAGCATAATAAAAACTACATTTTGACATATTATTAAAAATTCTATGGATTTTAATTCAGACACCCCATCCACCTTAAATAGAGTGCACTTGTACACAGGTAGATTAATTCTCCGCTAGAATTGTCTCCCATTTACTTAAGAAAAACAGAAAAATACAATCATTGTAGAGATGCGTGGTCGTCAGATCAACTGAAAATTTATATATCTATTCACACTTTATCATTAAAATAAATTATTCTTCCACTGTTTTTTAAATTCCGTATTAATTCATATATTGTACGCATAAAAAATAGAAGAATAACAACAACAAAAAATGCCATTGCAAATGACCAAAACATTGCTTAATAGTAACAATTATAACAAATAACCTTTAAAAGAAATTTATCATGTAGAATTACTTTCCTGGACAACTTGGTATAGAAGATTTGTGTAATTAAAAATGAGTTTGAAATATTTTTGACAAATTTCAAACGTTCCAACTACACTTTATGTTTCTACTAGCTGTATGGAGCGCAGGAACACGCAACAACTCCGTATATGTATGATATATGCTAGACAAGAGAATACTAAGACAACATAGACAATATTGAGAGATAAAGCAAATATACCCTCTTTGAAATTGCCCTCAACGCAAACTCAAACGGATATGGCATCGTGTTATAACTTGTCGCAACCAAACCATGCAAACGTGCTCCCCTTTTTATAATGGTTTACATAGTCGGAGAGGAGAAGTCCAGTTCAATATTAAGTACGTTGATACCTGATCTCGACAAGAACTGTGTCGATTTGTTTTTAATTTATATCAGGCATTTGTATTTTACATGTAGGTTTTAAAGTCTGATAAACAAATAGGCAATGCAAAGTAAACAATGTCTTTGTTTTACTGGCATTATTGTTAAAAAGTTTTAATAATCTGTACTTCAATTTACTTTCACAGCTTATAAAGTAGAGGCATTAAAAATCCATTGATAACTTTGAATTGAATAGTCAAAGTACAGAAGAGGTGATGATCGATAGATGTGAGTGAAAGATGAATATAGTAAATACCGTTAAAGTTTAAAATCTGTAACAAAGAATCCTTGTGTTATTTTTTTTTAATTGTGCTACGCTATAGATAAAAGTTGATGTTGGTAAGTATATTACCATTAACTGTTAATAAAACTAAATACAGCGCACACAGAGGTCTTGATTAGTTTGACATTTTTCTCAGTTGGACACTTTAGCCAATGGTACAAAGAAAATGATATATCTTCGTAAAAAATAGAGCACAACTGGAATATAGCACATGCATGTGTATCATACGTTGGTCTTTTAGTTATGTAAGTGTTCGTTCCCTGTCATTTCAAATAAATATCAATTATTCATTTGGATTCTAAACTAATTTATTGGAATAACTCATGTTTTTCAATATAACTGATAAAAACGTTTTTCCTAATTTAGAACTTTCACTCACCTTTAAATTAGGTTACCCATATCGATGATATTCACACACTCTGGCATTGTGCCTTTAAATAGTTACTTTTATTTAGAGAAAAACATACAAGCGACAAAGCAATATTCCGTTCACGTTGAAACTGACACGAGACAGTACATAACATGTTACAGGGTATGTGAGGTAAAGGAAATTACTTATAATAAAAAATGAGAGCTACCTTTCTTTCTTCAAAATTGCCGATACTATTGCTGTAATTGACATTAAATTATTTAGATAACGTGGAAGGTCATTGTATATAGTTTGCGTCCTTTCGGTTTTCGTGTTGATAAATCCAAAACTTAAAACGAAAGACGAAATCTTTAATCAGAAATAAATTCGCCTTAGAATTATTAAGAAATATTTCTCCTCGTGCAAAGCTCTATTCATTATCCGAATTTGGCTAAACTTCAGAACCATTTTGTTTGTATTAACTATATTAGGTTTTGATTTTCAAATACCTTTGCCTCGAGCATCATTGAAGAGACATTGATTGTCGAAATGAACATTTGGTGCAGTGAAATTGGTACCATAAATGTTATAAAATGGATAAAACTTTCAAGTCGGCCATTACAATGAATATGATGAAATGGTAAAAATAAGTTATTTTCCATTAATCGCATTCATAAGAGAAATATTTACTAATTATAAGATGTACTGTTGACGTAGAGATATGGTTCGTATGTGTAAAATTCCGATAGTATACTGCAAATTTTGAAATCTAAAGACAAAATTTTTACATCTAAGCTATGGAAAATGTCATTTAATGTCAATGGAATATAAATAATGGGACTGCGTCAAATGATCACTACGGAAACTAGATGTACCGATGAGAATACAACTTTCTACAAAATTTCAATGACCTGTCATAAGCGTAAGTGGATATTTTTACACCGACCTATTCACAAATGATAATAATTGTTGAAGCCGTCAATGTCGCCATCGGTGCAATCAGCACACATATCTCTTCCCAGAAACTGTGTGGAAGGTAGGCAAACAAGCATATTATTTAGATTAAAGACACTAAAAAGAGCAGTTACCAGGTCAATTACTTTGCATTTAAGGACCAACAGGACGAAATATAAATCCTTTTATTATCCATACTAAAGAGGATGTAGATACATCAACAATTTACTGGGTGGAAATTATAGATGAAAGAGGATAATGATACATGCCTAACGTTCAGCGTAAAATATTACACGCATATTCAGGACGATAACATGTTGACAGTATTTGCTAAATAAATAAGATTTACAACTCGAGGCTGAGTATGGATTAAATGGATTGCATTATGATCTTCAGAAAACAATAAGCTTGAATATATGCCACAACGCCTTGGCTAATTATTTTAACTCCGTGGTATATACACAGACCAACGTAAAAAAGGAAGATCAATAAAGCTTTTGTTTTACATATATTGTTTACAACAGGTTTTGTTTTCGTGGTTTACTAAATCCGTATTAAGATAGAACAAAAACGAATCGTTTATGTAATAGTATATGAATAATAAGCATAAACTTACTATGAACATCAAAATTATTTATTTTTTAAAAATATTTCCTTTCTCCATTTGAACTGTACACGTATACCTAACAGCAAAATTATTTTCATTTACCTGTGTTTAAAGTAATTGCAAATGGCTGATATTTTCGTTCAAGCATATTGTTTTTCTTAAATTGTTTAACATTTCACAGCGGTATAACATGTTACTTTAATTATTCTTCCCTTAGTTTATTTATTTTGTATTTACATTGTATCATAGATCAAATTTATTTGTTGAGTGTATGTTCACTGGTGTTTATATGTCTTTTGATTGAGTTAAGCCATTTCAATTGATATTTTAAAGTGTGTCTTTCTATGCTGCGATGTTACACTATTGTTTCTGATAAGGGTGAAGGTTTGTACCATTAAAACGTTTAAACCCGATGCAATTGTTTGTACCTGTCCTAAGTCAGGAATCTGCTGTTCAGTAGTTGTCGTTTGTTGATATGGTTCATAAGTGTTTCTTGTTTCTCGTTTTTTATATAGATTAGACCGTTGGTTTTCCCGTTTAAATGGTTTTACACTAGTAATTTTTGGAGCCCTTTATAGCTTGCTGTTCGCCAAGGCTTCGTGTTGAAGACCGTACTTTGACCTTTAATGGTTTACTTTTATAAATTTTGACTTGGATGGAGAGTTGTCTCATGGGCACTCATATAACATCTTCTTATATCTATAAAAATTATGCAAAAATATTAATTTGGCTGAGCTTATAATTCTACTTCTTTCTGTATTTCCCTTGTCTCATGGATCTCAAACATTTCTTTGGATCTCAGCATATTTTTCAGCAGTTGGTTTCCTTATTTTTCGATATTATTTCTTTTAATACAGAATAACAGAATTATGTCATTTGGAGATAATGGTGTTTTATGTTACTTTGAATAACTACAGCTGGTAGGTTAAACATTAACACATTTCATTTGATTTCCTAATTGTTACCAAAAATAAGCCTTAAAGACATTTTATTGTTTCTTTGTTTAAATGGCGTTTTTGTAAAATGTTTGTCATTGCAATTTTGAAGTTGGTGTGACATGAAACTTTTTTTTCAAGTTTAAACATAATGATTCAACAATGTCCTCCAATACAAGAATCACTATGATACATATCTAGTTTGTGTTGTACATATGGCACGTCAAACGTTTCAATATTAAAAAAAATATTAATTGAAAAATAAATAATGTTCAAAACATACAAATATGTATGCAACATTTTCTACATATGTTAAAAAAATTTATATTCAAAACTTAATATTTTTTTTAACAAATGGATTTAAAATTTAACAGTACCTTCGTTTCAGTCTATTTCTAAATAGAGTGTCTAATTGAATAGTGTTCCAATATTACTGGGATATGTTGCTGTTTCAAAGAATTCACAGATAAAAATCTGGTTGTTGTAAAGTGTAGAGGTTGATATAATACAAATGTCATTTGAAGTTTTCAAATCTTTGCAAACAACTTAATTTTAGAACGTGAACTGAATAGGCGGCAATATAGTCGGTATATTATAATAGTTCAGATTCGATACCAAACATCGATATATGGTTTTTGATATGGACATAGAAATTAACGGAAATATTGCGTTTTCAAAAAACATTTTCAATTTCTGTTTTTTTTTCCAGGTGCAATGAATATGGCAAGCCATTTTACTACTAGTAGTTATTTTAACTTCAAGATATCTAACAAACTTTATAAGATACCTCATATGGTTTATAATGTATCTTATATATCTTATAAGATATGTTATATAGTTTATAAGATTTCTCATATAGTTTTAAATATATCTTATATAGTTTATAAGATATCTTATGTATAGATATAAGAAGATGGGGTATGAGTGCCAATGAGACAACTCTCCATCCAAGTCAAAATTTATAAAAGTAAACCATTATAGGTCAAAGTACGGTCTTCAACACGGAGCCTTGGCTCACACCGAACAGTAAGCTATAAAGGGCCCCAAAAATTACAAGTGTAAAACCATTCAAACGGGAAAACCAACGGTCTAATCTATATAAAAAACGAGAAACGAGAAACACTTATGAACCATATCAACAAACGACAACTACTGAACATCAGATTCCTGACTTAGGACAAGTGCAAACAAATGCAGCGGGTTTAAACGTTTTAATGGTACCAAACCTTCACCCTTTTTCTGAAACAATAGTGTAACATCACAACATAGAAAGACACACTATAAAATATCAACTGAAAAAGCTTAACTCAATCAAAGGACATATTAACACCAGTGAACATACACTGAACAAATAAATTTGACCTATAATACAATGTAAATACAAAATAAATAAACTAAGGGAAGAATAATAAAAGTACCATGTTATATCGGTATGAAATGTTAAACACTTTAAAAAAAACAATATGCTCGAACAAAAATATCAGCCATTTGCAATAACTTTAAACACAGGTAAATGAAAATAATTTTGTTGTTAGGTATACGTGTACAGTTCCAATAGAGAAAGGAAATATTTTTACAAAATAAATAATTTTGATGTTCATAGTACGAAGTGAAAATTTATAGTAGTACCAAACACTTATCAAAGCTGGTATATAGACCAGATATAACCCTGAATAACATTAAATAACAAAAAAGCATTACAATTAGTATCAACAGTTAAAATAAACAAGAAAGTACGATTTGAGAGTACTCGCAGTTACTGACAGCTAGTTAAAAGCCAAAACAATCAATAATAAAAAATCATGCATCAGAGACTAAAATCAACTATAACACATCCCAGGGATTTAGTATTTTAACGTCATGGACAGTCAAAGAAGACATGACTTGTGCAATGCCAACAATAAATGTATCGACAGACAGTAGGATAGTTAGGAGTTTAACCTCTTTATAGATCAAAATGAACGTGGGTGTGTCTTTATACATCCCGTTTGAAAAGAATACAAATTTAGTTATGTTTTAATTTGCTGATGACAAAATCGATATTAGTGCCAATGTAAACTATATTCAAAGATCTAATTACAACATTGGTAAGATAACCTTTACTAATAAGTTTATTTAAAGGTTCGATGAGTTCACACGGATCACATAGTGATTTCCGCGCTTTAAGTACAATATTACCGTAAAATTTAGGATGTGAAATACCGTTTTTAATAAGTTTTCTACAGGTACAGCCAAATTTACTAATCAAATCTTTGTGTCTATGAAAGAACTTAGCAAAAGTTTTACGTAATTATTGGTAACGAAATCCCTGACTTAATAATTTACCAGTGATGCATTGATTACGTTCGTTAAAATCTATGACATCACTACACACACGGGCATAACGAACGAGTTGGGATATATAAACACCGTATGATGGAGCCAAAGGAACATCGTCGTCTAAAAAAGGAAAATTAACAAAAGGGAATGAAAAATCGTCTTTTTTGTCGTAAATTTTCGTATGGAGTTTTCCTTTAGAGATTGAAATGTCCAAATCCAGAAAAGGGCAATTACTGCTGTTTATGTTAGATTTAGTTAAAATAAGTTCGATTGGGTAAATTTCGGTAGTATATTTAGAGAACTCTGGATTATTTATTTAGTGCCCATAGGAATACCTACTACTTGTCGATACACTTTATCACCAAAACGTACATATATGTTGTCCAGGAGAAAATTTAAAGCTTTAATCATATCTTCACATATCCAGTAAGTGTATCTAGCATACTTTCCTTTTCGTTACAGCAAATACAAAAGGCTTTAAACGAGTTACAGCAAATAAATTTCTAATGAGATTTTTCAAAAGACCATTTAATTAAATATGAAAATGGTTTTTGTTTTTTTTGATAAGATTGTGTGGAAGTACAATTTGTAGCGTACCTGAAGAGTAGTAAAAATCATAACTGTCAACAGAATTAAAAGGACCATCGAAAGCATGTATTTTATCTAAAACCTCTTTTCTTTAATGACCTGACGACACTGTTTCCAATCTATTTTAGATAGAGCACGATGTTTCGGTCCTTTCTTAAGAAAAGTTATGACCTCACGGTCTTCGACGATGTTGAGGTCTCCTGTAAGGACATGACCATAGGGAACATATCTAAAACTAGATGTTTCACAATCTCAAGTGGAAGGAACATTATTTTCTATATTGACGTCTGATGTAGCTGACGTATAATTAAAAATCAAACTTCTGCTGGTTTTTTTTTATAAGAATACGAAATAATAGGTGGTTCTATATTATCAAATTATGGAGGTATTTGGCTTTGGGTGGTAGAGTCATTGAATATACTAGATAAGTTAATAAAATCAATACCTCTATTTATATATTTTAATTTAAGAAAATGCCGTTTATGATTTTCAGGTTTATCGATACTAGGAAATAGCCTATGATGACAAAAGGCTATTATAATACGGGTGTTTTTATACATTGGGCTAAAAAAAAAGTATCACACTCCAGAAAAATAGCATATAATTTACTTATTGGTATCTGACCCAGTTTGCATAATACTTGATGTCTGCCATTATTTTTTATTATAGATAACAGATCAGCAAGTGTATAATTTATACGATGTTTAATACGCTGATTACGGTTTTTGCGTTTGCCATGAGCCCTTTTATTTCTAAGTCGTTTATCGACAATATTAATGACATCGATTGAAGTTTTAGTTATGTTCCCCTGTCCTAATATTTTGTCATTAAGACCGAGAGGATAAGCTGTTTGAAGTCTCTTTATCCAAAATAATTCGCGAATTTCACGTGATTTTTCAAATTGCTTGTGTGATTCTCCTGGTTGTTTCTGAACGGTTTCAAGTTGTTGGAACTTAATAGATTTCAGATTGTGATTATGCTTATCTAAATGTTGATATATAAAACTTTTGAATTTTTTAGGTCTACGAATGCGGTAAAGGTGTTCTTGATTTCTTTTGTAATACGCTCGTCCTGTCTGTCCCACATATTGAATACCACACTTAGGTTGGGTTCAAGTTACCACATATATAAGGTTTTGAGTTTTCAGGTAATGTCACAGGAAAAGGAGAGCGAAAAGCTCTCCCGTTCACTGTTGACCGTGCAGTATTTTGTGAAGTTAATCTAAAACAGGTTAGTCACTTTTTGGCATTGCACGGGAAAATTTGTGGATATCCACGCGCATTTTCGTTAAACAATCTGGCTGTAGAGGCATTACAAATACGTTTGTTTAAGCACGTGGATATCCTAGAAGTTGTGTTGTTAATAATTTTCTTTCCATTGCGTAAAATCATGATCATTAAATAGGGGTATAGGAAAAATAAAAAAGACCGGAGGTTGTAACAATGAATAAGGATCACAATTACGGAATAGGAAATAATAGGCAAAGCAGTAAAAGAACTCTTACAAAAACTGTTATAAAAAGGCCCGACTTAAAGACTTAAGTATTACAATACTGACATATAACAAACACGGGGCAAAAACAGAGATTGTAAGAAATCTTAGTAAAACCATAGCAGGTAGCAATAATAAAAATAGCAGGCGTGGATGAGTATTTAAACATCCAAACACCATAATATATAATTGACAATTAAGAACAAAGATATAATAAACATGTGAAAGCTCTCTCACAGGCAAACAACCCATAATTGAAAAATATAAGATATCTTTATGAGATATCTTATATAGTTTATAAGATATCTCATAAAGTATATGAAATATCTTATAAAGTTTATAATATACCTTATAAAAACTAGATTATATAAGATATTTTATATATTATATAAGATATCTTATATGTTATATAAATAAATGGGGAATGTGTCCATGGGACACAGATGATGCCCGCGCTTGCATATCATATAAAATTGTAGAGGTGCATAACTGAAGAACGGTAAAAGTGATGCTAACCAAAATTATACTTGATCTGAGTTTTGTGGTAATAAGTATTATGTATAAATTTCATAAAATTTGGTTGAAGCAAACTTAAGGTAAAGAACGGAAACGAAAAATTTAGCAATGTTTCCATTTTTAAAGGGGCTTAACTCTAGAACAATAAAAGTGACACCCCCAAAATTCAAACTTGATCTGTATTTTGTGGTGATAAGCATTGTGTATAAGTTTCGTAACATTTAGTTGAGGCAAACCTAAGTTAGAGAATGGAAACAAAAATTCAGCAATTTTTCCATTTGTAAAGGGGCTTAACTCTAGAACGGTTAAAGACACTCCACCAAAATTCAAACTTGATCTGTGTTTTGTGGTAATAAGCATTGTGTATAAGTTTCGTAACATTTGGTTGAGGCAAACTAAAGTTAGAGAACGGAAACCAACTTTGGAACGTACGGACGGACGTACGGACGTACAGACGGACAAGGGTAAAACTTCATACCCCTCCGCTACGGCGGGGGCATAAATATCTTATATATTATAAGATGTCTTATAAATTAAAAGAGATCTCTTGTAAACTATATGAGAAGTCGAATAAACTATTTTAAGATATCTTATAGAAATCAATATATGATATATCTTATCAAGTATATAAGATATCTTATAAACTTTAGAAGATATATTATGAAGTATGTTATATATCTTATAAAGTTTATAAGATATCTGATAAAAACTAGATTATATAAGAAATTTTATATATTATATAAGATATCTTATATTATGGAACGCCGAAGCTGTCTAACGTGTAAAATGTTATGGTATGATGATACTTTGTTATTATATGCTGATAGTTTGTAATTATGATACTTTGTCATGCTGATACTTTGTCATTATATGCTGACACTTTGTCATCATTTGCTGATACTTTATCATTATATGCTGATACTTTGTCATTATATGCTGATACTTTGTCATAATATGCTGATACTTTATCATATGCTGATAGTTTGTCATTATGATACTTTGTCATGCTGATACTTTGTCTTTATATGCTGATACTTTGTCATCATTTGCTGATACTTTGTCATTATATGCTGATACTTTGTCATTATATGCTGATACTTTGTCATTATGATATTTTGTCATTATGATACTTTGTCATTATGATACTTTGTTATATGCTGATACATTGTTGGTGTTGATGGTTTCAGTAGACTGGTATTGTTTCTAAAATGTGCCGACAACAACACATCCGAGATCGTTTTAGACTGTAACTTGTCTGGTGTTGCTAATTACTATATTCTTCTTAGAGAAAGATCTGAGTAAGGACTAGAAAACGTGTCTTTTACAAAAGGGACGAAGGAGGCAGAAGTACCCACAAACAAATGATAGAAAGACTTTGGAAAGACGTTTTCGAAGGCGTTCTGTGTTGTTTTTACAATCTGTTTTTTTATGGAAGATACAGGTATTATAGATCCATTAAATTAAAAACACTTAGATATGCTCTTAATGTCGTTTCTACAATCCCGTCCGCTTTCCCCGAATGTGATCTACCGAATTAGAATTATTACTGGGTGTGTACTAACATGAACAACACGTGACAGATTCAGACAAAAAATAGAACGAGTCATTAGGAGAATGGAAACGTCTGCTTTCCCAAAGATTCACATTATTTTCCCTTATAATGAAGGCAAAAAATGACAAAACTGATTTTTTTTTTTTTATCTGAATCTTAGTAAAAGTCAGTGAAGTATGTTGGTCATGTACTACTTTGCTTTCAAGCTAGGGATGTTTCTCGTACTAAAGTACGGTCATTCTGACCTTAATTGAGACCTTTGACCACTATGATAGTAAAACCTTATCCAATTCGTGTCCAGCTCAAAACTTGGTATGCAGTTGCATCATGGGCTTGTGATGTGTCATTATATTTAATGGCGGTTAGTTTATATTAGTGGAGGTAGCCGGAATGCCTATTCGGAATGAACCACCGACCTTCGGTAAGAAAACTGACAATCATACCAAATTAAGATTAGAGTTGAGTGCACCTGCCTAGTAGGGGATTCGAACTGACAACCTCAGTGTTGACATGCTAGTGATACAGTAGTTCAACTACTTAGACCACTCGGTCACAGAGGCTCCTACACAAGTTTCAGAAAGAATTGACTGTAAGTGGCAGCTAAAATCATAACTGCAGTTTAACCATTTTTGATACTAAAACAAATGTTATATTCATGATCTATAAACACCTTTGATAATCATTAATTCCAAAATTAGTATTGGTTCTAATTAATTCTTCAATAATGCCTGTCTGCATTGTTCTCAAGTATTTGTGTAAGGGGCTCGAATATTGGTATGTTTCCATCTTCAGCACCATGATCTTGCATCTATTTGATTGAGGGAAATTCATAAAGTGTTCTACAATTGGCCAAATGTCCACAAGTTCAGAGGAGATGAGTTACTGCTCCGATTATTTGACAAGACCACGCTACTGCCCAAAATTGTAGCCTCCTGTTTATTTTGTCCTAAAAAATGTAATGTAGTGCTTCTAAAAGAGAGGCGAAAGATACCAGAAGGACATTCAAACTCATAAGTCGAAAATAAACTGACAACACCAGTTGAAAAACATAAAAGACAAACAGACAAATATTAGGTCACAAAACACAACAAAGAAAACTAAAGACTTAGCAAAATGAACCCACTAAAACTGGAGGTGATCTCAGCTGCTGCGGAAGGGTAAGCTGATCCAGCTCCACATGTAGCACCCGTCGTGTTGCTCATGTTTGACACACCCTGTAATAAGTCTAATTTGGTAGATCACATTCGGGAAAAGGGACGGGATTGTAGTTACGACATTAGGAACAATTCTAAGTGTTTTCAATGCAATGGATCTATAACACTTTTATCTTCCATATGAAAAAACAGATTGTAAAAATAACACAGAACGCCTTAAAAAATGTCTCTCCAAAGTCTTTCTATCATTTGGATGTGGGTACTTTTGCTTCCTTTGCCACTTTTGTAAAACATAAAGTCTGCAAAAAACATGTTTTCTAGTCCTTACACAGATCTTACTCTAAGAGGAATACCGTAATTAGCAACACCAGACAAGTTACAGTCTAAAACCATCTCGGATGTGTTCTTGTCGGAACATTTTAGAAATATTACCAGTTTACTGAAACCATCAATACCAACAATGTATCAGCATATAATAGCAAAGTATCATAACGACAAAGTATCATAATGACAAAATATCATAATGACAATTATTTAGTATTATAATGACAAAGTATCATAATGACAAAGTATCAGCATTAATGACAAAGTATCAGCATTAATGACAAAGTATCAGCATGTAATGATAAAGTATCAGCATATGATAACAAAGTATCATCATAGCAAAAATTTCACACATAAGACAGCTACAATGCTCCATATTATATATTATATAAAATATATTATATTTATATGAGATATCTTGAAGCTCGAATAAATAGTAAAGCGGATTGCCATAGATATAGCTTAGTTTACAAGTTGCTTATTTTCAGAAATGTTGCATCACATTTGTTCATGTGGCCTGAGAACACAGTTATTTAGTGCATTTCTTTTGAACAATAAAGTCAAATTAAAAATATCGCACCTGCTCTATCTCAAAAGATTTTTACAGTGTAGTGTACTACTATTGGAAGAAATAATATCAACATTATAGAAAAGTCTACCAGCTCTAACCCAAAATATGGCCAATTCTATGTTAAAGGGGTCTAAAATTCAGTTTGACAGCTTCAGACATACTAATTGTTGACCTTTTTAACTGGACGAAATCACTACTTAACATAATGATTCAGCACCCAAATGTTTTGAAAATGTTATTTCATCCCCTTACTTAATTGTTCATGCATAAAATAACAAGATATAAATTGGGAAAGTGTATGAAAAAATTGTAAGTTATACACTGTTCACACTAGGGACTATATTCGTAGAGGACGATAACTGTGTCCTCGGACCATGTATGTTAACCCAGAGACTTATTTAACCATGATATCATATTATAGTAAACCTTAATGTGATCCAAAACTGTTTTATGACGATTTCACAAAAGCAAGGGAAAATTTAGATTTTTATTTCAAAGAAAAGTAATATACTCGTATTACTAATCTATTAAGTATTATTTCTCGACCGTTTATGTATAAACTTTTCTTTGATCAAAATATATATTTTTAGCATCGTTTGAACTGGTCATGCTTTATTAACATAATATATTACAAAAAACCGTGTCCCAATATTTTGATTGATACACAGGTCAGTAGAGACGTATACTACATATTAATGATTTATAGCTTTATAAAGTGGTTGTAAGGCTTTTGTTTCATGTAATATTAACATATTCAGAAAAGTAGAAATTAATGCAAAACATGTTCATAACTTATGATAATATTCCCTTTTTTTTCTCTTTGTTTCCAAAATCATCTTGTACAATTCTATCACAAAACCTAACCATGAACTTCAACTAAGCGTGATCTATTTTTATCTGTTCTAATTATGCCTTTATGTGTAATGTAATATTGCCCCATGTTACTGTATATTCTCTGTCTATAGCAGTGGTGGATCCAGTAGGGGGTGTCCGTGGGTTAGAACCAGCCTTTTTGTTTGACAACTAAGGCTTTTAATGGGAACACATGGTTGGACCCCTCCCTGTTTATATGACTCGCATGTGTTGGAACTACCCCATCTTAAAATGGCTGGATCCGCGCCCGGTGTATAGTAAGGTGGTTTTACATTTCGTTTCACTGTGCAGATACAGAGAATTTCGCATTATGTATTTCATTTGTTACGTAATTCATTTAATTTTTTTTTAAATCAGTTGAACTTTGTTTTTCACCACAAAAATACAAGTATATTATGCAAAACAATGTCGGTAATCCTAGAATTGCTAATACTTGGTCGAAATATCTATTTCTTTTTTGGGTTGCTTTTTCATCGTCAACCACTTAAGTTTCCTATAAAATATTTGTAATATTATCGTTATTCCAGAAAAAGTTACAGGACTATCCTGTTTTTAAGTATGATAAATTTTCTGTGTTGCTGCTTTGCTGAAGCAGTCTAATTTCTACATAAGGAAATGCCTGTACCAAGTCAGGAATATTTTGAATTGTTTGAGCTTTTGATTTTGTCATTTGATAAGGAACTTTCCATTTTGAATTTTCCTTGGAGTTCGGTAATTTTGTTATTTTACTTTTTATCATGGATTGCTGGAGAAAAACTAGTGAAAATTGATTTAAACATTTCAATAATGCAGATATTTTATTTGATTATCAAATGAGTATAACATAATACATATTTGTCAACCAAAAACCAAAGAATTCTGCATAGAAATACATGCAAAAAAGCAAATGGGCATGACCCGTAATATCTTTGTAATCTAGAATGGCATTTCATGTGTCATATTCAAATCAGTGATGTTTTTTCCATTAATAAAGTCTTACCCTTTATCTGTTTAAATGATTGTGAATACACAAAATTAATCATTTTTTCACAAGCAGTTATATCAATAATTTGAATGTACTATTGTTATATGTAGACTTTTTTTCAAAGGTAAACTAATTGGAGTAACTTGGGTTTTTTTCAAATCAAAGAAGTTTTTCTTTCATTTACTGAATACTAGTAGTACATGTATATAATGTTCAAAGTTTTCACAGGCTTATTGAAATAGATGTCCCCTAAAAACGGATTATGTTGAAAATTGGTTAATGGGAGAGTAGCTAACGAAATAAAAAGACAATTTTAACTTGTGAATCGGTTGCAGATTTAAAATGGTTTTGTCCTTTCAAACTCTATTTACCTTGTTAATAAGAACATATAAGCAAGGAGAAAAATACCAGTTGTATATAAAAACGAATCCTAAATACTCGAAACATAATGACAAAAAAATATGTTGTAGCGTGTCAAGCGTTTGCTAATAATAATTATGATATAAGTAATTTTAAATGTCTATAAACTTCAACTGTTTTAAACATGTACAGTGTAACGTATGTTAATGACGTCATTATCATTTAAACTCAACATAGATACTAGGAAATACAACTTGTAACCAAATTCCATTGACCTGTCATAAGCAGAAGTGGTTATTCTTATACTAAACTCTTCACAAATGTTGAAAGTTGTTGAAGACGTCAATTTCGCCATCGATGCAAACATCGCACATATCTCTTCCCAGGAACTGTGATGAGGCTAGACAAACACGCATATTATTTAGATTAAGGACACTAAAAAGAGCAGTTACCAGGTCAATTACTTTACATTGAAGGACCAAGAGGACGAAATATAAATCCTTTTATCATACATATTAAAGAGGATATAGATTCATCAACAATTTAATGGGTGGAAATTATAGATGAAAGAGGATAATGATACATGCCTAACGTTCAGCGTAAAATATTACACGCATATTCAGGACAATCACATAATAACAGTATTTGCTAGATAAATAAGATTTACAACTCGAGGTTGATAGATATAGGAAGATGTGGTATGAGTGCCAATGAGACAACTTTCCATCCAAGTAACAATTTATAAAAGTAAACCATTATAGGTCAAGGTACGGCCTTCAACACGGAGCATTGGCTCACACCGAACAGCAAGCCATAAAGGGACCCAAAAATTACTAGTGTCAAACCATTCAAACGGGAAAACCAACGGTCTAATCAATATAAAAAAACGAGAAACAAGAAACACGGATGAACTACATAAACAGACGACAACTACTGTACATCAGATTCCTGACTTAGAGTATGGATTAAATGGACTTCATTATGATCTTTAGAAAACAATAAGCTATAATTTATGCCACAAAACCCTGGGACTTTATTCGAACTCCGTGGTTTATACAAAGACCAACGAAAACAAGGATGATCAATAAAACTTTGTTTTATCTATATTGTATACAACAGTTTTTGTTTTCGTGGTTACTTTTAACCCGTATTAAGATAGAACAAGATATGAATCGTTTATGTAATAGTATATGAACAGAGTGATGTCCCTTGTTGCTACTGCTCGTTGATATAGCACTCCGCTTAAAAAGTTGATAAAATAGCGAAATTAAGGTAACATGGATTCAGAAATTGAATCTATGTGTCAACTTATGACAGCTGATCGTATAAAACGTCTGTAAAATGTTCTACAAGGTGAACAAAGTGAAATTATCAGTGATGAAGTGGACGAACAAAATCAAAACAAAGAAAAAATGGCGTCTTTTTCTGAGGTGGTAACTAATCATCAAATCAATCTAAATGAAACATCTCAAAACACTGACAATGACCCAGGAAACTTTGTAAAGCCCATTTTCCTTAAGGACGAAGATGTCCATGGCTCAGGGAAACCCCCGAAGTCTCTTTGGCTCACGAATGTCGAGATATATAATGCAATAGGTGTCAAGGTCCCTGCAGAACGAATCAAAGGTATACAACGGATCAGAGAAATGTGGTGCCTTTATATGGACAACGAGGAGGACAGACTGTCTTTGTTAATGACAGGGGTACACCTGCGTGGCAGGCAGGTACCTCTGTACTCGCAAAATCCTCGAAATCCGGGTAGGCTACAAGAAAATACCATTCGCATTAAAGTAAAAAATGTCCCTCTATCCGCGGAGGATGGGCAAATCCACAAAACTGTAACATTGCAGGGGTGTTACATCCAAGGTCTTTTCAGAAAATGCTTGAGAATCAATGGTAAATTAACTGCTTGTCAGACTGGAGACAGGGTGGTTATCAGTAAAGTCTTAGATAAAGCAGTACCAAGGAATTTACAGATTAGTACATATATGGCTAGAATATTCCATACTGGATAGCCAGAATTTAACAGAAGTATCAACTATGATAGCAATGTAAAGACATGTCATAAATGCTTGAAACCAGGTCACTTAATATATGAATGCCCTAATGACTGGGTTTGTAGAACATGCAACAAAAGTGGTCATAAAATGATAGATTGCCAATCTGACTTACAAAGTGAAAATGAAACTTTAGAAAACTTAGATGTAAATGTCGAAGAGAGTGAAAGTGAAGTTATAAATATACAGTCCAATGACAATCAGACAAAAGAACACATGACTGAAACAGCTGACAAACAAGCACCAAACACATCAATACTAAAACATCACATACTAGTAGTATAACCAACAAATCTAGTAGCACAAAGACAGGTCCAGCTAGAAATGTGCAAATGTCAAATGTGAACAACACAGGCGAAAGATACCAGAAGGACATTCAAACTCATAAGTCGAAAATAAACTGACAACGCCAGTTGAAAAACATAAAAGACAAACAGACAAATATTAGGTCACAAAACACAACAAAGAAAACTAAAGACTAAGCAAAATGAACCCCACTAAAAACTGGAGGTGATCTCAGTTGCTGCGGAAGGGTAAGCTGATCCAGCTCCACATGTAGCACCGTCGTGTTGCTCATGTTTGACACACCCTGTAATAAGTCTAATTTGGTAGATCACATTCGGGAAAAGGGACGGGATTGTAGTTACGACATTAGGAACAATTCTAAGTGTTTTCAATGCAATGGATCTATAACACTTTTATCTTCCATATGAAAAAACAGAAATGTCTCTCCAAAGTCTTTCTATCATTTGGATGTGGGTACTTTTGCTTCCTTTGCCACTTAAAACATAAAGTCTGCAAAAACATGTTTTCTAGTCCTTACTCAGATCTTACTCTAAGAGGAATACCGTAATTAGCAACACCAGACAAGTTACAGTCTAAAACCATCTCGGATGTGTTCTTGTCGGAACATTTTAGAAATATTACCAGTTTACTGAAACCATCAATACCAACAATGTATCAGCATATAATAGCAAAGTATCATAACGACAAAGTATCATAATGACAAAATATCATAATGACAATTATTTAGTATTATAATGACAAAGTATCATAATGACAAAGTATCAGCATTAATGACAAAGTATCAGCATTAATGACAAAGTATCAGCATATAATGATAAAGTATCAGCATATAATAACAAAGTATCATCATAGCAAAAAATTTCACACATAAGACAGCTACAATGTTCCATATTATATATTATGTAAAATATATTATATTTATATGAGATATCTTGAAGCTCGAATAAATAGTAAAGCGGCTTGCCATAGATATAGCCTAGTTTACAAGTTGCTTATTTTCAGAAATGTTGCATCACATTTGTTCATGTGGCCCGAGAACACAATTATTTAGTGCATTTCTTTTAAACAATAAAGTCCAATTAAAAATATCGCTCCTGCTCTATCTCAAAAAGATTTTGACAGTGTAGTGTACTACTATTGGAAGAAATAATATCAACATTATAGAAAAGTCTACCAGCTCTAACCCAAAATATGGACAATTCTATGTTAAAGGGGTCTAAAATTCAGTTTGACAGCTTCAGACATACTAATTGTTGACCTTTTTTTAACTGGACGAAATCACTACTTAACATAATGATTCAGCACCCAAATGTTTTGAAAATGTAATTTCATCCCCTTACTTAACTGTTCATGCATAAAATAACAAGAAATAAATTGGGAAAGTGTATGAAAAAAATTGCAAGTTATACACTGTTCACACTAGGGACTATATTCGTAGAGGACGATAACTGTGTCCTCGGACCATGTATGTTAACCCAAAGACTTATTTAACCATGATATCATATTATAGTAAACCTTAATGTGATCCAAAACTGTTTTATGACGATTTCACAAAAGCAAGGGGAAATTTAGATTTTTATTTCAAAGAAAAGTAATATACTCGTATTACTAATCTATTAAGTTTTATTTCTCGACCGTTTATGTATAAACTTTTCTTTGATCAAAATATATATTTTTAGCATCGTTTGAACTGGTCATGCTTTATTAACATAATATATTACAAAAAACCGTGTCCCAATATTTTGATTGATACACAGGTCAGTAGAGACGTATACTACATATTAATGATTTATGGCTTTATAAAGTGGTTGTAAGGCTTTTGTTTCATGTAATATTAACATATTCAGAAAAGTAGAAATTAATGCAAAACATGTTCATAACTTATGATAATATTCCCTTTTTTTTCTATTTGTTTCCAAAATCATCTTGTACAATTCTATCACAAAACCTAACCATGAACTTCAACTAATCGTGATCTATTTTTATCTGTTCTAATTATGCCTTTATGTGTAATGTAATATTGCCCCATGTTACTGTATATTCTCTGTCTATAGCAGTGGCGGATCCAGTAGGGGGTGTCCGTGGGTTAGAACCAGCCTTTTTGTTTGACAACTAAGGCTTTTAATGGGAACACATGGTTGGACCCCTCCCTGTTTATATGACTCGCATGTGTTGGAACTACCCCTCTTAAAATGGCTGGATCCGCGCCCGGTGTATAGTAAGGTGGTTTTACATTTCGTTTCACTGTGCAGATACAGAGAATTTCGCATTATGTATTTCATTTGTTACGTAATTCATTTAATTTTTTTTTTAAATCAGTTGAACTTTGTTTTTCACCACAAAAATACAAGTATATTATGCAAAACAATATACATAAGGAAATGCCTGTACCAAGTCAGGATTATGACAGTTGTTTTCCAATCGTTTGAATTGTTTGAGCTTTTGATTTTGTCATTTGATAAGGAACTTTCCATTTTTCAAAGGTAAACTAATTGGAGTAACTTCGTTTTTTTTCAAATCAAAGAAGTTTTTCTTTCATTTACTGAATAGTACATGTATATAATGTTCAAAGTTTTCACAGGCTTATTGAAATAGATGTCCCCTAAAAACGGATTATGTTGAAAATTGGTTAATGGGAGAGAAGCTAACGAAATAAAAAGACAATTTTAACTTATGAATTGGTTGCAGATTTAAAATGGTTTTATCCTTTCAAACTCTATTTACCTTGTTAATAAGAACATATAAGCAAGGAGAAAAATACCAGTCGTATATAAAAAAGAATCCTAAATACTCGAAAGATAATGACAAAACAATATGTTGTAGCGTGTCAAGCGTTTGCTAATAATAATTATGATATAAGTAATTTTAAATGTCTATAAACTTCAACTGTTTTAAACATGTACAGTGTAACGTATATTAATGACGTTATTGTCATTATCATTTAAACTCACCATAGATACTAGGAAATACAACTTGCAACCAAATTCCATTGACCTGTCATAAGCAGAAGTGGTTATTCTTATACTGAACTCTTCACAAATGTTGAAAGTTGTTGAAGACGTCAATTTCGCCATCGATGCAAACAGCGCACATATCTCTTCCCAGGAACTGTGATGAGGCTAGACAAACAAGCATATTATTTAAATTGAGGACACTATAAAGAGCAGTTACCAGATCAATTACTTTGCATTGAAGGACCAAGAGGACGAAATATAAATCCTTTTATCATACATACTAAAGAGGATGTAGATTCATCAACAATTTAATGGGTGGAAATTATAGATGAAAGAGGATAATGATACATGCCTAACGTTCAGCGTAAAATATTACACGCATATTCAGGACGATCACATAATAACAGTATTTGCTAGATAAATAAGATTTACAACTCGAGGTTGATAGATATAGGAAGATGTGGTATGAATGCCAATGAGACAACTTTCCATCCAAGTAACAATTTATAAAAGTAAACCATTATAGGTCAAGGTACGGCCTTCAACACGGAGCATTGGCTCACACCGAACAGCAAGCTATAAAGGGACCCAAAAGTTACTAGTGTCAAACCATTCAAACGGGAAAACCAACGGATGAACTACATAAACAGACGACAACTACTGTACATCAGATTCCTGACTTAGAGTATGGATTAAATGGACTTCATTGTGATCTTTAGAAAACAATAAGCTATAATTTATGCCACAAAACCCTGGGACTTTATTCGAACTCCGTAGTTTATACAAAGACCAACGAAAACAAGGATGATCAATAAAACTTTGTTTTATCTATATTGTATACAACAGTTTTTGTTTTCGTGGTTACTTTTAACCCGTATTAAGATAGAACAAGATATGAATCGTTTATGTAATAGTATATGAACAGAGTGATGTCCCTTGTTGCTACTGCTCGTTGAGATAGCACTCCGCTTAAAAGTTGATAAAATAGCAAAATTAAGGTAACATGGATTCAGAAATTGAATCTATGTGTCAACTTATGACAGCTGATCGTATAAAACGTCTGTTAAATGTTCTACAAGGTGAACAAAGTGAAATTATGAGTGATGAAGTGGACGAACAAAATCAAAACAAAGAAAAAATGGCGTCTTTTTCTGAGGTGGTAACTAATCATCAAAAATCAATCTAAATGAAACATCTCAAAACACTGACAATGACCCAGGAAACTTTGTAAAGCCCATTTTCCTTAAGGACGAAGATGTTCATGGCTCAGGGAAACCCCCGAAGTCTCTTTGGCTCACGAATGTCGAGATATATAATGCAATAGGTGTCAAGGTCCCTGCAGAACGAATCGAAGGTATACAACGGATCAGAGAAATGTGGCGCCTTTATATGGACAACGAGGAGGACAGACTGTCTTTGTTAATGACAGGGGTACACCTGCGTGGCAGGCAGGTACCTCTGTACTCGTAAAATCCTCGAAATCCGGGTAGGCTACAAGAAAATACCATTCGCATTAAAGTAAAAAATGTCCCTCTATCCGCGAATGATGGGCAAATCCACAAAACTGTAACATTGCAGGGGTGTTACATCCAAGGTCTTTTCAGAAAATGCTTGAGAATCAATGGTAAATTAACTGCTTGTCAGACTGGAGACAGGGTGGTTATCAGTAAAGTCTTAGATAAAGCAGTGCCAAGGAATTTACAGATTGGTACATATATGGCTAGAATATTCCATACTGGATAGCCAGAATTTAACAGAAGTATCAATTATGATAGCAATGTAAAGACATGTCATAAATGCTTGAAACCAGGTCACTTAATATATGAATGCCCTAATGACTGGGTTTGTAGAACATGCAACAAAAGTGGTCATAAAATGATAGATTGCCAATCTGACTTACAAAGTGAAAATGAAACTTTAGAAAACTTAGATGTAAATGTCCAAAGTGAAGTTATAAATATACAGTCCAATGACAATCAGACAAAAGAACACATGACTGAAACAGCTGACAAACAAGCAGCAAACACATCAATACTAAAACATCACATACTAGTAGTATATCCAACAAATCTAGTAGCACAAAGACAGGTCCAGCTAGAAATGTGCAAATGTCAAATGTGAACAACACAGGTCAAGATATTCACAACCATCCATTGACAAATTCGTAAATACACCTAAAATTTCAAGAAAAGCAGCTGCAAGGAATCATATTCCACCTACACCTACTGAAAACACTGGACCAAAGAAATCAAAAACATAAAACTTATCTAGTCATCTACTTATTATTTGTACTAAGGCAATTGATTAAATTTGAAATGTTCATGCAAGTACCAAAAATGCAAACGATGTAAAACAACTATAGTTTCTTTAAACATATGTTAACGTGTGGAGTTATGAGCTTATTATATAATATATTGTATGATTATATTTTTATGATTGCAATGCAAAAGACATTTTGTACTTACTTGCTATTCTGTGTTATCTATGTCTATTTTTAGACAGACTTTACGGCATTCAAAATTGTAAAACTATTTTTAAACATACACAAGAATCACTTTTTTAATATCATAACAAAGTCAATTATAAACAAAAATGTGCAATCAATGTTTTGAAGAAATCCAAAAGTACTTACCTTATTGAAAATGAACTCTTCTTCAGAACACAGTCGCTCCAAAAACGTAAAAATAGTACAAATAGGCAATTCTGTCTCAGTGCTATATCATTAATTATTGTAAATTCAGAAATTATTGCGAGGTTTTTATTTACGCGAATAATGCGACTGGGACAGTATCGCAATTATTAGAACTCGCATTATGATATTTGATACACACATCTATGTGCAGATTTTCATGAAATCGCAATAATTAATCTCGCATTTGTGTACACTCCTCAAAAATCGCAATAATAAATGCACGCATTAATTTCTGAATTTACAGTAGATACTTTATAAATACAGATCCAATTAGTGTTTACCGCTTATATAAGCGACCGCTATAAATAAATACGCAGATATCGAGGTAATTAATAAGTTCTGTGATACCGACGGGAGACTTATTCTATTAAATGTAAAAATGGATAATTTAATTTTGTCATTAGTTTGTCCGTATGCACCAAATTACAGGACCGATAGGAATCCTTTCTTTAAAAATGTCAACAATTTTATAAAGGAACACTCGATTGGCATAATTTTGGTTGGAGGCAATTTCAATGAATCGTTAAAAATATCGATAGAAAAAGTTTAAATAAAAATGCAAGATTTTCCGAGCCTGTTAATAGTTTAAAAACTTTTATTAAAAATCATAGCCTTGTAGATATTTGGCGTTTTCTACATGAAAGCACACAACAGTTTACATGGAGGAGAAAAGATAAGACTCAAGCAAGTATGATAGATTAAATTTTAATTGGAAAAGATTGTCAGTCTCTTGTTGAGAATTGTAAAATTAAACCAGCACTTATTAAAGTGACTGACCACCAAGGGGTAGTAATTAACATTCGGGTATTGGATTCTGAAAAAGGGAATGGGTACTGGAAATTAAACAATTCTATTTTAAAAGATATTGAATATCAAGATACAATCAATAAAGTGATTAATAAGTTTAAAGGTCGTATAATCAATAGTGACAGCAGTGATATCCGTTTATTATAGGACAATCTAAAAGTCGAAATTAGGGACGAATCTATACTTTACTGTAAATAGACAAGGAGACAAAAGCAGAAACAAGTTACAAAATCTATAAATACACTTAGAAACGAATAAAAAAACAAAAACAAAAAAAAAAAAAAAAAAAAAAAAAAAACGAAGTAACAACAAACCAGGAAGAAATTTTAGAAATGATAAAGAACTATTATGAACTATTATACACTACTACATGCCCAGATAAAAATTTGCTACTTACATACGTTTCTGATACTATTATGGAAAGGGATATAAATATTGATGACTTTAAAGAATGTGATGGGGAGGTAACTATAGTTGAATGCACTAGTGTTATTAATACGATGAAGCTAAATAATTCACCAGGTCTTGACGGTTTGACTTTGGAATTTTATAAGACGTTCTGGGAAAAATTAAAACTAATGTTAGTTAAAATTCTTAATAAGGGACATGAGGAAAACTGTTATCGTATACCCAACGAACAGGTTTTGTATCTTTATTATTTAAAAAGAATGACCTATTATCTTTAGACAATTATCGTCCTATATCATTATTAAACGTAGATTTGAAAATACTCTCCCATGTTTTGGGACAAAGACTTAAAAAACTGCTTCCTAAACTAATTAATGAAGATCAAACTGAATATGTAAAAATCGTTTTATTGAATTCAATTTAAGGCAAATTCAAGACATAATCGACTATGCAGATTTATACGGAATAGATAGGGCTGTTATATTTGTTGATTTTACTAAAGCTTTTGATTCTTTGGAATGGAAATTCATGTTAAGCGTTCTAAAACATTTTGGTTTTAATGAATCATTTATATCAAGGGGGGAAACTTTATATAAAGGAATACAGATATGTGTAATAAATAATGGATGGGTAACTGAGATTTTTAAAACTCTAGAGGAATCCGTCCTTTATCTGCTTTACTTTTTGTTTTGTCAGTAGAAATTATGGCAGTTTGCGATTACGGCAAAGACCCGACATTAAACGTATTCGGATTACTATTGATAAAAAAACACATAGCATAAAAGTATCTCAATTGGCGGATGATACAACTCTTTTTTGTAGTTCAAGAAAACCGACATATCAAAAGCTATGAATATAATAGAAATGTTTGGTTTTTTCTCTGGTATGAGATTAAATCGTAGTAAAACAGAGGGAATCTGGATAGGGCGCTTAAACATAGTATAGATAAAATTGAGGGCATACGCTGGACGGACAAACCTGTTAAAGCCTTTGGGACTTATTCTGGTCACAACACAAACGAATGTGAAAAGTTAAATTGGGAACCTAAAATTGATAAAATGAAATCCTTACTAAAGGCATGGAAAAAAGAAAACTAACTATAATTGGAAAAATATTGATTATAAAATCTTTGATATTACCAAAATTTACATTTTTGGCTACTTCGTGTATTGTTCCAGACAAATACATTAAAGAGATTGAAAGCTGTTGTTTTAAATATATTTGGAAAGGTAAAAATGACAAAGTAAAAAGAAATACACTTATCGGCGATTATCAAAAAGGGGGTTAAAAATTGTTGACTTTGATAGCTATTTTACAGCACTGAAAGCTTCATGGGTTTCCAAATTTACTTCAACCACTCTGGCGAACTGGAAAATTATTCCTACCAAATATTTCAACAGTCTGGGTAAAAATTATCTTGTCTTTAACATGAATTTAGATAATGTAAAATCACTAAAAGAATTTGAAAAAATACTAGACTTTTATTTGCAAGTAATTTCAAGTTGGGTGAAAACAGGGGGAGGTTTAACAAAATTTAAAGATCGTTTTTCAAATATCAGAAAACCGATTATTTGGGGAAATAGATACTTAAACATTGCAACAAAAATTTGTTCTTTCAAAACTGGGTAGCAAGTGTATTGATATATATTAACGACATACTGGATCGTGAGAGAAAGTTATCAGAGGTTTTTATTTTAGAAAAATTAAGCAATAAGTCTAATTGGATTGCAGAGTTTAAGATATTAAAATCTTCCATCCCGAAGGAATGGCAGCAAGTTCTGATTAAAGAAAACTCTATAAAGAGTAAAATCAGTATTAGTAAGGATAAATTGAGATGGGGAAATAAACAAATACAATCAAAAGATATCTATAATAAAATGTTATATAATAGTCTAGTAGATCAAAAATATACACAGCTTATTGGTATCAATATTTGGACAAGATATTTAAAGTTAGATAACAAGCCACATATGTCATTCGTAAACGATTTTATATTTAAATTATTAAGAGAGAACAAGATGAAAATGTTTAGATGGAAACTGCTAAATTATATTATTCCCACAAAGCAGTTGCTATTTAAATGGAAGATTTCTAATGATAGTAAATGTAATTTTTGTAAAACAGAAGAGGAAGATTACTTATATTTCTTTATTACATGTTCTTTTTTAAAAGATTTTGGGGATAAAGTGGAACATCTTCTTACACAACTCAATTTTAAAAATAAGATATCAGTTAAACATATAGTATTTGGATACAAAATATCAGATCAGGGTTATTATGCTTTTCAATTTTTTGACAGTTTTAGGTTTTTGCATTTTCAAGTCATGCCGCATGTTTCAGAGCAAATATTGAAATGCTTAGATGTGTATGAATTGTTTATAAAGGAATTAAGAAGGGTTAAGCAAAATAATTTCTCAAAATGAATTATTCATAAATTTGAAGAAATTGATTGAATAGAATAATTTATATATATTGTCATAGTTTATGAAATATTGTTTATTATATTCTGAGTATGTTCCTGGCAACTCAGAGGTTTTTTTTTCACAGGAATACTCCACTGGCGCTTGGACAGTGAAGTATAATTATAACAAGCAATCTAAAGAATAAAGAATATATTTGTTGTTAAAAAAAAATAGTATATGAATAATAAGCATTATAATATTAATTTGGCTGAGCTTATAATTCTACTTCTTCTTGTATTTCCCTTGTCTCGTGGATCGTAAACATTTCTTTGGATCTCAGCATATTTCTCAGCAGTTGGTTTCCTTATTTTTCAAAGACAAGTACCAGACACAAATTTTAGACTACAATATAATTTTTTTTTCAGAATAACAGAAATATGATATTTGGAAATTATGGTGTCTTATGTTTCTTTAAATAACTTCAGCAAGTAGGTTTATAATAACAGTTTTATTTGTTTTCCTTATTATAAATGGTAATAAAAAAAGCCTAAAAGACATATTATTGTTTATTTTGTTTAATATAAATGGTGTTTTTGTAAAAAGGTATGTCATTGCAATTTTGAAGTTGGTGGGACATGAAACTTTTTTTCCAAGTTTATACATATTGATTCAACAATGTCCTCCGATAAAAGAATCACTATGATACATATCTACAAATATGATCCCAAAAATGTGTTCAAAACTAAATATTTTTCTGTACAAAGCGACATTCTTTCTTAATGGACGACTTCCATGTAGGTGGGCCTCGGAAGCCTTTAAATAATGTTCAACAACTAGTTAAGGTACATTCATTTCAAAATTTGTCATCTCTCTTTTGAGTATCCGGAAACTATAATTGGTGAAAATTTATTCAAAGGCCTAAAGGGGTAAAGTTAGTATTTCGAATTTAAATTTCAATATTTAAGTAGTAAATATATCTAATAAGAGGCTCTCAAGAGCCTAAATCGCTCCTCTTTAATTGTTTGCTTAAATCTTTCATCAATGATTATTTTTGCTTTTCAATATATATGAGTGGCTTAAAAATGCCATTTAAATGTTCTTTGTATCTGTCATATTTTCTTCAAAAGCAAAAAAAAAAATGCATTTTACCCTGTTTCATTATAGCCATAGTGGCTATGTTTCTTGACTTACAAGGAAATAAAATACAAATTTATACTAGATACTCTGAAACTTATTCAGCCCAAATTTGGCTGAAATTGATTCAGCAGTTTCAAAGGAAAAGATTGTTTTAAAGTAAGCAAACTCAAGAACAAATTGTGAAAATTTTCTTTAAAGGGCAATAACTCCTTCAGGGGTTCAATTGACAATTTTGGTCATTAAAATTATTTGTAGATCTTACTTTGCTGAACATTTTTGCTGTTTACAGTTTATCTTTATCTATAATAATATTCAAGATAATAACCGAAAACTGTAAAATTTCCGTAAAATCATCAAATGAAGAGGGAAATACATGTTTACTTAAAAATCAAATACCCGATTTGACTGATAATTTCAGGGCAGCTAGAACTTGACCTAATGTATACTTCAATTTCTTGTCTGATTTGCTCTAAACGCTTTAGTTTTTGAGATATAGGTCAAAAACTGCATTTATAACCTAAGAATCATTCAGCTTAAGTTTGGTTTAATTCGGTTTAGTAGTTTCAGAGGAGAAGATTTTTTAAAGTTAGAAAACACGATAAGCAAATTGTGTAAAATTGTCTTTAAAGGGCAATAACTCCTTAAGGGATCCATTGACAATTTTGGTCATTTTAACTTATTTGTAGATCTTACTTTGCTGAACATTTTTGCAGTTTACATTTGATCTTTATCTATACTAATATTCAAGATAATAACCAAAACTGCAAAATTTCCTTAAAATTACCAATTTAGTGGCAGCAACCCAACAATGGGTTGTTAGATTCATCTGAAAATTTCAGGGCTGATAAAACTTGACCTAATGAACATTTTTATCCATCATCAAATTTGCCCTAAATGCTTTAGTTTTGAAATATAAGCCAAAAACTGCATTTTACCCCCTATGTTTCATTTTTAGCCATGGCGGCCATGATTTTGACAAAACAGAAAATAAAACTCAAAATTTATTTTAGATACCCTGAGGATCATTCAGCTTAAGTTTGGTTGGAATTGGTTCAGTAGTTTTAGAGGAGAAGGTCTTTGAAATAGTTTTAGTATACCGGACGGACGACGGACGCCAAGTGATGGCAAAAGCTCACTTTTCCTCTGGAAAGGTGAGCTAAAAATGATGTTTATGTATTCATTTCCGTCTATTTTGGGTTTTAAAGTTTGATTATAAATTCACTCTGCAATGATACTAAATATTTTGCTATTTCAAAGAACTGACAGATACATTTCTGGTTGTTTTAAAGTGCAGAGATTGATATAACAAAAAATTTCAAAATTTGAAGACTTCAAATCTTTGCATGAAAACAACTTAATTTTAGAGTGTGAACTGCATTGATGGCAACAGAATTATGTTGACGGATCCCTAATGAGTCGGTATATTATGAAATAAAAGTTTAGCTTCGATACCAAACACCGATATATCAATGGTTTACGATTTGGGCAAAGAAATTAACGGAAATATTGCTTTTCCAAAATATATTTTCAATTTCTGGTTCTTTCAGTAGCGAGCACCTTTTCCGGGTACCTTGAAGCGTGAAAATAAGAATGGAGGGGCATCATATATAAATAAAGCACATTAAATAAATGAACCTAGGTTAAGATATAAAGAATAGTTACTTTGAAAAAACGTTTAAAAGCTTAAAAGCTTAAAAGAGTTTAAAAAAAAAAAATAAGAAAAAGGGGGTCCTTTCCCCAAGCGCCTTGATCCGTAATGAAATGATGTATGTATTCCATATTTATATATTTATATGAAAGATGCACTCAAATAGGGCGATATCTTTTTGCGCTAAAAATGAACATATTTGCGCCACAACTTATTTGCGCCAACGCTACTTCTGCGCCACTTCATTTTAAAAACTATAGGTATCATTTGCGCCAAAAAAAAAATCATAATTGCGCCAATTTTATGATTTTTTAAAAATTATATATATCAACTAAATGATTGACTTCCCTCGCTAATGCGTTTATGGACTACTTTTCGAAACTCTACCAGCCTGACAGTGATGAAGTGTATGATAATGACACGAAACAACAGATTGAACTTGATTACAATAAAATATTAAAATCTTGTTATGAACAAAACGTGTATTTACCAGGTGGTATTATCCAAGAAAGTGAAGCCGATGGTATAATTAAACTCTTAAATCGTAGAAAAGCTAGTGGCCATGACAAAATTCAACATGAACATCTGTTGGATGGTGGAAATACTTTAGTTCGATGCTTAACATCGTTATTCAATCTAGTTGTGAGTAAAGGTCGTATCCCTAATGGCTGGAAACTAGGTCTTCTTGTTCCATTATTTAAAGGCAACAGTAAACCTAAGACTTCACCGGACAGTTACCGACCAATCACCTTACTTCCATGTGTACTCAAAGTGTTTGAGCATGTTATAAAGTCAAGATTGTTGTTATATGTCTTTGATGAAAGTGTCTTTCCGAACCCTCAGCAGCAAGGTTTTCAGAAATATCTCGGATGTCTTACTGCATCCTTTAATTTACATGAAACTATATTTCATAATATTGAATTATTTAGTAAAATTTTTGTAGCATTCCTGGATAGCAGGAAAGCATTTGATACGGTATGGAGGCTAGGTTTAATGTACAAACTGTTTAAACTTGGTGTAAATAGCAAGCTATGGTTAATAATTAATGACTGTCATTATAATACGAAAAGTGCAGTTGTTGTCAATCAATGTCAATCAGATTTTTTCTCTGTATTAGAAGGTGTACGACAAGGAGGTGTGCTCTCAGGTTTATTGTATTTAGTATTTATAAATGATTTAATTTGTGATCTGGAAAAATTTAATCCAAATACAGGTATTTTCAATATCAATTTTTGTGCACCAGCTCTTGCAGATGACATATCATGTATTGCCACATCTCCAGTATCCTTACAACGTATGCTTAATGTGTGTAACCAATATTCAAAGAAATGGCGTTTTCGTTTCAATGCAAATAAGTCGTGTATTAATCAGTTTTCTGTAAATACAAGAGAGATCAATGTCAATTTTCCATGGTTAATTGGTAAAGAACGTATCCCGATAGCAAATAACTATCTGCACTTAGGTATAGAACTAAACTCTCGATTTAAATCAAATCAAAGAACTGAAAGTTCATGCAGAAAAGGCAGAAACGCATACTTTGCGTTGAATGGTATAAAGACAAACGCAACGAATCCGCGTGTATTACTCAAACTATATAAAACTGTGATACTACCCAGTGTTTTATACGGGTGTGAGATGTGGAATAACATGAAATCTTATGACAAAGCTACTTTAAACCGGTTTCAACATTTTATAGTGAAACATATTCTCAACTTGGAAACGTCGACTCGATCTGATATGTGCGAAAGTATTCTTGGTATTCATCCAATAACAGGATATATTGACAAAAGAAAACTCATATTCCTACAAAAACTGTGTATCTTAGACATTTCCTCTCTTTCTAAGAGAATATTTCTCACCAGATTGTTTACTTTCTTTGTAGACTCTCCAAGGAAACACTACGGATTTATTCCTGATATCATTGACATTTTAAAACAGTATGGACTTATTAGTTACCTTCTTGACTATATTGAAGATGGAACATTCCCATCAAAACAAATTTGGAAGTCTATGGTATATAGCGCAGTTGATAGTATACAGTTAAACAATTGGTTAAACCGTGTTAATTCTGATGACAATTTCACAAGTTTCAGGAATATTCACACGTCAGTGACTATTACGGAATTTTGGAAACACTCAAATTCTTTTAAGGAGATTAAAAATTCCTTTTTAATCACTAAATTACCAACTGAAATACCAAATACAACAAGTAATACATGTGATATATGTACAATGAATTTTAAAGATGTTTATGTACACGCGTGTTGCAATTGCCCAAGTACTAATGCACAGCGCGAAGTCTGGTGGGACATTTTAGGTGACAATTTTCCAGTGCAGCTTTACTGTGAATTAAGCATGTATGGCGACGAAATCCTGTTTCAAATGTTACTCGGTCGAAAACCACTGACATTTTTTTCAAACATAGATGAATCGGTTCAGTTTCTCAAGCTGTGTCATGCACATGTTATCCAGTGTGTAGCAGAATATAGTCGATCTCTGAGACAGTGTTATTAGATGTGCCAATACATGATGTGTCACTGCATCAGTATTTTAAATATTGCTTGTATAAACAGTTATTTATCTTTGTGTATTTAATTTATATTTTGCTCTTATACTAATATTTTGTGTGTAATTATGACGTTTACTTATATTCATTAATTATATGTTCATTGAATCTCATTTATGAGGAATTAAAGATATGAATGAATGAAACTTTGCTGAACATTTTGCAGTTTACATTTGATCTTTATCTATACTAGTATTCAAGATAATAACCAAAACTGCAAAATTTCCTTAAAATTACCAATTTAGTGGCAGCAACCCAACAATGGGTTGTTAGATTCATCTGAAAATTTCAGGGCTGAAAACTTGACCTAATGAACATTTTATCTATCATCAAATTTGCCCTAAATGCTTTAGTTTTGAAATATAAGCCAAAAACTGCATTTTACCCCCTATGTTCTATTTTTAGCCATGGCGGCCATGATTTTGACAAAACAGAAAATAAAACTCAAAATTTATTTTGATACCTGAGGATCATTCAGCTTAAATTTGGTTGGAATTGGTTCAGTAGTTTTAGAGGAGAAGGTCTTTTTAAATAGTTTTAGTATACCGGACGGACGACGGACGACGGACGCCAAGTGATGGCAAAAGCTCACTTTTCCTCTGGAAAGGTGAGCTAAAAATTATGTTTATATATTCATTTCCGTCTATTTTGGGTTTTAAAATTTGATTATAAATTCACTCTGCAATGATACTAAATATTTTGCTATTTCAAAGAACTGACATACATTTCTGGTTGTTTTAAAGTGCAGAGATTGATATAACAAAAATTTCAAAATTTGAAGACTTCAAATCTTTGCATGAAAACAATTTAATTTTAGATTGTGAACTGCATTGATGGCAACAGAATTATGTTGACGGATCCCTAATGAGTCGGTATATTATGAAATAAAAGTTTAGCTTCGATACCAAACACCGATATATCAATGGTTTACGATTTGGGCAAAGAAATTAACGGAAATATTGCTTTTTCAAAACATATTTTCAATTTCTGGTTCTTTCAGTAGCGAGCACCTTTTCCGGGTACCTTGAAGCGTGAAAATAAGAATGGAGGGGCATCATATATAAATAAAGCACATTAAATAAATGAACCTAGGTTAAGATATAAAGAATAGTTACTTTGAAAAAACGTTTAAAAAAAAAGAGTTTAAAAAAAAATAAGAAAAAGGGGGTCCTTTCCCCAAGCGCCTTGATCCGTAATGAAATGATTTATGTATTCCATATTTATATATTTATATGAAAGATGCACTCAAAAAGGGCGATATCTTTTTGTGCAAAAAATGAACTTATTTGCGCCAACGCTACTATAGGTATCATTTGCGCCAAAAAAAAAAAAATCATAATTGCGCCAATTTTATGATTTTTTAAAAATTATATATATCAACTAAATGATTGACTTCCCTCCTCCAGGCTTGGGACCTGAAAATTACAGAATGGCGGATTAAAGCTAGTCAGTCATTTAAATACAAAAAAAAAATATTGCTGAATTAAAACGTGCACTCATATATACATACAGTAAAAAACTATAATATATCTCTGTTCAACATTTAACCAAAGACTGGTATCTGTTACAGTAGCTTAAAACAATATAAATGTATTAGACATCTTTCCATGTGAAAAACTATTCTATTACTGAACAATTTATTTATTGGTGAGTTTTCTTAATTTTGATGAGTGTTTAGTTTAATCTAAAGGTTAATTATGTACAGGTAAATGTGGCGCAATTTGATTCCATTTATTGGCGCAATTAATACCATCAGAAAAATAGAGAGTGGCGCAATTGATACCTTTTCAAAACTGTAATTGGCGCAAATTGATTCTGCCCCTCAAAAATATGTATAAATGTTACCGATTGTGTTTTCATAGTTTTCACTGTTAACAAATAATTTGTTCAATTTTATATATATATAACGTTGTTACATGTACATTTTTTATGTTTTTGCTTTTGTTTCATAAAGTTTGAATGTACAATTATTAGATAAATAATATTTATTTTCTTATAATTATACTAATAATATTTGTAGATTTTAATCTTATAATTATTCACTACTAGTGAAATTCAATGCCTTCATAAACATTTACAAATTTTAAATCCTATTTTTCTTTACTCTAAAACTTAGATAGCTAAGATAGTCCTAAGATAGCTTCGATGTGCATGCTGAGACATGTCGTAAGTCGGTCCTAACATTATTCTTATTTATTCATAAGAGAGGTCTTATGACAGATCCTGGGATAGCTTCGATTAACAGGCCCCTGCAGATGTATACAAAAAAAAAGGAATCCTAAATACTCGTAATATGATGACAAAACTATGTACGTCACGTGTCAAACGTTTGCTAATTATGATTAAAGAATAAATGATTTTAAATGTCTTTAAACTTCAACTTTCTTAGACATCTAATGAAGTTATTGTCATTATCAATTATACTCATCATAGATACGGAAGATTCGTCAGTGACGCTCGAATAAAAAAAGTTAAATGGCCAATAATAATTACAACGTTGAAGAGCTTTGAGAACCAAAATTTCCGTGATGCTTTACAAATACAGTCAAGTAATCTATTCCTGACTTATAAAACCCTTTGTGTTCCAAAAATCAAAGTTTTGTAAACCCCTTTTTTTTCATTATGGCCATACCTATGATAATTCATAAAGTATACCTTTTTGCCTGTTTTCCTGGCAAATAAAAATGATAACACATAGATCCTCAGCAAACAAATTGTTAACAGTATTAGGATGTCATTCCGAACATGTTATTGTGGTTTTATTTTCTACACTATATATTGGTCCATATTCTATTAAAATATGAGTTCAGATTGTTTGTACAATACATGACATAGCAGTAAACTGTTCCTCTGGCAGTGGTCATCATATAATGCTTACCACTGGATAGTTGCACGTGTTTATTTATTGTTCACATTTATTTTGTCAGATGTCAAGGTTTACCAATTAAAGATATGAGCATGTCAACAAACATGTGATATTTTTGACAACTAAATTGTTCGTTTATTATTGTTTTATCGCTGCAATTACATGTAGTGCTATTTTACAATCTTTTACGAGGTTCATTTCATCTTAGCTGTGAAAATGTGTGAAGTAAAATATTAATTACCCCTTGGTGTCTAGATCATTTTGCCAATCATTTAACTTTAATGCTGCATGTGCTAATTCATTCTGTAATACTGTAAGGTGAGGATAAAACTTTTCTTGACAGGAAAGTGCAACACAAATTCAAAGTTTTATCTTTTTGTCTTTTTCAACATCTGGTCACAAGCGTACATAAAGAAAGTTATTTGAGAAACATACCTATATCAGTGTATCCCAAACTCTGTCTTACCGACAAAATGTCAGACAAAAAATCATTCGGTCAGACAGAACTTTTTAGGGTTTTTAATTTTAAAAATATAGTAAAAAAGATCAAATTTCTTTTTCGGTCAGACAAACCCTAAAACAGTTTGACATAGACTGCTATAGTATGTATGACACGGATACAAAGTGTGACCCTGATTGCAACATGTCATAGGGTTACGGAGGCTAATTATGTCTATGTTTGGTGGCAAAAATAATAATCATAAAAATATACAGTAAGGTCTATCCCTTTAATTTGAAAGATCTTGATAACTGCCAAACTCAGAAATGTTGTCACACGGAGTGACACAGTGTATTTGTTCTTATTTTTGTTCTAAAAAGGTGAAACATTGAACCAGAAAGTTGGTAATTCGTTCAAGGTGTTCATAACCAATCATACAACAGCTCCATAATATTATATACACGTATATGATCTAAAATTTAAGATTAGTTTAATATCTTAGTTAAACCAACATTTTCTGAGTCCATGATTGAAATTGAACTAAACGAATAAGGCTCATGACGTTTTTGTGTAGAAATAGCTTCCTTTATACTTTTACGAAGTTAATTTAAAGGAGTGAAGACTAAATTTCAGACGGAAGTAAAATGTTGCTTATGGATCTAAATTGTTTCATTTATAAATTATTTTGAACGAAATACTCTTCGTATTAGACTTACTTTTGTTCATGTGATCATCGCTCAGCTCATAGAAAATATATTTAAAAGAATATTGTGACCAGGTTATATTGATCCACTCATTGGATACATTTTCTCAACTACAATCTCAACTACAAAGTGACAAAACATTTAGTTCTGTGTTAGGGGTTGAAGAACATAAAAAATGTCTAAGACCAATCGCTCAGCTCATTCAGGTCCCTCTATCATACCATACTTTTTAACATAAATACCAAAAAACGCAAACAGCAGGTAACAATTGTCATTTAACTTAAGGGCATTAACTCCAATCGGAGGGCGATTTCAGTCTTGTTGACTTTTTGTATATCTTGGTTTGCTGGCCATTGTTGCTTCATACAGATTCTTTCTGTTTTTTATAGTTTTTAAAATAATGGCTTGAACGTCCCCAAAAAATTATAAAAAAAAATAAAAATATTAGAAGGAAAATTTTGGCAAGGTAAACTTATTTCTGGATCTTCAAACTGCTCATCAATTTCGTCATTACGAGTTTCTCGATACTATCTTATAGAATAAAACTCAGTTAAATTAAAAGATGAATGTCAAAAACGTAAAATGGGTACAAATTGAGGGTAATAACTCCAGTCAGGAGTCCATTGGCGATTTCAATGCTTATGATTTATTTGTAGATCTTGATTTGTTGGTTCTTTTTTGCCTCAAATAGTTTCTCTCTTTTTGTTATAATTTTCACAATAATGGTTATAAACGCTAAAATGGGTCAATATTGTAATTTAAAGGGCAACAACTCATAAAATGATATAAAATAAAGGGACGTGGTAAACTATGGTTGTCAATGAAATAAATACCCAAATGACTTCGAATTATAGGTCCCTATACGGTATTAAGCAACGAGCAAAACCTATACCATAGAGTAAGCTATAAAAGATCGCGATATTACAAATTTTGAAGAAAACAAATCACAAGAGAAAAATAACGGCCTGATTAAAAACAAAACAATAAACAAATATGACAGACAGCAAAAAACGATAACTACTGAATTGCAGACAGCTGACTTGGTTCAATCACATAAATAACGTGACGGGATTGGATAGTGGTATAAAATCATTATACATAAAATATACTTATAAAGTCAGTCGTATCAATTACTAGTAGTAGGCATCCAACTGATTCAGTGTGAAGACGTCTTACACATGAGCTTATGCAGTGCCAAAATAAAAGTGCGTTGTATCTAGAAGATTTAGGTTTACAATCTTCACAACTGTATAACAATACATTGTACGTATTTAGTTCAATGTTAGTACCGATAAAAACAAAACATAAATTTCAAAGTTCACCATATAATTAATTACCTTCAAAATTAAGATAATTCAAAGTAGCAATGAGTACACATGAATCGTTCCAACATTTAAGGGCTGTAGGAACATTAAAATTAGGATATTTAATATCCCGTTTGTACTAGGAATCCAACAAAAACAGCCAAATTTATATATGAAAATATTTTCATATAGGACTATAATAAATCAAGTAAAAGTTTAAAATAAGTTATGATAACGAAATCATTACCTAAATAACTTTTCCCGCCAGTTATTCATAGTAGATCATTGAACTATAAAACTTCATTGCAAACACAAGCTTAGCGAACGAATTGGAAAATACACACAGCGAAAATGGACCAAAGGAACATCAAACGTCCAATAAAGAAAATAACAATAGGGAACGAAAAATTGTCTCTTTTGCCATAAATTATTGCATAGATTTATCCGTTTAAAACTGAAATATTGAATCCAGAAAACTAAGGGCAATCTTTGATGTTATTTTTAGATTTATTGAAAGTCCGTTGCTTTGGGTAAGTTTCAGCAATACATTTGAGAACTCTTGACTTCTTTAAACGAAAAATATAACCAAAGTATTAAACTACTAAATTACATGAAATTATTACTGATTTTTTATTAGAACGTTTGGTCATAACAGTACAGGAACAATTCTGATAGTATTGGAACGCAAGTGATGCACATAGGAGTACATACAAACTGTCGATAAACTTTATTGCATAAACGTACATTGATGTTATCAATGAGAAAATACAGCTTTAATAATCTGTCCATGATACACTGTAGCTGTTGTAAGTATAACAAGCATATTTATGTGCCTTTTTTTTTTTATTACAGAAGAAGGTTTTAATTGAGTAGCAAATAATTCTGCAATCAGATTACACGAAAGACCATTTTATAAAAAAGAAAACTTCTGTTAGTTTAAACAATATTTATTCAGATAAATCAACATTAAACGATATGATACAAATGAAATAAATATTAAGGATTCAGAACCAAGCAAATTTGCTTTTACAAATCTGTTTCCTTTTACACAAATAATACACTTATTGAACAATACATAAATATAAATACTGGCATGCTCTGTAATAAATATATGAATATGAAAAAGTAGAAAATTCATAAGAGAAGAAGAAGAAGAAAAAAAACAAAAATAAACATGAATTTTTATAATGTATACAGTGTGAAATGCTTGGGTTCCTATTGAATGATGAAGCAGTAACATTAAGGGTTAAAACGTTTGCTTTTGATAATATATTTCTGCACCAAACTAAATTAATGACTATTTTGCTCATCTGAGAGTACCGTTGATCCAAAAAGCAAAATTTTTGTGTCAACTTGGACAGGAAGAACTGAAACAGAAGCTAATAGTTCATGTCTTAAATCAGTGTATATTGGACAAGATAACAGGAAGTGAGAATTTGTTTCTACATCACCACAACGACAATTTGGAGAGTTTACTAAATTGCGAAGGAATAGGTGATAATCAATGAACTTGAATCCATTCTTAAGCGAGCATGAAGAATTTGACCAAGACGATATCCCACGTAATAATACGTTGGGACCTTACTATTTTGGGTACGAATTTGTTTTTTGAATAATGGTAGAGATTCACATTTTCTTATGTTCAAGTTAAGAGTGTTCCATAGTTTTGTTGTTGCTGGGATAAAATATTCAGAATATAAACAGGTCCGTGTGTTGACTTGTGTAATATTATTTCTTTGTCTTGTATTATGATCATGTCTACTTCCTACTGAATCGGTCATTAAGTCTCTTAAATACTCTGGAGTTTTATTATTGAAAATTTTGTGATAAAGAATTAGTCTATGATTGCGTCGTCTTTCAGATAATTTTTCCCATCGAGTTTCAACATATAAATTATTAATACTGGTAAGTTTAGTACCCCTCGTAACGATACACCTGCATCAAGCTGGATATTTTCAAGTTTAGCAATCAAATTCTGATTTTGAGAGTCCCAAACGACATCGGCATATTCAAGAATTGGGCGAACAAATGATATGTAAATTTTTTCAAGTGTAAGAACATTTTTCATTCTTCTCATTATATTTATTCTTTTGTTAGTTTTAGAAATTATATATTCAATATGGTCAATCCAGGATCCGTTGTTTGAAACAAAGACATCGTAATGTTTGTGTCTACTTACTGTTTGTAGCTCTTTGGTAGTCATATTTAATGGCGGATGAACGGGTTTATTTATTTTTTGAAATTATCATACTTTCAGTCTTTTGAGCATTAAAATTCACAAGCCATTTCTTTGACCAATTATAAATCTTATTTAGATCGTTATTTAAAATTGTAGCTGTTTCTGTTGGATTGTCAACCATAATATATAATGAAGTGTCATCTGCGAATAGTTTAATTTGAGCTTGAATATCTTCAACAATATCTTTAATAAATATCAAAAAAGGAGAGGGCCTAGAATGGACCCTTGTGGGACGCCTGCATTTACAGGTAACCATTCAGAACTTGAACCGATAATAACCACCCGCTGGACTCTATTTGTTAGATAATTTTCAAACCACTTTAATAAAGAACCCGATATGTCCGTTTGTTGAAGTTTGAACAGCAGTCTCTTATGCCAGACTCGATCAAAAGCTTTACTTATGTCACAGAATACTACCCTAATTTCTTTACCGCTATCTAAAGCCTTCCCAAAATCATTTGATATATTAATTAATTGATTAATCGCTGAATGCCCCCGTTTAAAGCCTGACTGATTTTTTGTTAAAATGTTATTACTCTTTAAGTGATTGTAAACGTGTTTATATACACAGCGTTCCATGCACTTTGAAATTACACTCAGCAAAGAAATAGGTCTATATCACGTCATTCGGTTTACTATTTTTATAAACTGGGGTAACATTTGCTCTTTTCCATTGATCTGGAAAAGTAGACGTACTTAACGATAAGTTAAATAGCTTACATAAAGGATACTTCAATACAGAAGATGCTTCTTTTAACAACTTGGGATTTATGAGGTCTGGACCAGAAGCTTTTGTGGGATTAACAATTTTCAATATATCTTCAACTTCAGTAACAGTAAGTTCTATATGACTAATGTCATCACTAATATTATGAAGATCTTCAGGTAACATAGCACTTGAATCATCAATATTTGACTGGGAAGAAAAAAATCGATTAAATTCATTTGCCTTTTCGATTTCATCAAATATTAAGTTGTTATTAACCATTAATGGAGGTACACTTGTGTCGTTTGTTTTTAATCCGGATATTTGTTTGACCATTTTCCACCAGTTAGTAGTGGACGGGTTACTGTTCATGATTTTTTTAATCAAATTGTTGTTAAAATCATCCTTTGATTTTCTTATTAAACTAGTAGCTTCATTTCGTATTTTCTTAAATTTTGTCCAATCCGATAGGTTATTATATTTTTTAGCCTTTCTGTGGATTCTATTTTTTTTTATCTTTATTTTAATATCATTTGTTAGCCATGGAGGTTCATTTTTGAACAGTTATTATTTTATTTGGAATACATTTTTCAGCGGCTTCTATGATAGTTTTTGTTATTTCAGTTGTAAATTGTTCAACGTTATTAGAGTTTATTACGGAATCCCATTTTTTACGGATAAGATGTTACGATATCTGTCATAATCTCCGCGATCATATAGCCAAATTTTTCTGTTTATTATTCCTAAATTATTTTCGAAAGATGATGCGCGAATATCAATGTAATATTCGCACAGTTATTCAAATAGGCCTAAATCAAATCATATCTAAACTTAAATGTTTCACAATCTTATGTCAAAGGAGAATTATTTTTTATACTGATGTCTGATGCAACTGGCGTATAATAAAATATGAATTTCTACTGCGTATTTTGTACGCGTACGAAATTATAGAAATGCGTATGTTATCAAAATATTTATAGCATTATGTATAAATTTTTGAAAGGTAAAATCTTTGGATTCGGGTCAACTCGGACCAAAGACTGATAACAAATTGGACCACTTTGAAAGACTATTTGAACTACTTTGAAAAACAACTCTGACCCAATAAGGGGTGTTCCTTAGATAGGAAGCTCATTCAAAAGAAAAATAAGTACGATGATTGACTCGTTGATTGGGGTTGTATTTGTGGCCTTGAATTGATCTGATGAATTTATATAAATAAGAAGGTGTGGTATGAGTGCCAATGAGACAACCCTCCAAATGGTTAGTCATTTTGTTTAATTTGTTCGGGGCGTTCTCTATGTTTTAGATTCACCACTTTAGCTCTTTCTTAAAAGAGATAAGTTTAGCACATAATATCGATACAAATTTGAAAGAAACCACATTTTTATGTCCCAAAGGATTTGTAGCTTTTGTGGGATCAAAGTTGCTGATCATAGAGGACCAACGGGGATCCGATGTCCAAATAATATTTCTTATGACTTTGCTTTTGATACACGTAATCAGGGACAGGGTGCTAAAGCTATGTCTTCAGAAAATCTTTCTTCCACCCCCGCTAGAAGTGAAAATGGCGCGCTGGAAGTCATTGCGGGTAATGTAGCCAACCCCCAAAAAAAAAGCTTTGACGAGACTTTGTCAGCTCTAGAGCAAGAGAATGAAAAACTTTTAGAAGAAATTAAATTACGTGAACTTGTTGAAGAGAACAAAACTCTGAAAAAGAAACTTAAGCAAACGGACTTGAACCTGAAACAAAAACATGACCAACTAACAAAATTGAATTAGAATCCTTGAGAAAAGACGAAGACTTGAAACAGAAAATAACAGAAAAACAGAAAAGATTAGTGAGCAAATTATTCATGTCTGACGATTCAGATAGTGATACAGAATCAGAAGGTGAGATTCATTTCACACAAACATTTAAAACACTTATTATCTTAAGTTCAAACTCATAAAGAATAAAAACATTTCAAAATCTGGTTCATCTAGAAAATCTAGCTTTTTTTCATATTGCATGGCCTCATGAGTTTGCTGGGAGTGACGATATCGAATTCATGTCATTAAGTATGCCTGCTCTTGTCAGAGGAGAAAATTACATTATTTTCTCAATTCACTCTGTTCAACCGAAAATAAATCATTTATGTACTCTTGGCTGCTTATTTTCTGACGACACCCTAATACCAACCACGAAAAATAATACGTATATCTCAAATATTTGCAATGAAATTATTTCTGTATTCATAAAGACAAACACCATTATAGAGACTGTCAGGTGCGGTGACCATCTTCGAGTGTACAAAGAAAGCGTGACAGATGCCAAGTTTCCTAGAAACAGACAAACGTTTATCAAGATTGTCAGCAATGTATCCATCTTTTGCGTTTTCGGTTTTCCAACGACCGTGCGCTTTAAAGAGTCTGTCTGAAATTCCATTATTTGCGGCTGCAGAAGCACCGCCTGATCTAAAACTATGGAGGCCAAATAATTTGGCATCTAGACCAACGAAAGAAAGTGCAGCTTTAACAATTTCTCTTGCACGTGTATATGACAATTTTGCATTCTTTTTTCTTAAAACAAATTATATTTCTTAACATATACAATTGATCTGAAAATATACATTATCAGAAGTCAAAACAATGTCACCTGCTTTTATGTTATCTAACAAAATTGCTACGGGACAAAATGGTGTATGCGTTTTAGCTATAACAACGCTTTTCCCTTTCTGGTAACAGTCTGTTTTGCTGCTAGAGATGAAAATTTCTAAATATTCTGGTTTGAAAGAGAGGTTATTGGCCTTAATTGTACAAAGTTCACTATATCTCAAGAATCCAGCGTATGAAACCGTACAAATAGATAATAATCGCAAATCTCTAAGTGTCCTGGGATTACAAAATCAATTTATCAAAGTTTTTATAGTAGTAGCATCTATGGGTTCTTTCTTCTGTACAGGCCTATTCAAAATTCTTTTTGAAGATTCGACTATACTACGAACTAATTCAGATTCGCAAGGATCAACTAAATTTGCTAGCTTGTGTGCCCACTTTATACTGTAGAAAGCTGTTTCAACTGAACTAAAATGCTTTACTGTCTGCATGAGATGTTGTAAATAAAGGCTTACGTACAGTTCACTTGCCGGTAGAATTGAATCGATATCTGGATATTTTTGCGCCCAGGCTAAAAATCTTTAAAAACCGTAAGCATACTTGGAAACAGTAGTCTTTGCTCTCGAATCAATTACTGTGGAACGTAAATGAGACAAAAGTCTTTTCAATTCTGAACTTTGTACAAGGTCACTGTTTTTCAAAATTCCGGATGAAAAATTCTCTGCAAAAAAAACCTTCTTTTAAATTTTTAAGGAAAACATTGAATCAACTTAAATATATAAATATAATAACCTCTAATGGCCAAATATGGCCCAGTGACCAACTATCACCCAGTGGTGAATATAATTACCTCTAATGGCCAAATATGGCCCAGTGACCAATTATCACCCAGTGGTCAACACAAAAAAGGTCCAATGACCCAAAAAGATACATCTCAGAGGTCCAGTGACCAAGTTCACTACAAACGTAGGTCCGGTGACAAAGTGCATCTGTATAAACATAGTCCAATGACCAATTAATATACCATGTCCAGTGACGAACAGTTTCTACAAAAAAGTTTTTAAACATTAGCATTCAGTTTTACTGCTAGAACTGTACCGGAAAATTTTCCGTTTGCAAATATTGAACTCAAGTTATGCCCAGGTACAAAAATTCTTTCGTTCTCATGAAATTCTAATACGTCTTCCACGTATTCCTTGTAACACAAATTCTCATAAAACAGTAAAGGCCAAAATGGTGCCGAAGGCAATCTAGGGACAACCAAAGTACCTTTTGCTCTGCATTTAACTAAATGGTTAATTGTTTTAGATGCTAGCGAAACTGGAGGTACTAACCAATTGTTTTCACAAGACCAATTACATGTGAAAGCATCTACAGCGGATGTACCAGGGTTCCAATAAATCGAACTAAATCTTTTAGTTTTTGCGTTTTCAGTATTCGCAAATCTATCAAAACTGTGTGGGCCCAACATCGAATCAAGAAATTTAAAAATTCAGGGGAAACACCCCAATCATCTACATCTACTATTCTACTTAATAAATCAGCTTTTCGTTTTGCTCCCGAGGGTTCCAAAGTACGTTCAAAGAAATATGTAAAACACAAATGTTAAAAATGTCTAATGCTAAGTTCTGTAACTCGGACACCCTACTGCCTTTCCGCACTATACTCACAGCATTTTGATTGTCTGTAGGTACTGTAACCGTTCTATTTCTAAGTCCTTTATTAAAAGATTTCAAGCATATTTGTATCGCTTTTGTCTATCTCCACGTGGAGCTCCTAAATTTCTCATGATTTAACCACATCTTGTGAAAAACATAGGCTGAATCTGAGACAAAGCTACAAGCGCCTGTGTCACTCGCATCCGTAAATACATGAAAATCTGAATAAATATTAAACAATTCAGAATGTTTGAGCGACAAAATATTCTCTTGCCAAAATCTCAACTCTTCAATACAATCTTGGAAAGTAAAAATATTTACAAATTGATCCCAATGCTCACGTTGATTGATCACTGAGAAAATATTTCTAGTCATAATCTGTGTTACATTGCCAATAGCAGGTTTCAATGAGATAATCTTACCGCAAAATCCGGCTAAATCTCTGATTTTAACTCGTGAACCTGTTTGTAATAAGTAACATATTACTGAACAATATCACAAAGTTTTTTGTTTGGAACTGAAAGTTTTCCCAATTTCAAATCCCTGTGAAAACCTAACCAGTCAATATCTTGCGATGGATTCCAGTTGCACTTATCTTTGTTCAAACCCCGAATTAATTAGGTCTGTTTTCACATTTTGAGAATGTAAAGTACATATATCAGACGTTTCGGCTACACCAAACCCGTCGTCTAAATACACAACTATTTTTATCCCGTCTTTACGCCAATTTTTAACTAACGGTCTTACAACTTTAGTAAATATATAACCGCTTGTTCTCAGACCAAATGGAAGTACCGTAAAAATATAAAACTTGTTTTTCCATTGAAAACCTAATTATTGTCTGTGTGCATGGAAGACGTCTATGTGATGATAGCCCGACTTTAAATCAAATATAAAACCAAAACTCTCAGACTTAATATATTGACTGACTGCTTTCAAATCTTCAAATTTAATTCTACTCAAAACTACATGCTCGTTAACATGACGTAAATCCAATATTAACCTTTCTTTACCTTTCGAACTGACAGCTACCGTTAACGGATTTATTACATGTGGTCTTACGGAAACGACCTCAGCTGACCCTGAAATAACAAGATCTTCAATTGCTGAATCTACAAATTTTTCATGCATGAAAGCAGATTTATTATTTTTTTAATTACACTATCTGGTTCATTTCTCATTGGAATTTTATACCCATTTTCAATTACATCAAGAATGAAATTAGACGCTCCAATATTTTGCCAAAAATTAAGAGATTTTTGTAATCTACCTTTTACATGAATATTTTTGAAACCCTCTTCATAATCACAATAAGAGCTAAACATGTTTAAATTATCATGTACCTGAAAAATGTCACTGTGTGGTCCATACTGTTTAAACGGCACCTCCTCTGTATCCAGATTTTTTGTCCTTAGCTCGGCAATCTCTAGCCCAGTGGCCGAAGTTGGCACATGAATAGCACATGTCTTCGGCCTTGGCTTGTCTACTCGGGCCAGCTTGGACCTGGCTGCTACGATAGGGCTGTTGTGTAGAAATAGTTGGAATAAAGCTCCCGCCATTATGTGTACCTTGACTTGGTGCTCCTGCTGCTTCAGCGGGTCTTTTACGGCCTTGTTTTTTCTCCGTCTTTGCCGACTTGATCTTCCTAACTGCTCGACTTTCCGCCGCTCTGATACGTTTTTCATCCTCTGAATTACTGGCGACATCATCTGAAAGATACTCTTGAACTGTGTTCCAGCCACCCTCCGACTTATCGGCTATCCGAATCAAGTGCTTCTTAAGTGTTAGAATCGACTCTTCAAGAAGCTTCGTAGCTCTAGCGGGCCTTTTACTGTCAATATACTCAACGGCTCTTTCAATACTGTCTACTATGTCAGAATTCAATTCAAATTGTATCTGGTTACCTTTGAAACGAAACGTGGTCTCAACTTTCTTCACCTTCTTAGCCAGACTGTGAGTTTTGTCGTCAAAGTTTCTCTCGATACCAGCCAACTTGCCGTTCATGAGTCACTGTCAGACATTATAACTCTTCCTATACACAAATACGTACTCGTTAGATGGTCTCCAACCTTGTCGATAACTATTCTCGTGCACGCACGACTTTAAAATACTAACGGAACTTCTTACTCTATTGTTATTACAATTAGCCCGCTACCTGTACCCGAAAATTCATACGCCTGTCGTACATAAATATATTTATACATAACATTGAACCCGCCGAATATAGAGACAAACGTGCTGAACATCTGACACAGCTAATATTTTACAGTGAACAGTTTATATGGTCTGATGTGCTTGCATTTAAAAAGATGTACTTCGAGAAATAGAAACTGGTCGTGCTTTATGGAATGACAATTTTGACTTTTGCAGAGCACGTCGCTTGCATCAGTCACATCCAAGGTTTTATTGTTCAGCTTACAACAAAGGCTCATGCAGCAAAAAAGAATTGCACAAAAATGCTCTTGGTTTATTAGAGGAACATTTCTGTAGTTTATGCTGGATTAAACGAAAAACTATATTGAATCACGCTGCAAAAAAATTGTCAAAGTCAAAAACAGTTCCAGGGTAATGCAGGTCGAGGTCGAGGTTCAGACGGCTATGTCCAAAATTGGCAACATGACTTTTCTGCACACAGATGACTAGGAAAAGTATGTGGTATTTCAGCTAAAACTATTGATGTATCAACACAAACTGACAATTCTTGTACACAAAGTTATGTTATTGATAGCCATGATAAAATTGATAATGAAATCAATTTGAAACCAAAACCTTTAATTACACCTTCAAAATATCAAAGCGGATCAAATATTGATACATGTTTTAAAAGTACTGTTATTGATAGTGTAGACCATACATGTAGAAATATTGAAAATGACTTTACACAGATAGATAATAATGCTAATTAAGATATTAATAATAACCAGGTGTGTCAAAATCTGGTTGTTCTTCATGATAAAATTGAGAATGGAAATGGGGAATATGTTAAAGAGACAACAATCAGACCAAAGAGCAGACAACAGCCGAAGGCCACCAATGGGTCTTCAACGCAGCGAGAAAATCCCACACCCAGAGGTGGTCCTCAGCTGGCCCCTAAATAAAATTGTGTACTAGTTCAGTGAAAATGGACGTCACACTAAACTCCAAAACATATAAATGAACTAAAATTAAAAAAAAAAAAAAACATACAAGACTAATTAAGACCAGAGGCTCCTGACTTGGGACAGGCGCCAAAATGCGGCGGGGTTAAACATGTTTTGTGAGATCTCAACCCTCCCCCTATACCTCTAGCCAATGTAGAATAAAGAAACACACAGCAATACGCACAGTAAAACTCAGTTCAAAAGAAGTCCGAGTCCGATGTCAGAATAGGTAACAAAAGAAACTAAGCAAAATGACAATGATACATAAATGAACAAAGGACTACTAGCAGTTACTGACATGCCAGCTCCAGACCTCAATTAAACTGATTGAAAGATTATGACTTCATCATATGAAAATCAAGTACAATCCCTCCCGGAAGGAGTTTAGTATCAAACCATCATAAAATATATGAGAAGAACATAACCCGCATCATGCCAATAACTGGTTTTAAAATAAATGTGTTTATTTCCGATGCAAAGATGATATTGTTTTTAAATCAGGTGTTCCAAATTATCTTGGATCACAAATACCCGTTCCTTCAACAATGAACATTCCTTTATGGAGAAAATTGTTAAATGGTTATTATGACTATAAAATTGTATAATTTTTAGAATTTGGTTGGCCTGTTGGCTATAGTAAAAATGAATTTCCAGAGACTGTTGTTAGAAATCACAAGTCTGCATTGTTTTTTAGTGAGCACATAGATGAATATATCAAAAAAGAGTTATCATATAATTCTCCAGTTGGCCCTTTCAAGGTCAACCCTTTTCAAGTTCCTTTAGCTACCTTACCTTTGTCTTCTGTTCCCAAAAAAGATACGATAGAGAGAAGGACTATTATGGACTTGTCCTTTCCAATAGATACCAAAACATACTTACATGGGTGACCCATTCACCTTACATTACCCTGCCTGTTCTATTAAAACTCTTTAAAGATGATTGTTACCAATGTTTTTGCCTTATATCTGAAAAAAACTATGATAGATAGATAGATAAAAACCTAGATAAGCAAAAATAGAGTTACAATGTATTGTTCTTTAATACCGATTTTTACCCTTTTTGAGTGTTCTACCTATTATCTTAAAACTATTAAAGATAGAATGCCACTCCTCAAATAGCAAAAATGATCTACAAGTTTTTTTTTAAGAAAAGAGAAAAGACATTTTTATCATGAATTCTATTCTTTTCTAATTTTTATTAACTATGTATTTGCATTCAGGTATCACAGATCAAATTTATTCGTTCATTGTGTGTTAATTTACGTTTTTTTATTGAGCCTTCCAATTGATATTTAATATTGTGTCTTTCTATGTTGTGATGTTATACTATTGTTTCAGAAAAAGGGAGAAGGTTTGGTACCATTAAAACGTTTAATCCCGCTGCAAATGTTTGCACCTGTCCTAAGTCAGGAATCTGATGTACAGTAGTTGTCGTCTGTTTATGTAGTTCATACGTATTTCTCGTTTCTCGTTTTTATATAGATTAGACCGTTGGTTTTCCCGTTTGAATGGTTTTACACTAGTAATTTTGGGGCCCTTTATAGCTTGCTGTTAGGTGTGAGCCGATGCTCCGTGTTGAAGGCCGTACCTTGACCTATAATGGTTTACTTTTATAAATTGTTACTTGGATGGAGAGTTGTCTCATTGGCACTCATACCACATCTTCCTATATCTAGTACACAATGTTGAAGAGTGTACATTGTGGAAGATGCCCATATAGACACAGAGCCTTTAGTTATGTTGTGCTATTGTACCACTGTTCCATTTTAGGGGAGGGCTGGTTAGCCCGCAAACATGTTTAGCCGTTCCAAGTCAGGAGCTTTTGATTCAGTGGTTGTCGTTTGTTGCTGTATATAATATTTGTTTTTCGTTGATAGTTTTGCACATAAATCAGGCAATTGGTTTTCTTGTTTAAATTGTTTTACATTTTCATTTCGAGGTCTTTTATAGCTTGATATGCTGTATGGGTTTTGCTCATTTTTGAAGGCCGTACGGTGACCTATAGTTCTAACCTTCTACGTCATGTGGTCTTTATTTGAGAGTTGTCTCATAGGCAATCATACCTAATCTTCTTATTTTTATGGCAACGTTTGCCATGAGACATGTGCTTACGTTTTCTTTTATCAAAAATAGTCGTGATTTCAAAAGATGAAGTTTTAGAAATGTCTCCCTATACCATACCGGATCTTGCCATTTAGACCTAGGGGATATGCTGTCTGAAGTCGTTTAATTCAAGACTGTTTGTAAATTTTACAGGAATCTTCAATTGTTTTTGTGAGTCATTTACATTTTCAGTGAATTTCGAGATCTTGAGACTTTAATCATTTATGTAATTGTCCTGTTTTTTTTCTGGACGATTTTGGGTGGTTAGGAGTCGATCAACGATTTCGCATGTTCGTTACGTAAGTAAGTGCGTCACTGTTTGTGGTGTCTGTCGTTGATGGAAGATGTTCGTTGTTGTTCTGCGGTTTGCATGTTGTGTCGACTATCATATTATTTCTTTGTGCGTTTCTCTGTGATGAGTGTTCTTGTGTGTGTTTGTGCTGTATTTCTGTCACGTAGTGTTGTCATTTTAGCGATATTTTTTAACATTGTCACTTAAAGCGGGAGGTTTGTCTAGCCATAAAACCAGGCTCAACCCACCATTTTTTCTTAAAATGTCCTGTACCAAGTCAGTAATATGGCAGTTGTTATCAAATAGTTCGTTTCTATGTATGTTGGCGTTTGTTTTTGTTGCACTTCAGTGGTCCTGTTGTTCCTTTGTTTTCCTCTTATAATAGATGTGTTTCCCTCGTTTTTAGTTTGTAACCCGGATTTGTTTTCTCTAAATCGATTTGTGACTTTTGAACACCTGTTGCCTTTATCGGTCATGTTTATTTATTACTAGATATATATATATATATATATATATATATCTGGGTTCTGATATTTTTTGTTATTCAAAGTTTCTGTATACTTTCCATTATAGTTTTAAAATAGAATCCAAAATCGCAATAAGTAGTACTTGCTTTATTTAACGTCCTGCAAAGAAACCTAATGCGTTTAATTGGACGGTCGCAATGATAGGTAAAAGATTAATTGTCATTACAGATACTTTTTTTAAATAGACACCAGACGGTGACGGATAAAAGGGGACTAAGGAAGCAATGTTCATCTTTAGGCATTTCAAGATTTTAATATAACATATGTATGGAAATGAAACATAGAACGACAATATAACTGTCGACACATATCAACAAATATTATAAGAGCTCGTTGTACACAAATGTATCATTAGTGCGATCCTGTATCATTAGTGCGAATCGATAAATTATTAACTCCTGTAACATTTATGATGATATGAGTTAAACATTGAGATCCTTGATCAATTTTCAAAGAAAACTGATTTTCACAAATCATAAATAAAAAAATATTTGCACTATAGAGAATATTACAATAAACCATATGCAATATAAGCCAACATTTTAGTCGTTATTACTGTCCTTTGTCTAAATAGAAATTTATGATAATAATTTGTCTGCGAAAAAAAAAAAAAAAAAGGAAAAGGGATAGGAACAGAATTTAATAAATTGATTAATGTAAATATTAACATATTTGCTTATTAAGGTATATTTTTCAAATGTCTATTGTAATACGTTATGGTAATTGTGATGGACAACGTTGTATATTTCGCAAAGTTTATTTGACACCTCGAAGTCTTTATTGTGACAACCTCGGATAAATAATTGTGTATTTGGTTTTATTGCAACCTGAAATGGACATCAAAATGATTATAGCAAGTCTACATTGGTCATGTCCAATGGACCAAGGAGTGATAAAATCTCAACTATATAAGGGGAATTCGCACAGGACTTCTATCACAAATTTCATTGAATCCATCGACGTAAGTATGTTTCTCTTTTTATAAGATTACAATGAATACGATTCATTTGAATAACAAGTAAAATAATCTTCACATATTTACTTTCATTAAGGTGATACCAAACACCTTGACCAAAATTAGTTTGACTCGTTTAATTTTCATAAAATTTTGACAAAATATTTACTTTGACCCTTTGACAAAAATATAAAAATTTCAAAACACTTATACCACACACTTTATCGGAAAAATTTCATTGGATATATAGCAGTTTGACAAACACTAATTTTGATCATTGAGAAGCTTAATATTTCCTTTACAATAGAACGTGGTTAAAACGTTCAGCTGATTTTTAAAGAGTTATCTCCCTGTAGTGTTATGAACCACCTTAATATCTCTTTGGTTCTTATTTTAACAAATAACTTAAAGTTTTTTTAATGTATAGCAACATATTACTTACCATAGTATGCAACGAAAAATTAGCGTGCAATATTCTGTCATATGGCGATTGTGGAAACATAGCTTTAGATTAACGAAGTCATAGTGACAAAATGGGTTTTAAAAAGTTTTTCAAGCATTGCTAGATATTATACTTGTAAAAAAAAAAAATATTGAACTTGCGAGCTTAAGCAATATAAAAATCTGCTCGTGACAATATTCGCCATTATTTATGCAATCACGCTATTCAATTTTGTACATCTATACAAATAGGCAGCCCTACACACCACTATCCCAATTTTATTGTCTTTCTGATTGAAAAATTTGCTATCATAAATAAAAAAAAAAAATTCAACCTACTGCATTCTCATATATATTTTAAGATGATAAACCAATGAGTAAATATTTTGTTTGACTTCAAACCTTACCGGCAGCGATTTATTGTTTTATTGTTTTATAAGGATTTGCACTTTTTAAGTAGTATTAGTTAGTTGAGAACTCAAGTGTCAAGTAAAACATGCACAAATAGACAAATCCAGGAATCATGATGCATTATGGACATTTCTCGGTTTTGGATAACAGTACATGTGTAATTAATGAAAACTCTTAACATTTACGAAAACGAAAGTCGATTTTCTTAACTTACTAATTTATAACAAAAATATTAATAACGAAAAAAAAAAAAACATATGTCGCTCCTTTTTCATTTGTTTGCATCAGCCATACATAAACAACAAATGAAAGAATCTGATAATATATCGTCTATCACTCTTTCCTCGATTTAGTTATATAAATTATGCGTTAAGTATTGATAAAGTTTGCATTTAGACATTTAATGTTAATGAGACGAACTAACCATAGTAATTAGTTACTCTTTGTAGTCGATCTCTCTGAAAAGATAACTGTAACAACAAAAATACTAATTCTTCTACTGCTTATGGTACTACTAGGAATAATAACAATCATAGTTCGGAATAGAAGAAATTCAATTGTAATGTTTTTTTTTTGCAAACTTTATCATATATAAATCAACATGAAGATTTAAACACGGCAGAAAAGGCAAAAATCGTTTCATATTTGTCAAAAATTATACTTTTTTTTTTTTATTTCCCAGACTGATCATCATGTTCAAGGAATTAGCTGTCCTCTGTCTTTCTCTGGCCGTAGTCTACGCTGGTGGATACGGTGGATACCGTAAATATGGAAAAGGTGGATATGGCGGTGGAGGCTGGGGTGGAGGCGGGTTTGGCGGTGGATTCGGAGGCGGATTCGGAGGTGGAAAAGGTGGATACGGTGGAGGTTTAGGATACGGAAAAGGTGGATTCGGCGGTTATGGTGGTGGTGGATACGGAGGAGGATATGGTGGTAAAGGTGGATTCGGAGGTGGTTTAGGTGGATTCGGAGGTGGATTTGGAGGTGGTAAAGGTGGATACGGCGGTGGTTATGGTGGTAAAGGTGGATACGGAGGTGGTTTAGGTGGATTCGGAGGTGGATTTGGAGGTGGATTCGGAGGTGGTAAAGGTGGATACGGTGGAGGTTATGGAGGATTAGGAGGATACGGTGGAGGTTTAGGAGGATACGGAGGTGGATATGGTGGAAAGGGTGGATACGGAGGTGGATACGGTGGTGGATACGGTGGTGGATACGGAGGTGGATTCGGTGGTGGATTTGGTGGTGGAATCAGCGGAGGATATGGCAAAGGTGGATACAGCAAATATTAAGGTATTTATATGAGTTTTTGTTATCAAGATATATATCTACCTAAGGAGGATCCACTGTCAATATTATTAACCAAGAAATAAATTTGGAAAACGATAAAGACTTTCAAAAATAAAATTCTTAATTTTTGTGCTTCGATTAATATCTTTATACTATTAGAACAACTGCACGAATATTGCATATTGCTGTTTAATGCAATTAACTCGTTTTTTGTTAAGATGGTTGTTCTTTTTGGATTTTTTCTTTTCTTTTATTTTTGTTCACACTAGACCTAAATATTTTGAAATGAAAATAGGATAATTTTAATCCAAAAAAATTGTTAACTTCATTTTTCATTTTTCAGGGACTATCCATGCATAGACGACCAGAATACCTTGAGAAAATCCGTTTTGTTTGCAAATATGTTTGTTGTTTGATATTTATTTAGTTATGCATCGGAATAAACATTTCCATAAAACTTAAAAGCTTTATTTGATTGAATTACAACCAACAGTGCCCTTACAATTCTACATAATTATCAAAATGCTATATCAGATACACTACGTGAAAATATACATGTAACAGAATGTGTTTTTATGTTGAGAATATACATGTATCACTTTTCAAATTGTCAGTTTTAAGGCCAAATGTCGTCCTCTCCCTTTCCTTAGAATGAAAAACCAAAGAAGTGTGGACTGTGAAGTCAAATGACCTTTATCAATCACATAACCTGATAATCGGTTTTTGTTGTAGAGCAACATATTATTCCAAATTGAATGTAAATAAAAATTGGGGTGCCACGTGAAAAAAGTTCTTTTCATTTTGATTGTCATTTTGCACTCAATACAATAGTGTAAAAGAGAGTCGAAAGATACCAAAGTGATATTCAAACGCATAAGTCGAAAACAAACTGATGATGCCATGGCAAAAAAAAAAAAAAAAAAAACGGAAAACGACCAAAAGACAAACAGGAACAGGTAAAACACAACATAGAAAACTAAAGACTGAGCAACACGAACTCAACCAAAACCTGGGGTGATCTAAGGTGCTACGTCAATCTCTTGAAAGACGATTGATTTCTTTTATCTGTACAATGCATGGTAGATAACAGCTTCTGAGTATTCCAATTTCTGAAAAAGACGAATAAACACATATATAGAAAACTAAAGATTTAGCGAAACAAGCTCAACCAAAAACATAGGGTGAACTCGTGTGCTACAGAATTCGAAGGGTAAACAGTTCTTGCTGCAAAAGTGGGACAATTTGTTCCTGTAAAGTCAAAAATTACGATGAATTGTTGTCATTGTTATGTAAAAGTTTCGCCATACAATAAAAGCGTCAACTCGGTGAATATTTTCCACCGCGCTGAAATACGTCTATTAGTCATTTTTCAAAATTCAAAATTCAATAATGAAAAATAAAATAGTTCATTATTCATTATTCAATGTTTAGTAATGAATAATGAAATAGTTATATTTCAATATTCAAGTTGAAAAGTGAATAATGAAATAGATCATGTATTATTTGACTGTGACACTAACCCGTAGTTTTGATTTCGCAGATATATTTTCGCGATAAATCTATAATGATTTTATATGGAATCATGTAGATATATATTTGCTTGTACAATACAATACATTACTACATGTAACATTCAACAATATAAATCTATTTTAATAAAACAAATCTTTTGAATAATATTTATCCATTCCTGGACGCAAATAAAGCATATAATATTTGTTCCTAATGAAAGAATTATATATAGAATACCCATACATGGTCTCGAAATATAAACTTTATTTGTACAAGGCTTAGAAACAGGTAGAAAGCCATCCTGTTTTGACTACCGGATACAAATAAAATTTATATCTCGAGACAATGTACGGCTATTCTTTATATACTGCAACTACCACAATTGTTCCAAATAAAATACTTAGGGTAAAAACCATCATTTTTTTAATTTGGAGAGAACGACATAGAAATTCCGCGAACCTGTACTTTTAATGACGTCATACATAAAACTCTACGGAAACGCATTGTCGACGTCATAAACAAGGCGATACACGGTCAGTGACTGTGTATATCACAAATGATTAATTAATTAATCATTTGTAAGTAAACCATGCATTCCAAAATTCATCCTTTTAGAAAATTTTTAAATTTTGTCAAATAATAGCTGTCTTTTCTCTCCAGTTGCAACTGATGTATCACACGTTTGATATGGAGAGTCATTTTGCTTTTTTCAACTTCGCTTGTTCACCACAATCAAATACAACTGGCATCTGAATATCTCACTACAGTAGAAATACTAAAACATCTAGGATTTTCATTATTATGTGCTATCCAGGCAAAATAGATAACTCATCTTTAAGCTAAACAGATTATTATACTGATATCCAGTGTTCCTACATTTACTTTTTCATATTTATCTTTATCTATACCAAGGTTGACAATTAGGGTAAGACGGGGTATGTTCGGACACTTTCTGATTTTTCAATATCTAAACGTTCTCACGACTGTTCCTGTTTACCTGGACGCTTAAAATGACCATATATAGAGTGCAGGAAGGTTTTCCCGTCTAAAAATAGACATACACCTCGTTAACATTGCGTATTCTGACTAATAACTACCTTTAAAGTAAAACGTAGTGCATGGGGTAAATTCGGACGGATTTGGGGATATTCGGACATAACTAAGGGGATATTCGGACATATAGCAACACGTGTAATTTGACTTTTATTAATTGTTTTTATCTCTTAATCTTGTTGATACCAAATATGAACAGTGAAGATAATTGATGTCTTCCCGCTCTCCAGGGTAGCAGACGCACATGTCCAACATAACATGTCAATGAAAAAGGTAGGTTTTCAGCTACAGATATTAACCTCTATAATTTTTAATTAAGTGTATTGTGAGATTTACCATGGCCGATTATACAATTATAATGTAATGTACGAACTAGAGTATATATTCTTGATCATTCTTACATAGAAATGAAGAGATGCATGGTAGTGGATTAGGGAGCAACCATTTAACTTCAAAAGGGGGGAGGGGGATATGGTTTTTTTTCTTAGTCAGATTTTTTTTAGTTTTTCGACGCGATCATTCAGATTATTTTTTTTCAAAATTTAACACTATAAGGTATGGGAGAATTTGCATTCAGAATAACAAATTTTTTGTCATCTGCTTGACCAGAATATTTTTTTTCCTTCAAATTGGGGATCAGAATATAACCATAAACCATAATAAAACCATACCCCCTACACCCTCCCCCCCCCGGCCCCCTGGAAGTAAAATGGTCGTTCCCTTAAGGTATACAGGACACCATGTCCTGCTTTTGAGTGTTATGTTTTTCTTGTTTTTCAACTGAATCTGTTTTGGTTAGGAGTTATTTCACGGGGTGTGGTGGTGGTGAAATATGTGAATGGGTTATGATTCTGCCATGAAACTATATAATTGTACTATGGATCGCGATTTTAAGACGAACCCAATATATGAATTGGATTGTGGGGTTTGGAATCCCAGCTGCACGTCTGTAAACTGTAGCCTAAATTTCATGTTGAGACCCCTGTGAGTTTTTCTTGTCCCAGGGTAGCTTTTCTGAGCTATCATTTTTTTCCGCAACCCTGCACTCTGGTTTATTCTATTTCTTTTTCTTCTCATTTCAATTGTAACATCAATCCCTTCTCCTTTCCTCGAATGTGACCTCCCGTTTCAGAATTAGACTAATCACCGGGTTTTACTTACATGAGAGCACGACCGACAGATGCCACATGCGGATCAGGATCTGCTTACCCTTTCGGAGCGCCTACTTTTTTGCGGGGTTCCTGTTGCTAAGTCTTTAGTTTTCTTTGTTGTGTACTGTTCTTTCTGTTCTTTGTGTTATCTTTGTTTAGGTTTTTTTTTTGCCATGACATTTTTAGTTTGAATATATAACCCTTTGGTGTCTTTTGCCTCTCTTGTATTTTAAATGTAAAGTAGCAGTTTGATAATGTTCAAAAGTCATATGTTTTTAACACTGCGTTTTTGTACTTGTATATATATACCGGTAGTTTTTCACTGCGATTTTTTACTTGTTATGAATTTCTATGCAGTTGCCTTCTTTGTGCATACCTTTTGGTTATATAGCCCTTTATACAATCAAGCGTTAGTTTATTAATGTGTTTCAAATTCTTTTATTTTTTTACTTTGAGCGTTCCTAATAAAGGTTAATTCAGAACTGCCTTTTGACGACCAAAAATATAAATAGCTCAAAATTATGTAAACACTCTTTTTGTTTAGAAACATATCATTCACAGGTTGCAAATTATAATATTTATCAACAAACAAATATTATAAATTGTCAATATCTTTGTTTGCCTTTAACTACACTAAGCCCTTAACTTGTTTCTCTTTCTTTTGCTTTTGTTTGTTTATTTTGACCTCTTCTCTTTTTAGCTTTCTTAGTTTTTTCTCGTGTTCCTTTGTCTCCTTGTTTTCCAACTCCTTCCGTTTTCTATCTATTATCTCTTGGCTGGTGAGAAGCCTATGCGAGGTGATAATTGTACCTGTTTTTAATTTTTTAGGAGTTTTGCCTGACGACTTGACAGAAAATATTCTGTCCAGCTCATCGTTCCAGGTCCCTGACCATTGAGAATTATCCAACTCTACAACAGTATCCATGGTAGATGGAGTTGAGGGACTATCAGTGAGACTACCAAGTATTTCAGCTGCATCATTATCCAAAATTGCAGCAGACATGAAAGGATCGCTGTCGGATGTAACTGTAATGTCATAGGAATCATTAAAATTAATTAGAGTTTGGCTGTTAGTTACACGTGAATTGTCACCAGTGTGGTCAGGAGATGAAAAATAAGTCGGTATAATTTCATATGAAGATTGAGTACTAGGTATCACCTCAGAATTAGAAATTATGGGAAATGATGTAGCAGTAGATGCAATGCTGAATGAATTGGCGGAAGTCAAAACTGAGAGAACTGCAGCTGAAGTTTGCGGCACACTGACAGGAACAACAGAAGGAGAGCATGACGTTTCAGACGGGATAAACGATAATGTCGTAGAACCTGACGGAGCTGATGTATTTGTGGCAGTGGAAGCAACTTTACGAATTACCCATTGAAGTGGGTGGTGATTACCTGGCAACTCCATTTCTGTAGGGTCAGCTACAATATCAGGATCATCAACTGCAGATGCTGATGCGGGAATGGCAAGCGGATTCCATTCATATATGCCAGTTGACTCAAAACCAGAGACTATATTTGCACGCCTAAAACTCTTATCATATGCTGCTGTCATGAGTTCAGGAAAAGTTAATTTATTAACAACATTGTCTACACTTGAAGACATGTATTCAGAGCACACTTGGTCATATTCCCTTTTAAATGGACCAAAAGACGGTGCGATCCAGTGGGCACAAAAAATGGGTAGTGTGGGCAGGCATAGCTAAAATAATTATGTTGTTATCAAATGCAAGCTCAAGAAACCCAAGTGTCTCATGGGAGTGGTGTGAGTCTAGGACTAGCAGTTGTGGTCGTTTTGCGTCACAGTTTCTGAGAAAAATCTCAGAAAACCATTCAATCCCAATCATGTCGTTCATCCAAGCTTTTTCTTGGACGGTCCATTTTGAACCCGGTGGTCCCTCATGAGTATTAAATGACCTCAAAGACCTCTCAGTTTTCCTTTAACTATCACCAACGGAGGAATCTTTTCCCCAGCTGCGTTAATACATGGAAGAATGGTAACACCTTCCCTGCTGTTACCCGTTCTTCCAGGGACACTTCTGGTACCCTCATCTGCCAAGACTTTACTAGGACGATGCTCCAGACTTAAACCTGTCTCGTCCATATTCCATACCTCCGTTGGTGATAGTTTGTAAGTGGTTAGCTGCCTATGCAAGTCGACGAAATACCTCCCAACCTTTAAAGGATTCAACATCCTGGATCGGACTGTGCTCAGCTTTTCTGTTTTCCTTAATACCAGTTTTGGATGACGCCTCCTCAGACCAGCCAACCAATCAAATCCGGGAACCCCGTTCTTAAAGTTGTTCTTCAGGTTTAACTGACGACAAACTGTGCCGGCTCTACCTTTGTTCGGCCAACTGCATGGCTTTTTTTTACCATTGCTGTTTCCACATCTTTCGGTATTACCGTTTTTTCCAGGCTGGGTGTCGATTGCGTACTTGCCTGGTACTCGATCGGCTAAAGTAGATCGGGGCACATCAAACTGGATGCAGGCTTGTCTAATTGACATTCCCCCTCTAACCGCTTCCAAAGCATTTACCATTGTCTCTTGGTCATACTGAGAGTAAATATTTTTACCCACTCGTGGCATCTTTATAATTAGCTAAGGAAGAGTTTGAATTTAGTTTAAAATGTGGTGTTATTTTCTTTTTGATTTACAGCGTGTCTAAACCTAGCCATATCTAGACACATGCTCGTGAACAACTTAAAGTGAATAGTTGGTGATTGGTTTAGTCGGACTGTTAATTTATGATTTTGTATTGACTCTTTGGTGTATGCCGCCTGTTTTGTTTATAATTACCCCCTTTTTTTTATTATGGTTGTAAATGAGACCTGTATCCACATATTGTTACATATATATAAGTATCGTCCATAAAGTTAGTTATTCTGGACTAAAATGCTCTCCTCGGGTACAGTATTTCGTGGTTTCGAACCTTAGTCGGATCAAACAAAATTTCAGATTTCTCTTTTTAGTAGCTTTCGTCTTTTAAAGCTCAAATTTCCCTGAGAGAACAGGGACTTTAGTATAAAAACATCTGTATTTTAGATGGTGGCATGTATGACGGGCGGATAACCCTTTCCACTTAACAAAAGGTCGAACTCGTTGTCATGAGTCTGACAAGTCGACAAAACTTTGCAAGCAAAAGGAAGAAAATATCACGGGAAATCAAAACCAAAATTCGAATAAAAAAAACCCTGGAAAAAGTTCACATCCTCATTTTAGATTTAGATATTATGAGTCTCGTCGATATTGAAATAAAATTAAATGCATAATTGTTTACTTTTTACAAATTGTGAGTTGGATGGATAGTTGCCTCATTGGTACTCATACCACATCTTCTTATTTATATAATGAAAAAGTTTGTATGATATATTTATTTTTTATGAAAACTTTAGTTTCATTGGAACTCAGCAAACTGTTTTTTTAATTTCTATAGCCTTGTTAAATAATATCAAAATTCCACGGATTCCATGTAAATCATATATGGAAAATATGTGTATAGGCATATGTGTATAGGTATACATGAATGAATATATTTACGTGAAAGATCTTTCCTTAAGTTATGTAAAATTGTACTTTGGTTCAATTTAACTATATTCGAAATATAAACTGGAACTGATTTTTATATCATTATAACCGAGAAAAGATGACGTTTAGGAGCTTTTTACAAGAATTCGAAAAGTGCTCATTATTCACATTGCTATGGTTTATTAAAGTTGTATATTTATTTATTTCAAGTGCGTCTTTACTTTTAGATACCGAATTCGATTATTGATTTCAAGATTTACAAGTTAATCCAATGTCAGTTAAAAGTGCGAATGACAGTCTTTTTATCGATATTTATATTTATTTCTCAACAAACCATTTACAGTGGAATGGTACAGAGAACACAATATTAGTAACAAATCAACATATATGAGAGAGATGTCAGCCCGGATCACACAACCTTTTATTAACAATTTTGAAAAATTTACAGTTTTGAAAGTATCGATTTTCTTTTACAGGTCATAAGATCTCCAAATTTAAGTGTATTTGGACGTTTTGAAAATTTTTCTTGGATTAATAAACTTCGAATGTTGGCAAAATTCCTACATGACATTATGTAATGAAATTCGTCCCCAATTTCATTCAAGTCGCATAATGTGAAAATTCTTTTTTCACGTTGCATATTTTGCCATCTCCTTATTCAATGTGTAGCTTGTGATTTGTTGTCCTAAACTTGCAGAGTTCAATTATTTTGTTGTTTTCTAAAATATTCAAATAACTCAATGAATGACATATAAGCGCATTGATAGCACATTTTAGCGAAAAAACATTGGGCAATTTTAAGCTAAAGTATAACCAATGTTAGCGCCAAATTTTAACTCATTTAACCGAAAAGTGAAATTGTCAATGCCCATTTTAGCGACAGAATTAATTCATAGCTAAATAATGAGTTTTAAAGTATCAAGACAGCGCAGCAACTAAAATATATGGAATAGTCAAATACAGCACTTAATGTTTAAAAAGTTAACTTAAATGTTACTAAGTTTGTTCTAACATGGAATTTTTATCCCAGTGAATATACGTAATGAGCTCTTGAGATAACCCCTGTGCAATACTGGTATATAATTGCGATAAGAACTGTTCCTTATCTTTATCTTGTCAAGATTGAAGTACAGATTAATCGATACTTCTTATTTTAGTACGTGTTGTTGTTTGTATTTTTAATACTAGTATCGAGGAAAACAATCACATATTACACTTTCATTTCCTGCTTATTTCAAGACTTATTTCCATGTTGAACCAAATTGTAAAATACAGACAACTTAAACATTAAGCCAGCATAAATTACTATTCACGGTTTTAGCATGTTTTGATAAAAATAATATTTAACCGGGTAAGTTTTAGCTTAAATGGGCTGTCTAAAATACAGGTGAACGGATTGCACTAGCGCTCAAATGGGCTATAATGTCTGCGCTAAAATGTCCCTTTGTACTTTTATGGTTTGCTAAAATATCCTTCTCCCCTTTTTGTACTCTTCAATTTCAACGAAGCAATTGTCGTTATTTGATGAAGTTTGGCCTGAGGACACTTATCCGGTTATCGTTATATAAATATTGAACACTAATAATAGATATTTTATAAAGAAAAAAACACTTAGCTGTCGTTTCAGATGTTTAATTTTGAATGAATGAATAATTGTTTTTGTAAATTGTTACTTAAGAGTCTTCCCTGTATTTCGAACGGTAAGCATGTGTAAATAAATCTGTACATATAGTAAAAATAAAATTGCTGTCTATTGAACGTCCATCAATACAAACGTACTTGAAATCCATTAAGTCTTACCCAACTCTTTGATGCCTGACTGTATTAATATTCATTATGTATTTTCTCCCAATATTCTTTCCAATTAAGATTCGCATTGTTAAGTGGCAATGGTTTAGATATTAAAAATTATGTAGATGCAACGTTTTCAAATCTTTGCTATTTGCATATTCAAATGACACTTGTGTTTGGGTTTATTAAGTTCTGTGTGTGTTGATCATAACGGACATTACGAAATCTCGTTGGATCACTATAATTATATGAACAATCAAAAGAGATGTACATTATAGAAACACTGTGAAATCATATATCTTTCGAAACAAGACAGTAGGAATGTCAAGATTTAGCAAGGTTATTGTATTTGTATCCTTAGTTGTGTACTGTTTTGCTATATATCGGAACATGTACGGATTTCGAAAAAAAGACTTCATTAATGTAAAAATCATCGAAACTGTAATGGAGATGAGAATGGCCCTGAGTAATCTTAATTGTGGAGCATTCTGCTTAGAATTAAATGGTTGTATTTCATGGTCTTATAATAACATAACTAATGACTGCTATCTTTGGGACGTGGAATATTTTAATTTGACTTCTGTAACTGTGACTCCAGAAATTGGATGGAATTATTTCACGACCAACAAAGGTTTGCATTATAAACTGTCCTTTAAAGCGTTTTTAAAACATGTAGATAACAGAATATCCCATGAACATTTTGAAAAAGCGTAGAAAGTTCATCCGAGATCCAAACTAGAAATTAAGATTTGATGTCAGAAATTTGAAATTCAAGACTTAAGAGTCCCATTAATTTCAAAATTGTAAACTCGAGATTAAAAATCCGAATTTCTGAATTCCATTTTTTATAAGATTTGAAGCACAATATCTGAAATATCTTTTCCAACTTACATCTAAGTGAATCAGCATTCTGATAATTACTGATTTTCTTTTGTATAAAGCCTGGGGTCAAACTTTCATTGATTTAAAAAAGAGACGGAAGATAACAAGGAGACATTCAAAACTCACACGTCGAAGAAAAACTGCGACGTCATGGCAACAAAAACAAAAAGAAAAAAGACGAAAAGACAAACAAGTCAAAAAATTTAAACACAACACAGAAAACGTAAGACAGAGCAACACGAACCCCGCCAAATTACCGAGGGATTTCATGTGCTCCAGTAGGGTTAGCAGGTCCTGTTCCACATGGGATACCCGTCTTCATACTTTCATGTGCTCCGGAAGGGTTTGCCGATCCTGTTCCACATGTGATATATGTCTTGATACTCCTGTAAATTACCTTGATAAGTTATACCAAGTGATTAGGCTAGATGAGAGTCAATTACCAATCCGCTAATGCGTGGTGCCTAATTTAGGCACCACGTATTAGCGGATTGGTAATTGACTCTCATCTAAGCTTAAGGCATTACCAAATCAGCCTTAACTGCTAATTCTATATTGGTCCTTTTCTAACGTTCATTTTCATTTAGTTTGGTCCAATTAGAATTTCGCTATATCTATAATGACATTGTTATAATTATTTTGTAAAAAGATTACCAAGAGCTTGCTGTGTTGATTGGGATATGGGATGTCGGACTAATCCTATTTATAAAATATCGACAAAACCTCACCTTTTCCAAGAATAACCGTAAAGTTTAAAACTCCCCGGCAATTCCAGCTCCGATCCGCATACTACTCTACACTAATGGAGTAAAGGAAAACACTTCCGGAACGGAAACGATCAATGTACGGAGTTTGGTTAAGTCTATGCTCCTTTAAAAATTGATGGAGCAACCACTGCCATTAATTAAAAAGGCACTGCTTTTAATAGAATTAGCAAAACAGAGTTTTTATTCAAATTCGTTAATTCAAATCATTAACTTGGTTATTAATCTATATTGATGAATCAACTACTAAGAGTTTATTTTTCATGACAATCGTCATTTGATGACATTTGTTAACAGGCATGTCATTGTCTTTCAATTAGCTTCATTATTTAAAAAATTTCTGTTCAGTGGTTAATAGAGATACTAAATTTTAAAATTTGATTTTCTGAAAATTTTACCTACGCTTTGCATTTGCGCCAATGTTGCCTTTCGTACCAAAACAACGATTGTTCATTTGCGCCGCAAACCATATTTCATAACTGCCAAAACAAAATTGTTCATGTGCGCCAATAATTTAGGTAAATAGTATGAATAATGAGAATGTATATATTTTTACTATTTAGTTTAAATTATAATTTACTTGACTGTATTAAGCTATTTCATTCACCAGCAGTGCATGTTACCCCTCGTCATCTACCATAGGGAGATAGTAGGTAGGACATCAAGCATGCTAAGATCATAAAGATGTTGATAATGAGTTTAAAAAACACAATATCTACATGTCCCTACCTGTCGTCAAATTGATTTTTCTTTGCATCTTTAAGACTTGGCTCTGTTCTGCAATGCACTGGATAATCTGTATGTTTTGTCATAAAAAAAACCCCACGTATTCATTTTCTCTGTTTGTCTCAGTTTGAATTATAATGGTCATTCTGTCACCTCGAAAATGTGATTCAGAACATTGTACAATTATATACCCTGTACTGACTTGCAGAAATGTATGAGGAAAGAGTATGAACTAACCAAGGATTTGTTATGTAAGAAGGTTCTTGCTATACAAGTACTTGCTTACATATTCTGGGGGTACTCTACAAAATTTCATTTGCAGGCCTCGTTTCCGGGATATATTGAAACTTTAATCGATATGTATGTGACCTGAAAAATTACGCAAAATAAGTATTCATTTTTGGCGCAAATGAAATCTCACTTTGTGGCGTAAACGTAATATGGCATTTTTCAAAAATGAACGCAAATGCAATGCCCTCATTTTTACTATATTATAATTCAAATCCTGAATTAGATATATTAAATATAGATTTAGAATCTTGCCTTTTGTATAGTAAAAACTGCATCTGTATAAATATAAGATTAATTTATTAGATATTATCAACCTTTATTTACTTAATCTTACTTTTAAGAAGCATTTCGTGACCACTAAAACTTGAAACATTTATTTCTCAAGACCCCATCAGTGGTTGTGAATATTAACAGCTATAAAAACAATGAAATGAATGGAATGACATGGTTACATGTGTACATATACAATGGTATAAAGTACATATCTATGGAACTTACAGTAGAAGGCACACTAATCTATTACAGACAAAATAATTTTAACAAATTTTGTAAGTTTGACCAGTAAACTGTAGTTATCAGAACAAAAACGTTCACAATACTTTATAGTATTGGGCTTTTTATAAACATTACAAAATTACAGAATAAAAGCCTTTTTCTTTCATTTGAGAAATAAGTACATTTTAACAGATAGTGGAATTCATCACTAATTCCATACAAAATGCATAAATCACAGATGCGATCATCACTTTCGACAACAATATGAATTTCAAAATTATGACTTGTTTTAAAAATTCTATAATTGTTTAAACACTTAGCTGAATCATAAACAGTAGAAACCAATGTTTGGTTAAACCATTGATATAATAGCCATAGATAAAGTACTCAGAATATGTCCCACTAAGCCCTATGTAGTTTCCTTTGAAATATCAAAAGCACGGCACTGCGCATAGTGGCCTGTGATGTTGATGATATTTGCCGACATCCTCCCAGTAGACTAATTACTTATCATAATTATATTTAAATTATCTGACACTCGTCTTATCAGCCAATAATTAATGTGCGTTACCTGTCTCAAGTAAAAATCTGTCAGGAGGCGGAAGCAATAAGAAGCGCCTGATTGTAAAAGTTGTTTGGATTGTAATTTATTTGGAGAAAATCGGTCAACAAATGCGAAGGTTGTGTTGTTGTCGAAATAATAAAATAGCGAAATCATGGAAAATGGACTTAACAGGTATATAAAATTAAATTGTCATAGCACTTGCATCGGTTGCACTCGGGAAATAAGACCTGTATGATTGACAAGAAGAGACATATCGTTTACTGATGGTATGCGTGGTTAAGAGGTCGAATCAAGTCGAATTTTTCTATGGCGATTTAAAGAAAAAAGTTTTTATCGAGATTCAAAATAGTGAAATCCTATTTTATGTCAGAAGGAAGAAATTATTTTTTTTCTAGAAAACAAAGATTTTTATAAGTGTTGAAACTTTCTGTCGTTACGGTAACACGAAGATTCTGAAAATAAAGAGAAAAAAAGGAATACATTATACACTTATTAAATGTCTGCACTGTGGATTATAAAAGCTTGAGCTAGTTGCTTAAATATACTTACATTAGAAATTTCCATGTCACTTGATTTTATTGAATGTTATTTGTTTAAATCTCAAATTAGTGATATTATTGTCATGTCAAAAATTTATTCTTACTGAGTTTCACCTTAAATTTAGTGGAAAAGGGTATAAAACAGAAACTCGACTTGACATAAAAAAAGATAATTTGCAAATATTTCATTTGTGTATATATAATGTTGCTTAATTTGGTATGAACCCATTTGTGTGTATTTTCGATTATAGTGATTGATTACATGATCGTTGATTCATAACGTTCAGTGGCAAATATTTGATGCATATTCAGGACTAATAAGAACCATGTAAACATCGGTCATCTTGACTTGCATTTTAAGCACGTATATAAACATTCCAAACAAAATGTCAAGGAATTACACCGTGTATATTGAAAGGTATATACAAATTAAAACTGTATCAAATAACCTATTTTTAACAAAATAGTTTTACGCTCATAACGAGTAGTCTTGTATAATACAAAGAGATAAGGTGTTAAGTGTCATTTGTACGTATGTATCTCCTTTTTTTCCTTTCTCGCATCGCTTTATAATAAATTTCAACTTTCAGGAACTACCATGTAAATGATGTACCGGAAGATTACGATAACTACCGAAGAATGACATATTACTCTCCCGGTTCACAATTTATTAGATATTAATCGACGGTAATTGCCAATAAAGGCTAATTAACACCAAGCGTGACATGTATATAATAAGAGGGTGATAAAATTTCGGCAAATATCATCTGCTTTTGATGTGGGTTCAGTACATTATCTATGGCTATTATATCTATTGTTAAACTGACCACAGAGACATTGTTTGACTAGATGTGATAGATTCACATTCTTCGGTGCACTTTGTGACAGCCATGACATTGACAGACCACAATTATTCTAGGTATTTTCAATACAGACAATCCATGTATAATGGACAAATTTTTTGATATGCATGTTATATAATTGTACAAAGTAGCAGCAATTTTAACTTGCTTATTACAAATAATTCTTTTTCAGAATGCAACCAATGCCTCTGATAAAAATATCAATAGGAAATCTTCCTAGTTCACTATACATAATACAATTTGGTGTAACTTGCTTCAAACTAAGAATATAAAATCTATTTATAAGTTATAAAATTGCAGACATAATGATTCGATTAAATTGTTATTGATAAAACCCCAAATATCACAACCATACATTAAACTAGGTAAAACCATTGCACCAAACATCTCAATCTAAATATCAATAGGTAAATTCAGTTTTTCTACTTTTTTGAGTAATACTAAACATAGAGCGTGAAAGTTAAGTTTTTAACGGATGTATAGTACATGTAAGTATAGGATAAACACCAATACCGTCACTGTTAAGCCGGAAAATGACCATTGATTCATTGTGATTCACCAATAAGTAGGAGATGAACATCCCATTTCAGTGATAATGTTACGACACCGTTATAAGTACTCGTATATCATTTCAATGGTTTAATTTGTACTCAATTTCCTTTCATGCCATGGATAGTCCTTACTATAACGTTAACTCTATTCGGGAAGAAAATTTGAAAGGATTTCGAGGAATTACTGCAGAACAAATTAATCAATATGAAAGTCTTAAACGTGAGAAAGATAATAATATTGAAACTTATGATGATTTACAATTAAAAAAAGACAATTTACACGTCAAGGAATTGAAATCAAATAAAAAATATTGGTTGTGCTGTGTACTTGGATTGTTTGTTGGATGCTGTGTTGCAAGTTCAGTTTTTTTGGCTGTTATATTGACCAGAAATAATAGTGGTGAGTAAGACAACATTTAAGCTGCAATAAAACACTATCAACTGTTTCTGTATCAAAGTGCATCTTCAAGAATGGCTACTCTCCAACATTGTAGAATTCACTGGAAATGATTGAAATCTCTTTTTTGTTGATATTATATTGCAGATAAGATATCTGCTACAGTTTTTGCTCCAATACAAACACGCGTAAAAATCGTCATTCAAGGACAGTAACTCCTATTAGAACTTGACTGACAATTTTGTTGATCCTGTCTTGTTGATAATTTTTACTATTTACAGTCTATCTCTATCTTTACTTATGTTTGCCCAAAACACAAAAAAGCCTAAAAAATAGCCAATCAGGAGCAAAAAAAAAAAAAAACCTCCTCAGGAGTCAACTGACAATTTTGTCAATTTTGACTCATTTGTAAATTTTCTCTTGATGTTCAGTTTTACTATATAAAGTCTCTCGTATTATCTATTACAGTTTCCAAAATGAAAGGCAAAAACTCAAACATTTTTTTCTTTCAATTTCATATAGTTTTCAAGATAATTAACCAAAACAGAAATAATTGGTAAAAAAAGTCATTTAAGGGCAATAACTCATAGAAGGAGTCGTGTGACAATTTCAGTCATGTTGCCTTATTAGTAGATGCTGTCTTGGTGATCGTGTGTGCTACTTAAAGTTTTTCTCTATCTACTATAGTTTTCTAAATAATAGGTACATTTGAAAAAAAGTGAAAATCGTCATTCCTATCAGAAGTCGTCTGATGATTTCGGCTATGTTGGCTTATTAGTAGATTTTGCCTTGCTTATCAGTTTTGCTGTATAAAGTTTCTCTGTTTCTATATTAGTTTTTAAGATCATAGGCAGAATTTGAAACAACTGATAAAGTCATTTAATGGCAATAACTCATATAGGAAGTCGTCTGACACTTTTGATGTAGATAGACAGTAGATAGATCTCAGCCTTTTGAACATTTCTGTCCCTATCCGATTTTCTCTGTCTATAATACGATTTTGAGGAAAATACACAAAACTTGCATTTAACCCCTATGTTCTATTTCTAGCCATGTCGGATATGATAATTTGCAGACGGGGTCAACGGACTATTTGTTTGAAACTAGATACAAATTTATACCAGTGATGAATATGGCCAAATTTGGTTCCCATTGTCATAGTAGTAGCTTCAGAGGAGATGATTTTATTTTAAAGTTAACAAATTACAAACTACAACGTCCACGTACGATAGACTACGGAAACCGGACTCCAAGTGATGAGAATAGCTGGTGAGCTAAAACTACAGTCTATAATTTTTGAAGCTCACACGATTCCCTCATGTTTAACTTTTTACCTTCAAGGTGATTTCTATCTTAAATGAATTAATGACATTCGAAAATAGGTAAACTACTGTTGCCTCTAATTTATTTACTTCGATCCTTTTCCCTCATCTAAAATAAACTAAGATCGACAACGTGCACCAGCACTGTATACAATTGACAAGTTGACTCCTTATTAACAATCGAGTATTAGAGAAATAAATTGGTATTCTATGTAATGAATTATAAAATCAAACGTAAATTGAAAAGAAAGAAATATTCAATACTTAATGTATTCTAATTCTATTGTTTCGCCTGTGAGACATCTTATTTAATTATAATGTTTTATTTCGCTCTGTTTAAGTTTCGCATTTTTAAAAGGAAATATGTAGTGCATGCACTAACCGATTTACCCCAGATTATGAAAATGTTGACACTGTTTAACAATTTTATAATTCTGTAGTGCGCGTTTTTATTTTCCAGAATACATTTTCCAGTTAACAACGAATTTGCCTAAAGAAGACGATGCACTATATATTGCGTCCCTATGCTTTGAAATGAATTGGTTTTGAATGTTTGTTATAGTTACATGAAGTGTAAATGAAAGGACTAAGACTTACTCTCTTGCACTGTTATCATTTGTTTTTTTTTCTTTTGTCTTGTTCTATCATATCTGGCTGTAAATATATGCACAACATATGAGATAGGTTTAAGTAATGCAGGTACTTGTCTACTTTTCATCCCCTTTTGACACAATGCAGTTGTCAGATTATGCAACTTTATATAAAACTTCTTATGAAAAATACGCTCCAATTCATATGAATACAATAAACAATGATAAAGTAAATAAAGTTATTCAAATGAGCAAAAAAGACAACTTTTGATAACGAATTGATTTCTTAAACATTAAGCAATAAAGGAAACCATAATTATCTAATAACCTCTGTAATAAGCTTGTATAATATATATACTTTATTCCACTTTTTGATTATGTTTATATGGTATTATGAACAATTTTAGATGATAAGTCAAAATTCGCAAATTTTCCCTTTAATGATTTTGACATTGTTATAACTGTTTTTGTAACATTATTATGACATTGCTTTTCGTGAATTATCACGCGCTGCGCGTACTGAAATATTATCAAACGGTTTGACTCCCACTAGGTCGGTACTGCTGCTGGTTAACATCGAGACCCAGAAGATGCCACCCGCCTAGCCCAGTAGCCATATCATGATAACGATTAATTAATTTTGTAAATACAGTTTGTAAAAGGTTGTAACTCATTCAGGGAAGATTGATCATGGCTGTAAGGTCCCTTTGATTTTATGCTTTTCGATTGTGGCCTTCTGAAACTTTTGGGCTCTAGCGTACCTTATGATGATTAAATCAGAAACATGTGTTTTACACATGTACATCATACATTTTTTTAAACAAAAAGCTTAATCGGCACGGCTTTGTAACTTCAAATATGTTTCACCAGTCGTTGATAAGTTTGGTCATAAATTATTAAGACCTCCTTCGGTTTGCTTGTAAAACAGAGAAAAACTATTATTTCTATCGTGCATAACACACATTATACAATCCGATATATCGATTTAATTTTCATCATATTGATATAATAAAATCCAGCTGCGCGACACAAAGAGAAGTTTTTCAAACTCGTTCGCTGCCTTCACTCGTCAAGAAATCAGAATACCTTATAATCGGTACTAATCATATACTAATCAAAGATAAGTCCAGTTCTGCATAATTAATAAAACCATAAAAGTATGGCATTTATCAACACAATAGGGTAACTAAATATTTTTAAAAGTGTTGTTCGAACATACCTAGGCTGATAATCCTATATTAGTCAAGCCTTGTGTCACATGATATGGCTGATATTAGGTTATCAGTTGGGGAGAGGGGGTGGGGGTTCGTATATTGGAAGTATACATGTATGATAAACAGATTAATGCCTGACCTTTTCCATATCCGAACGGTAATCATTACACACTCGGATAGCGCCTCCGGCTAAATCAGAGTCTAGGTATTATGACAACCGGGACATTTAAATATCTTCATCCTTTGAACTCTGGTGGGTAGCTGTCTCATTGGCAATCATAACACATCTCCTTATTTTCATACCGATATGGAAAAAGTTTTGTTTTTTATGTGTAAATAATCTGTTTTTACCGCAAAGTCATGAACAAACAAGGAGTAGATTATTTACATACACAGATTATACTATTTATATAATAATAGGAGTCAATTAAATCTAATGGCTGTTCACAAAATAATCTTGATGACACAATTTTTTTCAGCTTACGCTTTAAGATGACTTTTTAACCTTATACGTCATGTATTATAAAATACAGGAATTAAACGTTTTTTAAGCTATTATTGTTTTATGTATACCGGATATCGTATTTCTTATGATAGCCTAAAACAGGCGAGATCTATTTTTAAATTGCCTTTAAACCCATACTGGCTTAACGTATGAAAGTGTTCTTACAAATCACGTAAAAGAATAAAAAATCATTTTACCAAAGATCAACGTTGCCTTGAGAAAAGGGTATCGTAATATTTTTAAGACTAGATGTGCAGGGACGTCATGATATCCCCGTTTTTACCAAATCCCAAGGCCAGTAATTCCATTAAAATGGTAACTCAACACGCAGCGCGATCTAGAATTGTCACTCATCCTTACAGTCTTGTTAAATATTATCTTATACTACAGCAATAACCTGCATTTAAATGTCCGGTCAACAAATGGATTGAGGGAGGACGGATGGACGAAAACGGACTGTGTTTAAATGATCTTCGTCTTCACAATGGGTGGGATATAACTAAACAAATAAGAAACTTATTATTTGAAATTGGATAACATCATTGGAAAGTTCTTGATCCCAGAAGTTATACGATTGATATTTCAAAGGAAGTTTTATAAAGCTAGAAAAGAAATGTTGAGAAACATCTCAATCGATTAGTAATTTTAGATTTAAAGTATTGTGTTCTCTTACTATTATAAGCACATATTTTTTTTTCAGAATGTATGGCATTAAGTGAAAGGTGTCCTGTTTCCAATGGTTACATTTATTATGCTGATTTATGTTTTTGCTTTAAGTACATTAATACAGCGTCACAGTATGATAATGCCACGACGCAATGTTTGCTCGATGGAGCTGAGCTAGCAAGAATAGACACAGAAGTTTTACAAAAAAGAATGGAAACATATCTAGGTATGGTTAAATGAAAATGCACAACTTGATCATGCACTTACATGAGCAACACGACAGATGCCACATGTGGAGCAGGATCTGCTTACCATTCCGGAGCACCCGAGATCACCCCCAGTTTTTGTGGGCTTCGTATTGCTCAGCCTTAAGTTTTCTATGTTGTGTTTTGTATACTGTTGCTTTTCCTTTCGTCTCTTTTATGCCATGTCGTTGTTAATTTATTTTCGACTCATGAGTTTCAATGTCTCTTTGGTATCTTTTGCCTCTTTTTGGTTCCATATTATGTCATGCTTGATTTATTTGCAAATGCTAAGTTCCTTTCTAGATATTGCTTGCCGCACACTTAAAGTTTAACAGCAACAAAACTTAAATTGAAAATATTAAACACATTGGAATAAATAACATACATTAACATTTAATTCTTTGAAAAGAACACTGTCAGAACAGCGACAAAATATGCGTACGCCATGTGCTTTTAGTTAGCTATATAGGTAAATGTCCTTCGCTGCGTTCTGTAGATTTAAAACAAAAAAGTACCTGTTTGACAAATACAATACATCTGTCATGGATCAGCAATAAAAAAGTGGTGAGAAAAAGCAGCAAGAACTCCACCAAAAACCGAGGGTAAACTCAATTGCTCTGGAAGGGTCAGTCGTTCCTGCTCCACTGGTGACTTCCGTTTTGTTACTCTTATTAAATGAATTGATGAGTGTAACTGTTATTGAAGATCTGAACTAGATTTGCAATTCCCGGTATTTGATTGTTCCTATTTTATTTAGAACTATAATTATGCACTCGGGGTTTAGAGCTTGATATTGTATTGACACATGTCTATTGTTGAAGACTGTATGCTGTACTTCACATGTCTTTTGGTTATTTTTGTCGTTATGTTGCTTAATATTTGTCATTAACTCTTTAATTCACATAGAAACATTATATCCTCGTATTTCTTAGAAAACGACAGAGATATCCTATTATGCTAGTATGTTGCCTCGTTCTATTTAGTGGTCTTATGTTTTCATTGGAAGTATATTAAACTTGGGGCTCCTATAATGTTTATTGCCATAGATGACTTTGTAAAATAACCAAATAACTAATTTTAGAAAGCTTTCGCGCTGTGTTTTTACTACATGCATGACCAAGTATTACACATGCTAGTTTGGAACATTTGTTTATTGTACTACGGTATTATGAAATCAACATTAACATCTAGAAAAAAAGAAAATGAAAACATTGATTCTGTGTTTTGGGTCACAAAGAACACAAGTACACGTTTAATAGATGTGAAACAAATCCATAGGAATATTGATTTTTACTGGAAAAAAAATCCAGACATGTATAAAAATTAAGTTAGTCTCAACAAGTACTTTTTCGTCCGATTTCAATTCTTTTGGTAAAATGTCTGCCAATGTTAGAAATTATTAATTTTAGTAATTCATTTTCATTTATAATCGGAATTTTGTATATACGTATGTGTATAGGAAAGGCTTAATTATAAAATTTTGGTAAAAGTATTTTAATTTAAGGGTTACCATACATTCACTTTTTAAAACTCATATCAATGCAATTAATACTCTACTACAAATTTGAACGAACCTTATATATCTATTTAGAGTTTCCGTTTTATGAATTATTAGGGAAGAATATTTTTACATTAAATTTTACCTGATATTCACTCGAAAACAAAAACGTAGTCACAATAAAAAATCCGACGAATTCACTTAAAAAACACAATCCTAACCGGACAGAATACCTCCCGTTATTACTTTAATACGTGTCCATGCATATTCATCCATTTGTTATTGTTTCATAAACATATAATAAAACAATAACACAAAGGTTTTTATACAGAATAATGCATGAATTAAAGATGAACGCGTGAAGCAGTCGAATTTTGCGTTGGATTATATGTTACCTAAAACAAGATTCGAATTCGCTTACATATTGTACCCAACATTATTGTTTTGCGTTAATCAATATATCTAAGTTTATACACCTATTTCGAAAACAAACCGCAATAATGATATCAACGATTATGTAAATGTAAAACCTTTCGGAATTTGGGGTCCTCAATGCTCTTCAACTTCGAACTTTATTTTGACCTTTAAAACGTCTCTGTTGGGTTTTTGTAGACGAAACAGCCGTTTGGAGTACAAAATTTTAAGCCTTGTACCTATGACGAGTATAATCACATACAATAGTGAAACAGTTTTCACTCCGTCGAAACTGATGATTAGCTTTAAAATATCTGTTTGCTGCTAAATAATTTTTCAACAGATATTTACTTCATTACTGTCAAACTGACTCAGTTACGTACAATCTTTAAAACAGAAATACAACCAAATTATTGTACACTTCAGACACAGTTGATAACGGTGAAGTCTGGATACAAGGTATTTTAGACAACGCAAGTGGAGCAGCTGTTTGGAGATATAATGATGATACAGAAATGACGTATTTTAATTGGAACACGGCAGGAGGTCAGCCACAGCTAACGCCTGGTGAAATATATGTGTTAATCAGGAAATCACAAGGATATAGGTGGCATGATGGCCATGCATTTGCCCAACTAAGATCATTGTGTCAAATTGTATAACCTTTTACTTACCGTAAATTACGGAGAAGGCAATAGTGTTTTATCTTGTATTTAAATTTTGGAAATAACAATTACAGACTGAAATAAAAAGTGTAAAATTACTGAAAATATATGTTTTTTAGTAAATTCTCTTTAATTGATTTTTAAAACTTGTGAATGTATTCGAAGTATCTACAAACTGTTCACCAAATGAATACATATCAGACTATGATAAACTATGCATAAACGCTTCTCGAAGTTTTATTGATAGAAAACACACCAATAGGACTAACGACAATTACAAATATCCACTTTTTCTATAGTAAAGAATACCATTGAAAAGTTGTATGTAATTCATAAGTGATAATAGACATCTGTAAAGGCATGTTGAGAATTGGATTTTATGATCTTTACAACCGATTTGAGAGTAAATGCGATTGGTCCTGATAGTTCCTACAAAGGCTATTCACTCCACCGACATTTGTGGTTACCTTTGACCATTAATTCGATGAAATGATATTATAAATTATGTTTACTTGATTACGATTACTATCATCCATGTACATGTGTATACTACGGTTTTGTGTTGCAGTCTCAGTGACGTATACCTGTGCATATACTTTATTTTTTTAGGTTAGTGGATACTTAGTGCCACGTTGTCCCCTTTATGAGACAATACATTATTCGAAACATTGGTGTGGAGTTATAATACCTGACTTTGTTTATGAAAAGGTGTCAGATTTATATCAAGACAATAGCAAACACAAAACAATGGATAGAAACTAGACATTTATAATAAAGGGTCTACAACGATAGACAATTTTCATACAATATGTCAATCTATATGTACAAGTCGTCCCGAGTCTTGACAAGATGTAAATATATTTAACAGCGTCCCTCAATTATCTTAAAATACATCAAAAACCACTGACTGAAATGTGGTAATGTTTTTGAGTTGCGACTGGCATATGTTTTTATTCACGTTATAGTTTTCTCTTATTTGTCTTAATGTTATTATGTTATATAACGGAACTATAAACAACTGTCATACAATTTGGAGGTTTAGATAGCTATAAAATCAGGTTTAACCCACCATTCTATCCGGAAAATGCGAATACCAAGTCAGGAATATGTCAGTTGTTTTCCATTCGTTCAGTTGGTTGATATAGTCTAACTTTGAGTTTGTCAGTTTTTATGAACTTCTCACTTTTTGAATTTACCTTGAAGTTCGGAATTTTGTTAATACTTTTTTTTTATATTATACACGAGATGGTCAGAATATCTTTATTTGAAACTGGCCATTTTCCTTATTTCATCTTAATAAGTGGAATATCAAAAGGTAAAAAAAGAACAATACAAATCAATTTAATTAGTTTTATTGATAAAAAATGAACATGCGCACAGCTACAAGTGAAAATTACTAATAAATACCTTTTCATAGACTCTTACATTTTTGTGTACCTGTTTTTGACGGCAAACTTAATTTATATGGCAATATAGCCTGCCTATCATGTTAGTATGACCACTATACTTTCATCAATGTATTCATTATATTTGTCAAAGATATTTGAGTTTAACTGTTTTATAATTATACTTGTATAATAAATTATGCACAGGTGAAGCGATTTATAGCATAAAATCCAGCTTAAGTTGCTAGCGGCCGTCTTAAACTACGAGTGAACTGGTAGCTTTTGCCTTGTTGAAGAACTCACTTTGACGTTGAATAACAGTCTGAATGCTTTGGCAAATGCATTTATTTTTTATGTATTTTCCACTACATTTTTAAGGTTTTACCGTACGATGACCAAGGTGGTGTAATTTGACGCAAATATATTTCCTTTGTTAAACAATACACAATAATTTTTGGTCTGTTTATGAAAAATATGTACAGTTTTACAGTACTTTTAGGGTTTGATACATATGTATATATTTAAAAAGGCAATAGATTGGCCATAGTTAGACTAGCGGTAAAGAAAAGATATATATGGTGTATAGACCCATAATATAAAATCCTTGCTTCTACTTGACAAATCACAAAGTAAATTTAAATATATTTAAAAGGAACAACGCTTTTAATATTTCAATTTTGATTTGACAATTTTTTTGAGAGTTATTGGACTTTTAAAAACAAATTATATTTATACATTTTAACACAATTCAGTTTTATGGACGGAACTCCCCTGAAACCGTTTGCCAGAAAGATTTCATATTTGTCATCATGAGTAGTTGACCATACTATACCGTCGTGTCGTTTGTATTTGACAATTCTTGTAGGGGTAATAGGACTTTGATTGCTATTTTTTCAATATTGTAATACATTGACACCTTGTAAACAGAGTTTCACTAGACCTTGAGCCCGAATGGCTTTATTCTAAGAAATATTTTTCATTTTGACCGTGTTCAGCTCAAAGTCACAGAGAGGCTTTCAACAACACGAAAAGTGCACACCTAAAGGACAAAGTTTGAGAGAATGCCCTTATCTTGAAGTATCGATTTTAGGTACTGACGTTGTTTATCATTTTAATTACGTGTTATAGTGTTCTTTTTATTTGTCTTTGTATAATTCTAACCTTTACTGTTAAGTCCATTTTTGGTAATATCCTTTTGGCGTGGATCGGTATTTATACATCCCGCCATTGTGTGATTGTGCTATGGTCATTTTTTGTATTCTTGTCTTTTATTTTTGCTTAGAGTGTCTACTGTACCATGTCATTTTGTTTTTATTTGTTGACATAGTTGTTTGTTTTTATAGTGATTAAAATTATAACACAATGTTAACTGCTGGACATGGTGCTGTACCCCAATTTTTGACATTTTTACTTATTATGTCTGTTTGTTTTTCTTACACATTATTGTCAATATAATGGAATTTTATGCGACTGTCATACAAGTGAAAGGTTTAACTAGCTATAAAACCAGGCTTAATCCTCCGTTTTCTACATAAGGAAATGCTTTTTCCAAGTCAGGAATATGACAATTGTTTTCCATTCGTTTGATATGTTTGAGCTTTTGATTTTGCCATTTGTTAAGGCACTTTCCGTTTTGAATTTTCCTTGGAGTTCGGTATTTTTGTTATTTTACTTTTTACCACATATCCACTGAATTCTTTGTTCACAATGTAATTGTAATAATATAACCGGTACTAATTTTACTGCACAAGGTGCGCATCTAAAATACAGAAATAATACTAACATTCAGACAACTACGGGTTACATGAAGATGGTTGTAAGATGATTTAGCAGAAAATAATGTATGACTAGGGAAAATCATTTGGATGAACTTCTCAACAATACCAATAATCATAAATTATTTATATGCAAAAAGAAAAAGGTGAAGTATTGCACAAAAGAACAGTTATCGAAAGAATAAATACGCAATTTCTGTAAAAATATGAGGGCATACACCTCAAAACAGAAAAAAAACTGTCTGCTGTCTCCATACAGTAAAAGAGACAAACTCTTAATAAATGTATCGCAAATGAAGACTATAAGAAAACTGTTACCTTTATTGACAAAACCCAAAGCAAAGGACTATATTTTTTTTTATTGGTGTCCTTCATCCCAAGTCACAGAAACTTTCAAATCAGGAGCAAATCCTCACAACTAATTGAAAGTTAAGACAACTCCTAACATCACTAGCCTACTAATCTGAAGTTTTTAGATAATCTACTACGTTTTATATCAATTCAGTAATTCACTAAAGCATTCGGAACGTCACAGTGAGTTCTTCAACACCGAACAAAAGCTAACAGTTCACTCATAGTTTAAGACGGCCGATATCGCCTCAAGCTGTAAGCTGTATGTTTTGCTGGATGTCGCTTCACCCATGCATATATTATCATAATATACATATAATTATAAAGCAGTAAAAACTCAAATATCTTTGAGGAAGTGTGGATTTACATTGCGGGTGATGCATGTATACACGGGAACAAGTTTGTTTTACGGAGAGCATAACAAATTAAAGAGGCCAAGTAACTGATCTCATAATATTGAGAGAAACACCCAATGAAATTAAAATGATTCCGCATGAACATCAGAATGGAAAACACTTTTAATCATCTGTTTATACAGAGATATTTTCAATTTTGGTAATTAATGATATTTTTTATTTAAGCTGATTTTTAATGGATTTCCACTTGATAGTTTCAGAGTAATTAAGAGGCGAAAAAAGTTTACCAACTTACTTACAGAATGGGTCAAAACAATCAGGTCTCTGATAAAACTTCGCATTCATAAGTTGAAAAACTGTGTGAATGATCGACCAAAGTCCGTTTTCAGAGACAAAGAGGCTGTGAAATGTCTATCATCTCTTCATGATAAGTATGTTGTTGTTCCTGCGGACAAAGCTTCAAATAATATCGTCTTTGTATGTAAATCGTATTACTACGAGTGTCTTGTAAAATAATTAGGAATAAATGAGCACTCAGGTAATCCCACATACAAAAACATATCATTTGACAAGGATGAGATTTTGGCGAATCATAAGTCCTTTATGGTTTCGATGAACATTGCATTGAACAACAAGGACTTACCTAAACTTCACAAAATTCCGTACAAACAACGGTATATTGCCGGCTCATCTGCATGTTCCACTAAAGAATTGTCCATTAGATTGACTAAAATTCTGTCTGCAGTGAAAGAGGGTCTTCAAAAATACTGTGAAACTGTTTACTCGCGTAGTGGTTTTAACCATATGTGGATTCTTAGAAACTCTAAAGAACTTCTGGATAATTTTAAATCTCCGTCTTTTTCTGAAATTAGTTTCTATCAAAACTTTTGATTTTTCAACCTTGTATACCACCATTCCCCATGTGAAATTGAAAAACCGTCTAAAAGAAATAATCCACAATACTTTTCAACATAAAAATGGTAGCATACGCTTTAAATTTAATACTTTGGGATACCATAAGGCATATTTTGTTAATAGTGAACAAAAGGGTAAAACATGCTACACAGAGGAACAAGTGATTAGTATGCTGGAGTTTCTTATTGACAACATATCTGTTGAATTTGGAGGTAGACTTTTTCAACAAATTGTCGGCATCCCTATGGGAACGAACTGTGCGCCTCTCCTTGCCGACCTCTTCTTATTTTCATATGAATCGGAGTTCCTTCAGACACTTGTCAAAAACAAGAAGATCAAAGAAGCCAGGTTATTTAATTTTACTTTCAGATATATTGATGATGTTCTTTCCATTAACAATTCGAACTTTTCTGATTGGGTTCCATTAATATATCCGCCAGAACTAGAAATTAAAGAAACAACAGACACGGCTTCCTCCGCCTCATTTTTAGACTTATACCTCGAATTTGACATACACAGTCATCTCAGTATCAGAATCTATGACAAACGACACGATTTTAATTTTGAAATTATCAATTTCCCCCACCTTAGTAGCAATATACCAACTTCACCTGCATATGGGATGTACATTTCCCAACTTATTCGGTATTCAAGAGCTTACAGCTCCTACTCAGACTTTGTAAAACGTCATCAGTGTCTGAGCAGAAAGTTGATGAACCAGGGGTATGTCAAAGAACGTCTCGCTTTTTTTCTAAAAAAATCATCGGAAGGTACCAAGACCTTGTTGATAAATATTCCATACGTGTATCAACTTCACAAATGATACACGATGGTCTTGAAGTATAGATTCTGCGTACTGACGTTGTTTATCATCTTAATAACGTGTTATAGTATTCTTTTATTTGTCTTTATTAATATTACTTTTACTGTTAAGTCCGTTTTTTTGTGATATCCATTTGACGTGACTCTGTACTTATGTATCCCGTCATACTTTCAACGACAAAATTATTTTATATCTACCTGTGTGACGTCAAACGCGCGATTCTATGCCAGTACTTAAAACCTTCCATCCTTTATGGGTGGATTTTACATAGATAAATAAAATCGTATTATAAAAAAGCAAAATGAGGAGGTTAAATTTGATGCATGCCTTTTTGTGCTTCTTTGTTACATTTGTTTGTTTTTTTAGTGATTAAGATGATAACACAATGTTGACTGCTGTACCCCTATTTTTGACATTTTTACCTATTGTGTCTGTTTGTTTTGTTCACGCATCGTTGTCAATATAATGGAATTTGATGCGACTGTCATACAAGTGAGAGGTTTAGCTAGCTATAAAACCAGGTTCAATCCACCATTTTCTACATAAGAAAATGCCTGTACCAAGTTGTGAATATGACAGTTGTTATCCATTTGTTTGATGTGTTTGAACTTTTGATTTTGCCATTTGATTAGGGACTTTCCTTTTTGAATTTTCCTCGGAGTTCAGTATTTTGAGATTTTTTTTTACTGCGCTTGGTGCCATTGGCGTGTAGGGAATCAATAGTAGTTTACAGGTGTTCAAATGTGATAAATGAATAAACAAGTAAAAATCAAGGTAAAACTAAAATTTAGGGAATCGTTTGAACTTCAAGAGGAGCGAAACCGGGTGGGTTGACAGGGTAAGATTTTCCTGATACGTGTATACATGCATCACCTGCAATGTAAATCCACACTCGTCAAAATGTAATAATCAGGAACAGAACACACTCGATAAATTTTCAGATGAGGCAAATTCTGGTATCTCAAGATCCAAGACGGCGAAAACATGTTGCAAGTGAGTTGAGAAACAGTCACATCATATAGGTATACCAATTCTGAATGCTATGTCTATTTCAGTCATTCTTCCTCTTAACTTTTCTTGACCAGTTTTGTATTTTAAGGAACACATTCCTGTATATGAAGACCGAATAGTGCGACATAAACGAGCATAACGCATCAATTGATAAACGTCATACAATGGGGATAATATATGTTACTGCTGAGAAATGGAAAGTTGGAAAGTTGAAGTCATCACATTTGTCATAGATTCATGTTTGAAGTCGTCATTCTCTGTCAATATCAAAGAAAAGACCAAGATATGATGCAGACCTTCAATTTTTGTAATATCCTCAATCTCAAGTTCTCTGGGCTACTAGTATATGAGATACAAGTACTCACTAAAATTTGGATTATTGAGTGACGTGAGATCATCAATATATCTGAAACTGAAAATAAAGAACTTTGCAAGATGCTTTATCTATTTGTCTTTGAAAAGGTTATGTATGAATTCTGCTTCATATGATTACAAAAACAAGTCGGACAATATTGGTGCACAATAAATACCAATTTGAGTACCGGTTGTTTGTTGAAATATCAATGCACTAATTTTTGTACATACTTTTTTAATATGTATGCTTTCGATTAAGAAGTCTAGCATTTTGGTGATATAATCTACAGCATGGTGCCTTAATTGAGTCAACTTTTTTAATGACGTGGGGTGATGATTTTCGTTGTCCGACTTTTAAGAACGTCATTATCGATGTTGTGTAGTGTAAAAGCAGTAACACGTGTTCAAGGGGATTACTCGAATTTATCTTTGAAAATTCGGATTTATATACCGGAATCGTAGAGTAGTTTAACCATTGTTGACATAAAAAAAGTGGCGAAACACGGGAAAGAATTGTCAGACGTCACCAGAAAGACATCATAAGTTTAATTGAAAGTAGTCATCGGGCAAGCAGTGTTGCGAAACTCCTAGGTGTAGGTAAATCCACAATTTCCAGGCTTTTGAAGCGTTGGCGGATGCATGGTAATACAGAAAATATGCCACGAAGTGGAAGGAGAAAAACTGTCCCCAAACGGGCAGAAAACACTCTGTCACGGATTGTGAAAAGTCTTGTCGTTCTACCTTAAGCGATACAACAAATTAATTAAACACGTGTACACCAGCAAACGTATCCAGACGAACTGTCCAACGAAAATCACATACATAAGGGTACAGCAGACGATCTGTACGGAAGAAAATTGGCATTAGGGTTGTTAATTAAAAGAAAAAGAGTTGCTTATTACAGGAGTAAACTTCATTTGACTGTTAACAATCAGCGGAAAAAGTTATGTTTACAGATGTGATGATGAAAGTGATCAAACCTGACGGTACACTTAAAGTTTGGAGGAAGTCGAATGAAATTATGAGATAGGAATGTTTAGGATATTTTGCACACCGACCATCCACCAATCTTAAAATTATTGTGTGGTGATGTCTCACATATTATGGAGTTGGTAAATTAGCTATGATAATGAACTCTGTCAAGTATATAGAAACACTTGACAAATAATTTATGGCAAGTTGTAACCAAATATTTTGGCAATGAACCGTATTTATTTCAAGATGATAATGCAATCTGTCATCGGTTAAGGGTTGTAGAAGAATGGAAAAGGCAAAATCAACACCGCAACTCTCCTGGACTGCACAATCTCCAGACTTGAGCCCACTCGAAAATGTTTGGCTTCTGATGAAGAATAAAATGATAAATAGACTTTATCTAAGTTTGTAACGTTGAAGACCTTAAGTCTGAATTATCGGTGCCTGATTAGAAGTGCCATTATTTTATATTCAGAGACTTTATTCAAGCCTTCCATGTCACTGCAAACAAGTTCTAGTTCTGAAGGGTTTCATAACAAAATATTAAAAGTATAAAACTTGTATTGTGAAGTTAGTTTTATTCAAAGTTCATTTATCATTTTTAGTTCTTTTTGGCGTCCATTAAAAAAGTTGACTCATTTATGGCACTATGCTGTACGGTGCATTTATTGTTGGAATCATCGTGGTGTTTCACAAAGTAAGATGTTAAGTCACCTTAAACTAGGAATTTGAATCTAGAAATACATTTTTTGTAGAAAAGTTATTTAAATTTGTCTTTAAATTTAGTTTAATTGAGACAAATTTTTAACAAAACTTTACAACTAACAAAGTCGTTATCATTCATTATGCTTTAAAATTGTTAATAAACATTCATTTTAAATGGCTTTTCTGATTTTTAAGCTAATTATTGTTTCAAAATTGGGAAAGAAATAATAAGATATGCGTCCCCATTATCAATGTAAAAGGATTGATATTTTGTTTATTTTATTTAAATGTAGGAAAACAGTATTATTCAACAGATTACGACTTTATTTTTTATAAACCTTGTTTACCCTTTTTTAACACAAAATAAAACAGTTAATGTCAAGAAGTTTGAAAAAAATCACCAATTGAATATTTCAACTTTTGTTCTGTTCTGAGAACATACAGTTTTGTAAAGTATTAGAGTTATCGCCCGTATGTCACATATGTATCATCATTTTATGAGGACAGTCCAGTTTTTCGCTCCCATTCTCATGTTTGTCCTTGAAAAACGAAAGTAATTGGCAGATCCTAATGTATTGACTTTTGCCAAATGAAATTGATCATAAAAGGACCACACGATACAAAATTGAATATATTGTAAATTCATTGTACACATCATGGACAACTATATTAGTTTTATTTCTGACCCAAATTGATTGCCTATTACATGATGATAAACTTTATATGATATCTATATTCTCAAGACCTCTCTGAAAAGACTTTGTCCGAGAATGGATCAGTTAATTTCGTTTATTGCTGTATGACAAACTATTAATTTATCTTTATTATATGAAAAATCCGACTTTAATTTGCTATTTCAAAAGTAAGCGGTTACATAAATAGATGTTAATGATTATGTAAGAAGTACAAATTATAAAACAGTCATGTAGATGATCAACGGTTAAATATTTCAGTCGCTTTGTATGAGCAACTGTCTGAACCCAAAACTACCCAAAATCTAGTCTAATAATTTTTCATTGTGTCTTATATCATTTACACGGATGTCTTCTTATAAATTTTAATGCCTGTAGTCGTTAGACAATAAAAGACGTTAGACAATTCACACTCATCAAATGAGTAAAATCGATATACTTTTCATGTAAAATGTTTGAAGCAAAACGCATATGCATAATGTAATGTTACAGTTTTATTTTTTCCGGGTACAGAGATATGATAAAGTAAAAATTCGATTAATCTTATGTGACAGCAATAAATGTTTTCCCAGAGCTCTTCCTTTATCTGATTGTAAGATAATGTTTAATGTAACAATACTAATCAATATAAATTTGTCTTGCAGATCATAATGTAACGCATATCTTATCTGTGTAAAGAAACATTTTAAAGTCACAATTATGATGATTTACTGACACAAATAAATATCGCATATGATTACAACGAAAGTGAAAACGATAGTGACAGCTATTCCGAATACAGCTGAGGCAATCATCATGACTAGGGCCACACTATTTTTCTTTCTAGCTTCTTCGAAATGTCCCTTTGCTCGATCATCATTTGCCTATAAGATAAAATGTATCATAATAATTCTGATGAAGGAATAAATGGTATATATGAATTATGTGAGCAAAAGCCGGTATTGCACAAATCTATCAAACAAGATACATACATGAAAAGAGATGTTGCATAGAAGAAAAAAAATTCAAACCTGAAAGATTTATTGATAAATTCAAATTTAATCTCATGACAAGATTAAACATACTAATTAATTTATCCACACTACAGTACAAACACATAAGAACTATTGTGATGTTATTATGACGTCATTATTGTGCACACTAAGGAAGTAAATGATAGTTTAGACTAGTTTTTACCTAAATTTTAAGTTTTTGCTTCCATCGAAATTGGCCATATGCAAGGACCACCATAAGTTTTTGTAAGGAGGTATATATGAACGATATACATCTTTTCATAACAATTTGATTTTGGTCGAAGGGTGGCCAATTTTGTTTTATGAAGATTAGAGTCTTACAAATGCATTAAAACAGGCAATTTGGCTAAAATCTGGTGAAATATCATCCTTTTGAAGTTGTCAATTTTGTTAATACGAACAACAGGCAACAACAGTGTTTAGGTTATCTTAATTTGCATATTTGAGATTGTGACTAGGTATATGGTATAACATAGTTTGATTTTTAGAACAAATTTAAGGCCTTCGTGGCCATACTCCTTTCATTACCCACTGAAGATCCAAACTTTGACGTTTTATGAGAAGATGAGACAATTTGAAGTATTGATATAGGTTATGACAAAGGTTACGTTGTTGGCATACTGTCTCATGGCTGAGTAAAGTACATGATTGTTAAAACAAAAGTATAGAGTGTGAAAACAAATCAAAGTCCTTCGTCAAATTTGTTCACATTTTAGCTAGAAAGGCCCAAAAAATGAAGGTTTTTACATTTCTTTAAGATCATTTTGGTATTGATTTTGTAGAAAAATATTACCAGCAAAAATGTCCTTCAAAGCAAACTCGTAGTTACTGTTAGTCAAAATACTCTATAGGATATCTTAGTAGTAAGAAAAAGTAAAAAAAAATCATTATTATAAAAACAATCTGAAATACAAAATGAATAAGAGCATATTTGATGTTGCTGTATGAAGTTAAAATTTTATTTGCTTGAATCCTTATATTTTTCGGGTGAATAGTCTGCGCAAACTTTTTCATCCTACATTTAGAAAATGTAGTCGTTTTTTTTTGTAGGAACGAGAACATTCCTTTTTCAGTTCCAGCTTATAATATTTATTAGATAATACATGAAATTAATTTAAAGCCTAATAATAGACATTTTAAGGGTACTTTTATTGTCATAGTTGGTCCTACGTGCACGCCAGTGTGGCTAAAAGAGAGAAGCGAAAGATACCAAAGGGATATTCAAACTCATAAGTCAAAAACAAACTGACAATGCCATGGCAAAATACGAAAAACGACCGAAATACAAACAACAGCAAACAAAACACAACATAGAAAACTAAAGACTGAGAAACACGAATCCCCACAAAAAAGCGGGGGTAAACTCAAGTGCTCCAGAAGGGTAAACAGATCCTGCCTCACTATTGACATTTTTACTTAACCGAGAATATTCGCTATCGATCGAATGCTTAATTTTATTTTATTTCATTTTACAAACAAAATCTTATTAAAAAAAAAAAAAAATACAATTTTGTGTTGGTCCCCTTATTATAGATGTTTATAAACTTGCATACACATAACGATATAGCCAAAAATCTTAAAGAGTTATAAGGAATCATTAAATGCTACATAAAAAGAGTATTAACATATAAAATTATATTGAAACAACGGCTAAGTAGCTCATAAAATAACTGCTGAGTGAATGTCTAATACTTGAAAAACATGATAAAATATAATCTGTCTACGAATAACATGTCTCCAACAGGCCAGCAATCAAGTAACCGGATATGAATCATTGATAGTTAATAAGTCCAAGTTATGATTGATTGATTGTTGAATTGTATATAGAAATATCCTATACTTATAACAGAAAATTCCATACAGGCAAATAAATGTTCGCAAACAAAAAGGTAACTATCATTTGTAAGTTGTCGAGCTGCGAGAAAGTAGTTTTTTGAGCCTCTAATGGCAAAATCATTCCAAAAACAAGTAAATTTGTAATTTGTTTTACTAATAAACAGACTATTCGGGAAAATGATAGTTGTTGTCCATTCGTTCCGTTGGTTGATATAGTCGAGCAGTTGATTTTGTCAGGTTTTATGGACTTCCCCTTTTGAATTTACCTCGGAGTTCGTTGTTTTGTAAATACTTTTTCAATATCAGAAGTAAAGGATAAATTGCTAACGATAATTACATTTTGGTGCATGTGTTAATATATTTTGCGCATGTTACTTGTCGTGTTGGGACAATCACTAGTAACTTTTTCTCCCAGATAAATTTCTCATGATGTTGTGTATACGTAAATGAAACTGCAACCAAACAACATATTAACACCAAAGATAGACATTCTAGAGGTCAAATTACAAGGCTAATGAATACAAGCAAATGTACCATATGACAAGCTATCAATTGGTTTGAGACCAGACGAATTCCTATTGTTTTGACCTTGTCTTTCAACTAAATGGTATCTTAAAAGTGCATCACCATTTATTTTCACATAGCTTAATACGTTTATTTTTTGTTGTTTTGTCAAGGAAGACCGACATTATACTGTCTACTTCCAGGATATTATACGATACAACACGTGGTCTATATTTTAAGATTTATTATATTAACAAAACACCTACCTTTATTGTGACCAAGACAGCGAATATTCCTAGCGGCAAGCAACAAAAGCAGGTCAGAATTGCAAGACACATATATTCACCAGGTTCAGATTCAGATTCTCTCGCAATCTGAAAAATTGAATGTTTTGATTTTAAAGGATTTATATCAACATCAGTTTGCTGATATATTATTCATTGAATTGTCTTTATTTATATTTATGAAACTGGTAATTCTTTTAAATTTTAAACTGGTAATTCTTCTAAATTTTAAACTGGTAATTCTTTTAAATTTTAAACTGGTAATTCTTTAAATTTTAAACTGGTTATCTTTTCAAATATAAATCAAATAAAATCTTGTTATAGATACCTTCCTTGTTGCTTGAATTTGAGTTCTGTAATGCTGATTTTCATGTGAAATATAATGGTCCGTATGCTGCAGCTGATCTCTATCTACTAGCATCTGCCTGTCTGTACAATTTGAGTTGTGAAAAGACAAATATAGTGTATATTTCAACATGCTAATGGAGATGAAACGAGTGGTTACCGTAATGAAAAAGATGATTGACAATACAAGGATTTCATAAAGTTATTATAATAGTTGTAGAATAAAAAAACCTAACAAAATCTAATTTTAGTCTAATTTCGAAATTAGAGACTACATGAATAGGACCAAAAAAAAATATGCGCGTAAGAAATGTAGGTTTATCACACTTCCTCATTCGTTCAAGCAAAGTCAGGATTTTGACGGTTCATTTTATTATCAAAAGTATCAGTCCACTTGAAGATCTAGATACGTCACTGGCCATACCCTGGCAATTATTTTACTTCCGCCCCCTTTTCTTTTGGTTCATGTAACCACGTCAAAGTTGAGTCAACCTAACGCCTTAAATAACCCCCACGTTATAAATGTAATCTTTGCTTCAGAAAATTATAAACAAATCAAAAAACAAACAAAACCTGTGTTATAATTTCAAAGTAAACAGAATAATATCATATAGATGTGGTGATTTATTTATTGAATTACTGAAATTTCAAAGGAAAACTTATTTGTCATTAAAGGTAAAAACATAAATGATTAAAACGACTGAATCTTTCATCCTTATAGGTTGCATTTCTGTAAATATCAACAATGCAATTTCCTATAGGAACTCCTTTCACGGCTAAAACTGTACCACTTTTACTATGAAGTTTTGAAAAAATATATCCTAGAATGGAAAGCTCATAGCACTACTATTTTTCAAAGGTCAAAATATAGGCTGTGCGGCATATTTTCAATGTTTATATGCCCCGAACCTAGTTTAAACTTACATTAAATTTCTATACTACCCCAACCTTGATAAGGATTTCCACAGACTTCAACTTGATCACTATGAATATGTATATTTACTGGTAACATTCCCAAGTAATGTCTCTATGAGATGAAACATAGAGATCATATCCGGGAACCAGTATGTAAACAAAATTAATTGTCTATGAATATTCTATATCTCCCCAAAGAGGCGTGGTTTGAAAAACAGCTGTATTTACAAAGTGCAACCTATACTAACATTTATTCCAATAGAAAACTTTCTAAAACACTTTTCTCACAACAATACTTATATCTCAGAATTATAGCCTGAAAGAAATCACTGCATATACTCTAAGTTTTCTTTTACAGTACATTTTATACCCCACCCTGTATCAATTTTTACAGAATTTGAAAACAAGACTTTAATTATTGCCAGCTTACCCTATTAGCATGTTTTCTGACATGAAATGTCTAGAACCTGTTTGAAACTATTTTGATAACAAATTGAAAGCATTTCAGAACACTATAAATGTAATGTTTAGCAGCTAATCATTCCATCATTCAAGATTATATAAAGTGTCCAATCCTGCCTCTGTCTCCAGTCCACATCTTAATGTATGCCTATTTGTCAATGAAAGTTCACAATTACTGCCTCAAATGGTCAGTTAAGAAATCTTGTCACAACAGTTTCATCTCTTACCATATATCTAACATAATTTAGCTAATATATGAACTAGAAGTGTTTAAACAAAGCCATATTTGCAAAAGTTGTATGAATGAAGATAGCAGTCTGATGTATGAATTCACTAAAAGTTTTATAGAAATGACTGCTAACATCTGATTTTGCATAACTTCCAAGTACAGTTATTGGTTTCTATACAAAAGACCTTTAAAATAATAAAGTCATAGCATTTACAAGTTAAATTATTTGTTTTATGACCCAGGGGTAGGCATTTTCTCTGTTTTTGCCCTGGGCCTCAAATTTCTAAATTATTCTGCTGTTTCTAGCAATATGGAATATTTAGTGCATATTTAGGATAGAACACACTATTGTAAGTTTTACTGAGGTATTTTGTATTTCTAGCTTGTATTTTTATGCCATGATCACAAAAAGCACATTTAGGTGCTACGGCTTACTTTTGGGTTATCGACAGGATAAAAACACCCCACCAATAATATTCAGGAAGGATCTATGAGTTTCAATGACTGCGAAGAGTAAATATAAGCACTTCTAAACAATTTATATTACTAATATGCACATATAATGAATTTATTTTGCATTCAGGGTTTTAACTAAACTATGCATACTGTAAACTGTGAATTTATGCTGAGTCATCATAGTTAAAGGCCCAGGATTTTCTCAATCTTCATGAAATATTTATAAAACTTTATATTTGAGTTAATTTCATTAAAATCTCTGAGATAAACCAGATTTGGTGAAATTCTGTATGTTCCCTTTTTTTTACCCAATATAGGTTGCATTTCTGTAAATATCAACAATGCAATTTCCTATAGGAACTCCTTTCACGGCTAAAACTGTACCACTTTTACTATGAAGTTTTGAAAAAAAATATATCCTAGAATGGAAAGCTCATATGCACTACTATTTTTTTCAAAGGTCAAAATATAGGGCTGTGCGGCATATTTTCAATGTTTATATGCCCCGAACTTCTAAGAGTTTAAACTTACATTAAATTTCTATACTACCCCAACCTTGACTTAAGGATTTCCACAGACTTCAACTTGATCACTATGAATATGTATATTTACTGGTAACATTCCCAAGTAATGTCTCTATGAGATGAAACATAGAGATCATATCCGGGAACCAGTATGTAAACAAAATTAATTGTCTATGAATATTCTATATCTCCCCAAAGAGGCGTGGTTTGAAAAACAGCTGTATTTACAAAGTGCAACCTATACTAACATTTATTCCAATAGAAAACTTTCTAAAACACTTTTCTCACAACAATACTTATATCTCAGAATTATAGCCTGAAAGAAATCACTGCATATACTCTAAGTTTTCTTTTACAGTACATTTTATACCCCACCCTGTATCAATTTTTACAGAATTTGAAAACAAGACTTTAATTATTGCCAGCTTACCCTATGAGCATGTTTTCTGACATGAAATGTCTAGAACCTGTTTGAAACTATTTTGATAACAAATTGAAAGCATTTCAGAACACTATAAATGTAATGTTTAGCAGCTAATCATTCCAACATTCAAGATTATATAAAGTGTCCAATCCTGCCTCTGTCTCCAGTCCACATCTTAATGTATGCCTATTTGTCAATGAAAGTTCACAATTACTGCCTCAAATGGTCAGTTAAGAAATCTTGTCACAACAGTTTCATCTCTTACCATATATCTAACATAATTTAGCTAATATATGAACTAGAAGTGTTTAAACAAAGCCATATTTGCAAAAGTTGTATGAATGAAGATAGCAGTCTGATGTATGAATTCACTAAAAGTTTTATAGAAATGACTGCTAACATCTGATTTTGCATAACTTCCAAGTACAGTTATTGGTTTCTATACAAAAGACCTTTAAAATAATAAAGTCATAGCATTTACAAGTTAAATTATTTGTTTTATGACCCAGGGGTAGGCATTTTCTCTGTTTTTGCCCTGGGCCTCAAATTTCTAAATTATTCTGCTGTTTCTAGCAATATGGAATATTTAGTGCATATTTAGGATAGAACACACTATTGTAAGTTTTACTGAGGTATTTTTGTATTTCTAGCTTGTATTTTTTTATGCCATGATCACAAAAAAGCACATTTAGGTGCTACGGCTTACTTTTGGGTTATCGACAGGATAAAAACACCCCACCAATAATATTCAGGAAGGATCTATGAGTTTCAATGACTGCGAAGAGTAAATATAAGCACTTCTAAACAATTTATATTACTAATATGCACATATAATGAATTTATTTTGCATTCAGGGTTTTAACTAAACTATGCATACTGTAAACTGTGAATTTATGCTGAGTCATCATAGTTAAAGGCCCAGGATTTTCTCAATCTTCATGAAATATTTATAAAACTTTATATTTGAGTTAATTTCATTAAAATCTCTGAGATAAACCAGATTTGGTGAAATTCTGTATGTTCCTTTTTACCCAATATAGGTTGCATTTCTGTAAATATCAACAATGCAATTTCCTATAGGAACTCCTTTCACGGCTAAAACTGTACCACTTTTACTATGAAGTTTTGAAAAAATATATCCTAGAATGGAAAGCTCATATGCACTACTATTTTTTCAAAGGTCAAAATATAGGGCTGTGCGGCATATTTTCAATGTTTATATGCCCGAACTTCTAAGAGTTTAAACTTACATTAAATTTCTATACTACCCCATCCTTGACTTAAGGATTTCCACAGACTTCAACTTGATCACTATGAATATGTATATTTACTGGTAACATTCCCAAGTAATGTCTCTATGAGATGAAACATAGAGATCATATCCGGGAACCAGTATGTAAACAAAATTAATTGTCTATGAATATTCTATATCTCCCCAAAAGAGGCGTGGTTTGAAAAACAGCTGTATTTACAAAGTGCAACCTATAACTGCCAAAAAATCTGATTGTATGCATACAATGTGGGGTTAACGGGAACAAAATAACAATTACTAATAAAAAAAATTAGTTTCTGATAAAAAAAAAAAAAAACAGTAGGTTTTCCCAAAATATGTTATTATAAAAGGAGATTCCTTCTGTTATCAAGGACATTCTACCCAAGATAGGTGAACATAGCATATGGGATATTTGAAAGGACGCCTGCAACCCTTCATCCCTAAAAAAACACATAGTATTCCTTTTCATTTGAGGAATACATTTGACTTTATTCCATGTAATTAATCAATGTCTCGAAAAATGCATTAATAAATCTCTATTTTGCAGCATTTCTGTATATAGATGTTTTTATGTACCTATGCTTTATCAATTAATTGCCATATCTTTATTTCAGCAATTGTATCATTGTATGTGCCGTTTTATTGAACGAACAATGCTAGTATCAGATTTGAATGCAGCTCCACGCTTAATTAATAATACATTTACATCTAACGACCGATGTAGTAATTCAAATTGAAGAATTAAAATGTGCTCATTGACGCCTCAATAATTGAAACCAAATCAATCATGATGACATAATATTTATATACAGTTAAATATATTATCACCAAAAAGTTAAAAACATATGAAAATCAAACACAATTAAAATTAAGATTTGTGTTAAGTGCAATATGATAACAGATTGATATATATTTTAATAACTAATAATTATTTAGATACATATCTCATGAAGACATTAAATTCCCATTATTAAAAGCATCTATCGCGGAATTTCCACTGACGACAGAGTGTCGATGTAGCACTGTGCCTTCAAATAACATTGACCCTGTTCATTGATTAACAACTGAGAAGAAAGTTACGTGCCAACTTGAGTATACATCAAAGAGAAACATGAATCTGACTCGTGGTTACCTGAGATAAATAAACTAGTGAATTTACGACAGCTTAGCTGTTTCGATTTCGATTTTATTATATGCAGATTATTTTACAGTTGTGGCCAGTCATAAATTATTCACAAAGAAAATATATGACAAGTTTTACACACGAATAAGTAATAAAATGCCTTAATTTTTGTTGGCCTGTCTTACAATGTGTTACGAAACATGTAACATTCCATTGGCTATTTGTTAGGTCAATGATGATTCCCCCCCACACACACACACCCACACACACACACACTCCTACTTGGCAACAGATTTTTGTGATTCGTCAATAAAATATAAAATAACCGTACAGAAAGCTTAAAACATATGATGTTAATATTTGACACCGTCAAGCAGTTTAGGTGCAAAAGACTAGATGACCGTTTCTAGGTGTTTTTTTTCAAATTTTATCCAAAAATGATTTTTACCTGAGAGAATTTTATTCTTTAGTCAAAATAATTTTTACTATGGTTTAACCACTTGTGAGAATTTGATATCGCTTGTTAATGACTCTCTTTATATTTAACTTAAATAATGATAATTAACTGTTAAAGTCTTGTTTATTATCAGATTTAAATTAAAGATATCGAGTTGATATCAAACGATATCCCATTCTCACTCTTTATGAAACCTATAATCATTACATTGCAGTTGTCATATCAGATGTATTATTAATCATATATCATTATATCAGCATAAGAGCTGAAGGCTCGAGGCCTGAAGTCGATCGAAGGCTGGTTACATCTGATATGGAAACTGTCTTGTTAAGATCTTTGTATAATAATTATACCTCTAGTTAGAAAAAAAATCGTTTTATCAAAATATTATACTAAATATAAATTTCTGTCTTATATTTTGGAAAACCTGTTTTCAATTTTGATCAAAATGTTACCTGTGATATAATTTGTTCTGGATCTTTTAAGAAAGGAAATTAATCTCATCCTTCACAGTTGATTTTCACAAATTATTTTTTGCGTGATCGGTTGGTTTTATTTTTATGTTTCAGACTTTTCTGATATCATTTTGAAGTAAAAAAATCAAAATGTTTAAAACTTAGTTTTGAGTAAAACCTATTAAAAAGCAAAATAACAAATATACCGCACACCAAGGAAAATTCAAAAACGGAAAGTCCTTTATCAAATGGCAAAATCAAAAGCTCAAACACATCAAGCGAATGGAAAAAAATGACTTATATTTGTATTTCCATCATATTTTGCAGGATCACTATCCTATTGGAAAGGAGTCAAAACACTTTGAACATATTCAAAAGTACTAAATTTTTATATTTTCCTATATTTCTAACAATAGTGTAAGTTAAAACAGTTTACCTATAATTTAACAAAACAACACACTCATTTCATAGATATGTTTATTTAACATTTTGAAAATATTCCCGTTTCGTGTAAGTATAATTCTCATTTTCCATGCTTTGTTTTTTTTCCCTAAAAAATGCGGTTAAGGCAAAATTGGAACACATAATTATAACTTCAAAGACAGTCATTATGATCTGACAGCGTTTAAATGAGCAAATTTATCTAATTCTACATGTCCAATCTATAATTTCATTATTATGAAAGTTTTTTTGAAGTGTAGTTTTCTCAAATTGAGGTATATAGATCAACTCCACTTTTTTCATTTTAATATGTAGTAAAGAACACCGTTCCATTATAAGTCAAAGCGAAATATAACACATAATAACACAGTATTTTTGTCTGGATCAGTATTCTTTTGTTTCATTTATCTTTCTCAGACGAACTTCAATAAAACAATCTTTAAATACAATAAAAAAATCAAAATAAAATATTTTTCAAGATGCATGTATGAAATATCTGTAACATGAAATTGCCAGCACATTTGTTTCAAGTAGAATTATACTACTCTATATCTAAAAGAAATCAACTATAAACACTAGTATATACATACCCATACCACCACAATCAAGTAAGCTCTAGTATTAATGGCTGAATTTAATAATATAATGAAATACTATAATACTTTGAGAACTGGATTAGTTTTAAAAATAGAAAAATCCAAATGTGTGGCATAATGAATAATGATCTTTGTATTTGAACAAACGAGCCACGGATGTTTAAAATCTTTTTAACTGTTTTACGAGTAAAAGATAACGTTTCATATCTTTTTATATCAAATTTTAAGAACTTAAATTGAGGCTTGACGACGATGCCTAGATAAACATGTGACAATATGACTTATGTTTGCCATTTTATGAATACTAGTTTAAGAATAATTCTAGTTTAATTTGCATTAGATAAAAAACGTCACGTACATTATATAAAAAAACTTAAACTTCTATGTAAAAGGGCATTTTCAGCGATCTGACTCAAATTCTGATCATATTTGATTTATAACATACTTAAACGTATATCCAAATTACAAGCAGTTCAAAAGAAACAATTATTAACATGATTAATGCATGAACCCGTTAAAATGTATCAGCATTTCATGTGTATTTAAGACTAGACGCAATATAATTAATGAGAAGCAGAAGAAACTAAAAGGGTAGTCAAACTCGAAAATCGAAAACGAACTGACAAAGCCATGGCAAAAACAAATAAAAATGAACAACAAAAGACAAACAGCAGTGTACAAAATACACAACATAGAAAACTAAAGACTGAGCAACAAAAATTCCAGGGGTGAGCTCAGGTGCTCCATAAGGATAAGCAAATCCTGCTCCACATGTGGCAACCGTCATTTGCTCGTGTAATTACAAATCCGGTGATAAGCATAATTCGGTTGGTCACATTAGAAAATAGAGGAAGGGATTGTAGTTACGACAATTGGAACATATCCGTTGTCATCTGTGAAACAGATATTCCTTAATGGTTAACCAATTAGTAATATCATGTGTAGTTTACGAAGAGTTGACTTCAACTTCAGCACAGTCTCATCGGTTATCTGGATGCATAGCTTCCTTGTTAGCATCAACCTTCTATTAAGGAAATCGTTTATATCAATCTTTGGGATATTGTATCAACTAGGAGATTATGCTCCAGATGCAGGCACTGCTAGAATGTTACTACATAGAAATGGAAGTATCACAATTGAGAAGCAGAAATTATCTCTTGTTCTTTTGTCGTAAAGTTTTTTTCTCAACCGACCCTTATTGTCAATTTCAAGATGTAAGTCAAGATTTGAGGCAGGCTTAACTGTATGTATCGTATCCTTTATTTCAGGTTTGATGGGATGCGTTAAACATAGTCATCAAACTTTGAATTATTCAGTGAGAGGACATCATCTATATGGCGGAATGTGAAGTCAGATGATAATGCTACCTTCTTTTCATTCTTCCTCAGAAACTCGTGTATAAAGTCTGCCTTATATCAATAAAGGATCAAGTAGGAAAGAAGGGAGCACTGTTAGTTGCCATAGGAATGCCGATTATTTGTTGAAAAACAAGTCCTCCGAGCGTTACAAATATGTTCTTAATCAAGAAATCAAGCATATTCATAATGTCAGTTTCAGAGATTTTTTAGTTTGAATCAGAGTGCTATAATTTATCTTATGTCAAATGCAATTGGGCAAATATATATTTCCAGTATAATGATTAAAAAGTGAGAAAACAATTCTAACTGACATTAGGTCAGTAAATAATTGTATGCCGAAAATACAATATACATGTTTACATAGTTGAGGAACATATATGAGTCAGGAGACACTAAAACAGAAAGAAATAGAAAACAGTATTGCGTTTTCTTTCAATACATTATTTTCCCTCGGAATACTATTCTGTTCTATCTTTGTATTATTTTAATTGTTCCTTTCAACAGGGAATTAGATTTAAGCATGAGTGAGATCCATTTTATAAGTTAAAATGATTTCCAGAGATTTTAACAACAAATTTCAATAGAATAACATTCTTATTTTTATTTCAGTACAGAAGTGTACCCCAGTCGTAATTTCCTGTAACAACTTTACTGCAACAGATGCGAATTTAGGAACAGTAATTGTTATATGAAGATATGACGATTGAACAACAATGGGATATTTTAATTGGAATACGACACAACTGTAGAACAGCCAGAGACACGCGGTGATGAAAAATCCGTGAACGTCAGGAAATCAAAAGGATATAGGTGGCACGATGATCATTGTACTGGTCAACTAAAATCATTGTGTTAAATTGTATAAACTGCTGTCTGCCGTCTATGAATGAGATGACATTTGTGGTTGTTTATCTTTCATTTGCATTTACAACAAAATAGCAAAGACCTTATAAATACTGAAAAACTACTGAATATAAAAATTAGTTTTATCAAATTGCTTGTAGTTTTTCTTTTGCTTTTATAATATTCAGTTTTGATTGCATACATGTGGCTATGAACTCTTTCATTTACTTATATAGCAGGAACTTCTACCATTCTGGAGCACCTGATATCACCCTCGGTTTTTGGTTGGGTTCGTGTCGTTAGTTGAGTTTTGTATAATGTTGTTTGTCTTTTGTAGTTTTTCGCTTTTTGCCAAGACATTGTCAGTTTTGTTTTCGACTTATGAGTTTGAATGTCCATTAGTTTCTTTCGCCTCACATCTATTTAAATTCTTGAGTTGACGTGAATAGAAAATTGAGTATTATGACAAAAGCAATGCTTTATATTACCTATTGTAAGCTTTACAAATGGAATAGTGCAATATTATTTTTGCAGTAAAATATTAAAATACTTTTTTTAAATCGATATCAACAGTCACGTTACACACATTATTGCTATGGGTCAATGTTAAAGCTTCTGTTTACGTTCTAACTATATCTAGTTATATATCTAACTATATCACCAGTACATTGATGATGGTGTTCAATTGCAGTCTCAGTGAAGTATAATCGCGCAAATATTTTATTTTAGATTCATTCATGTCAGTACGAATACCCAGTGCCAATTAACTTCTTATGTGAGACTATACAAACTTTCAAAACATTGTTGCATAGTTGTACTATGTATATTTGGATAAAAAGAGGTGTAGGGTAAATTTAATAAAGACATCAACCAAACAAATCATTAATTGAACAAGACTTTCATAGTTACTGGTCTTAAATATTCTCAAAACAATAGGTCAAGTTGCAAGCAATCATAGGTATACAAAAGATGTGAAAAGAATGGATGTACCGTACTGAATCGTCTTGTCCTTTTGTCATTTTGAACAATAAAAACTCATGTTTAAACATACCGAACTAATACTTTTTTCACTTTTAAAAGCGAGAAAGACACTGAAGTGCCATAGAATAAGACAAATATCAAAACAGACAACCAAAAGTCGACACAAAACATCAACTCCAAACAAACCACCACAGAAAACTAATGATTGAGCAACGCCAACATAAATTGTATTCGGTAATATCACAATCGAGGAAAAAGAGGACGAGATTGTCGTTTCCACAAGTGGAACATATCCGTTGTAATCTGTGACACAGATGTTCCATCAAGGTAAAAAAAATCATGATGGCGTCCGAAACCTTTCGGAGGCAGATGTAGACTTCGCATTATTCCGTTTATGATCATCATCTTTATAGTGGAACGTTGAGGCAGAATGACCTTATCTTCATTTGTCATACAAATTTCTAAAAAGACGTTTGCCTCATAAGAATAAAGGAACTAGTAGGCAAACAAAAGGGCTCAGTTGGTTCCCATAGGGATGTCAATTTTCTGTTGGAAAACATTTTGTCTTAACGTTCAGCATCTTTAAGACGTAAGTTGCAGTGTTCTTTTATTAAAATCAGAGTTTTTTTAGAATCATTTGCCACTTCGTTAAAACAAGATATTGTATCTGCGTAAGCCATTCCCATGTTTTTTATGAAACAAAGTTTGACTTATTATTTTTTAAATGTGTCTTTAAGTTTTGATGAATATTTGTGTAAAGAGTATAATGTTGTATATTGTTAGTATTCTAACAGATCTTTTGATTTGTTTTACAATCCACAAATTATGAATAAAGTGGTCATAACATAATATGATTCATAATAATTTTAATAAGCATTCATGTAAGATAAAGAACGCATGTAAGATAAAGAACTCAAGTAAGATTAAGCATTCATGTAAGATAGGTTTTCTGATCAAGAATCAAACATAAAAAAATAACAGGAATCACCAAAAATACAGGGCAGTAAAACGGACCACTGCAAGATGACTTCTGTTTCTTATAGCAAAACAAAGACATGAAAAAGACATACAATCAAAGATATACAAACAATTAAAGACAAACAACAGCAAATGACACACGGTTTAAATAGCCTGACCTTGTGCAGGACCAACATGTGCAGGATTTACTTATTGTTATATGAGCACAATCATCCGCTTTTAACTATCAAGACCGTGTGTAGTTATATTAAAAAACGGCACATAATTTGAAAAACAGAACCAAAATGAGCTTTCTACTACAGGAAGCTAACTAAGGAACTTAAACATGTAAAGCTGATGTTAGCATGTACCCATTAATTACGTTTGATATCCTTCAAAATTGTGAAAGAGATACTACCACCTGACTCTGCATTATGCCAGTGTTCATAGATTTTTTCCGGTAGTATACATATACATTAAATTGCCATTTTAACTAACAGCAGGCACAAGTATACTTGTAACAAGTTGATTTTTGTGACACAGCGATATAATTTTAACAATATCAATTATTTCGATAACATCCTCATCAATTGAAATATCTAACGTTTACATTTAAGCGCATTACTGTTCATGTACCATTACACTGAGTAATGTACTGTGTATCAATAGCTATTAAGATATATGGTTCGTCCGAAGCGCTTTTCTGAATTTACTTTCAACGGGAACGCTCTAATAAAACATTTAAAAGTCATGGATGTATATATACGTGATGAGCTATAAGACCATATGAAACATATACAAATAATATTAAAAAAAAAATTCTAAGGTAATCTTCACCTAGCGGATTTGGAACCAATGTTTCTTATTATTTCTTGATTTATTAACTTTATAGAAAGGATGATCAAAAACTTATTGACTACTGTCAAATGTAATTGCTTTCTGCAAAAATATGTTTAAATGGCAACAAAATTCAACATAAGTGCACAATAATTAAACACATAAAACGTAAATAAAGTTGTTCAGTTTTTTCTAATCAACTAACTATCAAACGATCAATTGCTTTAATAAAAGTATGCATTCAATAATTGAAACCAGTGTTACACAAAAAAATGATACAACAGAGTTATGAGGAAGAACGAACGAAAACGTCGCTGCATATGTTTTTTTGGTCACCATCAGAAAATGGTTTACCGATACAATGTGTCAGTACCTAAACTAACTAGCGACCTGTTTTTCCGATCTTCTATCTTAAGATAGATACCAGAATGGTTGCATGATCTGTGTCCTATTCTATTCCCGATTGTAATTGTTGGCATGGCGGGTAATGCATGCACAGCAGGAAACGTTTACCTGTGTTTGCCCCGGTCTGCTCTTTTTGGAATCCATACGATTCCCTGATGTTTTGTCTGTTACCTTGATGTGTATCTTCTTGACATTTGAACATCGGTCAACTACAGTTGCCTAACTTTCCTTGTTTATTATATAATTTGCCTGCTGACGGATCATTTAGGTTCTGCTATTGTTAAATTCTATACCAGGTGACCAGTCTCTTATTTGTTATTGTTTCAAATCAGGTGGTTCAAATAAAGAGAAATGTTTATCTAAACAGAACAAATAAATATCCAAAGATAAAACAAGGAAACAAACACCTTCGTGTGTCTGAAGTACTTTTCTGGATTTACCTTTACTTCATCAGGAACGCTCAACGTTAAAATTTTGAAAACCAGTGATGTAGAAACGTAATGAGCTATATTACAAATAGGGACCTGAAAAGAACAACACAAATTTTCTTAGGTCAACTTTACCTGGTTGAGTGTCAATAAAATTGTCAATCGCTTGGTCCGGTCAAAGTTCCCAGAATTCTATGTCTACACTCTAATAAGAGCACAGTAGACAGGATGACACCAGTATCAACGAATACTGTTCATTTATTAATCTACCACCGACGTAATATTGTACATAGTTGAAAAATATATAAGTGTTCTCATCTGTAGTATATTCAAAGGGTTTTCATCAAACTGTGATTTCCATTAAATTTTGTGTGAATTGGAAATGTATGTGGTGTAAGATTATTTCTGTAAATTTTCTATATTTCATTTACTATTTTAACCAGAAAATTAGTTAACAAAATGACTATTTAACTATTTATATTGAACTTATTTTAAGGAAAAACTAGACTCACATTCAAACGAATGTCCTTTAATTGTATCAACTTTCAGACGTGAGTAGAGATAACAACACTTTCAATGAATAGTAATCCATTTACTGAAACACGTAAATCCTCAGGAAAATAATTCTTTGGGACGAATTGCGTATTTTCTACGAATGGATTGACGGTTGTCAGATAAGCAGGTCTGATTATTTCCAAAAAAGCTCTCAGTTTAATATCATCCGTATAACAATCATCCGTGAAAATGCCAAGAAGTGTGAAAATCACTAATCAAAATATTTACATATATCAACTTCTTTTCTGTTCTGAGAACGTAAAGTTTTGTAAAGTTGTTTATTTTCCACCCGTGTCACATGTTTTTATCAGCTTTTGAAGACAGTATAGTTTTCTCTCCTTGTCTCATTTTTGTTCTTGCATAACGAAAGTAACAGACAGATTTTAATGTATTGCCAAATTAAATTGATTTCTGCAAAATAGATCTTAAAATGACCACAAAATAGAAAAATTAATACATTGTTTAATCATCGTACACAGCATGGACAACTATGTTAGTTTTATTTCTGAACCAAATTGATTGACATTTTGTTACAACTTTGTATGAAACCTCTATTCGTAACCTTTCTTATTTAACGTGTTTATAATAGACTTTGCACGTGAATTGATCTGCTGAGTAAGTTAATTGCTGTATGATAGACTAGAAATTGCTCTTCATTGTATGACAAACTCGACTTTCATTGGTTATTGTTTAAAATAAAGTAAATTACATAAGTAATTTAAAATGTTTATGTACGAAGTAAAATACATGTACCATGTTCAACTTTTCAAGGTTTCAATCGTTTAGTCCAAGCTTCCTAGATAGTTATGTGTTAACTGTCCCAAAACTATCATAAATCTAGTCCAAGGATTCTTTTTTATTGTGCCTTATAACATTCAAATGGTTTTCTGCTTATTAAATTGCTGATGTCGTGCCGTCCCACAATGCACTCCTATCAAATGAGTAAAAATCGATATACATTTCGTGTAAAAGTTTGCCTTTGTATAGTTGCATTTCAAATTACCGGCTGTGAAGCCAAAAAGTAAATGTAGAATACAATGTTAAAATTTTATTTTACCAGTTACAGAAATATGATAAAGTGAACATAAGAATATTTTTTATTGACAACAATGAATGTTAATATTTTAAATGTAAATGCACTAATGTGATAGTAAAACCTATAATGAAAACAAATATCAAGACTAGTTCCGAACGATTTTTCTTTCGGGCTTCTTCAAAATTTCCCTGAGCTCTTCCTTCACCTGACTGAAAGATAGAATTAAGTTCAGCAATATTAGTCAAAATAAATTTGTCTTGCAGTATATAGAGTAATACTTATGTAAAGAAACATTTTAAAGTTACTTTGACGGTATATGTAAATATATGACATTTGAAAGTATTGATATAATTGATATAGTTTATGAGACAGGTTCCGTTGCTGGCATACTGTTCCGTGGTTTAATAAATTACATATTTGTGCATAAGAAATCAAATTCCTTCTTCAAAATTGATCTCGTTTTAGCTAGATAGGCCCTAAAATGAAGGTTTGATACATTTCCTTCAGACCCTTTGGCATCAATTATCCTATACTAAAAAAAGAGTTCGGATTCATATTCTCTGTCAATCTTCAAAAAGTGAATGATTTATATCACCCGCAGTTTACTGAATACTATTCGTTGAATTGTTTTTCTTTTGATTAATATTTATTCAACTGTTAATTTTTTTAAAGTCTAAACTGGTCACTTTTTCATATATAAATTTTTTAAAAATGAAATTATAAATACCTCCTTGTTGCTTCAATTTGAGTTCTATAATGTTGACCCTCAGGTGAAATATTATTGTCCGAATGCTGTAGCTCAATTCCATCTACTAAAATTTGTCTGTCTGTGCACATTTGAGCTGTGAATAGACAAATTCGGTGTATATTACAACATGATGTTGGAGATCCACGAGTTGTTACCGTAATGTTAACTAGGATTGATAATACAAGGATTTCACAAGTTGCAAAAACAAACAAAAAATGAAGTAGTCTGATTTCCAAATTGGATAGAACATGCATTTAGACAAAAAAGAATTATTTTATGCGAGTTAGAAATGTAGGTATAATCCAACTCTCTAATTTGTTGCAAGCAAAGTCTGGGTTTTAACGGTTCATCTTATTATAAAAAATAACAGTTCACTAGACTATACACCACTGACCATACCTTAACAAATTATTCTATTTCCGATCCTTTTCTTTTGTTTTGTGTAAACACGTTAAACTTTAGTAAACATAGCGTCTTAAATACCACTCGTTATAAACGTAATCTTTGCTTCAGAAAGTTATAAACAAATAAAAAAACAAATAAAAGCAATGTTATAATTACAAAGTAAACATAATGATATCATTCAGAAGTGGTGATATATTTATCGATTTACTGAAATTTCAAAGGGAAAACTTATTAAGCATTAAAGTAAAAAAAAAAAAAAAAAAAAAACGATTTAAACGATTATGGGGCTGTCATCCTAATAACTGCCAAAGAATCTGATTGAACAAATGATAGATAAACAGGAATCAAAATAACTATCTTACTATTCAGGCATATACAGAAAATTCATGCAAAGGCAGAATAATTAAGAGAAAATAGCGACTATAACCTATAGTTTCAGATAATCACACAATTTACATAAACGTAGATTAACTGGAATGTTTCTGTAACGACCTAGTTCAATTTCAAATGGAAAGGTTTCAGAGCGAATCCTTGCAATTGCTGAACGTTGCACCCTTGATAAATGACTTTTTACATATGGTTCCGTTGAGAATTCGGACTTCAAAGTTTTATACGTTCTCAGTTTAGGAATTTGAGCACTTCGGTTATCCATCTATCTTTGAAGTCATCTTCACATTTACTTTTGACTGTTTCTATTACGTAGTTTATAGAAATGTTGTCGCTACTGTAGTTAATCAAATGCGTAAGATTACAAATGTTTAAAATTGTCTTGATACTGTTAAACTAGGTATTCTTATAGCGTGTAGAAGTGTCAACGTCCCAACGGAACACTTTACGGCAAAGTCTTTTGTCTAGCTTTTTCATGAGGCGACACCATAGGCGTATCGCATTACACTGTGTATGAATATATACAGGATCCATCCGATATCCTCTAAGACAGCAGGAATCGCAGCGCATTTGCTAATGCCAAGGTATGTCCTTATTGCTCTGTATTGTAGTCTCTCCAGTGAATCATAGCGCTTGATATCCCATATTCCAGACGCATAATAAATAACCGTAATGGCAGTGTTGTCATATATCTTTATGTATATAACGAAGTCCATATTTCCCATATGCAAGAATTTTTATGTTAACGACCCCAATTATCAGCTAGCTGCCGCTGACAGCTCATTTACAGAAACCTTAAAGTCAATGTTTTCGGATAGTGTAAGACCAAAATAACGGTACTTTCTCACGTAATCTAAGCACAACATCTGATCTTCTGGCAGATGCATTACGAACATGCATAGTTTTGTTTTTTTTAATGTTCACATTAAGAAGATTTTTCTTAATCATTGTTAAATTTATCAACAGAGAATTCAACAAATACTCCTTGCGAAAACCCTTTGATAAGCGGCACTAAATCGTCAATGAATAACGCAAACAGCGTAGATGCAAGATTGTCTCCTAGGCGTACATCAGAATCTACCATCAACCAGTCTGTGATCATCATTGGTGAAATTCTAATAGCACTTTTCAAATTTGAATAAATAGATATAAGAAGATATGGTATGAGTGCCAATGAGACAACTCTCCATCCAAGTCGCAATTTGTAAAATTAAACCATTATAGGTCAAAGTACGGTCTGCAACACGGAGCCTTGGCTCACACCGAACAGCAAGCTATAAAGGCCCCAAAAATGACATTTTATGACTTTGAACATGTTACCATGAATTTTCGCACCTAACAATTAGTTCGATACAACCTCGTGGTTTGCCGAATCGAATGTCTTGCTAAAGTCAACAAAACATAAATATGTGTCGAAAGTCATTAATTTTCTGCTTCCCAATATAGTACATAAAGAATAAATGTGGTCAATGCAAGATCTGAGACGTCGGATTCCATTTTTCCTCGCTCAATAGTTCATTGTTTTCAAGATACTTTGGCAACAGCTGACATAAGACTAATACACCTGTAACTTAACGGATCACGATAATCTTTTCCCTTTTTAAGTAATGGACAGATGATACTTTAGCACCAGGCATCAGGCACTATGCCAATTGAAAAGCAGACGTTGTAGAGTTCAAGTAATACATTAGTCAGTTTTTTTTCACTTTTAAAAAATTCATTAGGCAAATTATTTATTCTGGTTGCTTTCCCGTTTTTCAAATTAAATAATGCCCTTTTTAGTTCTTCCAATGAAATCGACTCATTAACTTCAGTAATTACCGTAGTGTTATCTTCTTCCTGAATATCACAATTATCAAGTTCTTGTTGGAGTTGTAAATTAAGGGTTTGCACTTGCTCTATGAATTGGTTATTGACGTTTACAATATTGCTAGAGAACAGATTAGTGTACTCATCTTTCCATCTCTGCATGATGTCTATGGGATTATGAGACATGGACCCATCAAGCATAGTTACGCAGTCAATATTGATTCGCGTTTTTTCAGGACCTAGTTTGTTGACTTCTCGTCGGAATTCTTTTGGATTTCCGCTGTTGAATGGTTTAATGTTGTTCAGTCTTTGTATTTTGTGTTTGAGTTCCTCTTGTCGTAAGCTTTTGTCAAATTGTCTTCTCTTCGTTTTGAATATGTTTCTCAGTTCCGATTTCTCACGGCGATCTCCTTAAAAATTCAAAAAATCCTTTTCGGCTCTATTCACATCAGTCAGCTGATTACGTAAATTATCGTTCCAATACGTCCATGTCTTACTTCGCTTCCGTGTGCTTCTGTTTTGTGAAAAGTCTTCATATAGATATACGAAGATGTGGTATGAGTGCCAATGAGAAAACTCTCCATCCAAGTCACAATTTATAAAAGTAGACCATTATAGGTCAAAGTACGGTCTTCAACACGAAGCCTTGGCTCACACCGCACAGCAAGCTATTAAGGGCCCAAAAATTACTAGTGTAAAACCATTCAAACGGGAAAACCAACGGTCTAATCTATATTAAAACGAAAAACGAGAAACACTTATGAACCACATCAACAAACGACAACTACTTAACATCAGATTCCTAACTTAGGACAGGTGCAAACAATTGCAGCGGGTATAAACGTTTTAATGGTACCAAACCTTCACCCTTATCTGATACAATAGTGTAATATCACAACATAGAAAGACTCATTATAAAATATCAATTGAAATGGCTTGACTCAATCAAAAGACATATTTACACAAGTGAACATACACTAAACGAATAAATTTGATCAATGATACAATGCAAATACAAAATCAATAAAATAAGGGATGAATAATTAAAGTAACAGTATTATACCGCTGTGAAATGCTTAACAATTTCAGAAAAACAAAAATCCGCCATTTACAATAATATTGTACACAGGTAAATAAAAATAATTTTGTTGTTAGGTATACAGTTTAAATGGAGAAAGAAAATATTTTTACAAAATAAATAATTTTGATGTTCATAGTCCGAAGAAGTGAAAATTTATCGTAATACCAAACACTTATCAAAGCTGGTATATAGACCAGATATAACCCTGAATAAGTAAACATTAAATAACAAAAAAAAAAAATTACAAATAGTCCATTTTATTATTCATTTCCTCAAGAAGGACATTAACTAAGGTATTAAATATAGTATTAATTCGGCTTTCTATATTTCGGATGTTTAGTAAAGAGTCAATTACCTTTTCAAGACTTCTGAATGTTCGATACATTATATTTTTGAAAGTTTTTTTTATCTCCAGAGGACACCAGAAATTGATTTTCAGATAGTGTTTGAAGATCTCTCATATTTTCGTATTCACAATACTTAAAAGCGCATATAAGAACCGAGTGATCAGGGGCCCTTGAGTCAGAGTACATTTCGTAGTCTATAAGCATGTCTGAGATAAGCTTTACCTCAAAATTGATGTATCCATCAGTGTCGCTGTACGGTATTATCATATAATCAACCACGGACTTTCGTTGTGAAGACACATAGGTGAAATTTCTTTCGAAGGGTCTCCGCGTCCGTTTAACATGCAACAATTTGCATCTGACAAGAAATCTAGCAAATGTTCACCAAAAGCATTCTTTTGCTTGCCAACATATCGTCGTTTCGGTAAATTATCTAGCGAATCGTTAAAATCCGGCGAGACTCCTATCCGTCCGTTGAAATCGCCATAAATGAAAACGGGTTTCCTGTGTTATAAAGATACAATTGCGAGAGTAAATCCTCGTAAAACTCTTGAGCAAAGTTTCCTATACTAGATCTCTCAGGTTGTAAATAGCATACACAAAAGTATAAGTCCAGATCATTTACAGATTTTAAATATATCCAAAGTATATCATCTCTATTTTTGTCGAGAATGTCAATTTCAAAATATTGAAATATAGAGTTTTTAATAAGGAATCCTACGCCCCTGCCACCTCGCCAATGCAAGCCTTATTCGAAATAACATTCCTGTTATTACCTATCCGAGTGTAACTATTCATTTTTATTGTCTGATTATCTCTTAAAAATGACTTTCGCATATGCCAACAATGTCACAGTTTAAAGTGGTTAATATATTTCGTCTTAAAATTCTCCAATTATCATGTTCGTGTCTCTCATAGTACAGCCATTGCAATTCCAGCTAATAATTGTTAATTTTTTATCATCTCTATTTGACTGGCGTTGCTGTTAATTTTGTTTTTCAATAACACGACCATTTCTGAATTGTAGGTTTGAAATAGATTTTGCTAAGCGTTTATAGTTTGCCTATTGCAATCTTTCCTGACAAGAACGGTCGGGTTCTATATAGATGTTTTTGAAATCATCAATATCTTTCAGTTTTCTTTTATTCTTTAGCCACATCAACGTGATGTTTCCTTCTTGAAATGACACAATAACGGGTTTCGTTCTAGTTGGATTGACCGTTGTTGCCCTACCGTTATTTTGACTTATCTGTTGAGCATCAATTACGTTGAAATTTAATCCAATTGAATTTATGATACCATGAACGTATGCATAAAGGCTCCCTTGATTGCAATTGTTGTTTTCGAGTTTATGTTGTGGGCTGTTCTCGTTTGTAACCGATGGTAAACTGTCTGTATTATGATTCGATTCATATTTAGACATCTTTGTTTGTAATTCCTTTATTTTATTGTCAACGTGTGCAAATTCAAATGCCATTTTATCTTTCAGAGATTTCATATGTCGCTGTATCCCTTGAGTAAACTTCGACTCCAAGTTTGTAATTCTATGTTCTAAAGAAGTTCTGAGAGTCTTGGTTTTCTTTAATGGTCAGCATTAGTTGATATAAATCATTTGTGGAGATTGTGTTATCTTTTGATATTGATGGGTCAGACATGACTGGTTTTATAGGAATAGGAACAGTGTACGATTCTGTGTTCACTCGTTTAGGTGTTGGACGATAGTATTCACTATCAGTGCCCCAGGAACTGTATCGTGGATTACGAGGACCGTTTTTGTGTCTAGGCATATATTTTGAGAGTGTGGAATGTGTGAATCCTTTTTATCTATATAGCAAAACTATGACGTATCACTGACAGTTCAAAAATACCAAATACTGCAAAAGTCGCCTATATATCTATCCGACAAAAACACAAACGTCTATCTTGACGAGCCTCATTTTCAAATCATCCTATATCATATATCATGTATGTATGTATAATGCTTTATTTATTAATTGTCATATACAATATATATAAAGTTTATTTGTACGAGCTTAAGAAACAGGAAGAAAAGCGAGTACAAATGAGTTTTGTATTTCCGACAATGTGCATATATTGTTTTTATCCTGTATTTTTATCCAAATATTTGTCTCTGATTTTCAAAGAAATAGACATAGTTTGAGAGTGGAACCGCGAAGAGGACCCAACATAAACTGTCATACTAAAAGAAATATTCCCATTAATGTTTGCCCCAGTTCCCATGTTATAACAGGAAACCTTACCATCGTTCGTGACCGAGAGTTGAAATCATTCCCCAGTAAAGGACCTAAATATCATCCCCCGTCAATTATTAATTGGAATGAGTGTCGTAACAGCATCCACGACTCACTCCGTACTTACTGCTCTAAATGGATAAAACGAGAAAAAGCTGACAAGAAATCATTAGATTCTTTTTTTAATTCGGTAATGAACATAGTTGATATACGTATTCAACATTTTAAAGATCAGTATACTCCTAACAACAACCATAATAGCCCAGTTTCTCGTATCAAACATAAGCTAAAAGAACTCGCCAAGGAATTTGTTTTTGTCCCGGCTGATAAAGCTGCTAACAATATCATTATTGTTTGACGTAAATTTTACATTGAGGTTCTACAAAAGGAAATCACGAATTCACCAACATTCCAACTAACTCCATTTTCGGAAAATGAAATCTGTAACAAATTTTTAGCTACCTCTTTATAAGCAGAACCAAATACAATGAAAGTTCCAACTATGTACTGGCTTCCGAAGCTGCACAAAACTCCTTACAAATATAGATTTATTTCGTCTTCAAGCCATTGTTCCACTACTAAACTATCTACGCTACTTACTAGTACACTTGGTACATTCAAAAATCTGGTAATAAATTGTTCAAATAAGGCCTTTGAAAATAGTGGAATTAATTACTTTTGGAGTGTCAAAATTTGTTGGAAGTACTTGATAAATTGCATGCTTATATTGGTGATTTCGAATCTGTTCAAAGTTTTGATTTTATATACCACTTTGCCTCATAATCTTATTAAGAAAAAAATCACACACCTGATTAAATGGGCATTTAAAAAGTCGGAATGCGAATTTATATGTTCAAACTCCTTTAGATAATTTTTTAGTAACAACAAACAAAAGAACTATGTCAATTGGACCTGCTTTGATACTATAACTGCCCTTGAATTTTTACTAGATAATATTTTTGTTCGCTATGGAGATTCCGTATATCGTCAGGTTATCGGAATTCCCATGGGGACTAACTGTGCACCACTTGTTGCGTTCCTGTTTCTGTATTGTTATGAGTTACAGTTTATGACTACAATCAGCAAAGACCCATCGAAACAACATCTGGACGACTTCAGTATCTACACTAAAGAGATTTATCCTGTCGAACTGACTTTAAATAAAGCTAATACTAACAATGAACACTGCCCTTTCCTGGATCTTGATATCTATATCTTTAATGGGAAGCTTAATACCAAAGTTTATGATAAAAGAGATGATTTTTCATTCCCTATTGTTAATTATCCATTTTTAGATGGTGACGTTCCCTTGTCACCATCTTATGGTGTTTATATATCTCAACTTGTTCGATTCGCTGGTGTTTGTAACAACGTATTTGATTTCAACGAAAGAAATCTCTGTATTACTGAAAAATAATTACACCAGGGTTTTCGATATCACAAACTAGTCAAAACATTTACTAAATTTTATCATCGGTACAAGGACATCATTCGTAAATATAAATCAACATGTAGACATCTTATACGTTCAGGTATTTCACATCCAATATTTTATGGTAATATTCTTTACAAAGCACAAAAATGTCGGCATTCACCTCAAAAGCTAACCAAACCTTTAAACAGACTTATTCGGAAAGGATATAGTTACGATACTGTTGTCAGGTCATTAAGGATAGCATATTTTGGTATTAATATTGATTCACTCATAGGGTCTTTGCATCGGAAATAAACACTATTATTCTAAAACCAGTTGTTGGCATGATACGGGTTATGTTGTTCTCATATATTTTATGATTGAATGATACTAAACCCCTAACGGGAGGGATTGTACTTGATTTTCATATGATGAAAACATAATCTTTCAATCAGTTTAATTGTGGTCTGGAGCTGGCATGTCAGTAACTGCTAGTAGTCCTTTGTTATTTTATGTATCATTGTCATTTTGCTTAGTTTCTTTTGTCACCTATTCTGACATCGGACTCGGACTTCTTTTAAACTGAGTTTTACTGTGCGTATTGCTATGTGTTTCTTTATTCTACATTAGCTAGAGGTATAGGGGGAGGGTTGAGATCTCACAAAACATGTTTAACCCTGCCGCATTTTTGCGCCTGTTCCAAGTCAGGAGCCTCTGGCCTTTGTTAGTCTTGTATATTTTTTAATTTTAGTTCATTTATATGTTTTGGAGTTTAGTGTGACGTCCATTTTCACTGAACTAGTACACAATTTTTTTAGGCGCCAGCTGAGGACCAACTCCGGGTGCGGGATTTTCTCGCTGCGTTGGAGACCCATTGGTGGCCTTCGGCTGTTGTCTGCTCTTTGGTCGGGTTGTTGTCTCTTTGACATATTCCCCATTTCCATTCTCAATTTTATTGCTCAATATGGAAGCGGAGTAACAAGAGACTTTTTTTGTACAAGTACAAACAAAGCAAAACTTTACTTATGTACCTGTGTTGTATAATAGAAGGTTAATCACAGTAAAAAAATATCTTTATTTCAGTATTATAATCATTTTAAGTGCCGTGTTTTTGAACGACCAATGCTCGCATTAGATTTGAGTGCAGCTAAACGCTAAATGATATATCATAATTAAAGACCGATTAAGTAAATTGTAAATCTAATTGAATAATTAAGATAAACTAATTGATGCTTCATGAAATTGGATTATATATTGGTAATAGATTGTTAAATATTGAATAATTCAAAAATTATTAAGATACATATCTCAATAAGACATTACTTTCACACTGTTTAAGCAGCTATCGAGACATTTGCACTAACGACAGGTTGTAGATGTAGCACTTAACCTCAAATAACTTTGACATGGTTTGAATTACAATTCAGAAGACAACTACCAGACAATTGAGTATACACCAAACAGGAACATAAATCTAACTCGTGGGTACCTGAGATTAATGAACTAAAGCATTTCCGACAGCTAATCTGTTTCGATTCCGATTTCATTATCTGTTATATTAATATCAGATAATTCTATGGTTGTGGCCAGTTAATAATTTTCCTCAAGAAAATAGATTACTCATCACACTGAATGGAGTATGATATTGATAAGTGATACGAAAAGTGTCTTTATTTATTTGGCATAGCTTGCAATGTGTCAAGAGATATGTAACATTTCCATGGACTGATCGTTAGGTCAATGATGACTTTCACAACAAACTACTCCCCTTTCCAATTCGTGGCAAGATTTGTGATTTTTCAATAATTTACAAATTTTCTACATCTTTAACCTGAACGTGTTATTTTTGTAAAATCTGCTGCCATTGTTAACCGTAAAGATTGCCGAAAACGTATGATGTTAATGTTTAACACCGGAAGCGGAATTAATACGTCAAACTGTCTAGGTGCAGAGGACAAACACGGGTTTTTTTTCTATCTTATCCACATATAATTTTGGTCATTAGAGTAAAAGGCAAAACTACTTGTGAGGATTGGATATCGCTTGATACAAACTCTCGTTATTTGATTTCAAGATGATAATTAAGTAGTTATGGCTTGTGTATTATCATATTGAAATTAAATAACTCGAGTTTATATCAAACGATATCCAATTCTCACTCGGTATGAAACCAGTAATTATTACAAGACAGTTGTCATATCAGATGTATTATCAATCCTATGTCATGATATCAGCATAAGAGCTGAAGGCTGGAGGCCTGATATCGACCGAAGGCTAGTTACATCTGATATGAAAACTTTTATGATCTTTTATAAATTACCTATACTTTTGTTTGTTTTTGGTCTTTTTCTTTGTTTTTTTTTTTGCCTTGGCGTTGATAGTTTATTTTCAACTTATGATTTGAATATCCCTTTGGTATCTTTCGCCTCACTTTTACGTCCATTAAAAAAAAAACCTTGGCTAAAAATGTTTTACTAAATAAAATATTTTCTGTCTCGGTGGCTAATATAAGAAAATTTATATTTAATTTTAAACAAAATGTCACGTCTAATATTATTTGTTTTGGGACATTCTAAAAGAAAAAGAATCTCATCCTTCACAGCAGATTTACACGAATTATTCTTTTGTTTTGGAATCGACTTGTATTTATTTTATAACTAAAACTTTTATGCTATTTTCTTGTATGCTATTTTTTTTAGTGAACATTCACAACGTTTAAAACACAATTAGATTTGTAGATTTGTATTTCTATCATATTTTGCAGAATCACTAACCAATTTGAAAGGAGTCTGAACTCATAATTATTTTGACCATACATTAAACATATATAAAAGTATAAAATGTTTTACATTTATCTACTTTTCTAACAGTAGTGCAATTAACGACAGTTTATCTTTAATTTGATAGAAACAACAACACAATTATTTCATAGCTTTGTTTTTTTTAAACAATTTGAATAAATTCCCACCTCTCATCTTTGTACATTTGCATCTTTTCTACCTAAAGTGTGCAGTTCACGCCAAAGAGGAACCCACATGTATAGCTGTTAGGACGATTATTATGATCTCAAAGCATTTAGTTGAGCAAATATCTCTCATTCTACATGTCGTTTCTATAATTTCCTAATCATGAAAGATTTTTTGAAAATTCAGGTGTATCAACTATTCCACTTTTTGTGATTTTAATATTTAGTCAAGTATATTTTTCTATTGTAAAATGAAATCTAAATATAACACATGTTAAACAAAAATATGTGTCCAATTCAATATTCTTTTGTGTAATTTATCTTGAATTCAGTACAGAAGAACTTCTATGAAATAAACTTTAAATACAAGTAAAAGATCAAAAGAATATTTTTCAAGATGCATATATGATGCACTGCATATCTTTAACACTTAATTGCCAGCACATTTGTTTCAAGTGGAATTATACTACTATATATCTAGAAGAAATCAATTATAGATACTAGTATATACATACCCATAGTACCACAATCAAGTAAGCTCTAGTGTTAATGTGTTGAATTTAATAATACAATGAATTACTATACTTCAAGATATGGATTGAATTTAAAAATGAAAAGTCCAAATTAGTTGTAAAATGAACTGTGGTCTTCGTATTTCAACAAGCGATACACGGATGTTTATATACAGTATTATGTCAATGTCAGAAAAATATCACCTGTTTTGTATGGCTTGGTAACAGTGGAAGGTCGAGGTTTACCGAACCCTTCTACTGTTTCATGCCGAATAAAGAAAAGTTGATAATTTTCTGACATTGACCTAATATTGTTTTTATACTGCAGCTAAAAATGGGTTCAAAAAGTAATGCAAGTGTTAACACAATAAATAAAATGTATTTATCATCCCTAAACGAACCCCAAATTGTGAAGAAAAGTGATTTTGTATGAAATCAACATTGCATGAAATATTCCTTTGTAACTCTATTTGGTAGATAAAGACAACAGGACGTGTTCTAGCTGTACCATATCATCGTTTTACCTGTTTAAGGTTTATAAATAATGTTTCAAATCTTTAAATATCAACAATCATTTTAAGTACTTAAATTGAAGCTTGACGACGATGCCTAGATAAAACTGAAAACATGAGTTATGTTTGATATATTATAAAACTCTACTTTAAGAATAATTCTAGCTGAATTGCTCAGCCAAAGTCTCAATGAAATGACGGACATTATATGAAAACGTCCAGTTACATTATATAAAAACAACACACATTAACTTCCTATGCTGAAGAAGTTTTAGCTGTCAAATTCATGTTCACCGATTTGACTCAAATTCACATATTTCATTTGTAATATACTAAAAGGTATATCCAAATTACAAATGTCCCTTATGAGATTGATTGTCCATTTGGTATACTTCGCCTCTCTTTTAAGAAAATCATTATAGTAAATTCAAGCTCTGGAATATCGTATCAAATGGGAGATGAATACTCCATATGCAGGCGCTGCTGGAATATGAGGAAGTTAAAATTATCTCTTTTGTCGTAAAGTTTTGTTCTCAACCGACCCTTATTGTCAATTTCAAGATGTAAGTCAAGATATGAGGCAGACTTAATTGTATATGTTGTATCCTTTATTTCGAGTTCAATGGAATAGATGCGTTCAACATAGTCATCACATTTTGAATTATTCAGTGAAAGGACATCATCTACACAGCGGACCGTGAAGTCAACGGACAAGGTTATCTTCTTTTCATCTTTCTTAGAAGCTCCTGTATGTTGTAAATCAATACAAGATCAAGTTTGCAAGAAGAGGAGCACTGTTGGTTCCCAGGTAATTGCCAATTATGTGTTGAAAAATCATCATCCCAGCGTTACAAATATGTTGTCAATCAAAAGTTCAAGCATCTCCATAATGTCAGAAAATTTTTTATTTGTATCCGAGTGTTTTAGTTTTACAAAGTACGATTTAATCCCTCCCTAAAACATATTTGTATATACATTGGCCATTCTTTTTCTTGAAATAAAGCAGGACCAATTCTTTCAATTTGTCTTTTTGTTTGGAATGGGGAATACTTGTGTAAAGGGTACACATGTTAAATGTTTTAATCTATTTAAAGAGGAAAGAGACTCAGATTGTATGTACTGTATAAGATCTTAAATTGTTTTTAGTATCGACATCTAGTTCACACCGACCCAAGTATAGATAGTTAGGTTAGGTAATTAACCATCGAGATGACCTCAGAAGAATGCCGATTGTCATAAATATCTATAGCGATACATAAACAATCACGTTTTAATCTATTCAAAGAGGAAAGAGACTCAGATTGTATGTACTTAGTATCGACATCTAGTTTACACCGACCCAAGTATAGGTAGTTAGGTTAGGTAATTAACCATCGAGATGACCTCCGAAGAATGCCGATTGCCATAAATATCTATAGGGATACACAAACAATCACGCGCAATCGTATAATGCCGATCTTTCTTGGGTTGCGTGATTTCATGCAATAGAAAATATGTAAATCATCGTTTTACCTGTATAAGAATGATTTATTAATTTATAAACATCAACGAAGTGGTTCTTCCCGGTGGTGCCCTTGTTTTACTCTTCAGTATTATTTCTTACTCACTGAACATGCTTATCACATGCGTAACCCATCTCTGGCTATAGGTCTGGCTTGAATGTCGCACTCATCCAGATTTAGATGAATTTTTCACTTGCAAGCCATATTTTGCAGCGATATTTTGCAACTTATTTATACAAAATTGTAGTAAACTGACTTAATCGCGTAAAAAGTAAAATAACAAAAATACCGAACTCCAAGGAAATTGAAAACCGAAAATCCCTTATCAAATGGTAAAATCAAAAGCTCAAACACATCAAACGAATGGGAAACAACTGTCATACTCATAATATTATGTCACAATATAAAAATAAGGAGATGTGGTATAATTTCCAATAAGACCACTATCCTTCAAAGTTCAAATGAAGTTGATATAAGAAGTTATATATAAATAGGTAACAGTACAGCCTTCAACAATGACAAAACCCATACCATATAGTCGGCTATAAAAGGGTCCGACATTAAAAATATGAAACAATTCAGTTAAGAAAACTAACGGCCTAAGTTAAAACCAAACAATTTACGAAAAACAAATATGACCGACATGAACAAGCGACAACCACTGAACTACAGGCTCCTGACTTGGGACAGCCACATAAAGAATGTGGCGGGGTTAAAGATGTTGAAGTCGCCAACCCTCTTACCTGAGACAGTGGTGTACAGTTCAAAATATAAAAATCAATTGAAAAGGGCTTAACTCATCAGATCGTTACAAAGCAGAAATCATCTAACATTAACACAGACCGGACATGGCAGGGAATTTATACAACTCTCACAATCGAAAAGACACAAAGAACATTTCTGAGAGTATACTCTCAGTTACTGACAGCTAGTTTATGCCCACTTTTATAAATGTTTGAAATGAAAACAATCGTCTTTGATTTATGATATTTTCAATCGCAGCTTATGCCCCTCTAATATCACGTTGCAATTCTTATTTGTCTATAAATTTTCATTTGCGTTTTTAATTAGCTGTTTTCTATAAACATGTGATTAAATATTGTACCTTACATTGATTTTTAGGTTTATTTACTGATTGTTGGATATCATCAATTTTCGAAAATAATTAAATGTGAATGCTTTATTTTGTATAAAATAAATATATATTTGATTGTTGAATAGTTTTTCTTATTGCTTTTCACTCAGTTCATATCGATGATTACCTGTTAAAAAATTGGGTGAATTTGTATTTTATGGTGTTAGATTGCGAAATTAGCATTTCGTCAAATATTGTTTCTTCGGCGGCAAGGCCAAAACATTTGAAATCCAAAACTTAATACAAAGAAGTAGGACAATAAGGTCCATAATCGACCCAATATTTCACAATAAATTGAAGGTCCTATGGAAATTAATGTAACTCACTTAAATATTCATTCTCGTGCACAATTTAAAATATTTTCTCTACAAAACACGTTTTATGACGTCAAATAGGACCACGAGAACGTCATATTTGTAAACATGGCAACGAATACCAATCTTTTGTTGACATTTGACATAAATCATACCTTCCACAGCTATTTGTTAAAGAAATCCTTTAAACTATACACTGATAGTTTAGTTAAAACATAACTTATTGTTCAAAATGACAAATGGATCAGACACAAGTTTTACAACTTAGTAACGTCTTCTCCAAAACAACAAGAAATATACACATTAATTAATGAACACATCAAATAGTTCATACTAACAAATAATTTAAGCATAAAGACATGAAAACAAAAGGAAACTTGTTGAAACGAATCAATAGATTTTAATCGAGTGCATCTTTTACAATGTAAATAAAAAAACAAAAACACCGAATTTTCAGTGTGGAATTATTAATGCGTAAATCTTGTCTTGTGTAGACATTACTTTAAGATTAAGAAATGTATGTGTTTCTCATAATTTTGCATTGGATATATATATTAATGCAAGTTTAAGGAAAGGATATAAACTACACAATAATGGTAAGTATTGATTTATAACTTAATTTTATATTCTTTCGTTTAAATCCATTGAATCGTTATTGATAACATAACATAACAGTAGTTATTAATCAAGATCATTCGATTTTGCCATAACATGTATATAGAAATAGCTTTAATCACATGTGTTGTTTGCAGAGTTAAGGTTGTCAATGCAGATAAAAACGTTTTTTGGTATTTTTTATATACTTTTGAACAGATAAACAAATTATATCATTTTCTTCCTTACTCAATGCATCATCACCAAATAATAATAAATCGGTAGTAATTTTGACATTAAAGACATTAATGTCGTTCAACATCAGAATTAAATGAGTTGAAAAATTAATACAATATAGTAAATAGTGTTCGACATTTTCATTGATAGAACCACATGAATAATTGGTATTTGTATCAAATTTGCTTTGAACAAAGTCAGCATGCGGAGCGCTACATCTGTTTCGCAGCCTTGTGTGTAAAACAGAATGCAAACGATCTCCTGAGGAACTTTTGTTTTTGTATTATACATGCACAAATTGTCAAATTTATATATATTTTTCTTTGGCATTTTAAGATCACTAAATTTTGGTAAATACCACGCTTGCGTAACGACAAGTAATCTTCAGTATCCTGAAGTTTTGTTATATAACTGAAGAAGAAGAACTAAATCTCGGAGATCTATCATTTCTATAATATAGTTTATGCAAATTTAGTTTAAAAAAGGAAAATGTAGATATTTGTCTAATACTTAAGTCCAAAGAATTCACAATTTAATAGATGATCGAAAATAAGACTGTTGATCATAAGCTGATAAACGATTTACAGGAATAGAAATATTATGACTGTTACGCAGGTTATAATTACTAATATCTGATACAAAACCCGGAACAAAATCGTGTAAATGATCTGGCGCTTGGTTATTAATAATTTTATAAAACATAGCTTATTTTTTAACCTCCCGTCTGACGCTTAATTTTTCCCATCCCGTCTCTACATAGATACTGTTCCGGCTAGCGTAACTTGGTAATCCCGTAACTATTCGAGAAGCCTCGATTTAGATATTTTCCAATCGATCAGAATTTACTTGCCCACAGTTACCCAAGACTTCTGATGAATACTCCAGAATTGGCCGAATGAAAGTCATATAATTTTTTTCCAAATATTCCCTCTTAAGTCTGATTTTAGTTTTCGTAAAACATTAAGCTGCTTCGAAGTTTTCTCTATCAGTTTATCAACATGCTTACTTTATTTACAATCACTACTAATATGAAACCAAGATGCTTATGCGTATGAACTGGCTCTAATGTAACACCATCAAAATTAAAAGAAAAATTACTATGTATAGTTTTCATACTGAATATCATAATATCTGTTTTATTTGGAATAAACTTCACTAGCCATCTTTTTGACAACTCACTTAAATAAACAGGATCTGTGTTGATTGAATTTCTTAAAATGGATTCATTAGGGTCAGTATGACCTATTGAAGTATCATCTGCAAAAAGCTTTCCAAATCCAGAAAATCCATCGGCTGTATCATTAATATATATATCAGAACCAATAACGGCCCTAATACCGAACCCTGAGGCACACCGGCGTTTAATTTTCCAAATTGAATCTTTAAAGACGACTCTCTGAGATCGTCTACACAAGTAGCTTTTTAGCCAATACAGCAAATCTCCTTTTATACCATATTTTTCAAGTTTGTATAGTAAAGCCTTGATCCAAACAGTATCGAAAGCTTTACTAATATCAGCAAATGTAATGCTAGTTACTAGCTTATTATTATTTAGCGCCAATAAAATTTTGTTGTAAAGTTCAATCATTTGATGCGTAGTAGAATATCCTGGAATAAATCAAAATTGATACCTATACAACAGTTTATTTTCATGTAAATGATTAAGAATATTTTTTGAAAAAGTTTTTTTCTAACACTTTACTCACACATAACAATTAGGAGACAGACCTGTAGTTGGAAGATGATGATTTGTCACCACTTTTGAATATGGGAATTACATGTGCAATTTTCCATTGATCGGAAAATTTTCTATCATTAAGAGATTTATTAAAAAGTAAACATAATGGTTTGGAAATTTCATTTCTAACAGCAAATAACATTCTGTTGCTAACGATATCTAGTCCCACAGCTTTATTTGCATCAAGCGTGGAAACAATATCAAGTACATCTTGTTCACTAACAATAATTTGTGAAAGAAAATCAAGACAGCGATCTTCAAATTCCGGTAAATCTTTAATAGCATCATCTAAATTAGAAATGGAACAAAAATATTTATTTAAGATTTCTGAATTTTCTGTTCCATATACGCAAGGTAAAAGTTCTGATCCGGATATCTTAGCGGAGGAATATCATTTGTTGGTCTGTCGCTAATAACTAGCATATTTGTAAGGGTCGTATCTTGGGTGAAGAAACAACAAACTCTGCTCTATAGGGTTCGGATGATTTAATAACCAGTATAGAAAATTAACTCTGAAATAACAATATCACAATTATAAATAACAGTTCTATTTCATAAAACACAAGTATCTTAAATTACAAATTATCAGATATTGTAATAGTACAATACCGTGCTCTTTATTACTGTGTACTATACTACGAAATTAATAATAAATACATTCAGTAAGTTCTTTCAGATGTCACGTGTACTCTTATTTTTCATTGTGGTACACTACATAAGAATGTAACTTTTCATCATAAATAGTGTACTATATAATGTTTACTGGTAAACTATGTGTACGGTACAAAACTAAAGTTAAAACTGCACATATAACAATTAACTAATCGGAACATAATATATTATTTGTTCTATACATACTATTACATTACAACAATCATTAAGTTGCAAATACTATTTTTATAAAGACTAATTAGCCAATATCTTAAATATGCTTAAAACCCCATATTTAAAGGAAATAATCCATAACGTTCTGTTTACAACATTACATAATTAAAATAGATTAACTCTTACCACTTGTGGAGTCAGTTTTACTGGTAAGAAGTAGGCACAGTTCACAAGTAATACTCTGTATATAACTACATCAATGGAGTCCTAAAACCAAAATGTAATCATAAACATTCGGACTAGTAAAATATTAAAATATACAATTTGACAAAATAACTCAAGTTCATTCATAGTTATACTTCTATCATTATAGTGTATAATATAAGTGTACTTATAAATATCAACATTAACACTTTTCCTTATTTTGTTTAATATGCCGCCATTTATGAAATATCAATTATCTGTGTCAATAATCAAATAGCTGCGCAAATTATCTCATTCTATATTCTATCGTGACAAATTAACGGTAGATAATAAAATATATGTAGCACGAAGCTAAATAAAATATTCTCGGGTACATCTATCATACTAATGTGACAACCAAACTTTACGAGGAGAACGAAATCATAACATAGAAAACTTTGCTAAATTTATCATTTACATGTGAAAATATTAATTATATAATAAAGAAAATAACTTACATTAATCAGATAATATGTTGTGTCCACAATGAATGAAAACAATAATATACAGGTGATATAAATTCGGGACACACAATATCATGCGACTGCAATTTCAAGTTCCCGTTCAAATCTACCTGGTCAATACAAAATATAAATTGACCGCGAAATCACAATGACCAATCAGATACGTAATTTTAAGTAAGAACCTTTTGAATATTCGTGAACTAAATATAAAAAGTAAAGTGTAGATTTGGATTTAAATTATAATATTCCTTTATCAAAATTCAAGAGTAAAACGCTTATCATAAATTAATTTGAAGAACGTTATAAAGATATTTTTACTGTTATTTAATAGACGTAAAAATGACACTACTACATTCTCCCCTCTGTTGAAGAAAATGACTTCCATGTCATTGTGTCTTTCTCCCCTCTTTTGAAAACTTGTCGTCCTCGTCAAGCTGTTTACATTAGCAACTGTTCTCAACAATCTTGATGATCGCCCTGGACAATTCCATCTCTAGACCTCTAAATCGTCCTGTTTCTGCCTGACTTTCCAACCAATGTACTTTTTCCAACCAATCTGGTTTAGTGGTGGCCTGCTTTGCTGTTGTTACATAATCCTGCAGGTACTTCGGTGGTTGTCGGTTTCTTTGAGGTCTAGCTAGTGTGGTAGTTTCTGGTATGTGACGTGGTGGTGTAGGTAAGTATCTACGTCTTCTTTCTCTAACTGGTTGTACTGTTGTAGATTCATCATCTGTGGGTTCATCTGCCACTTCATCTAGAGATGGATCCTCCGTCAACGCACTGCCATTATCTGATTCTAAAGCGTCAGCTTCAATATTCTGACCAGTCGCTACAGGTTCAACATCCTCTGTTCCAGGGGTAGGTTCTTCAGCATTTCCTATGTCTGAAGGTAAAGCGTCCTCTACTAAACCATTAACCTGGCTACTATCAACGGCATCATGATCGTCACCAGTGTCGCTGATAGTTACATCATCTATCCCAGGTCTTTCCACCATATCTGCTTCACTGTCAGTGTCGCTAGGTGTACTCCTTCCTGTCACTGTTATCCAATACTCCTGCTCCGATTCCTCATCTGATTCCGATGCAGTCATCTTTGCAATGCTGTCCCCAACAGACTTCGTCGGTGGTCGTCCAGACGTCTTCGGTTTACGCTTCTGTCTAGGTGCAGGAGTTATCTCAGACTCATCCGTCTTTGGCAGAAATCCAATTGGAAGTAGAAAATTTCGATGAAGTGTCTTCTTTCTTCCAGTTCCGTTTTCTTTCTGGACCACATACACAGGTATCTCTTTGTTAGGCTGATTAACAATCTGGTATGGATCTTCTTCCCACTTGTCAGCTAGTTTATGTTTACCGTCAAAGGGCAAGATCTTTACTAGGACTCTATCGCCGGTTTGTAAGATGGCTGATCTAGCTTTCTTGTTATAGTTGTATTTCTGTCTGTCTTTCCCTATTCTCGAGTATTTGTTGCCAACTCATATGCCTCTTTCAATTTTTTCTGTACGGTTTCAATGTACTTCGTCACTGGCTGCTTTTGTTCATTATAAGGGAGGTTGAAGGCGATGTCAATCGGTAATCTTGGTTCTCTACCAAACATAAGGAAGTAAGGTGAGTATCTGGTAGTTGTCTTTCTGGTGCAGTTGTAAGCGTAGACCAATCCAGCTATGTGTGCTTTCCAGTCTTTCTTCTGCGTTGTTTCCAATGTACCCAACATACTCAGTAATGTTCTATTAAAACGCTCTGTATTCCCGTTGCCCATAGGATGGTAAGGTGTAGTACGTGATTTCTGCATGCCTGTGATGTTACATAGTTCCTTAATAATATTTGATTCAAAGTTGGCACCTTAGTCGCTGTGAATTCGTTTTGGCAAGCCGTAATGTACTACAAAGTGGTTGAAAATGCTTCGGCGGTAGTCTTTGCTGTTTGATTTTTCGTTGGAATTGCCAAGGCATACCGGGTAAAGTGATCGGTGATGACTAGAACATTTTCAAAACCTCCTTTGATCTTTCCAGTGACAAGTAATCCATGCATACTAGTTCAAGTGGTTGGTATGTTTCAATGCTAACTAGTGGTGCCCTTTCATTAGTTGGTGTTTTTCGTCTTATGCATCTGTTACATTGCGTAATCCACTGATCTACATCTCTTGTCATCCCATACCAAACAAATCTATCTCTTAAAGTGACAGTGTCTTATCTCGTCCTTGGTGGCCCATGTCATCGTGAAGTGCTATCAGTACTTTCGGAACGCAAGTTTCTGGTAAAACAAGTTGTTTAACTGGCTGGAAATCAAGTGTAACTTCTCTGAATAGAACACCATCTTTCAGTTGGAACTTGTCGAAGTTGTTAAAGAACCATGTATTCTCTGATGATCTTTCTAGTTGGTCTTTGGTTGGCTTGCGGTGTTGGGATACCCAATAAATCCATTCTTTCATTCTGTAATCACTCTTTTGTTCTGATTTGATGTCAACCAAGTGCTGTGCTGGTAAAGATGTATCATTCACGATTGTAGTAGTATTCAGTGACAGACTATCGACGAAAGGTTGAATATGCTGTAGATTGCAGATGGCTTTTACAGAAGTAGCATCTAAGTTGGATGGTTTACGTCCAAGTAACTCAGGCAATCTCGATAAAGAATCAGCATCGACATTTTTGGGACATGGTCTGTAGATGATGTTAAAGTTGTATGATGCTAATGCTGCAATCCAACGGTGACCAGTTGCATCTAGTTTGGCTGATGTTAGCACGTACGTAAGAGGATTGTTGTCTGTCAGTACTGTAAAGGTGTTTCCATACAAGTAGTCGTGGAATTTCTCGGTGACAGCCCATTTTAATGCCAAAAATTCTAATTTGTGTACTGGGTAATTTCGCTCGGTCTTACTGAGTCCTCTACTGGCGTAAGCTATGACACGCTTCTTGTTTTCCTGTTCTTGGTATAATACAGCTCCTAAGCCTTGCATGGATGCATCAGTGTGTAACTCAAACTGTTGATTGTATCGTGGAAATCCAAGTATAGGTGGTGAAGCTAGTGCTGTTTTGAGTGTTTGGAAAGCCTTTTCTTGAAGATCTCCCCATATCCATGATTGACTGTTTGGATCTCGGAGTCGTGGCTTGCGTTTCTTTGATGAACTTTTCGGTGGAGGCATTAGATCGGTGAGTGGTCTGGCTATTTTCGAAAATCTTTGACGAACTTCCGGTAGTATCCTACAAAGCCAAGGAAGCGACGGACTTCTTCTGTTGTTGGACGTGGCCAGTTGGTAACCTTGTCTATCTTTGCAGGATCTGGTTGTATGCCATCTTTGGAGACGATGTGACCAATATACTTGACTTTCTCTTGAAGGAATGAGCATTTCTTTGAAGATAGTTTAAGTCCGCTTTCTCTTAACCTCTGCAGTATTTTCTCTAATCTGACCAGATGTTCCTCGTATGTATCGGAGAATATGATAAGATCGTCCAGATAAATGAAGCAGATATCAAGATGGAGGTCTCTAGGATCTCTTCCATTAACCTCTGATATGTCGCTGGGCTGTTGACTAATCCAAAGGTCAAGCGATTGAATTCGTAAAAGCCTAGTGGACCGACAGTGAAAGCAGTTCTCTGCTTGTGGGACTCTTCTAACTCTACCTGATGGTACCCGCTCTTCATATCAAGTACTGTATATAGCGTGTTGCCTCCTAGGGCGTCTAATATCTCTTCGCTGCGTGGCAAAGCGTATGAATCCTTCACGGACCTTTGATTAAGTTGTCTGTAATCAATACACATTCTGAGTTTCCCATCTTTCTTTCGGCAAAGTACCACATTAGATGACCAAGGTGAGTGTGAGCGTCGTATTATGCCAGCTGTGAGTAGTTGTTGTAGATGTGTACGAACTTCATCAAACATGGCTGGTGGTATACGCCTATGTCTCTGCTTGAACGGTGTATCATCATTGAGATCAATTCTATGACGAACTGCATCTGTGTGACCAATGTCTGTGTCTGACATACTAAATACATCTCTATACTGTCTAAGTAGTTGTTTGCCTTTTTCTAACTGTTCGATACTGAGTACGTCTGCTGGTAAATTGATAACGTTCAAAACATCATAATCTGTATCATCTGGCTTATCTATATCAGCAATTGAGACCGGTTGCAGCTCACAAAGGATAGTGTTAGGTGAAACTGTTATGGTTCTCGTTGTTACATTACTGATATGTACAGGTACTAATCTGTTATCTCTGTATTCGTAGTTGACAAGTGTTGGAGCTATATCTAAGTCTATAGGTACTGCTGCCTTGTGTGTTGGTTGAAGTATTCCACATACAGGGATACGGCAACTCATGGTCCATATAACCTTGAAGCATGACATCTTTATTCGGTGGAATGCGAACAGTCTTTCCTCTGCGCATTTAATCAATGCTACTCTGTTGCTTCTCTTGTTGAGTTCTTTCTCTCTGAGTAAAAGACAACGAAACGTCATATACCACGAAGTGATCAAGTTGGCAATTTGCAGAAATCGATGACCAAAGCGTTGTTTTACATCATCCATTGCTCTATTTAATACGTTGGTACCAAGTAGCAAAGGTACAGTCTTGTTGTAGATACTATCAGGGACTACTAGTAGTAAGCAATGTTGTGGTATATCTGATGGTGATGCTCCAGGTAATTCTAAATCGACAGTGATGTAACCATGATACGGTAAATTCTCTCCATCAGCACATTCTATGTTAAGAATACGATTAAGTGTCTGTATAGCATGATCAGGTAAGTATTTTCGATGAAATGACTCACTGACAGTGCTGACTGTGGAACCTGTATCTAATAATGCTGTAGCTTGAATACCATTTATCTTAACAGTGACTTCATTGGTGTTACCTAGTAGTTGGTCAGTGACATCTCGTGTTGACTGTTGCTGTTGGTATGCATATGTTCTTTCTTCCGCGTTGATCTGCTGGAAGTTATAGGCTTGTCGTGAATGATCTAATGGTATACGGCAACCAATGGCTATGTGATTAAGTCCTCCGCATCGATAACATACGATAGGATCTCTTGTTGTTGGATTAGGAGTCGAAGCAGGTAAGTAGTTTTGGTTGGCTTGGTTGTCAAAGTCGTTGTCCCAGTAGGGTCGCTGTCTACGTCTACGACGATGGCGTTTCTTCTTTGGACCATACTGTTCCATGACCGATTGGAAGAATGTAGTAGCCCAACTTACTTAATAAATGCCAACAACAAAATCGAAAATGAAAAAAAATACTTTCACTTCCAAAACCTATGTCTATAAAGGTGTTTCAAAACAAAATGTTATAATACAACTATTAACTACCTAACCACCACACCAGAGTATCATAATTACAATAAATCAAAATGGTAAATTTTAATCAATAACCAATACTCAATTCTACAATAACTTAAATACACTCAAATTATATCAAATACACATGGATGTGCCTTGATAAATAGTACTACCAAATATTAAAATGATTGGATATATATCATATGCAAATGAGTGCACCTCAATCAGATTATATTTGTAATTGAATAAATTCAAATAATTCAACAGTCACATGTTTCGAATCTATCTAATCAAACTATAGATTTTTTTCAAACTCTGTGTAAGTTCAACACAGAGTACAGGTGCTATATACTATAACTGTATACGATAGTGGTGCTTTCTGTATATGAAAAAATGTACTTTTAATGTGTAAAATAAAAGTCAATAAAATCTACAAGTACATCTGCACTCTCATGTAAACAATCAATCTTCAAATGAAGTTAATGTTCAATGAAACAAACAAAAAAAATTCAATGTTCTTAAGTAAAAATTTGTAAGGGTTCCGCAGAATCCAGTGTCGCGCCTACTTTTGCTGTTAATCACAGGCTCAAGAAAAATGAGCAAAAAAAATTAAAAAAAATATTCCTCTCTATACTATCTTTTGATTGTAAGTAGCTTCTGTCCAAGTTTGGTAAAATCCAGGATAGTTTATGAATCTAATAAATGTTTTAAAAACTTAAACTGCAGACTGTATGTAATGTTAACTGGAAGAAAAACTAAGTCCATTTATAAGTAAAATACGGAAAAAATGGAACAAAATTTTAACAAAATTTCCTTCTAGATACTAGCTTTTAATCATAAACAAGCTTCTGTCCAAGTTTGGTACAAATCCAAGATAGTTTAAGAAAGATGTTAAAATTTTAAAAACTTTAACCACAGAGTGAATGTAATGTTTACTGGCAGAAAAACTAAGTCCATTTATAAGTAAAATACGGAAAAAATGGAATTTTTTTTTTACAAAATTTACTTTTGGATATTATCTTATGATCATAAACAAGCTTTTGTTCAAGTTTGGTAGAATTCCAGGATATTTTAAGAAAGTTATTAAAATTTCAAAAACTTTAACCACAGAGTGAATATTTGTGGACGCCGCCGACGACGACGACGCCGACGCCGACAGAATGTAGGATCGCTATGTCTCGCTTTTTCGACAAAAGTCGAAGGCTCGACAAAAATGTTTAAGTGTGAAAAGGTCAATATGTAGGACGCCAAAAAAAAAAAAAAAAAATTCAAAGTCCAAAAGTGTATGTATGAATGAACAATGTCAATGTGTAAAATGATTAAGTGTAACTAAGTTTAAGTTGAAACTGTGGTATACCAATAACACTGCATGTACAAATGTATGTATGCTATCTATCTATCAATGTTGCTGTATATAAGTAAGTGTTGATGTTACAAAGCGATATAGTAATCGACCAATATATGCTATCTATCTAAAGTCTCCTTTATGTAAACAAATTAAAGTATGTGAAAAAGATTTTTTCAAAGTGTGTAAGCAAACTATTTCAGTATACAATCATACTATATATATAAGTAAAAAGCCTACCTTATAAAGCTAAGTTACTATTCCAATTCAAATCACAATAATAGGAATTAATTTAAACAACAAAAGTTCTATTTTCAATTAAGAAAATCAAAAAGTCTAAGTTATTATAAGTAACTTCCGGTTTCACAAATCTTTATAACTGGAAAACGGTATAAAATGTTAATGTAAATAAACACATGTGGACATCAACGGATGTAAATAAGTGGCACGTGCATCTTAGGACATCTGCGCATGGTTGGATAAACAAACACATCACGTGGTCTCATCTGTCGTCTGCTTCAGTGGTCACTAAACACACACACTGGTAACCCTAATATGACTGTGCCATCAATCCATAAACTACGTGGGCGCCATTTTGTAACAGGGTCGTATCTTGGGTGAAGAAACAACAAACTCTGCTCTATAGGGTTCGGATGATTTAATAACCAGTATAGAAAATTAACTCTGAAATAACAATATCACAATTATAAATAACAGTTCTATTTTATAAAACACAAGTATCTTAAATTACACATTATCAGATATTGTAATAGTACAATACCGTGCACTTTATTACTATGTACTATACTACGAAATTAATAATAAATACATTCAGTAAGTTCTTTCAGATGTCACGTGTACTCTTATTTTCATTGTGGTACACTACATAAGAATGTAACTTTTGATCATAAATAGTGTACTATATAATGTTTACTGGTAAACTATGTGTACGGTACAAAACTAAAGTTAAGACTGCACATATAACAATTAACTAATAGGAACATAATATATTATTTGTTCTATACATACTATTACATTACAACAATCATTAAGTTGCAAATACTATTTTATAAAGACTAATTAGCCAATATCTTAAATATGCTTAAAACCCCATATTTAAAGGAAATAATCCATAACGTTCTGTTTACAACATTACATAATTAAAATAGATTAACTCTTACCACTTGTGGAGTCAGTTTTACTGGTAAGAAGTAGGCACAGTTCACAAGTAATACTCTGTATATAACTACATCAATGGAGTCCTAAAACCAAAATGTAATCATAAACATTCGGACTCGTAAAATATTTAAATATACAATTTGACAAAATAACTCAAGTTCATTCGTAGTTATACGTCTATCATTATAGTGTATAATATAAGTGTACTAATAAATATCAACATTAACACTTTTCCTTATTTTGTTTAATATGCCGCCATTTATGAAATATCAATTATCTGTGTCAATAATCAAATAGATGCGCAAATTATCTCATTCTATATTCTATCGTGACAAATTAACGGTAGATAATAAAATATATGTAGCACGAAGCTAAATAAAATATTCTCGGTACATCTATCATACTAATGTGACAACCAATCTTTACGAGGAGAACGAAATCATAACATAGAAAACTTTGCTAAATTTATCATTTACATGTGAAAATATTAATTATATAATAAAGAAAATAACTTACATTAATCAGATAATATGTTGTGTCCACAATGAATGAAAACAATAATATACAGGTGATATAAATTCGGGACACACAATATCATGCGACTGCAATTTCAAGTTCCCGTTCAAATCTACCTGGTCAATACAAATATAAATTGACCGCGAAATCACAATGACCAATCAGATACGTAATTTTAAGTAAGAACCTTTTGAATATTCATGAACTAAATATAAAAAGTAAAGTGTAGATTTGGATTTAAATTATAATATTCTTTTATCAAAATTCAAGAGTAAAACGCTTATCATAAATTAATTTGAAGAACGTTATAAAGATATTTTTACTGTTATTTAATAGACGTAAAAATGACACTACTACATATTGATGGTCTTCCAATACTGTTTACCGTTTGCCACTTTCATTTCATCCAGAATCTCGTTTATAGTCGCATAAAATGCTTTTAGCCTGTTTCTTTTTTTAAATCATTAACTTTGTTCCTTTGTTGCTTATATTTATGTTAAGCAGATGTACTTCTTGTACAAATAAAAAATTTTCGAAGTCTGTCCCGTTTTTCCGTTTCCCGCCGTAAATTTGAATCAAACCAAACTTTATCATCTCATCTTATAGTTACTTCTCTTGTAGGTATACACGCAGGTGCTTTACTGATAAAAGTGTTAGTGAAATTTGTAGCAGCAACATGAACATCACTTGCATCAGAAATTGAATTTTCCCAATTAGTATTAATAAAATTGAGAATGGAAATGGGGAATATGTCAAAGAGACAACAACCCGACCAAAGAGTAGACAACAGCCGAAGGCTACAAATGGGTCTTCAACGCAGCGAGAAAATCCCGCACCCGGAGGTGGTCCTCAGCTGGCCCCTAAATAAAATTGTGTACTAGTTCAGTGAAAGTACTTTTTGTTTCATTAAGTCATAATCCCGTCTTTTATAATCCAGATAGATCTAATATATGTTCGGCTTTTACTAAAACGACAATCAATTGTGACGTATGTTCCATCGTGATCACTTATACCTCTATCAATAGGTATTGTGTCCTCATCTAAAACTGGTATAGAATCTGTAACTAAAATGGGATCAAGTAGTGACGAGCTACCTGTTCGTGTGTCAAAATGAGTGGCTTTATCAATTATGTTAATCAGGCCATTAATGAAAAAAACATCTCTTATATTTGATGGTAGATCAGACATAAAATTGTTATTCAGATCACCTAAGCAAATTTTACAATTATTTTCATCCAAGGCGCTTTTCAACATTTGATCAAAAAATTGCGAGAAATAAACTGTAGATTGCCTTTCTGACCTATAATTTATATTAATCAAAATAGATCGAAGTTTGTTCTTTAACTCAAACCACATGCTCTCAATTTCGTCATGCTCTAAATCTTGTCGACGGAGTATGTGAACATAATTTTTAAATTACATAATAATGCCACAACCATGTAAATTTCTATCTTTTCGAACAGCTGGTATTTCAAACCCCATAATAGATATATCGTAATCAGTAATATTTGAGTCTAAATGTGTTTCTGTGAAGAATACTACATCATAATCCTCAATAATGTCGACAATATAGTTCAGTTTAGTTCTAAGGCTTCTAATGTTGCAATGGAAAGTTGACAATGTTTTCTCGGAATACTCTTGTGTGCGTTCAGGACCCGTGTTCGGTTCAATAGACTGATATATATTTAAGAAAGGGAATAGCATAATATCTTATGCACATACCCGAGGAAGGCATACACTTTACAGTCTATGCTCTTATTTTCATGAAAAATTGTCAAGATTCGGAGTAAATATATTTGTTTTCAGAAATAGAGTTTCCTTGACAATGATTCGGATTTTTTTGGATTGAAATACTCTTGCAAACAAAGGTCCATCCTTTTGAGACTTTAAAACTATCTAATCCGGTATTTATAAAGGATTTAATATAGCTCAAAAGCACATGATGTTGTTAGAATACGTGGATAACTTTAGCACATCAAGTTTGGTTGCGTGATCCTATTTCTCGTAGTCGCTGACACTACAAAAGTCTAAAAGTCTGAAAAGACCAGTTTTTGTCTTGATTTGCATGAACTTTTACTCGACATTCTCCAAAAGTATGACTCGTGTCTTAATTTTTCTTGACAAATTCTCATTTATATTAAATTTGTATGAAATTTACTCGACATATTCTCGACATTCTGAATATGGTCTTAAAATTTCTTGACAAATTCTTGACATTTGAATACTGTCTTGATATTTCTCAACATATTCTCGACATTCTTATTTTTTCTCAGTATGGCTTGACACATTCTGAACATTTTGAATTGTGTCTTAAATTTACTTGACAGTTCTGAGTTTTACAAATCATGACCAATATTCATGATATAACTTTAATCTTTATTTCTCTTTATATGATATACTGTTGTTCCAAGTTACACTTCTTACAACAAAAATAAAAGTTGGGCATGTAAAATAATTGAAAATTTGGGTATATAAATATTTTTACAAATGCAAATATGGCTATGAAATCTAAAGTATAAAATAATTCAAATGAGGGTGTGTTGATATAAGACAATTTGAATGTGGGTTTTAAATAATTACAAATTTTGATTCCTAAATCTTATAAATTAAATGATTAAAACCAATCATACTGTAGACATATTTCGTTCTACATTCATAATATTCAATGTTGATATGGTAAATAATTATTATACCAAAATGTGGTTTATATAAATAGCAAATTATGATGATATACAAATCATTCATTTAACAGAAGAAAAATTTGTGTAATGTCATCTGTTGGAATATATATATTAAGTATTACACATGGACAGGATGTTCCCCATAAAATTAAGGTATTCCACACCCAAGAGTACACGCAACTGTCAAATAGAAATTACTGCTTTACCTGTAATCAGCCATACAACTTATCAGTTGACCGAACATGCCACTACAATTTAAAAAGTTTGTTGATAGATGAAAATGAAAATCATCATTTTGATGAAAAAAAATTGAATTAAAATGGATTTTTTTCATCAAAATTATGAAGTTAATTATTTTAACATAAAAACAAATTGAATAATTCCCAAATATTAAAAGAAAATTATTATCTACTCCAGGAATAACTAAAAAAATGTATTTATAATGGGTTCCATCAATGATTTCTTATGAAATGGATCTCAAACAGACATGCACAATATAGTTCTAAACATTCATTTTCTTTTCAGGAAGGAGTTATCACAAATATTTATTTTGATAAAAATTATAAAATTCAACACTAAAATTTGAATAAAAATGTTTTGGGTTGTTCTAAAAATGAATAAGGTTTTGAATCAAGATGGGAACAAATTCTTTGACCTAAACAAAAGCCCCCTTCTTTTTTATCCACATAAACCCAAAAGATGAATTGTGGTGTCCAAAAGGGACACATGGTCACATTTAAAACTGCCTAGAAGACACCTATTTTAGTAAAGCAAATTTGACTGGCAGTTTTGCGAACAGCAAAATCTAAATGCTGTTTGTTAGTAACTTTGACTTATATTCCAAGTGAAAACAATTAATTAAATGTTTAATTAAAATAAATCAAAATTAAACTACATGGGGAATTATTCAGGGTATTCCAACTAAGTTGCACCAAAAGGGTATCTTACTATACCAAATTGATCCTTGATTCTTCAAAGTTTAGTTTAGCCATTAATAAAAGGAGTAAATAACAGCAATAGAATGTCATAAACAGTGCAGAATAAGTCTGTTCACATTTCAGGCCAAATTTATACTGTTGAGATAGTGTCAAGAAATGTGTCGAGACATATTCAGACATTATTTAGAATGTCAAGAATATGTCGAGACATATTCAGACATTATTAAGAATGTCAAGAATATGTCAAGACAGATCGAGACAAATTTAAGACAGTCAAGAATTGGTCGAGACTAATCCAGACTCTTATCAGATGATACAGGAAGTGTCGAGAAATTTTAAGACAATGTTCATACTGTCAAGACACTTGTCAAGAAAAATCAAGAACCTTCTTAGACAAATTCATACTATGTCAAGAATTTTTAAAAATTATTTAGACAAATTAAGAATGTCGAGTAAAAATTCATGCAAATTCAGACAAAAACTGGTCTTTTCAGACTTTTTGACTTTTGTAGTGTGAACGATTACAAATAAGTAGACATGGATGAATGCATGTAAATCTTTTTTTTATCCAAATATAACTTCTCACCATTGCGCACCTGCAGCTTTGATACGAATTCACGAATTAACAATTTCCTTGGTGCGGGGATAAACATATCAATAGCTGAAAGTCCCAGTCTATTTTGATCTACCTTAAACAAATTAAAGACCAGGGTGATACAACCCTTGTTGGACCTAAAACTAATGAGTATATTGGCCGTGTATATTTCAACAATTGCAATATTCCTTTTATTCTTTTTAAAACGTTCTTGTTTTACCGGATTTAGATTTTATGAACTGATAATAGCATTGTATGTACATGATCGTACTTTTGTCATAATAAATATGTCGTCGTTTTTGAACTCTTATGATAAAGTTTTAAAAATACCAATGTCCGCAATTGTGGATCAATTTAATCTTCAGCAAACGAGTAGTGAATGACCATTATAAGTCCCCATGAGACATGTTGATCTTCCACAAATACGGGTGAACATTTTCATCTTAGCACATACTTACAACTTCTCGTCCAATCAAATTGCTTGAATTTGCCTTCTAATTTTCATAGTACATACTTTTTCTGTGTACTAAGTAACTACGCATGAATGACCACAAGGGTAAGATTTCATTGTATCGTAATCAAGATATTAAAACAAAAATTGGCACTGGCTATTTTGAAATAAAATGCTGTGTTCCAAATTAAATTAAATAGTTTGTAATTAGTTTTCACATTGATTTTTAAATATCCTGCTATTAAAATCTTTGGATCTAAAAAATGTTTTTGACGATTGTAAGTTTCTTTCATTTAAATAAAGAGTAACAAATAAGGTTTTTTATACCTTGATTAGAGTACAACGCCATCTTAAAATTGTGATAATTTATCATCCATGCAATTACTTTGTACACAAAAAAGTGTATACTATGAAACCTTGTGAAGGGAAATTAAGGCAACTTGATCTATTTCGTCATGAATTGATTGATTATTGGTTGCTTAATGTCCAGTGGCAAATATTTCATGCATGTTCAGGACGATGTCATGAATTGAAAAACCGTGATAATGTCTGAAGAGAATGTGCCACCTATATATATAAATACATGTTCTGATAAATCTTTTAGTTTTTACTTTGAAATAAAAAAAAAAAAAACATAAACCCTAGTATCTTTGATCTATTGGTAGTTGCTTTTTAATGACTATCCGCTAGACAATCTATGGGGACATACCAGGGCCGGATCCAGCCATTTTTAAAAGGGGTTCTAACCCAGGATAAAAGGGAGGGGGTTCCAACCAAATGTCCAATTTAAAAGCATTGATCGTCCAAAAAAAAGGGGGTTTTCCAACCCCAACCCTGGATCCACCAGTGCATACTATCTATATGTTTCAAATATATTATAGCTTTAGTTTTATTGTGAAATTAAAAAATGTTTTCAAGACATGTAAAGCTTCCACTGCAATTTAATTATTGCCTGAATTGGTCAATTTGTTTTGTCATCTTACCATGTGAAGAAGTACATGATGTTAAAACACCGCTTTATATCAATAAACATACTTACACCAGCAGCTACCATCTTTTCATTCTGGAGTCAAGGGCCTTTTAAAATCAGATAATTTACAATGATACTATAGTGAGTAGATATACAAAACTTCGTTAATGAGCTCCGTTTTACAACACCTGTGATACAAGTAGTCAGCCAAAACAAAATATCAATAGAGCAATTAAAAGATTACTCGAGTTGTAAATATGTGCTAGAATTGGATAGTCTATGAAAAGGTATATACTATGAAATTAAGAGCTCGGGGCAAGCCCCTCGCTCTAAATTTCATAGTATATACCTTTTCATAGACTAACCTAGACATGTTTATGTTCAAAACTGCTCAGTACATGTAGACATTGTCATTGTTAAACCTTTGGAATCTCTCCGGGCATTTCGGCTTCCTCCACCAATAAAAACTAACAACCACGAAATAGCGCATTAGTGCTGAATTTGGCGTTAAACACCAATCAGTCAATTAATCAATCAAAATCAGTGTGCTCAACACATGCGACTGTAGAACCCTTGTATTTACAGGGGTTAATTTCTACCTGGTTTAGCTTGAGAAATCAGGAGCTTTCACACATCATTCATTGAAATACAAATGTAGCCCCATCTGTTGCAAAAAACAAAATATAGGGTAATGCAGCTTTTTGGGCCATTTACATGGCGTTGTTTACAAACACTGTAGATTCGCTCTAAATTCCTGCACTGACCCGTATTACTCTTAAACACTGAGGTAATAAAAGGAAATATAGCATTATTTTGTTAATATTTTCATAACCCTAGTGTTGATCTATCTTATCATAACTATCTACGAATAAGTGGATCACAGGACTTCAGTGTTATCCAGAAGGCTTGCCACCAAATAGGCGATCCTGGTGACGTTTATTTATTAACTGAATTTATCCCGGCCTACAAAATAGCCGCTGACTTTTATAATCATAATTCAAGAAAATATTTGTTAAAGTATTAACTAGAACATAGTGAGGAATAAAAAATGTTTTACAAGAAGTCCAAATAAATATGACGTATAATCAAAGGCTGTCTTAATTTTTTGACAGCTTGCTTAGAATTTAATAATATAAAAATGCAAATAGGTAACTACAGTGGAAGCCGTCACGATTATCTATTTTAAAGTAGAACTAACTATAAAAACTAGTGATGAAATATACCTAATATTTTATTTGATATGTTCCAGCTGTCAATGTTTTGATAGTCAAGTTCGAAACCATGCGTCTCCCCCCACGTCATGGCCCTTCAATACGCTTTCACGGATAGCGTTCTTTATTTATTGTCTACAAATTTAGATTGATTGTTGTTTGTCTAACGTCCATATTGCACATTTTTATTTTTCATATTAGAACAGCTGTACTGACAATATTATTGAAAGTTATTGCTATAATTTACTTTTTGTCTAATAAAAAGGGAGATATATATTTAAAGTGTAATGATTAAAAAGTGAGAAAACAATTCTAACTGACATTAGGCCCGGACTTAATTGTATATGGCGAAAATACAACATAACTGATTTTCTTTCGAAATATAATTTTCCTTCGAAATACTATTCTGTTGTTTCCATATACTATTTTAAATGTTCCCTTCAAAAGGGATTGATTATTGTATGAGTGAGGTACATTCTTAAGTGAAAAGCAAATAATAATGGTGTCCTAAAATTTTTCGAAGGAATGACTTCAACTTTACCATTTGAAACCATTGATACAACATCATTATTGTGAGCATTTACCCTCCATCAATGAAATAATATAACGCAAGCACTGGAATATAATAACAACTGGGAAATATACACCATTTGTAGGCGCTGATAAACTGAATTTATGGTATCATTTATTTCAAGTTCATTGAGTTAGATACAGTCAACACAGTCACGAGACTATGAAATATTCCGTTAAAGAACATCATTTATATAGCGAAACGTTGAATCAAAATTTCCTTTCATTTTTCTGTTATAGAGAAAGTCCGAATGTTTGTCCATTTAAAAAACAATGGTCATCAAAATGTAAAACAATTTTTATCTTTCTGAAACACAAAATGCCATTAACTTTTATATGTCTAGTAAATGCTTGGCCTTAAAACGTTTTCAATTGCACCTGTTTTCTGTACTCAAGAGTAATTTTTGATGTGTAAAAACAGCAATTTTTGTCCATTTATTCTTATGAACCTTAAATAGCTATCGAAGCAAACTGAAAGTCTTTATCATTCTTCCCTATTGCTAGATAGGAAACAAAAAAGTTAAAAAAGAAACCGCATGATTAAAAACATTTCTTAATTCCGTTTTGTTTGCGATTAACCACTTTCTAATTTCCTTTTTTGTCAGCTTTTTATTTTTAACTTATGAAATGAGAGGGAAAGACTCCGAGGATTCGAGTTCATTTGCAAAATATCTAACACAAGATTTCCGATAATGGTCATTCATTTAGAATACCATAGAAACATAATACAACTGACTGTTAAGAACACTTATGTAATAAACTAAAAGCGAATAAATACTCTTTATTTTGTTTACTGTTTTTACCAAAATATGAATCACATGACGATGAAACTAAGTTCAAGGGGAACTTGAACTTCCATTTAAACCATTCAAGAACTGTATATTATCTAGCATAGTAGATGCATTCAATCATTGATACGAATGTCCGTTAATTGAATCAAATAGCAGATGACGAGAGGTGATGAGAGATAACAAGAGGTACAATGAGTAATAACACATATACATGTTATGTGAAAGCTGGAACTTGTATAAAGAAAAACAATGTGCTGGTTGTGAGGGAAAATGTGGAATACAATGTACTGTTTTGTAAGGAATACTTTATGTTATTGCTGTGAATATGAAACTGCAATAAAAGTAGCAGCCATTATTCCGAAAACAACAGAGGCAATAATCAGCAATATGGCCGTGCGATTCTTCTCTCTAGCCTCTTCGAAATGTCCCTGGTCTGTCGCTGCATTTGCCTGTGAGATAAAATGACGTATAACAGTTAAGATCAAGGATTAAATTGAAGATATATATTTTATTTTTAAGGAAAATCGACGATACAAAAATTAAATAATGTGATTTTGTATGATTGCCAATGAGACAATTATCCTCAAAACCCTGTATATTAAACTATAAAAAAAAGAACAAAGAGGAGAAAGGATACAGATTTTAAAGACGAAAGGCAAGAATTTTCAAACTTTACTTTTAAGGAAATAAGAAAGAACTTATTTTTATGATATTTTTTTTTTTTTTTTTAATACCGGGAAAAATATATACGCTTACAACAGTTACATTACCCACTGTAACTTGAATATTTGCTTTGAACGCTATTCATCTTTCAGCTACTTAAGACATAAGGTTGACATTTTATGGCTATTTTTGTTGTTGGAATAATTGATTGAACGCAAAAGATCAACCGACAAAAATGTTATTTAATAAAAATCTGTCAATCACTGTACGTCGAAACCTTTTAGCGGATCCAATATAAGTTTCAGATAAGAAACAAAATCATAAAATTGAATATATCTGAAATACGGAGGGAATAGGCTAAGATGGTAATGTTGTGAAAAAAATCAAAAGACAATTTGCATGTATCCTTAATATTGTCTTGCTTACTATCTGAACTTGTAATGTTTCTACATAAGGAAATGCTTGTATCAAGGCAAGAATAAGACAGTTGTTTTTCATTCGTTTGATGTGTTTGAGCTTTTGATTTTGCCATTTTTTAAGGGACTTTACGTTTTGAATTTTCCTTGGAGTTCGGTATTTTTGTTATTTTACCTTTTATAAAATACAACTTATATCGAAATTTTAAAAGTAAATCTATTTCAGATTTCGCTCCTTGAAGAAACGTACACGCTTCCAAAAACAGTCCGATTTAAACTTAAAAATGCACGATTGTGTGGTCGATTTTGACATTTTTAGGAAACCCAGAATTATATATCAACTAAATGCATAATATTATGCTAGTAGCAAGTTAATGTAAAAATTTCAATTGGTTTCTCCAAATGCACTAAAATTTCCAACATATAAACATGATTTTTAACTTATGAAATGAGAGGAAAGACTCCGAGGATTCGAGTTCATTTGCAAAATATCTAACACAAGATTTCCGATAATGGTCATTCATTTAGAATACCATAGAAACATAATACAACTGACTGTTAAGAACACTTATGTAATAAACTAAAAGCGAATAAATAATCTTTATTTTGTTTACTGTTTTAACCAAAATATGAATCACATGACGATGGAACTAAGTTCAAGGGGAACTTGAACTTCCATTTAAACCATTCAGGAACTGTATATTATCTAGCATAGTAGATGCATTCAATCATTGATACGAATGTCCGTTAATTGAATCAAATAGCAGATGACGAGAGGTGATGAGAGATAACAAGAGGTACAATGAGTAATAACACATATACATGTTATGTGAAAGCTGGAACTTGTATAAAGAAAACAATGTGCTGGTTGTGAGGAAAATGTGTAATACAATGTACTGTTTTGTAAGGAATACTTTATGTTATTGCTGTGAATATGAAACTGCAATAAAAGTAGCAGCCATTATTCCGAAAACAACAGAGGCAATAATCAGCAATATGGCCGTGCGATTCTTCTCTCTAGCCTCTTCGAAATGTCCCTGGTCTGTCGCTGCATTTGCCTGTGAGATAAAATGACGTATAACAGTTAAGATCAAGGATTAAATTGAAGATATATATTTTATTTTTTAAGGAAAATCGACGATACAAAAATTAAATAATGTGATTTTGTATGATTGCCAATGAGACAATTATCCCTCAAAACCCCTGTATATTAAACTATAAAAAAAAGAACAAAGAGGAGAAAGGATACAGATTTTAAAGACGAAAGGCAAGAATTTTCAAACTTTACTTTTAAGGAAATAAGAAAGAACTTATTTTATGATATTTTTTTTTTTTTTTTTAATACCGGGAAAAATATATACGCTTACAACAGTTACATTACCCACTGTAACTTGAATATTTGCTTTGAACGCTATTCATCTTTCAGCTACTTAAGAAAAATTTCAATTGGTTTCTCCAAATGCACTAAAATTTCCTACATATAAACATGGGAAAAATAGCACAAATTACCATCATATTCTTTATTTGTAAATTTTTGATAAGTTAACATTTAGATCTACATTGGAAAAAAAATAAAAAAAAAATCAAATAAAAATCAAAACAATGGTTAACTGTTCAAGAATTGAAGTACTGAGTGAATGGTTGATAATTTTAAAGCATAGAATAAAAGATAACAATGCTTTTGTCTACGAACAAGACTAATCAGTAGCATGTAGCCTGGATAGAAAATCAATATTTTTGCAATGATTAACTCGCAAATGATAATTAAAGTGATGTTTATAACTTGTTGTATTTTTACAAACTAACCTTTTTTATAAGATACATTTCTCATGCAATAAGAAATTTCAGTTAAACTTAAATGAGAAAATAACCAAAGACCACATTTAAAACCAGAAAAGACATTTTAGAGGTCAAAATACGTTCATGGCAATTGTTCATTCATGTTCCATAATGCAAAATGTCAATTTCATTGAGACTATGCAAGTTCCAAGTGTTTCAACAATCTCTTCGTACTAAATGATCTCGTGAAAAATCTCTTTCTTTAGCCTTAATGATGTTTATCATGAAACACGCTACATTTCCCAACTTATTCGGTATTCAAGAGCTTGCAGCTCCTACTCAGACTTTGTAAAACGTCACCAGTGTCTGAGCAGAAAGTTGATGAACCAGGGTATGTCAAAGAACGTCTTGTCCTTTTCTAAAAAGTTCATCGGAAGGTACCAAGAACATGTTGATAAATATTCCGTATCAACTTCACAAATAATACACGATGGTCTTGAAGTATAGATTTTGCGTAGTGACGTTGTTTATCATCTTAATAACGTGTTATAGTATTCTTTTATTTGTCTTAATTAATACTACTTTTATTGTTAAGCTCAGTTTTTGATATATCCATTTGACGTGACTCTGTGCTTATGTATCCCGTCATACCTTGAACGACAAAATTATTTCATTTTTAATATTACTTTTACTGTTAAGTCTGTTTTTGTGATATACATTTGACATGACTCTGTACTATGTATCCGTCATAATTTGAACCACACTATTAGTTTATTTGTTGATATTGCTTTTGCATTTTGTATGACATTGTAGTATACAATCATAAGTCTTATTTGTTTATATTAATTTTTAGACCAAAAACCTACCTGTCTTGCGGCACGGATAGCAAATAATCCTATCGGCCAACAACAGCAAAAAGCTGCAAATATTGCAAGACACAGAAAATTGCTAGGTTCTGATTCATATTCTCTCTCAATCTGAAAAAAGTGATTTGAAATGATTTATTCACTAGCAGATAACAGATTAAATGATCATTGAGTTTTGTCATTAATATTAATGCTATTGTAAAGTGTTTATGAAAATGTTCAGTTTTTTAAATATAAATTAGTATTCATTGAATTGGATTTTATTCATTAATATTTATGCAAATGTTAATTTTTTTTTAAATTCTAAACTGACCATTTTTTCATATATATATATTAAAAAAGAAAGTCTTTATAATTACCTCCCTTGTTGCTTGAATTTGAGTTCTATAATACTGACTTTCGGGTGAAAAATAACGGTCAGTATACTGCAGTTCGTTAACATCCACTAGAATCTGTCTGTCAGTGTATATCTGAGCTATGAAATGACAAAAAAGTGTTAACACCATAATACATAAAGACGTATATCAAATCAACTGTTACCATTATCTAAAATAGTGATGACAATAAAAGGACTATTTAAAGTAATTGTAATAGGCACATGAACCAAAACAAGAAATAAAAGTTGATTTGCACGATTTTGCACAAATTAAAAGCACAGAATTCTATAAAATGAGTCGGAAAACTGAATATGACTATACTCTCTCGTTCGTTGTATGCTTTTAGAAGAAGATAAAACATATATCTAATATTTGATTTGCAGGTCAAGTCAATATCTGCACCATTCCTCTTAGACATTGAATTAAGAATATATTTCTTAACGCTTGTCATGCAATTACTACATTGATTAAATAAAGCTCTTATTATTTTCATTCTGTCTATATTTCAGCCCATCTCTCAAAAACAGCTTCGGTGTCATTCGCGAGCATTGGAAAACAGTTGAAAAGAATTCCAAACTATCCAAGATTTTTCCCGAGCCCCCATGATAGCTTTTAGGCAACCCAATAGTCTGCGGAACCTGCTGGTGCGGGCTGAAATGTCTGATCCAATCGCGAGAAGTACTTCTCGAGAATGTCGTTCGTGTGACGAAAAACGCTGCAAGTACTGATTACAGATGCATCACTCATCAACTTTTCACAGTAAGGCAAACGAAAATAAATATAGGATATTTTGCAATGTGACATGCAAAAGTATGAATGTTATTTACATTCTAGAATGTTCGGTTTGTGGCCTCCAATATGTTGATGAGTCAAAGCAGCCTTTCCACAAACGCCTCAATGGCCATAGGAGTGATATCTCTAAGAGGCCAATTCTCCTAGTTAGTCAGCATTTCAGACAGTCGGAACCGCATGCAAGTCCTAGTGATTGAACAGAACATTCACTGGAGTGATGCCCAGCGACAGGTTCGGGAAAGTTTTTGGATCAAGGAACTAAATATACATCATCCAAACGGCATCAATAAGAAATACTAGCAGTTTTATTTTTCACTCATTTTGTAATGTATATATACACAGTCACGTCTATTGAGTATCGAGTTTTGTTTTATATTATGATGTTCAAGATTTTGGATTAAATCAATAGACTAAAACTTACCTGTATTATTGAGCTATTTTACACATACAATTAGTATTGTAAAAATTATTGACACTGACGAAGGCTATTTGTTAAGCCGAAATATTTGTCAACACGATTTTATAACATCATCTTCGTATATTATAATCTTATATTAGTACCGTTGTGCAATTCTTTAGACTTATTTTGTAATTATATCAGTTTAAATTGCTTGGTTCTATTCATTTTGGAGGGATGTAAAAGTACCCAGTCACGTTCAACTATTTAACCTTAGTCGAAATTTATTATTATATTTTTTAACTGCTATTTATTTGGGATGTTTAAATAAGCAGCCTCTGTTGTAATTACTCTATCGTTGTCAAATTTGAAATATTTACAAACTTAGATCGGTCAGTGCTGTTTATTTGGAATGTTTATTCACGCAATCGTTCTTGTAACATCGTAACTGTCGTCACCGTTTAAATTTTAGAATTGTGCCAGTTCATATCGCACATTACTATTTTTATTTGAAGCATATCTTTGCAGTCTCTGTTGTAAATAGCTATATAACCTATGTCATGTTTAAATTTTTTAGAATTGTACAAGCGTCTAAAATATGATGTTCGGTTTAACTGTTTTATAAATTTCAAGATTGTTATAGTTTAATCAGAGTAGATTGATATGATTTATTTGACATCCATGATCATAATCATACTGATGAAGGATATCTGTTATCCGAAATACTTATAAATAATTACATTTATAGTTTTCTTTTTTGTTATTGGTGTTGTTTGTACACTTTTCAGGCGTTTATATATATATATATATATATATATATATATATATATATATATATATATATATATATATATATATATATATATATATATATATGTAAAGGCCAAATACTTGTCTGTTACAAACACAGTGTTTGATGCAGTCACTATGATTTCAATCCGCTACAGGCATGTGGATCGATATATTGTTTATATATAGATACCAACACAATTTTAAAATTATAGATTATCTGCCTATGATAGTGTATTAACAAATGCTTGCAACTTACACATCGGATCTTTAGAGATATACAAAAGATGCAAGGATACTCAAACTATAATATATAAATGCCTAATACATTTCAGTTTAACCAAACAATGTCATAGCAGAGGGACAAAAGATACCAGAGGGACAGTCAAACTCATAGATCGAAAACAAACTGACAACGCCATGGACAAAAATAAAAAGACAAACAGACAAATAATAGTACAGATGACACAACATAGAAAACTAAAGACTAAGCAATACGAACCCCACCAAAAACTGGGGTGATCTCAGGTGCTCCGGAAGGGTAAGCAGATCCTGCTCCACATGTGGCACCCGTCGTGTTGCTTATGTTATTACAAATCCGGTAAATAGTCTAATTCGGTAGGTCACATTCGTGAAAAGGGAAGGGAATTGTAGTTACGACATAAGGAACATATCCGATATCATCTGTGAAACGGTTATTCCATAACGGTCAACCAACTCGTGATAGTAAATTTCCACCCTCAAAATCGTCTGTACACACATAATTTGTTTTTAAGTCATCTCTCGAGAGACGAACTTACTACCATTTTATAAATCCTTCGACGACCATGCGCTTAGCATGAAAAGACAGAGTATATGAGAGGTTCAAATCACTACACCAGATCCAATTCTCGAAAGAAGTTCTTAGTACTTGTCTGTTACATAAACAGTGTTTGATGCAGTCAGGAGCTTTGAATACTATGATTTCAGTCCGCTGCAAGGCATATGGATCTATATATAGTTTATAAATAGATACCAACACACTTTTAAAATTATATTTATAGATTATCTGCCTATGATAGTGTATTAACAAATGCTTGCAAATTACACATCGGATCTTTAGAGATATACAAAAGATACAAGGATAATTAAACTATAATATATAAATGCCTAATACATTTCAGTTTAACCAAACAATGTCTAAGACCCCGTTTACACTTGTAAAAAAGATTGATCTTTCCTGAGATCGATCTTTAGTCTAATGTAAACGAGAAAGATCGATCTTCAATCGGACTTAAAAAGTCCACCTCCAGAGGTTGTTTTAAAAAGATCGATCTTTTTTGAATCGATCTTTCTTCAAGTGTAAACGCTTAGATCGATCGCGATCGATCTTTCTTCAGTTGAATGTTATATTTAGATATAAAAATAAATCTGCGCATGTCCGGCGGCAAAAAAAAACACGTGTGTTAAAAAAGATGAATGGGATAAGATAGTAAACATAGATTCCGCCTGTTTTTTTTTATCATTCTTCTGAATCGATAAATTCTATTTCTTAGCTGCAAATCATCATCTTCAAACACAGTGACCGAATGTCCAGAAAAGATAATTAATAACTGCATACGAAATTCCAATGATCCAACTATTTCCTCCATGATTTTGCAGTGTGTCATTGTCCGCGCGAGATGCACATGTTATTATATCATTCTATATTTACGATTATTTGTTTACGAAACGTGAAGTACTTAGGCCAGACCGGTTCTTTTTAAGTCGCAGTGTAAACGCACTAGATTAAATAAGATCGATCTCGATCGATCTTGCTTGTGCGTATGTAGACGCGAACTGGTCTTTTTCAGATCGATTCAAATAAAGATCGGTTCAATTTCGTACAAGTGTAAACAAGGTCATAGTAATTTCCACCCTCAAAATCGTCTGTACACACATAATTTGTGTTTAGGTCATCTATCGAGAGACGAACTTACAACTATTTTATACATTCTTCGACGACCATGCGTGTAGCATGTGAAACCGAGGTTCAAAGCACTACACCAGATCCAATCTTCAAAAGAAGAAGTTTCACTGGGGTAGTGTTACCTTTTATATATATATATATATATAGATGCATCCAAAATATTTCCGTGTCTATCAAGCAGTTAGTTTGTTTTATTTTTACTCTTCTACATTCATTGTTGTATGTTTGTATTTTGTATCAAGAGGATTTTTAGCTGGAATTTCTTAAGGTTGAAGAAAACGTTTTTCAAAGACCTTTGTACTGCCGACATACATTACCAGCCTACACTTGTCCAATATTGTTTATAAATTAGAATTGGTCATTTCTTGCGTTATGATAATTAACATGAGTATAACTTTAATTTGGAACGTATTTAGTTTTTCATTTCATAGAAATGTTCTGTAATTCTATTTGAAGTAAATATCATCGTCAACGATCAATACATGCACGTGGAACCATCCGTTTCATATCTATATAGTCTCTAATGCAGTTAATATGCTATCATTCTCAATATCTTTTTTTCCGTGGAATATTGTTGATAAACATTTCATGTACATGAATGGTTGCTGTATTTCACTAGGACATGATGACGGCTACATATTAAAAGATGAAGCTTGTTGAGTTATTTTGATATTTTGTCATGGCATTGTCAGTTTTGTTTTCGACTTATGACAAAACCGTCATATAAGAACTGCATTTTAGTTTAAGCATTTCTATGTACTTAATCAATTATCAATTCGAATATTGAAAGAAATTATAACTTTACTTTTAACTCTCTGTAATGTTTGTGATCAAATTGCTATAATCATTCAGTTATAGTTTTACTTTTCATCTTAAAAATGGCCGTTATATATCGTTATATATCACTATTTGTGTGATGTACTTTGAACAGGAAAAATAAGGTAAAAAGAAAAACATCGTTAAAGTTGTTTATCAGTAGAATTCAATTAATGGGTATCATTAAAACTGAATAGTCTTTAATTGAATATACTTAAAGAATATAATACTTACCCATTGTAACACAATGAACTTAATTCAATTTCTATTGAATTGGTTTGTTAATGTTCAAGTGAGAAAACAAGAATAATTTCCTTATTTTTAAAATGACCTTGACATTTCTCATTCTGATTGGTTTTGATTGTTTTGAGCTCAACAATAAGTGAACGGATATGTTGTTCTCATTAAATGTAAATGTCGTGGGTAGCATCGGGAACTTAACACTGAATTCCTCTTGCTTAGTGAGTGTCATGCCGTCTGCACGTTAAAACACCTTGCAACAATTATCTAAGGGTCAGAGGATGGTCTGCAACAGGTCAAAATTTCTGCCCTTATCTAACATATCCTCTGTCAGTTGCAGTTTTTATTTGCCACCATTCATTCCACTCGACCTAATTTGCAGATCTATATATAGTGTTGATTGTTAATTTGTCCTCGTCCTGAAAATGTATTTGAGTGACGTAATATTGAACCTCGAATGAAACATATTAGTCAGTATGTTGCATATAAAGATAAAGAGATGTGGTTTGCCAATGAGAAAACTATCCACCAGAATTCAAATGAGGTGAATGTAAGCAATTAAAGGCAACCGTACGACCTTCGACAATGAGGAAAACCCCATAGCGTATATTTGGCAGTGCATTTACTTCAAAAGAGAATAAAACAAAGATATAAAAAATTGATCTGCAGTTCATTCATTGTCCACAACATGAATAACTATGTTCGTGTTAATTCTGACCCAAATTGATTAACATTTTTTTTGATAACATTGTATGAATATAAAAATAAGGAGATAACTATCGACCAAAGTTCAAATGTAGCGGATTTTAGAATAATAGGCAGCCGTACGGCCTTCAACAATGAGAAAAACCAATACCTATAGTTAATTTCTGTGTCTTTTGGTCTCTTGTGAAGAGTTGTCTCATTGGCAATCATACAACATCTTCTTATTTTTATAAAAACACTACATATATTTCATGTAGAGTATTGTATTTGTATAGCTGCTTTTCAAATTTCCAGCTTGGAAGGAAAAACTTAAAAACAGAATATAATCTTACAGTTTTTATTTTTACTAAGTACAGAAATATGAATATTCTATGAAACATAAAAATATTCTTTAGTAACAACAATGCATGTTAATGATTTTAATATAAAAGTGCTAATGTGATAGCAACACCTATTACAAAAGCAACTGAGACAAGTATCAGGACAAGTGCCAAAGATTTTTTCTTTCAATATTTACCCGTGCTCTTCCTTCATCTGACTGTAAGATAAAATTCAGTATAGCAATACTAATAAAAAAAATTGTCTTGTAGAATATTATACATTTATTTCCCGTTCATGAGTGAAATATGAAGATTTGTTCACCCAAGAAAATTCACAATATGACTTTTCGAGGGTAAACATATCTTCATATCTCCCTAAGTCAAGGGAAATGGATTGTTTTATTTCACTGCCTATACCTTTTTACTGACTAACACCAAACATTAATAACATACAATTTTTAATCCGCCTGTTTTTATATGACTAAACACAACATAATCATTGATACACATTACCGATCAAAAGTTGATTATTCATAAGTTTTTTTTCTGATTTGTTTTTTGAAAACGATAATGTCTAAACTATGGCTTCAAAAAGAAAACTTTAAAAACGGTATGTAAATAAACCGCACGTATCATTGTATATGTTGTTGCTGTGAATATAAAAGTATTACGACGATAGCATCAGCTATTCCGAAAATGAATGAGGAAATAATCATGGCAAGAGCCAAACGATTTTTCGTCGGGCTTTTTCGAAATGTCCCTGTGCTCTCTCGTCATTTGCCTGTAAGATAAAAAAGCATAGTAACTATGATGAAGGATTAAATGGTAGATATGCATTATTTTAACAAAATAGGGGATTTAAAAAATCTACACCAAAAAAAAAAAGACATCAAGAGAGATTGTACGTAAAATAAATAAAAATTTTATAAGGGTTTTGAATATGCTTTTAAAATGGTTCCACTTAACAACAATTTCATTACTCACTATAAGATCACAATTTCACGATATATGACGGAAGACAGACAATACATTTCAAAGTATCAATTAGTTTTTTAACAAAAATTCCTTTGCTTTCATTTATATCCTTTGATGAGTAAGATACATCTTTCGTCAAACATTGTTTACCTTTGAGCTAGATAAGCCCTAAAAGTGAAAGTTTTTACTATTCCTTTCAGACCCTTTTGACATTGAATTGCAGCATCAACATTAAAAATGCCCTTAATAGCAAACTTATAGTCATTCTTCGTCAAAATGACTCCTAAGTTTTAAGAAAAAGTAAACCAGAATCTTTAGTATTGAACAAATTTGAAATACAAATTGGACGATAACCCCATATTATCATCACATTAGCACCAAAATATAAATTCTAGTGGTCAACTTACTACCATTAAAGCATACACGCAACTATTCATAGATGTACAATATGGCAAGCTATCAATTACCCTATCACTAAAGGAACTTCTATTGTGTTGACGTATAGTGATATAAATAGTTTTGTGTACACCAATATCTTCATTTATTTTCTCATAGTTTAATACATTAATCTGTTTGTGCTGTTGTCATGGAGTATGGACATTACACTGTCAACGTTTTGTATGATACTATAGTATACAAGTCGTGGTCAAACTTGTTAAGATTTGTTCTGATAACAAAACACTTATACTGTTTGCGGCATACATAGCAATCAATCCTAGGTTCTGATTCATATCCTCTATCAATCTGAAAAAAGTGAATGTTGATTTGAAATGATTTTTTGTCCCTCCAGTGGGGAGGACTTCCACCTTTTCGTGGTAGTGGTGAGCCGCTGAGATATAGATCACCCCGCCCTTGTCAGTTATTTTGAATAACAAAAATATACACCCTTTCATATTTTTTTTGACAAAGGTATACCTTCAGCTCTATCATACTCACGTTAATTCATGGAGAGATAAATATTTTTGACAAATATCTAATGCATTTACGACAGCAGTTTAAATCTCATCTGCAAAGAATTCGACATCTCATTAGTTTCAGATACTTATGATTCAATAATCAACCTTGTCATATATTGCATCTTAATATCTCGATCTTATCATATATCATGCAGCTGAAAAGAGTGATTTATTTCAGCGGCTCATCCCTACTTCTAATTACTTTTGATTTATTTTAACGCCACTGTTCTAAACTTGTATTTTTTTATAGTAAAATTAAACAGAAAGTTCTTATAGAATTTAGACTATCAATGAGCCACCTTTCCAACAGAAACTAAATGATGTAGAAGCTATCAACTTATAATTAACTCCCTTTGAGCTTGAATTTTAGTTCTATAATACTGACTCTCGGGTGAAAAATAACGGTAAGTATGTTGCAGTTCGTTTACATCCACTAAAAGCTGTTTGTCTGTGTATATCTGGGCTATGAAATGACAGAATAATTATATTACCATAACATATATGATCGTAGATGAAATCAACTGTTACCATTATCTAAACTATTTATGACAATACAAGTTCTATTTAAAGTAATCAAACAGTCAGATAAAACTTGAATTTGTACTAAAAGCAAATAATGCCATAAAAAGAGTAAAAAAACTAAAGATTACTATACTCTTCCGTTTGTTGTATGCTTTAAGAAGATGATAAAGTCAAATATCTAAAAAATGTTCTGCTGTTCAAGTCAATATTTTCCCAATTCTCCTTTTACCTTGAATCATGGAAAATTTATAACGCTTGTCAATCGATAACAAAATTCTGCAAATTAAACTCTGGTTTTGTTCGTTAATTCTTAATATCAGCTGTACAGGCAATTCAAGTTGAAGGTCGGAAATGAATATTTAAGGTTTAATTCAAAATCGTTAAAATTTATTTCTTTTCAAAACTTTCGCGAGCCGTTATTTGGCATTCAGTCTTGATTTTAACATTGAATCTTTCTTTAGCCTTTGACAATAAGCAATTCTTATGAAAGTTAATCATGATGAAAGCGATGTATATAGCTTGTTTGGTATATGTTTTCATTAGTGAATGTTTTCTTTTCTTCAAAAGAGCAAAACCCGAATAAATAAATTTTATTCTCGTAGTTGTAAAGAAAACCATGAGTTCATTTACAGGTTCGGAAATCAATTAACTAAAAAATTAACAAAATGTATATACATGTATGTAATATTCCGGTTACCATATTGTAGCCTATCGTGGTTCTCCTGTTTAAGAACGTTGATATGTCATACCCTGCAGTGGCATCATGATTACAATAGCGCATATAAAAATGAAATATAAAATAAAGACAGTAAAATTCGTTAAACACATGTTAATTATGTAATCCTTAGAATTGACCAAATTTGAAAGTTTTATCTCAAAACTCGGCCAGCAGCTTAATATGTCTGTTATCAGAAACAATTAATATCAACATTGAAAATTCTAAAAAACCACCGTTGAAAAATAAACACGCATCTTCTTTAAACAAGCTATAGGAAATCATTTGTGACGATTACTGGTTCCTGCTCTATTAGGGCCGCCAATCTACCTTCCCGTTACAAGAAAGAATTTTTTATTATAGCAAATGGAGACGGACTGGATTGTGACGTAAATGAAAATTACGTTCTATGTGTTGAGAATACTATACACGTAAATCGCCATGAAAATGATTCATTTATAATTATTACGTATTTTTACGAATTGGTCGACGGTTCATAGATAAGCGAGTCAATTTTTCTTTTAAAAGCTATCAGTTTATCTTTCAGCAGGTTGTAAAATTATTTGTGTAACAAAATAAAATAGGTTGTAAGAGAGATAATCGCCGTTTGACAATCATCCGTGAAATTAAAAAAGTATATATAAAGATCCATTTATTACATCATTAAATTTATAATTAAGATCCATTTATTGGTGGCACGGTAGTATTTCCTGGCCCTGATAATGATAGCCTTTTGAGGATTTTCACCACTTTCTAACACTGCGAAAAATTTTACATACACAGTTAACTGAAGTACTTTCATTATACTAATCAGAAATAAATTTGAATATGTATCATGACCGTTTACTTTTTTTGCTATTTTTAAAAACCTAAAGCCACTAGTGCTTTTAGGTCTTTTATCATGCAGTGAATACAAAAATTAAAAAAATTCTCAAAAATTCATTTTCACCTGTATGTGAAATTAATTCATATTTTTCTACACCTGATTCATCCCTCAGTTTGGGAAAGTATGTTCAGTTGATACTGTATTTTTTGTCCAATCACACTGTTCAGATACATTGACTTAAGTAGGGTACACAAAAGAGCAACCTAAATTCCGGAATGCAAATACTACCGTGCTACCGTAACCAAGACATCACAGACTTGAAACCAGTCATGACACCTAAGATGCATAGACTTCTTACTAGGAAACATATTACAATAAAGAATACTAGTCCGCACTTATTTCTTACCAAAAAAATATTAAAGATTATACCCCTACCCCAGCTGGCAGATTTTCACTTTGTTTTCATCTTACCATTTTTACTTAAGGAGTGAACAAAACCCAAATATATGATGTTTCAAATCAACACAGAAGTAAAACATAGTGATTAAGGAGGAGTTATTGGATTGCCAACTCTATTTATATTTAATCTGACTGAAAGAAACAGTTTAAGCACCGAATCATGAAAAATGATAGTCGAGTCCATTCCACATTTTACAGCATGCCTTACATTCCTTTGAGCATTTCCAGATTATGAAGGCAATACAACTAGGTTCTTGAGATGGCAGTTAACTATTATTCTGAAATCTTTTTCACTGTACATGTACTAGAATATATCTCTAAGTTAAGTTGACTGATTGTCTATTTCTCATGTGTGCATTAAGTTAAATTATGTCCCCTTACATAATCAATTTACATTTATTGTGCTTTTCAGTGTCAGAAAATTAAAACAATTAATGCCATTTGCATGGAAAATGAATAAACTATTTAATCTTGCTGATATACAATCCTAATTACATTCTTTGTCCAAAAATTGTCTTGTCAATGTAAAGAAACCCTAATGCTATCCCTATTTCAGCTAAATGTGAGGGCTTAATGAATAAGTAAAGACCCTTAACCACTTACTAGTTCCAAAAAGCTTTTACTGGTGTCATGTTACCACAGAACTACAAATTAAACCTGAGGAAAACTAGTATAGCTGTACTTGTGTGGAAAAAAATAAGAAATTATGCACTTTATTTATTACGGTGAAAATTATAGGACGTACAGGCAACTAAAATATGTCGCGTCTCAAATTCCAGTTGTTGCACATGTGTCAGACACTGCGAAAAGTTAAGGCAAAACTTTATAACTAAAATCTATCGCAAGTTACTTAAAAATAAAGAAATTTTACTTTCTAGGTAAATTTTAACATTAGTATCCACAGATCAGGCAAAATTTGCTGAATCAGCAATTTTCACTCCCAGGGTGAAATTTAAGGGCTGTTTTATTCTACTTGCCCTTAATCAACTTTTATTGATAAACTTACAAATTGCATAGGTAAAAAAATACCTTTATTGATTTAGTGTTAACATATATATCCCTGTTAAGGTGGCACGGTAGTATTTCCTGGCCCTTAAGGGATAATAATAGCCTTTTAAGATTTTCACCACTTTCTAACACTGCGAAAAATTCTACATACACAGTTAATTGAAGTACTTTCTTTATACTAATCAGAAATAAATTTGAATATGTATCATGACCGTTTACTTTTTGCTATTTTAAAAACCTAAGGCCACTAGTGCTTTTAGGTCTTTTATCATGCAGTGAATACAAAATTAAAAAATTCTCAAAATTCATTTTCACCTGTATGTAAAATTATTTCATATTTTCTACACCTGATTCATCCCTCAGTTTGGGAAAGTATGTTCAGTTGATACTGTATTTTTGTCCAATCACACTGTTCAGATACATTGACTTAAGTAGGGTACACAAAGAGCAACCTAAATTCCGGAATGCAAATACTACCGTGCTACCTATTACATCATACAATTTATAATTAAGATCCATTTATTACATCGGTGATCCGTTTATTTGGCAATCGCCAATGGCAGTCAGCAGGGTTTAAGAACATTTGTTATTCGACCTGTTAGTCAAATGCGTTTTGTTAAAATATACTTTTCACTTTTTGGTCTTTGGAAAATGTTGTTTGTGCTGTATTTAGACCCTCTAACAAGAAATTTGTTTTGCATGCACACGTATAAAATTGCGATTTTATCCAACGTAATCATAGGTTTGAACGTTGTTTTCAATTTAGATTTGTTTATATATATATATATATATATATATATATATGAAAAAATAAGGCTGAAAATGCACCAAATATTTGTATTCAATATGAATATTCACATTTTGTCTATTACAATATAAAATTGTTCATAATGTTCTCCATAGTATCCTCCATAGTATCCTACCGGTTTCACTGTTTAACAGATCTTCAAGGATATGGTTGCTGGCGACGTCGTCAGGGATAACGTCTATTAGCGACATTATTATTTAGTCTTGAACGTACATGTAACATTTCTACAAAGTTATGTTGTATATTTGCATTTTCTACCAAAACGTTTATGTTTGTTTCACCGTGAAAATTGTGTTTTTAACACTCTTGCACTGCTGACACAATTATCAAAGCTAAGCTAGTCTAATATTATCTAAAGTCATAATTCGTCATTCCTTGAGATATAACAAATTAACATGGGTTTACCTTAGATATTGAGTAAAATTTTATCGTTTTACATCACCAACGGCTTATACATCAACTGGAAACTAACTGTCTCATGACAATAGAATTTAGACTATCAATGAGCCACCTTTCCAACAGAAACTAAATGATGTAGAAGCTATCAACTTATAATTAACTCCTTTGAGCTTGAATTTTAGTTCTATAATACTGACTCTCAGGTGAAAATAACGGTAAGTATGTTGCAGTTCGTTTACATCCACTAAAAGCTGTTTGTCTGTGTATATCTGGGCTATGAAATGACAGAATAATTATATTACCATAACATATATGATCGTAGATGAAATCAACTGTTACCATTATCTAAACTATTTATGACAATACAAGTTCTATTTAAAGTAATCAAACAGTCAGATAAAATTTGAAATTGTACTTAAAGCAAATAATGCCATAAAAGAGTAAAAACTAAAGATTACTATACTCTTCCGTTTGTTGTATGCTTTAAGAAGATGATAAAGTCAAATATCTAAAAATGTTCTGCTGTTCAAGTCAATATTTTCCCAATTCTCCTTTTACCTTGAACCATGGAAAATTTATAACGCTTGTCATTCGATTACAAAATTCTGCAAATTAAGCTCTGGTTTTGTTCGTTAATTCTTAATTTCAGCTGTACAGGCAATTCAAGTTGAAGGTCAAATGAATATTTAAGGTTTAATTCAAAATCGTTAAAATTTATTTCTTTTCAAAACTTTCGCGCCGTTATTAGGCATTCAGTCTTGATTTTAACATTGAATCTTTCTTTAGCCTTTGACAATAAGCAATTCTTATGAAAGTTAATCATGATGTAAGCGATGTATATAGCTTGTTTGGTATATGTTTTTCATTAGTGAATGTTTTTCTTTTCTTCAAAAAGAGCAAAACCCGAATAAATAAATTTTATTCTCGTAGTTGTAAAGAAAAACCATGAGTTCATTTACAGGTTCGGAAATTAATTAACTAAAAAATTAACAAAATGTATATACATGTATGTAATATTCCGGTTACCCTATTGTAGCCTATCGTGGTTCTCCTGTTTAAGAACGTTGATATGTCATACCCTGCGAGTGGCATCATGATAACAATAGCGCATATAAAAATGAAATATAAAATAAAGACAGTAAAATTCGTTAATCACATGTTAATTATGTAATCCTTAGAATTGACCAAATTTGAAAGCTCGGACAGCAGCTTAATATGTCTGTTATTAGAAACAATTAATATCAACATTGAAAATTCTAAAAAAAACACCGTTGAAAAATAAACACGAATCTTCTTTAAACAATGCTATAGGAAATCATTTGTGACGATTACTGGATCCTGCTCTACAAGGGCCGCCAATCTACCTTCTCGTTACAAGAAAGAAATTTTCATTATAGCAAATGGAGACGGAGTGGATTGTGACGTAAATGAAAATTACGTTCCATGTGTTGAGAATACTATACACGTAAATCGCCATGAAAATGATTCATTTATAATAATTACGTATTTTTACGAATTGGTCGACGGTTCATAGATAAGCGAGTCGATTTTTCTTTTAAAAGCTATCAGTTTATCTTTCAGCAGGTTGTAAAATTATTTGTGTAACAAAATAAAATAGATTGCAAGAGAGATAATTGCCGTTTGACAATCGTCCGTGAAATTAAAAAGTATATATAAAGATCCATTTATTACATCATTAAATTTATAATTAAGATCCATTTATTGGTGGCACGGTAGTATTTCCTGGCCCTGATAATGATAGCCTTTTGAGGATTTTCACCACTTTCTAACACTGCGAAAATTTTACATACACAGTTAACTGAAGTACTTTCATTATACTAATCAGAAATAAATTTGAATATGTATCATGACCGTTTACTTTTTTTTTATTTTAAAAACCTAAAGCCACTAGTGCTTTTAGGTCTTTTATCATGCAGTGAATACAAAATTAAAAAATTCTCAAAATTCATTTTCACCTGTATGTGAAATTAATTCATATTTTCTACACCTGATTCATCCCTCAGTTTGGAAAGTATGTTCAGTTGATACTGTATTTTTGTCCAATCACACTGTTCAGATACATTGACTTAAGTAGGGTACACAAAGAGCAACCTAAATTCCGGAATGCAAATACTACCGTGCTACCTTAACCAAGACATCACAGACTTGAAACCAGTCATGACACCTAAGATGCATAGACTTCTTACTAGGAAACATATTACAATAAAGAATACTAGTCCGCACTTATTTCTTACAAAAAATATTAAAGATTATACCCTACCCAAGCTGGCAGATTTTCACTTTGTTTTCATCTTACCATTTTTACTTAAGGGTGAACAAAACCCAAATATATGATGTTTCAAATCAACACAGAAGTAAAACATGGTGATTAAGGAGGAGTTATTGGATTGCCAACTCTATTTATATTTAATCTGACTGAAAGAAACAGTTTAAGCACCGAATCATGAAAATGATAGTCAGTCCATTCCACATTTTACAGCATGCCTTACATTCCTTTGAGCATTTCCAGATTATGAAGGCAATACAACAAGGTTCTTGAGATGGCAGTTAACTATTATTCTGAAATCTTTTCACTGTACATGTACTAGAATATATCTCTAAGTTAAGTTGACTGATTGTCTATTTCTCATGTGTGCATTAAGTTAAATTATGTCCCTTACATAATCAATTTACATTTATTGTGCTTTTCAGTGTCAGAAAATTAAAACAATTAATGCCATTTGCATGGAAAATGAATAAACTATTTAATCTTGCTGATATACAATCCTAATTACATTCTTTGTCCAAAAATTGTCTTGTCAATGTAAAGAAACCCTAATGCTATCCCTATTTCAGCTAAATATGAGGGCTAAATGAATAAGTAAAGACCCTTAACCACTTACTAGTTCCAAAAAGCTTTTACTGGTGTCATGTTACCACAGAACTACAAATTAAACCTGAGGAAAACTAGTATACCTGTACTAGTGTGGAAAAAATAAGAAATTATTTATTTTTTTTATAGTAAAATTAAACAGAAAGTTCTTATAGAATTTAGACTATCAATGAGCCACCTTTCCAACAGAAACTAAATGATGTAGAAGCTATCAACTTATAATTAACTCCCTTTGAGCTTGAATTTTAGTTCTATAATACTGACTCGGGTGAAAATAACGGTAAGTATGTTGCAGTTCGTTTACATCCACTAAAAGCTGTTTGTCTGTGTATATCTGGGCTATGAAATGACAGAATAATTATATTACCATAACATATATGATCGTAGATGAAATCAACTGTTACCATTATCTAAACTATTTATGTAATCAAACAGTCAGATAAAATTTGAAATTGTACTTAAAGCAAATAATGCCATAAAAAGAGTAAAAAACTAAAGATTACTATACTCTTCCGTTTGTTGTATGCTATAAGAAGATGATAAAGTCAAATATCTAAAAAATGTTCTGCTGTTCAAGTCAATATTTTCCCAATTCTCCTTTTACCTTGAACCATGGAAAATTTATAACGCTTGTCATTCGATTACAAAATTCTGCAAATTAAGCTCTGGTTTTGTTCGTTAATTCTTAATTTCAGCTGTACAGGCAATTCAAGTTGAAGGTCGGAAATGAATATTTAAGGTTTAATTCAAAATCGTTAAAATTTATTTCTTTTCAAAACTTTCGCGCCGTTATTAGGCATTCAGTCTTGATTTTAACATTGAATCTTTCTTTAGCCTTTGACAATAAGCAATTCTTATGAAAGTTAATCATGATGTAAGCGATGTATATAGCTTGTTTGGTATATGTTTTTCATTAGTGAATGTTTTTCTTTTCTTCAAAAAGAGCAAAACCCGAATAGATAAATTTTATTCTCGTAGTTGTAAAGAAAAACCATGAGTTCATTTACAGGTTCGGAAATTAATTAACTAAAAAATTAACAAAATGTATATACATGTATGTAATATTCCGGTTACCCTATTGTAGCCTATCGTGGTTCTCCTGTTTAAGAACGTTGATATGTCATACCCTGCAGTGGCATCATGATTACAATAGCGCATATAAAATGAAATATAAAATAAAGACAGTAAAATTCGTTAAACACATGTTAATTATGTAATCCTTAGAATTGACCAAATTTGAAAGTTTTATCTCAAAACTCGGCCAGCAGCTTAATATGTCTGTTATCAGAAACAATTAATATCAACATTGAAAATTCTAAAACCACCGTTGAAAAATAAACACGCATCTTCTTTAAACAAGCTATAGAAATCATTTGTGACGATTACTGGTTCCTGCTCTACTAGGGCCGCCAATCTACCTTCCGTTACAAGAAAGAATTTTTATTATAGCAAATGGAGACGGACTGGATTGTGACGTAAATGAAAATTACGTTCTATGTGTTGAGAATACTATACACGTAAATCGCCATGTAAAAAAATACCTTTATTGATTTAGTGTTAACATATATATCCCTGTTAAGGTGGCACGGTAGTATTTCCTGGCCCTTAAGGGATAATAATAGCCTTTTAAGATTTTCACCACTTTCTAACACTGCGAAAAATTCTACATACACAGTTAATTGAAGTACTTTCTTTATACTAATCAGAAATAAATTTGAATATGTATCATGACCGTTTACTTTTTGCTATTTTTAAAACCTAAGGCCACTAGTGCTTTTAGGTCTTTTATCATGCAGTGAATACAAAATTAAAAATTCTCAAAATTCATTTTCACCTGTATGTAAAATTATTTCATATTTTTCTACACCTGATTCATCCCTCAGTTTGGGAAAGTATGTTCAGTTGATACTGTATTTTTGTCCAATCACACTGTTCAGATACATTGACTTAAGTAGGGTACACAAAAGAGCAACCTAAATTCCGGAATGCAAATACTACCGTGCTACCTATTACATCATACAATTTATAATTAAGATCCATTTATTACATCGGTGATCTGTTTATTTGGCAATCGCCAATGGCAGTCAGCAGGGTTTAAGAACATTTGTTATTCGACCTGTTAGTCAAATGCGTTTTGTTAAAATATACTTTTTCACTTTTTTGGTCTTTGGAAAATGTTGTTTGTGCTGTATTTAGACCCCTCTAACAAGAAATTTGTTTTGCATGCACACGTATAAAAATTGCGATTTTTATCCAACGTAATCATAGGTTTGAACGTTGTTTTCAATTTAGATTTGTTTACATATATATATATATATATATATATATATATATATGAAAAAAAATAAGGCTGAAAATGCACCAAATATTTGTATTCAATATGAATATTCACATTTTGTCTATTACAATATAAAATTGTTCATAATGTTCTCCATAGTATCCTCCATAGTATCCTACCGGTTTCACTGTTTAACAGATCTTCAAGGATATGGTTGCTGGCGACGTCGTCAGGGATAACGTCTATTAGCGACATTATTATTTAGTCTTGAACGTACATGTAACATTTCTACAAAGTTATGTTGTATATTTGCATTTTCTACCAAAAACGTTTATGTTTGTTTCACCGTGAAAATTGTGTTTTTTTAACACTCTTGCACTGCTGACACAATTATCAAAGCTAAGCTAGTCTAATATTATCTAAAGTCATAATTCGTCATTCCTTGAGATATAACAAATTAACATGGGTTTACCTTAGATATTGAGTAAAATTTTATCGTTTATACATCAACTGGAAACTAACTGTCTCATGACAAGATTTCTCCTATACCGTAAATATGCTATCAATCTCAATTTATCTTATTTTCATTGAATATTCCTACCCGTCATTGTTTGTCGATAAACATGTCATATACATGTATGATTTTTGTTTTTCACACAGACATCAATTCGGCTACATATATAAATAATGAAACTTGTTGAGTTATTTTGATATTTGATAACTTAACTATCGAAAGAGGATAGATATAGTATCATTGACATTTGCAGGATGCAATAACTAAATGCATTTTTTTAGTATATGGGAATAAGGTTTTAAACGTCGATGTCCGGTCGTTCTAGTGGTTACACTTGTTCACAACTACAATTGCTCATGGGAATTTGTTTTGCATTTAATATTGATATATTAGAATTGTTTTCAAAATAACGAAACTACCTATTATGAACATTTTATTTTTCATTTTCAACAACGATTTTTTAACTGAATAATTTACTTATTATGCCAATTAATCTTGCTTCATGGTTGATTTTATAAGTTCAGCAGATATCTTTTTTCTGTTGATGATACATATATTAACAAAACATAGATATAACAACTGCATTGTAAATTTCTATGTACTCAATTAGTTATTATCAATTTGTGTATTGAAATTGAACATTTCTTTTCTTTAACTTCTCTGTAATGTTTTGGATTAAATTGATCTCATATTCCAGTTTATAGTTTACTTTTCATCCTTAACATCCTTTTGTATATCGCTACAAATGCATGCAGACAGACATGATATTTTGGATGAATTATTTGGAAGATGTTGATCATTATTCATGTGTGTTAATTGTTGAATGCAATCAACTCTTCAGGGTATACATGTGACTTTTCAAGAGGGTCTTTTAATCCATTTTACCTCATTCTGAATTCTAGTGACGTTCATGTCATTATATACACATTGAAAATGATTAAACTCTGTGAACATTTTGTGTATTTGAATAATTTTTGCAGATTTGTATAATTGCCAATTTTCCAACAGCATAGCCTAAAGAAAAACTAAAACCCAGCCATGAAGGGCTTTACTCAGTACAAAAGCAAACACCAAATAACCAATGACAAAAGACTGCCAATGAAAAGAACTTGCAGATAGATCAATGTTCATATTCTGGACGCCATTCTTTGCTCCTTTCAATTGGTAAAACAGGTAACAAAAAACAAATCATGAAACTTCGAAATAGAAAAATACTTAATACTAAACTCGTTTAAAGGGTATCTACACGTCTCAATCTTCAAAATCGATTATCTAAAAATACTACAATCGCTAACAATTTTAATAACAAAAACCGTGGTTATCCTTCTATTTATAAGTGTCATGCCAAACAATGACTTACATGTCCCGTCTTTCCACCAACAATATGGTAAGGTCCATTTTCGCACATTTTCCCTAAATTTTGAAACTGATATCACTTGAAAAACTAACAGTAATATATATTTACTCACATGAAATAAACCGGGATGCGGTATTCAGTACGTAGGTGAAACTGGACGATATTTATCAAAACGCACGCAAGAACACCTTTATCGTTTTAAAAGACCCCATAAATTCAAAAGTATCATTTATCAACACCTTAAGAAGCACAATCATCCTTTTAAATATTTAACAGTTCAACCTTTAGAAGTAGTTAATAAGCAGCCTGGGGAATCTCATTCAAAATTTGTACGATCACGAAAAATAATTGAATTAAATTGGATTAAAAAATTACAGACAGTCTATCCTCTAGGTCTTAACGACAATATCATGGGAATTGGTAATATATCTAGAACAGATTCTGTTAACATTTTGGATACAGTTTCTAGAACAGTACGTAAAAACCGTTCTCATGGGCGCAGAATAAATCGCAATCAAAGAAAATTTCGTAATAACAATACAAATATTTTGGACCCAATATCTATTTCCAAAAACAACGGTAGACACTATCTATTAACCAAGCTCTATTCTTTACCTGTTAATAAATTACAACAAATTTTGGAGGAATGCAACACAATTCCATATTACAGTCCTAAATATGAAACCGTCCAAATTATAATTGCATATTGTTATTCTAAATTGTTTCCCAAAATTGATCGCCCTGAAGATCACAAAAAACATTTTATTGAAATTAAATATGTCAATAAAGGTTTTGATTTTGTAAATATTGCCTGTATTTTTAATGATCATTCTGTTAAAGAACAAATTCCTGGCTATTTTGATAATACTGAACTCCCTCTTATTTGTTATGTTTACAAAAAATCTACCCGGAAATATGTGTTTAATTACAGCGAAGTGTGTAAAGATTTTAATATCAGTGACAATACACCTACCTCATGAAATTGCAGTAAATCCGAATACATTTATGGCCCCAGTTCCCATGTTATAACAGGAGACCTTAACATCGTTCGTGACCGAGAGTTGAAATCATTCCTCAGTAAAGGACCAAAATATCGTCCCCCTTCAATTATTAATTAGAATGAGTGTCGTAACATCATCCACGACTCACTCCGTACTTACTGGTCTAAATGGATAAAACGAGAAAAAGCTGACAAGAAATCATTAGATTCTTTTTTCAATTCGGTAATGAACATAGTTGATATACGTATTCAACATTTTAAAGATCATTTTACTCCTAACAACATCCATAATAGCCCAATTTCCCGTATCAAATATAAGCTAAAAGAACTCGCCAAGGCATATATTTTTGTCACGGCTGATAAGGCTGCTAACAATATCTTTATTGTTTGACGTAAATTTTACATTGATGTTCTACAAAAGGAAATCACGAATTCACCAACATTCCAACTGACTCCATTTTCGGAAAATGACATCTGTAACAAACATAAACTTTTAGCTACCTCTTTACAAGCAGAACCAAATACAATGAAAGTTCCAACTATGTACTGGCTTCCGAAACTGCATAAAACTCCATACAAATATAGATTTATTTCGTCTTCAAGCCATTGTTCCACTACTAAACTATCTATTCTACTTACTAGTACACTTGGTACAATCGAAAACCTGGTAATAAATTTTTCAAATAAGGCCTTTGAAAATAGTTGAATTAATTACTTTTGGAGTGTCAAAAATTCGTTGGAAGTACTTGATAAATTGCATGCTTATATTGGTGATTTCGAATCTGATCAAAGTTTTGATTTTACTACCCTATATACCACGTTGCCTCATAATCTTATTAAGAAAAAAATCACACACCTGATTAAATGGGCATTTAAAAAGTCGAAATGCGAATATATATGTTCAAACTCTTTTAGGTCATTTTTTAGTCACAACAAACAAAAGAACTATGTCAATTGGACCTGCTTTGATACTAAAACTGCCCTTGAATTTTTACTAGATAACATTTTTGTTCGCTATGGAGATTCCGTATATCGTCAGGTTATCGGAATTCTCATGGGGACTAACTGTGCATCACTTATTGCGGACCTGTTTCTGTATTGTTATGAGTTACAATTTATGACTAAAACCAGCAAAGACCCATCGAAACAAAATCTGATTCAAAAATTTAATAACACTTTTAGATATTTAGATGATATATTGGCTCTCAATAATGACGACTTCAGTATGTACACTAAAGAGATTTATCCTGCCGAACTGACTTTAAATAAAGCTAATACTAACAATGAACACTGCCCTTTCCTGGATCTTGATATCTTTATCTTTAACGGGAAGCTTAATACCAAAATTTATGATAAATGTTAATTATCCATTTTTAGATGGTGACGTTCCCTTGTCGCCATCTCATGATGTTTATATATCTCAACTTGTTCGATTCGCTCGTGTATGTAACAACGTATTTGATTTCAACGAAAGAAATCTCTGTATTACTGAAAAATTACTACACCAGGGTTTTCGATATCACAAACTAGTCAAATATTTACTAAATTTTATCATCCGTACAAGGACATCATTCGTAAATATAAATCAACATGCAGACATCTTATACGTTCAGGTATTTCACATCCAATATTTTATGATAATATTCTTTAGAACAAAAATGTCGGCATTCACCTCAAAAGCTAACCAAACCTTTAAACAGACTTATTCGGAAAGGATAAAGTTACGATAATGTTGTCAAGTCATTAAGGATTGCATATTTTGGTATTAATATTGATTCACTCATAGGGTCTTTGCATCGAAAATAAACACATTTATTCTAAAACCAGTTGTTGGCATGATACGGGTTATGTTCTTCTCATATATTTTATGCTGGTATGATACTAAACCCCTAACGGGAGGGATTGTACTTGATTTTTATATGATGAAGACATAATCTTTCAATCAGTTTAATTGAGGTCTGGAGCTGGCATGCCAGTAACTGCTAGTAGTCCTTTGTTCATTTATGTATCATTGGCATTTTGCTTAGTTTCTTTTGTTACCTATTCTGACATCGGACTCGGACTTCTTTTAAACTGAGTTTTACTGTGCGTATTGCTATGTGTTTCTTTATTCTACATTGGCTAGAGGTACAGGGGGAGGGTTGAGATCTCACAAAACATGTTTAACCCCGCCGCATTTTAGCGCCTGTTCCAAGTCAGGAGCCTCTGGCCTTTGTTAGTCTAGTATGTTTTTTAATTTTAGTTCATTTATATGTTTTGGAGTTTAGTGTGACGTCCATTTTCACTGAACTAGCACACAATTTTAGTTAGGGGCCAGCTGAGGACCACCTCCAGGTGCGGCATTTTCTCGCTGCATTGAAGACCCATTGGTGGCCTTCGGCTGTTGTCTGCTCTTTGGTCGGGTTGTTGTCTGCTCTTTGGTCGGGTTGTTGTCTCTTTGACATATTCCCCATTTCCATTCTCAATTTTATCAATTTCAGCTTCTAAATAAATAAACCATGTTCTCCAAGACCAAAATATCAGTACGTATCCAACGAAACAACAAGTGTATACGACATCGTAAAACGTCGGAAAAACACAACCTTGTGCAATGGCAATATAAATACAGATTATTGTTGTATGCACATTGAAGATGAAGACATCGTTTTATCCACACATATGAAAATTTTTATAGAATTAGTAGATGGTAAAAATAATTTAATTTCTAGCAGCATTATCAATCAAGGGTATTGATTTGTAACATTTTTGTTCGTCTAATGAGTCAATGAATAATGGAAAACTATAGTTATTCAATTCGAAATTTATATAAACAATCACTGTTCACACTATTGACAACTACAGCATATTTCTTAAGCTAGTTGTTACTATTTGAGACCGTTCAAATAATAAAACAAATAATATGGCATCCAGATGAAGTGAATCTTTGACAAGTTTTTTTTGCTTTTGGCTCTTACAAATAACACGCATGCATAAATCAACCACAGAGTGCCGATTTCACTCAAAACTGACAAAGAAAACAGAGAAACTATAACAGTTATAGTAATCTTTGCGTAAGGGATCTCCATATAGTATGAATTAAAAACCTGTATATTATAATAGAAATCAACAATTTTAATTGTTTTTGTATAGCAGCACTGGTGATTGGTAAACTTACAATTCAACAGACAGTGTTCATGTTAGTAACATAATGTCTGTTGTAATGCGTATGTCGGTGTTCTAATAATATGATGCGTATGTTGTTCTTTAATAATGTGATGCGTATGCTCTTCTTCTAATAATGTGATGCGAATGGCGTTGTCCTAATAATGTGATGCGTATGTCGTTGTTCTAATAATGTGATGCGTATGTCGTTGTTCTAATAATGTGATGCGTATGCCGTTGTTCTAATTATGTGATGCGTTTGTCGTTGTTCTAATAATGTAATGCATATGTCGTTGTTCTAATAATGCAATGTGTATGTTGTTGTTCTTATGATGAAATACTGGGATAAACTAAATCGAGTGTATGATAGGAACCAAACATTTAGGTATCCAAGTACAATAACTATGTGGTCGCGTCAAAGCAAATGAGGTTAACCTAGTCAATAGCCAATTTAGCAGAAATTGCAAATTAGATTCAGTACAATTTCGTAGGTTTTAATCCGAAATTTCGTTGAAAATGTATTACTTTCAAAATACCAATTTAAGCACTAGCCATCGAGCGGTTGCTAACAACTGGGACAAAAAAAACACATTTATTTTGCAAATGCATTTGTAAACCATTGATCGTTGTGTAATGTTCTTAGAAACAATAAAGTAAAGGAAACACATCTTTAAAGTTTTTATTAATAGAATTCAATTAGTGGGTATTGTTTAACCTGAAAAATCTTAAAATGAATATACTTAAAAATATTATACTCACCCATATTTACACAATCAACTTAATTAAATTTTATTGAATTGGTTTGTTAATATTCATGTGAGGAATCAGCAATAAGTTCCTTGTTTTTAAAGTAACCTTAACCTTTGCAAAATTTGTTTGGTTTTAGCTTCAAAAATAAGTAAACGGATATTGCAGAACTTACATTGTGCATTTATTGTTCATTTGTTCTCGTCCTAAATATGTATTTGAGTAACGTAATACTGCATCTCAGGTAAAATACAAAAGTCAGTATGTTGCATATACAACAAATGTGGTATGATTGCCAAAGAGACAAATATCCGTCAGTGTATTAATGCATTAAATATTTCGCGGTGGTGTATTGCCATGGCTTTATTTGGACTTGTTTGTTTGCTTTTTGGCCTTGAATGTTTGTCCCTAATATTTTATTAACTATGTATTTACTTTCAGGTATCACAGATCGAGTTTATTCGTTCATAGTGTGTTAATTTACGTTTTTGATTGAGTTAAGCCTTCCAATTGATGTTTTATCGTGTGTTTTTCTATGTTGTGATGTTATACTATTGTTTCAGAAAAAGGAAAAGGTTTGGTACCATTAAAACGTTTAATCCCGCTGCAAGTGTTTGCACCTGTCCTAAGTCAGGAATCTGATGTACAGTAGTTATTGAATGTAAGCAATTATAGGTAACCGTACGGCCTGCAATAACGAGAAAAACCCATACCGTATAATCCGCAGACGCCAGTTTATTTACTTTCAAAGACAATAAAACAAAAATTTAAAATTTGATCTTCATTTCATAACATAATCTGTACCATTCTATTATACATTAAACCAGGGCATGTTTCCTTGCGCTTGTCATTTAGTTACAACATTTTGTAGATATAGCTCTCATTCTTTGTTTTAGCTGCGTAGGTATTCAATCGGAAATTCAGCAATTTGCATCGAACACTTTAATTTAAAATCGTAACATTTATTTTGATTCAAACCTTTGAAGGTCAACAATCGTAATAAAATGTCGGGACTCGTTAAGTAGTACCCAGTTTGGTTATTGATAATAATATGGTATTATAATCTATTGACATTGAGCATTTCTTGCGAAACTTTATCACGAAAAGCGAATTGTATGTAATTTGTTCGGTATCTGCTGTTCATTTGTGAAGATGTTTTGTCAAACAGGAAAAAACTCGCACATTTAAGTAGATCAAATTTATTCTGGCAATTGAAATATTCAAGCAGAGTCTGCATATAGAGTTTATACATGTGTGTCTTGATATGATACATGTATTCTACAGTTTGCATTTCCTATCATGATTTCCTTAAAAGAAGAGAGTTGTTGCTAACAGGGAAGCTATTGAACAAAGGGTTACACGTGGTAAAGATGAAGTCATCCCTTCGAAAACCGAATGAGATTTATAACCGATTTTGAATTTGAATAAGCAGCACAACGGGGCCAGGAAAATCTTTCTAATAATGAACGATTAACAAATATGATATACAACAACAAACGGCAACCACTAAATAACAGGCTCTGACTTGGGACTGGCACATACAGAATGTTAAACTAGTTGAAGGCGCCAACCCTCTTCTAACCTAGGACAGTGTTGTAACAGTACAACATAAGAACACACTATAAAAATCTGTTGAAAAGGGCTTTACTCATCAGATCGATACCAAGCAGAAAAACATCTGACAAAAACACTGACAGGACGTGGCAGGGTACTTATACATCCCCTCACAGTTACTGACAGCTAGTTCAAAGTCAATAACAAATAATAGAAAATCATGCATATAAGACTAAAATATCAATCAGTACACATCCAAAATCCAATGGATTAAGTGTAAAGATTTCATTAACAGTCAGAGAAAAACATGACTTTGTACAACAGATTGTAGAGCAATGAATGCGAATATGTATATAAAAATAATATTTAGTTTGATTTTAATTTACTGATAACAAAATCAATATTGATACCAATAAGACAATATCCAAAGATTTAATTACAGTGTTAAATTGTTCGTTTTAATTCTAACCCAAATTGATTGAACATAAATTGATTTGTTTTGTTATAACTTTGTATGAAACGTTTATTCATGACCTTTCTAACTTAACGTGTTCATTGTAGACTTTGCAAGAGGATTGGTCTGTTGAGTAAGTTTATTGATGCATGCCAGACAAGGAATTGTTCTGCATTGTATGAAAATGTATGAAAAATCCGACTCTTATATGTTCCTATTTCAAAATTATGCGATTACAAAGATACATGTAAATGTTAATGTAAGCGGTACCAATACATGAACCATGTTCAACAGTAAAACACCTATAAAAAAACAACTGAACCAAATATCAGTTTCTGTTGAGCTTTTACTTAATTTCACCGAGCTGGTCCTTCATCTGACTGTAAGATATAATTTAGTAAAGCAATACTAACCAAAATAAATTTATCTTCCAGAATTATGTAATACTTATTTTTACTATATAAAGGAACATTTTTAAGTTAATATAAGCATGATTTATTGACACCAATAATAATTAGTGGTGTGAATATAAACGTGTTACGACAATAACAGCAGTTATTCCAAAAATAACTGAGGAAATAATCAAGACTAGAGCCAGACGATTTTTCTTTCTGGCTTCTTCAAAATGTCCCTGTGCTCTCTCATTATTTGCCTGTAAGATAAAATGTAACATAGTAATTATGATGAAGGATTATATGGCAGAGAAGCACTACGTGAACAAAGTAGTAAATTGCACAAATTTGAAAAAAGAGGGATAGTAAAAGAATTTTTTCATAAAATAAACACTATAGTTTTTACACTTTGGCGGTGTACGACGGAAGACGATACATTTGAAGGTATTAAATAGGTTTTTACAAAGGTTCCGTTACTGCCATTTATATCCTTTGCTGAGTGTTATACGCATTTGTTAAATCTTTCATCATAAATTTGTTACCTTAAAGCTAGATAAACCCTAAAAGGGAATGTTTAAACTATTCCTTTTAGACACTTTTGATATTGAATTTCACCAAAAAATCAATAGAAAGAAATGCACTTGAAAGCAGATTTGTCGTCACTTTTGTAATAAACTGTTGATACAGAGATATGTCTCGCCTTTCGGCATAAAATTCAGATAAAGACAATCTGATGGACAGCAACATTGCTTGTTAATTCAAAGTCGCTGGACCATGATCTGGTCGGCAGGGCCTGAAAATGGTCGACAAACTTTGAAGTACAGACGTCAGTTATGTAAATTTACAGATAATATCATTATCTATTGTGAAAAGTTCCTATCAGAAAAACTAAACATTGAAAATTACTAATTAATTCAAAGTCACTGGACCATGTCGTAGAGGACAGGGCCTCAAAATAATCGTCAGACTGATAGTAATGCGACTTCATAGAAAATTTTATTGATCTATCACAAGTATTTCCTATCAAACTAACTTAAGCAGAAAACTTAACATTGAAATTTTCTGCAGCCGTCGCCATTGCCGGGAAAGCAATCCCTGTGTCTCGCTTTCCGCTACTTTCATCGCAGGCGAGACAAAAATGATTCCTAGTACCTTTCAAAGAGTTTTAAAAACGTAAAAAAATCCTGAATATTGCAAAAAATTGAAATACAGGGGAAATTTGAAAAGCACTTCGATTTTGCTGTATGAAGTCAAAATGCAATTTGGCAGAATCCTTATATTGAGTAAAAAGTACATTTATGAAATTTAGTCAGTTCTGTTTAGAAAATATGTATGATTGATTTATTCACACCTTAGAATATAAATCATTGGAAAACAAGTAAATATGTAAATCATAACGTCACAGTACCCAAATTGCACCCATTTATAAAAAATAGCGGCGGATATATTTTACAAATTTTCTTAGAGACTTAACAATTTTTATTTTTATGATTTGACATTATGCATGTCTTTCAACATAGCTAAATATATTTAAATATACACAAAACCTTCACAGTATATATCAACAGATGCATTGTTCTTTGCAAAAGGTAAAATCTATGGAAAAGTTGCGATGCGACGTCCACAAAAAATCAACTTTTACAAATGAGCAAATAAAATATATTACAAGCATCCATTTCTCAGAAAATTAATAGTAAGCATGGACTATCGTCAAATTGGTTAAAATATTTGAAGGAATAAAACAAAACATCTGTTATTCGATTTTTACGGATATGAATTTAAGCATGGATGCAATTTCGAAGAATCATGGATCGTTTGGAGGTCGGTTTAAACCCAGTTTTCTATTATTCAATATGGATTCGATATTAAATTGGTGGAACTATATAATAAATAAGGATACATCTACAAAATGGAAATATTTTTTCTGGATCATATATAAACCGTATGTGGAACAACGTTATGCTAATAAACAAAATATTCTATATCAGAAAAAAATACTCGTAAACGGTAGTTAAACGTTGGTGCAAATATTCATACATTTGGTGCATTAACTTGTCAGGTTGCTAAAAACTCATTTTCTGACGAATAAATCTTTCATGGTGTTGTGTACACCTAAATTAGACGGCAACCAATCATCACATTAGCACCCAAATAGAAATTCTCTAGTGGTCAACTTTCTGTCATTATTTGATACAAGATATAAATTGCCCTGGATCTAAACGAATTACTATTGATTTGACGTAACATGATATAAATAAGTCTCGTGTACAAAAATGTCTCCTTTATTTTTACATATAATGTGTTTTACTTTTGTCATGAAATATGGACATTGCACTGTCAATATTTTGTAGAATAAAATAGTATACAACCCGTGGTCTAATTTGTTAAGATTCATTCTGATAACAAAACACTTACACTGTTTGCGGCATATATAGCAAACAATCCTAACGGCCAACAACAACAAAAGCATGCCAAAATTGCAGGACACATATAGTCTCTATGTTCTGATTCATCTCCTCTATTAATATGTTGCAGTTCGTTTTATCCACTAGAATCTGCCTGTCTGTGTATATCTGAGCTATGGAATGACAAAATAGTTTTTGCATGATAATATTAACCACTTTAGTGCATTCTGTATGTAAAAGCTCCATTATAAATAAAGCAAAACTCCTCTTTACAGACTAACAGGGCATTAAAACAGGACCATTATGAATAAACTGGGCTAATATGAATAAACAGGGCCATTATGAAAAAAGGATCATCATGAAAAAAACAGGGCCATTATGAAAAAAAACATGGCCATCATGAAAAAAACAGGGCAATTATGAAAAAAAAAAACCAGTCCTATTACGGATTTTCAGCTGTTATCAATTCAAATACATTTCTGGGGAAAAGAAACATCAAGAAATTAAAAGTTCCCAAGAATCATGACTTATCTTATTTGACTCAGTTGTCAAGTTAATAATTACATATTGCATTTCATTATGTGTATCAATTTATCTAAATTTGAGTTTTAAAATCCAGAATGAAATCTTGTATTTCGTATTCAATAAATTGATTTGACAACAATAAAACTATATTTACATTTACATGTTATTTACTCAAATCAAGTTTCATTTTAATATTATTGCTTTCAGTATAATTTTATATATAGAATTTTTCAACAAAAAACTGATTTGGCTTGGTTAAATATTACACATTGACGGTTTGGTTAATAAAAGTGTTAAGAAATGGGTGTTTACAACTTGACTTTGTTATCTGTCCTCGGTCAGTAATAATGGAGGCGTCTCGTGCCATTACAGGCATCCTCGACCATTGCCATTGACATTAGACATATAACAGGGCCATTATGAAAACACCCATTAATTAATACTATAGTATATGATAGCGTAGATGAAATCAACTGTAACCATTATCAAAGATATGTATGACTATTTAATGTAATTAAAAAGGCAAATAAAACTTGAATTATACGAATTTGTTCTAAATGCAAAGAGTCCTATAAAATGAGTGAGAAACCTTGTCTTATTCGTTGTATATTTTTAGAAGAAGATAAAAACAAATATCCCAAATCTGCAGTTCAAGTCAATTTCTACCCCATTCCTCTTATACCTTGAACTATGGAATGTTTTTTTAATGCTCGTCATTCGATTAAAAATTTTGCAAATAACATTCATCATTTTCCTTCTTTCTTTATTTCAGCTGTAATGGCATTCAAGTTGAAGGTCAGAATAAACATTGAAGATTTTTTTCAAAATTCATTTCTAAAATGCTTATATAGCATATTTTGATACAAAACGTTGACGCTCAACAGTTGTTATGAAATTTTGCGAGCGATTATTTAGTATTCAGTCTTGTATTAAACATTTGAATATTTTTCAGGCATTTTGACAATAAGCATTTCTGATGAAAGTTAATCATGAAGAGCGCGTTGTACGTAGTTTGTTCGATATCTTCATTTTATTAGTGATCATTTTGTTTCTTCAAAAAGAACAAAATCCGTATAGATTAATTTCATTCTGGTAGTTGTAAAGTAACCATCAATTCTTTTAAAGGTTCTGAATTTAACTAACTGAAAATTTAACAAAATAGGTATATGTAATGTTCTGATTACACTATTGTCGCATGTTGTGTTTCTCCTATTTAAGTACGTTGATACGTCATGCCATGGAAGTGGCATCATAATTACAACAGCGGATATGAAAATAGAATTAAAAATGACACATCAAACTCGTGAACCATCGGCACATGTTAATGATCTCATTCTACAAATCATGAAATTTAAAAGTATTAATTTAAAACTAGGACAGCAACTAAAATGTCTGCTATCAGAAACAAACAATTTGAACATTGAAAATTTTATAAGAGACAACGTTTGAAATAAAGCAAAATACAACACGAATCCTTTTAAAAGAATTCGACATTTAAAAACAGGTGCTATGAGAGGGTAAGTAGTGGCTGCTCTACTAGTGCCAGCCATCTACTTCATCGGACTGCGTTGTGACTTAAATGAAAATGGAGTTTCATGCGTTGAGAATACAATGCACGTAAATTAAAGCTCCATTAAATGATTCATTTTGACTGCGTTTTTTACGTATTGGTCGACAGGTGTCTGATATATGGGTCGGATTTTTCCTTAAAAGGCATCAGTGTGTAAAATAAAATGTGAATAAGTTTTCATTACTGAAATACTATAAGCTGCAAGGGATACTTGCCGTACGACAATCATCCGTGAAAATTAGGACAAAATATATACATTGATGCTCCCAAAATAGTTCCGTGTCCATCTGGAAAAAAAGATGGTGTTTTTCAACACCTCTACATTCATTGTTTATTGGTATTCCAAATGCATTTTTCCACTGAACATTCTTAAGTTAAACGGAAAATTGGTTTTTCAAAGACCTTGTCCTGCCGACACATAATAGAAACCTATAATTCATATATTTAAATTCGTCCTTTCTCAGATGTAATTATTAACACGAGTAAACATTAAATTTGGAACAAAGGTTTTCATTTCAAAGATTTTTTTTTCAATTCTATTGAAGTAAATATCAACGATCAATAGAGTAATGTGAAACCAACTATTTCATAACTCTATTGTATCTTATACAGTTAATATGCTACCATTCTTAATATATTTTCGTCATTATTTCTCAATTAATATGTCACGTACATGCATTACTGCTGTATTTTACACAGACATTAAGAGGGCTACATATAAATAGTGAAACTTGTTGACTTATTTTGATTTTTGATAATTAAACTATCAAAAGAGGAAAGCTATAGTATCATTGACATTTGCAGGATGTAATAACTTAGTTATTGTTTTTTGTATATGAGAAAAGGTTTTTACGTCGTTGTCCGGTTTTTCTAGTAGTTACACTTGTTCACAACTACAATTTCTCATAGGAATTTGTTTTGCATCAGAACAGTACTACCTATTATAAACATTTTTTTTCTCATTTTCAACAACATTTTTTACTAAATAATTTACTTATTTTGGCCAATTAATCTTGTTTCATAGTTGATTTTATAAGTTCAACATATATTTTTTTTCGGTTGATGATACATATATTACCAAAACCTAGATATAACAACTGCACTGTTGATTTCTTTGTTCTCAATTAATTATCATAAGTTCGTGTATTTAAATTGAACATTACTTTTCTTTAACTTCTCTGTATTATTTGGATTAAATTGCTATCATCATGCAGTTTATAGCTTACAGCTTACTTTTCATCCTGAAAATGACTTTAAGATATCGCAAGAAATGTATGATAGTTTGGATGAATTATTTAGGAGGATGTTTATCATTATTCATGTTTGTTAATTGTTGAATGCAATCAGCTCTTCAGGGTATACATGTGATTTTAAAGAAGGTCTATTAATCCATTTTACCTCATTCTTAATTTTTAGATGGTAAAAATTATTTAAATTTCCAGCAGCATTATCAATCAAGGGTATAAATTTGTAACAATTTTGTTCGTCTAATGAGTTAATAACTAATGGAAAACTATAGTTCTTCAATCTAAATTTATAGAAACCAGTTGAAATAATTTTTCTCACTATTGACACCTAAAGCATATTCGTTAAGGTAGTTGTTACTATTTGAGACCGTTCAAATCATAAAATAAATAATATTGCAACCCAGATGATTTGAATCTTTGACAAGTTTTTTTTATCTGTTTCTGGCTCTTACAAATTAGAGTGCCGATTTCACTCAAAACGTATAATCAAATCTGACAGAAAGTAAACAGAGAAACTATAACAGTTATAGTTATCTTTGCGTAAGGGATCTGCATATAGTATGAAGTTAAAACCTGTAGATTACATCAGAAATTAAGCGATTCAATTGTTTTTGTAAAGCAGCACTGGTAATTGGTAAACGAAGACATAGGCAAAAGATACCAAAGGGACATTGAAAAACTCGAAAATAAACTGGCAACGCCATGGATAAGAAAGAAAAAGACAAACAAACAAACAATAGTATAAAAAACACAACATAGGCCGTCTTGACCTTGTTGTAGGGTATGAATGATTCGTTCATTGTTGAAGACCCTACATCAACTGTCAAGATGAAGAACAGGAATAAATCGGTAGGTCACATTCGGATTGTGCCATTTGGAACATATCCACTATCATCTGTGAAACGGATATTCCATAACGGTCAACCAACTCGTGATGGCGTTCGTAAAATTTACGAAAGGCTGATTTCAACTTCATCACTTGGAACTCTTGGTTTAATAGCTTCTTTGTAAGCAGCAACCCACTACCAAGGAAATCATGATAGGAAATACAAGCCCTGGAATATCGTTTCAAATGGGAGATATATACGCCGTATGCAGGCGCTGCTGGAATGTTGCTACACAGAAATGGAAAGTTCACAATTGGAAAGCTGAAATCATCTCTACTGTCGTAAAGTTTTGTTTTCAACCGACCCTCATTGTCAATTTCAAGATGTAAGTCAATATATGAGGCAGACTTAACTGTTGTATCCTTTATCGCAAGTTGTAGCAATTCAACAGAAAGTGTTAATGTTTTTAACAGGATGTTGAAATGCGTATATCGTTGATCTCATAATGTGATGCGTATGTCGTTGTTCTAATTAAGTGATGCATATGTCAGTGTTCTAATGATGGAATACTGGGATAAACTTATCTAGTTTATGATAAAAACCAAAAATTTAGGAATCCAAGTACAATAACTATGTGCATCAAAGCAAAAGAGGCCAACCAAGTCTATAGCCAATTTTGTCTTAAGAAATTGCAAATTAGTTTCAGTACAATTTCATAGTTTATAATCCAAAATTTCATTGAAAATCTATTACTTTCAAAATACAAATTTAAGCACTAGCCACCGAGCGGATGCTAACTACTGGGACAGAAAAAATAATATTCATTTTGCAAATACATTTGTAAACCATTGATCGTTGTGTAATGTTCTTTGAACAGAGACAATAAAGTAAAGGAAACACATCTTTAAAGTTGTTTATTTGTAGACCTGAAAAATCTTAAAATGAATATACTTAAAGATTATCATACTTACCCATATTAACACAATCAACTTCATTCAATTTTATTGACTTGGTTTGTTAATATTCATGTATGGAAACAGCAATAATTTCCTTATGTTTAAAGTAACTTTGCCCTTGGCAAAATTTGATTGGTTTTAGCTTCAACAATAAGTGAACGGATATATTGTTCTCATTTAATATAGATGTCAGTCGTCGAATCGTGATGAAGACTTAAAACTGAATTACTCCTGCTGAGTGAGTGTCATGCTGTCTGCACCTTAACACACCTTGGAACAATTTTCTAATGGTCAGAAGATAGCCAGTAACAAGGTCAAATTTGTATCCTTCTCAAAAATATCCGCATGTGTCAATGGTATTTCTAATTTCCCACCATTCATTACACTCGACCTACCTTGCAGAACTTACATTGTGTATTTATTGTTATGATGAGAGAAACCCATACCGTGTAGTCTGCAGTTCATTTACATTTGATTTTCAGTTCACGTCATAATCTGCGCAATTCTTTTATACATTGCATGGCATGTTTGTTTACGCTTGTTATTTGGTTACTATATTTCGCAGATATAGCACTCTTTTTTATACTTTCTTTATTTAAGCTGTTTTATGTCTTTGAAAGAAGATGAAAACAAATATCTAAAATTTAATATGCACATCAAGTCAATATCTGCGCCATTTCCTTATACTTTGAACCTTGGCATATTGTTTTTACGTTTGTTATTTGTTAATAGAAAATTTCGCAGATATAGTCCTCATTTTTGATTTTTGAGCTGTGTAGGTATTCAATTTGAAGGTCACCAATTTGCATCGAACACTATAATTTGAAATCATAAAAATTATATTGATTCAAACCTTTGATTGTGAACATTTATATTATATTTTGAGATTCCAGTTTGAATATTAATATTTATGTGGTTTTCAAGTCTTTGACATAGAGCATTTTTTGCTAAACTTTATTACGAATTGCACGTAATTTATTCGGTATTTACTTTTCATTTTTGAATTTTTTTCAAAAAGGAAAAGAAACTTGCTTGCTAAAGTAGATCAATTTTAATCTGGCAGTTATTATCATTACAGCAGCGTCTGTATATAAAGTATATGTATGTGTCTTGATACGATATTCAGGAGCTTGCGTTTCATATCATGATATCCCTAAAAAAGAGTTGCTGCTTACAAGGATGTTGTAGAGCCTAAGTTTACAGGGAGTAAAGAGGAAGTCATCCCCTCGAAAGTTTCGTGATATCAGCGAATGAGACTTATATTCAATTCATCAGTTTGAATGAGCAGCACAACGGCCAGTAAAATCTTTCTATGAGACGAATTGAGTAATTTACGAATTGATCGAAGGTTTACGTATACGTGGGGCTGTTTTTTTTCTTGAAAGATCTCAGTTTATATCATGAGGATTTAGAACTATTTGTGTAACAAAGATTTCAGTACAGAAATACAATAGGTTGCAAGGGAGGTAATTACCATACGACAATCATCCGTGAAAAAGTTCAGAAGTTTGAAAATAAGCAATTAAAACATTAAGAAATTTCGACTTCTTTTCTATTCTGAGAACGTTAAGTTTTGTTACTTTTGCCAAATAAAATTGATCTGTTAAAAAACTTTATTGCTGTATGTTTGACCAGAAATTGTTCTTCATTGTATGGCGAACTCGATTTTAATGTGTTCTTGTTTAAAATTGAGCGGTTATATACAACATTTTGTGAATGTTTATGTAGGAGGTAAAATACATTTACCATGGTCAACAGTTCAAATTTCCACCGATTCGTCCAAACAACTACCTAGATTGGATGTCCCTTTGGTATCTTTCGCCCCCTCTTTTAGGTTTGAGCTGTCCCAAAACTACCCTTAATCTAGTCCATTGCGTATATTGTGCCTCATATCAACGAAACGGTCCTCCGCTTATTAATTGAAATGCCTGAGGTCATGACATCAGACAATACAAGACGCCAGACAATTCACACGTACCAAATGAGTTAAATCGATATACATTTCATTTAAAAGTTTGCATTTGTATATCTGCAATTCAAATTGTCAAAACGAAATTGAAGAAAATAATCTTGAAGTCTTATTTTACCGGATATAGAAATATGAGAAAGTTAACATTCTTAAATGACAACAATGCATGTTAATGATTTTAATCATCATTATAAAAATACCAATGTAATAGAAACACCTATAAAGAAAACAACTGAAACAAATACCAAAACCAGTGCCAACAGATTTTTCTTTCGAGCTTCTTCGTTATTTCACCGAGCTCGTCCTTTATCTGACTGTAATATACAATTCAGTATAGCAATACTTTTCAAAACTAATTTGTGTTGCAAAATATAATGTACTTCTTTTTTTACTACCTAAAGGAACATTTTAAACCTAATATAAGCATGATTGATTGACACTAATAATAGTTGTTTCTGTGAATATTATAATGACGATTGTACCAGCTGTTCCAAAAAATAACTGAGGAAATAATCATGACAAAAGCCAGACGATTTTTCTTTCTGGCTTCTTCGAAATGTCCCTGTGCTCTCTCATTATTTGCCTGTAATAGAAAATGTAACATAGTAATTATGATGAAGGATTATTTGGTAAACAATGAATCTTTTGTAGACGAAACATGCGTCTTGCGCAAAAAATTTCAATCATGGTATCTATGATGAGTTTATATAAATACAGAGGGAATTTGAAGAGCACATTCGATGTTACTTTATGAAGGCAAAATGCAATTCTTATATTCTACTGGGTAACATCCTGAGTAAAAAGTACATTTATTAAATTTAGTCAGTTCTGTTAGGAGTGTTTGGAGAAAATATGTTTAATTGGTTTATGCAAAGCTTGGCATATATATAGATCATTGCAAAACCACTAAATAGGTAAATCACATACTAATAAAAAAAAATTCTATATTTATCGATTTACTGAAATTTCACAGGAAACATTTTGGGCATTAAAGGTAAAAAAAAAATAATTTAAACGACTATGGTTCTTTCATTCTTATTATCAAAGAATCTGATTGTTTGCATAAAATGTTGGATTAACAGGAACAAAATAACTATCTTACTATTTAGGTTTATACAGAAAAAAGTAAAATAACAAAAATACCGAATTCCAATTAAAATTCAAAACGGAAAGTACCTTATCAAATGGCAAAATTAAAAGCTCAAACACATTAAACGAATCGAAAACACAGCCACATTCTTGACCCGGCACAGGCATCTCCCCATGCAGAAAACGGTGGATCAATCCTGGTCCTACAGCAAGCCAAACCTCCCACCCGTATAACAGCTGCACAAAATTCCACCATATTGACAAAAACAGGGGCACGGCAGTAAACACTGCGCTACAACCCAATCACTAATCAACAAAGAAAAACAAAACGGTATATAGCACACAGGCAAAAACGAAAGACAAGAATACAACAAATGACAATACCACAACAACACAACGACAGGATGCACAAGTACCGAGCCACACCACCAAAAATGGACCAAATAGCAAAGGTCAACAATCCACAAAGACACACAAAAGAACACTATAACATGTAACCAAGATGACAAACAACGTCACCATCTAGAATCTATACCTCAACACCATCATACATTATTTGTGAAGTTGATTCGGAATATTTATCAACAAGGTCTTGGTATCTTTCGATGAACTTTTTTAGAAAAAATGACGAGACGTTCTTTGACATACCCCTGGTTCATCAACTTTCTGCTCAGACACTGGCGACGTTTTATAAAGTCTTAGTAGCAGCTACAAGCTCTTGAATACCGAATGAGTTGGGAAATGTATATCCCATATGCAGGTCAAGTTGGTATGTTGCTACTAGGATGGGGGAAATTTATAATTTCAAAATTAAAATCGATTCGTTTGTCATAGATTCTGGTACTGAGATGACTGCTTATGTCAAAATCGAGGTACAAGTCTAAAAATGAGGCAGAGGAAGCCGTGTCTGTTGTTTCTGTAATTTCCAGTTCTGGAGGATATATTGATGTAACCCAATCAGAAAAGTTTTTATTGTTATTTGAAAGAACATCATCAATATATCTGAATGTGAAGTTAAATGATCTGGCTTCTTTGATCTTCTTGTTTTTGACACGTGTCTGAAGGAACTCTGACACGTATAAAAATAAGAAGAGGTCGGCAAAGAGAGGCGTACAGTTCGTTCCTATAGGAATGCTGACAATTTGTTGAAAGAATCTAGCTCCAAATTCAACAAATATGTTGTCGATAAGAAACTCCAGCATACTGATCATTTGTTCCTCTGTGTAGCATGTTTTACCTTTTTGTTCACTGTTATCAAAATATGCCATATGGTATCCCAAGGTAATAAATTTATATAGAGTATGCTACCATTTTTATATTGAAAAGCATTGTGAGTTTTTTTCTTTTAGACGATTTTTTTTAATTTGCATTGGGAATGGTGGTAAACAGGGTTGAAAAATCAAACGTTTTGATGGAATTAATTTCAAAGAAAAATCGAGACTTGAAATTATCCAGAAGTTCTTTAGAGTTTTTTTAGAATCCATATATGGTTAATACCACTACGAGAGTAAACAGTTTCACAGTATTTCTGAAGACCCTCTTTCACTGCGGACAGAATTTTTGCTAATCTAATGGACAATTCCTTTGTAGAACATGCAGATAAAACGGCAATGTACCGTTGTTTCTACGGAATTTTGTGAAGCTTAGGTATCCAATACAAACAAGGTAAGTCCTCATATTTGCTGTTCAATGTAATTTTCATTTAATCGACGAAGGACTTATGATCCGCCAGAATCTCATCCTTGTGAAATGATATGGTTTTGTATGTGGGATTACCTGAGTGTTCATTTATTCCTAATTCGTTTACAAACACTCGTAGTAGTACGATTTACATACAAAGACAATATTATTTGAAGCTTTGTCTGAAAACGAATGTAAAGTCAGGATAACTGAAAGAAAATAATAATTAAAAACTATAGTTTCTGATAAAAAAAAAAAAAAAAACTAGTGGGTTTTCCCAAAATATGTAATAACGAAAGGAGATTCCTTCTGTCATCCAGGACATAACTACCGAGATAAGTGAAAATAGCATATCGGATATTTGAAAGGACGCTTGCAACCCTTCATCCCCATGAAACACATAGTATCGTTTTTCTTTGAGGAATATTTTTGACTAAATTCCATGTCATTAATCATTTTTTCAAAATGCATTAACCAATCTCGTTTTTGTAGCATTTCTGTATATACATGTATGGATGTTTCTATGCTATATTAATTAATTGCCATATCTTTATTTCTGTAATTTTATCCGTGTATGAGTCATGTTATTGAACGAGCAATGTTGGTATCAGATTTGAGTGCAGCTTAACGCTTAATAATCCATGTAACAACCGGTGAAGCAATTATAATTGAAAAAATAAGACGAGTTGATTCCCTCAATGAATAAAACCATATCAATCATGATGACCAAATATTTATTAGATACAGCTATATGTGATCATCATACATATAAAAAAAAATCAAGATTGGCGTTACGGTCAATCTGATAACAGATTGATATATATATATTTGAAGAATTAATAATTAGTTAGATGAATATCTCAATAAGACATTAAATTCACATTATTCAAGCATTTATCGCGGCATTTGCACTTACGACAGAGACATTTGTTGTAAAATAAAGTATGGTCTTTCGTATTTCAATAAACGATAGACGGATGTTTAATCTTTTTACCTGTTTTAAGGGGTCATAAATAGCGTTACATATCTTTAAATATCAACACTTATTTCAAGAACTTTAAATTGAGGCTTGACGACGATGCCTAGATAAAACTGAAAACATGAGTTATATTTTTCATAAAATGCTAATTTAAGAATAATTTAGGCTGAGTTGCACAGCAAAATGCTGGATAAAATTACGTGCATTATATTAAAACATTCACGTACATTATATAAAAAAAAAACTTCACGTGCATTATATAAAAAACGTCACGTGCATTATATAAAAAAAAAAACGTCACGTACGTAATTTAGAAAAATATTAACTTCGTATGTTAAAGGAGTACTAGCTGTCAAATTCATTTTCACCGATTTGACTCAAATTCTCATATTTGATTTATAACATACTAAAACATACTAATACTGTATCAGCATTTCGGGTTAATTTAGACTAGACGCCATTTAATTGAAAGAGAGGAGGAAGGTACTAAAGGGATAGTCAAACTCTTGAGTCGAAAACGAGATGACAATGCAAAAAATGAAAAACAAACACAAACTCAAACAGCAGTCCACAAAACACAACGTAGGAAACAAAAGCCTAAGTAACATGAACTCCACCAAACCGGGAGTGATCTCAGATGCTCCAGAAGAGTAATCAGATCCTGCTACACGTGTGACACTCGTCGTGTTGCTCATATAAGTACACACCCGGTGACAAGTCTTATTCGAGAAAAAGAGGACGGGATTGCGGTTACGACATTTGGAACTTATCCGTCGTCATGTGTGAAACAGATATTCCTTAACGGTGAACGGAGATATGATGGCGTGCATAAATTTACGAAGGGATGACTTCAACTTCACCACTTGTAAATTGTTTTAATAGCTACCATGTAAGCAGCAGTAAGGAAATCATCATGATAGTAAATTCAAGTCCTTGAATATTGTATCAACTGGGAGACATATACATGTGTACTCCATATAAAGGTGCTGCTGGAATGTTGCTACATAGAAATGGAAAGTTCACAATTGCGAAGTTTAAATAATTTGTTTTGTTCTCAACCGACCATCATTGTCAATTTCAAGATATAAGTCAAGATATGAAGACTTACCTGTATATGGTGTATCCTTTATTTCAAGTTCGGTTGAATAGATGCGTTCAAAATAAATAATCATTTAACTTTGAATTATTCAGTGAAAAACATCATCTATATAGCAAAACGTGAAGTCAACGGATAATGCTATCTTCTTTTCATTTTCCATAGAAGCTCATGTATGAAGTCTGTAAATCAATACAGGATAAAGTCGACAAAAAGGGGAGGACTGTTGGTTTCGATAGGAATGTCAATTCTTTGTTAAAAACACGGTCCTTGACGTTTATTTATTTACTTAATTTACCCCTACAAAAAAGTGGCTCACTTTCATTATGATTATTAAGGAAAATATTTTGTTAAAATAGTTTACAACAACATAGTGAGGAATCAAAATGTTTTACAAATTAGGCCGTTTAGTTTTCTCGTTTGAATTGTTTTACATTTGTCATTTCGGAGCCTTTTATAGCTGGCTATGCGGTATGGGCTTTGCTCATTGTTGTAGGCCGTACGGTGACCTGTAGTTGTTAATTTCTGTGTCATTTGGTCTCTTGTGGAGAGTTGTCTCATTAAAAATCATACCACCCTTCTTATTTTTTCAAATAAATATGACGTATTATTAAAAGCCTGTTTTAATTTTTTAAAACTTCTTTGGAAATTAAAGGATCTATAAACATACAAATAGGTAAATACACTTGTAGCCGTCATGATTATTTGTTTCCAAATAGAACCGACTATAAAACAAAAACTAGTGATGAAATACATATACTATTTCATTTGATATGTTCTAGCTGCCAATGTTTTTATCTTCGAAAAAATGTGTCACCCCATGATATGGCCCATCCATACTCTATTACTGATGGTGTTCCTTATTCATTGTCTGAAAATTAAGATTGATTGTTGTTTGCATAATGTCCAGTGGAAAATATTTCATGCATATTTAGGACGAACAAAATAAGATTTTACGTTACAAACAAATTTGTACAGAAAGTAAGAAAACAATCAATTGTCCACACGCTTATAGTGTTTGAGTTATGATTTATATGCACGAACTAATAATGAGATACAATGTATTTATAGCCGTTGCTATGCGTTCTACATGTATCAGGTTTCAGTTTCCCTGACAGTTATTAAAAAGATCCTCATTCCGTACTCAGTTCTTATTTTGTTATTTTTACTATTTCTATAATCATTAGTGATTTTCTTGTTATCAATACGGAAAAAACGTATTTAATTTTAATATGTAATTGTAAAACTTGAATTTTCAAATTGTAAATATCACATTTCCCTTTTGATTACGTTTAATTGGCAAGTACATTGACTCATATCATAGACATGGTGCGTTTCTTATTTGTTTTTAGTATACCACATAAAAACAATTTATCAAGTATTTTTGTTCATCCAATAAATAGAAATGAGAAACTAGTCATTAAGTACTAATCTAAGAACTAATAATTAACGAAGCCCCCTTTCTGATTTCTTTTCTTCTTTTTTTTTCATTTAAGAACAGCTATACTGACAGTATTATTATTGCTATAATTCACCTTTTGTCGAATGAAATGGAGCGGATGTTTATTTTTTTTATCTGAATATTAACAATGATTAAGCCAGTATTATTGTATGCCGAAAATACAATAGTTGAGGAACGTATGTCTGTCAGGAGACACTTAAAAAACAGAAAACAGTTTTTTTTTTCTTGCGCTACATAATTATCCCTCGAAATACAATTATGTAATCTCCATGTATTATTTAAATAGTTTCCTATTCCTTGGTGCAATAGCTTTACTGTAAGCATTAACCCCTATCAATGAAATCAATAAAATCATGAAACGCAAGTACTGGAATATAGTAACAACTGGGAGATATATACACCATTCGCAGGCACTGCTAAACTCTATATGTGGTATTTCAAGACACGGTCACCAAACTTTATATCATTCCGTTTAAGATCTCCATCTTTACAGCAAAACGTTAAATCAAAGTGAGCATCTTTACATTTGTTCTTGAGAAGTTCTTGATGTGTGTCTCATAAGAATAAATGAACTTGTCGGCAATTAAAGGGACTCAGTTAGTTCCCATTAGAATGCCGATTTTCTGATAGAAAACATGTCTTCCAAACGTTACAAATATTTCAATACAAATGTACAGCATCCTATAACGTTATTTTCAGTGTACTTTAGTCAGAACAAGAGTGTTTTTGAAAGTATGATGTGTCCCTTCTTTTCTTGATCTACCTTCAACAGGAATACTCAAAGCCAATTTGTTTAGAGCCAGGGATGTAGAAACGTAAAGAGCTATATTACAAAAACGGAAATGGAAAAGAACAACCAAACTTTTCTAATATCAACTTTACCTGGTTGAGTGTCAATGATAGTGTTAATCGCTTGCAATTGTTGCTTGAGTTCTACGTTAACACTCTTATAAGAGCCCAGTAGACAGAATCACCCCAGTATCGAATTGTGTTCCTTTATAAATATACCATCTATGTGATATTATACATAGTTGAAAAATATAAAAGTGCTCTAATCTGTAATATATTCAAAGGGCTGTTATCAAACTATTATTTCCATGAAATTTTGTGTGAATTGGAAAATCAGGGAGTGTTAGATTATTTTTCAAAACTGTATATATCTTATTGAATATTTTAACCAAAAAATTAATAAATTTACTATGGAACTTAATAAAGTGGAACACTTCAAAAGAATGTCCGTTAATTGTTACAAATATCAGAAGCCTAGACGTGACAAGAGATAACATCACTTTTAATGAAAAATAACCCCATACTCATGATACTGAAACACGTAATTTCGGCTGGAAAATATTTGTTTTGTGTATTTATGCGAATTGATCGACGATTGTCAGATAAGTGGGTCTGATTATTTTCAATAGCTCTCAGTTTGATATCATCCATACGACAATCATCAGTGAAAACCTTCAAATTTTGTAAATCAAGTGTTAAAATATATCAACTTCTATTCTGTTTTAAGAATGTTTATAGAGTTTTTATTGCCACTAGTACGTCATCTTTTTTTAAGAAAGTGTAGTTTTCTCTCCCCTTCTCATGTTTGTTCTAGCAAAACGAAAGTAACCGAACGATCCCAGTGTATTAACATAATGAAATTGGTTATCTGAAAAATAGATCTCGAAATGACCACAAAATAGAAAAATTAATATACTGTTTAATCACCGTGCACTGCATGGACAATTATGTTAATTTTGATTCTGACCCAAATTGATTGACATTTCTTTTTATAACTTTGTATGAATATAAAGATAAGGAGACAACTGTCCATCAAAGTTCAAATGAAGTGGATGTTAGCAATTATAGGCAACCATACGGCCTTAAACAATGAGAAAACCCCTTACGTATAGGCTATAAAAGTCCCTGACATGAAAAATATGAAAGAATCAAATTGAGAAAATTAACAGCCTAATTTATAACAAAACAATTTACAAAAATCAAATATAACAGACATGAACCAACGACAACCACTGAACTACTGGTTCCTGACTTGCGGACAGGCACAAAAAGAATGTGGTGGGGTAAAATATGTTTGTGAGCGCTCGAAACCAGTATTAAGAACCTTTCTACCTTAACATGTTTGTCTTAGACTTTGCCCGAGGAGTGTTCTCTGGAGTAAGTTAATTGCTGTATGACAGACCGTAATGGTTCTTCATTGTATGACAAACCGACTCTAATTGGTTATTGTTTAAAATTAAGCGGTAACATAAATAAATTAAAATGTTTATGCAAAATGTAACCTAATTAACTGTTCAAATTTTCAATCGTATCGTCAACGCTACCTAGACAGTTGCTTTTGATGGTCCTTTTAATTCTGTTGACAGTTATGATTTTTCTACTCTCTATACTACACTTCCACACAATCTTATCAAAAAAAAGTTTTCATATTTAATTAAATGGTCTTTTGAAAAATCTCATTACAAATTTATTTGCTGTAACTCGTTTAAAGCCTTTTTCTGTAACGAAAAAGGAAAGTATGCTAGATACACTTACTGGAAATGTGAAGATATGATTGAAGCTTTAAATATTCTCCTGGACAACATATATGTACGTTTCGGCGATAAAGTGTATCGACAGGTAGTAGGTATTCCTATGGGCACTAACTGCGCCCTTTAATAGCAGATTTATTCCTGTATTGCTATGAATCTCAGTTTATGACCAAACTCAGTAAAGACACTTCATTGTTACATTTGGTTGATACATTCAACAATACCTTCCGTTATCTAGATGATATTTTTCGTTAAATAATCCAGAGTTCTCTAAATATACTACCAAAATTTACCCAATAGAACTTACTTTAACTAAATCTAAAATAAACAACATAAACAGCAGTAGTTGTCCTTTTCTGGACTTGGACATTTCAATCTCTAAAGGAAAACTCCATACGAAAATTTACGACAAAAGAGACGATTTTCATTCCCTATTGTTAATTTTCCTTTTTAGACGGCGATGTTCCTTTGGCTCCATCATACGGTGTGTATATATCCCAACTCGTTCGTTATGCCCGTGTGTGTAGTGATGTCATAGATTTTAACGAACGTAATCAATGCATCACTAGTAAATTATTAAGTCAGGGATTTCGTTACCATAAATTACGTAAAACTTTTGCTAAGTTCTTTCATAGATACAAAGATTTGATTAGTAAATTTGGCTGTACCTGTAGAAAACTGATTAAAAACGGTATTTCACATCCTAAATTTTACGGTAATATTGTACTTAAAGCGCGGAAATCACTATGTGATCCATGTAAACTCATCGAACCTTTAAATAAACTTATTAGTAAAGGTTATCTTACCAATGTTGTGATTAGATCTTTGAATATAGTTTACATTGGCACTAATATCGATTTTGTCATCAGCAAATTAAAACATAACTAAATTTGTATTCTTTTCAAACGGGATGTTTAAAGACACACCCACGTTCATTTTGATCTAAAAGAGGTTAACTCCTAACTATCCTACTGCCTGTCGATACATTTATTTTGGCATTGCACAAGTCATGTTTTCTTTGACTGTCCATGACGTTAAAATACTAAATCTCTGGGATGTGTTTTAGTTGATTTTAGTCTCTGATGCATGATTTTTATTATTAATTGTTTTGGCTTTTAACTAGCTGTCAGTAACTGCGAGTACTCTCAAATCGTACTTTCTTGTTTATTTGACCTGTTGATACTAATTGTAATGCTTTTTGTTATTTAATGTTATTCAGGGTTATATCTGGTCTATATACCAGCTTTGATAAGTGTTTGGTATTACTATAAATTTCCTTCTTCGTACTATGAACATCAAAATTATTTATTTTGTAAAATATTTCCTTTCTCTATTTGAACTGTACACGTATACCTAACAACAAAATTATTTTCATTTACCTGTGTTTAAAGTAATTGTAAATGGCTGATATTTTGTTCAGGCATATTGTTTTTTTTAAATTGTTTAATTGAAGAGTTGTCTCATTGGCACTCATACCATATCTTTTATATCTATTGTTGTTACTAAAGAATATTCTTATGTTTCATAGAATATTCATATTTCTGTATTTAGTAAAAAGCCTAGGCTCCGTGTTGAAAAAGGCAAGATTATATTCTGCAGTTGCGTTTTTTTGATACGCTTGAATTTTCTGACGTCTTGTGTTGGTTGACGTCACGAGACCTCAGTCATATATATAACAAGCGGACGACCATTTAAATGATATAAGTGACAATAAAAAATTCCTTAGACTAGATTTAGTATAGTTTTGGCACAGTTCATACCTAACTAGATATAAGAAGATGTGGTATGAGTGCCAATGAGACAACTCTCCATCCGAGTCAAAATTTATAAAAGTAAACCATTATAGGTCAAAGTACGGTCTTCAACACGGAGCCTAGGCTCACACCGAACAGTAAGCTATAAAGGGCCCCAAAATTACTAGTGTAAAACCAGTCAAACGGGAAAACCAACGGTCTAATCTATATAAAACGAGAAACGAGAAACACTTATGAACCACATCAACAAACAACAACTACTGAACATCAGATTCCTGACTTAGGACAGGTGCAAACAAATGCAGCGGGTTTAAACGTTTTAATGGTACCAAACCTTCACCCTTTTCCTGAAACAATAGTGTAACATCACAACATAGAAAGACACACTATAAAATATCAACTGAAATAGCTTAACTCAATCAAAGGACATATTAACACCATTGAACATACACTGAACAAATAAATTTGACCTATGATACAATGTAAATTCAAAATACATAAACTAAGGGAAGAATAATTAAAGTAACATGTTATATCGGTATGAAATGTTAAACAATTTAAGAAAAACAATATGCTCGAACAAAAATATCAGCCATTTGCAATAACTTTAAACACATGTAAATGAAAATAAGTTTGTTGTTAGGTATACGTGTACAGTTACAATAGAGAAAGGAAATATTTTAACAAAATAAATAATTTTAATGTTCATAGTACGAAGTGGAAATTTATATTAGTACCAAACACTTATCAAAGCTGGTATATAGACCAGATATAACCCTGAATAACATTAAATAACAAAAAAGCATTACAATTAGTATCAACAGGTCAAATAAACAAGAAAGTACGATTTGAGAGTACTCGCAGTTACTGACAGCTAGTTAAAAGCCAAAACAATTAATAATAAAAATCATGCATCAGAGACTAAAATCAACTAAAACACACCCCAGGATTTAGTATTTTAACGTCATGGACAGTCAAAGAAGACATGACTTGTGCAATGCCAAAAATAAATGTATCGACAGACAGTAGGATAGTTAGAGTTTAACCTCTTTATAGATCAAAATGAACGTGGGTGTGTCTTTATACATCCCGTTTGAAAAGAATACAAATTTAGTTATGTTTTAATTTGCTGATGACAAAATCGATATTAGTGCCAATGTAAACTATATTCAAAGATATAATTATAACATTGGTAAGATAACCTTTACTAATAAGAGAAGAATAATTAAAGTAACATGTTATACCGCTGTGAAATGTTAAACAATTAATAATAAAAATCATGCATCAGAGACTAAAATCAACTAAAACACATCCCAGGATTTAGTATTTTAACGTCATGGACAGTCAAAGAAAACATGACTTGTGCAATGCCAAAAATAAATGTATCGACAGGCAGTAGGATAGTTAGGAGTTAACCTCTTTTTAGATCAAAATGAACGTGGGTGTGTCTTTATACATCCCGTTTGAAAAGAATACAAATTTAGTTATGTTTTAATTTGCTGATGACAAAATCGATATTAGTGCCAATGTAAACTATAGTCAAAGATCTAATTACAACATTGGTAAGATAACCTTTACTAATAAGTTTGTTTAAAGGTTCGATGAGTTTACACGGATCACATAGTGATTTCCGCGCTTTAAGTACAATATTACCGTAAAATTTAGGATGTGGAATACCGTTTTTAATCAGTTTTCTACAGGTACAGCCAAATTTACTAATCAAATCTTTGTATCTATGGAAGAATTTAGTAAAAGTTTAACGTAATTTATGGTAACGAAATCCCTGACTTAATAATTTACCAGTGATGCATTGATTACGTTCGTTAAAATCTATGACATCACTACACACACGGGCATAACGAACGAGTTGGGATATATAAACACCGTATGATGGAGCCAAAGGAGCATCGCCGTCTGAAAAAGGAAAATTAACAATAGGGAATTAAAATGCATGTTAATGATTTTAATATAAAAGTGCTAATGTGATAGCAACACGGTACTTTAACTTTGGTGCATTTATTGATGCATTCGGTGCATTTATTTGTTGCGTTGTTACAAACTAAATTTCAGATGAATAAATCTCTCATAATGAGTACACCTAAATTGGACGGCAACCCAATATTATCATCACAGTAGTACCCAAATATAAATTCTAGTGGTCAAAAGTAAAATAACAAAAATACCGAACTCCAAAGGGAAATTCAAAATGAAACGTCCTTTATAATATGGCAAAATCAAAAGCTCAAACACATCTAACGAATGGAAAACAACTGTCATATTCCTGACTTGGTACAGGTATTTCCTTATGTAAAACTTACTGCCATGAAAGCATACCCGCAACTATTCATAGATGTACCATAGGACAAGCTATCAATTGCCCTGACACTAAAGGAACTCCTATTGTGTTGACGTATAGTGATATAAATAGTTTTGTATTTCGCCCTGAAGATCACAAAAAACATTCTATTAAAATTAAATATGTCAATAAAGGTTTTCATTTTGTAAATATTGCCGGTATTTTTAATGATCGTTCTGTTAAAGAACAAATTCCTGGCTATTTTGATGATACTGAACTCTCTCTTATTTGTTATGTTTACCAAAAATCTACCGGAAATATGTGTTTAATTACAGCGAAGTGTGCAAAGATGTTAATATCAGTGACAATACACCTACCTCATGAAATTGCAGTAAATCCGAATACATTTATGGCCCCAGTTCCCATGTTATAACAGGAGACCTTAACATCGTTCGTGACCGAGATTTTAAATCATTCCTCAGTAAAGGACCTAAATATCGCCCCCCGTCAATTATTAATTGGAATGAGTGTCGTAACATCATCCAAGACTCACTCCGTATTTAATTTTTTTTTTAATTCGGTAATGAACATAGTTGATATACGTATTCAACATTTTAAAGATCATTTTACTCCTAACAACAACCTTAATAGCCCAATTTCCCGTATCAAACATAAGCTAAAAGAACTCGCCAAAGAATATATTTTTGTCCCATCTGATAAGGCTGCTAACAATATCATTATTGTTTGACGTAAATTTTACATTGATGTGCTACAAAAGGAAATCATGAATTCACCAACATTCCAACTGACTCCATTTTCGGAAAATGACATCTGTAACAAACATAAACTTTTAGCTACCTCTTTACAAGCAGAACCAAATACAATGAAAGTTCCAACTATGTACTGGCTACCGAAGCGGCACAAAACTCCTTACAAATATATATTTATTTCGTCTTCAAGCCATTGTTCCACTACTAAACTATCTATTCTACTTACTAGTACACTTTGTACAATAAAAAACCTGGTAATAAATTGTTCAAATAAGGCCTTTGAAAATAGTGGAATTAATTACTTTTGGAGTGTCAAAAATTCGTTGGAAGTACTTGCTAAATTGCATGCTTATATTGGTGATTTCGAATCTGTTCAAAGTTTTGATTTTTCTACTTATATACCACGTTGCCTCATAATCTTATTAAGAATAAATTCAAACACCTGATTAAATGGGCATTTAAAAAGACGGAATGCGAATATATATGTTCAAACTCTTTTAGGTCATTTTTTAGTAACAACAAACAAAAGAACTATGTCAATTGGACCTACTTTGATACTATAACTGCCCTTGAAATTTTACTAGATAACATTTTTGTTCGCTATGGAGATTCCGTATATCGTCAGGTTATCGGAATTCCCATGGGAACTAACTGTGCACCACTTATTGCGGACCTGTTTCTTTATTGTTATGAGTTACAATTTATGACTAAAATCAGCAAAGACCCATCGAAACAACATCTGATTCAAAAATTTAATAACACTTTTAGATATTTAGATGATATATTGGCTCTCAATAATGACGACTTCAGTATGTACACTAAAGAGATTTATCCTGCCGAACTGACTTTAAATAAAGCTAATACTAACAATGAACATTGCTTGTTATGGTGTTTATATATCTCAACTTGTTCGATTCGCTCGTGTATGTAACAACGTATTTGATTTCAACGATAGAAATCTCTGTATTACTGAAAAATTATTACACCAGGGTTTTCGATATCACAAACTAGTCAAAACATTTACTAAATTTTATCATCGGTACAAGGACATCATTCGTAAATATAAATCAACATGCAGACATCTTATACGTTCAGGTATTTCACATCCAATATTTTATGGTAATATTCTTTACAAAGCACAAAAATGACGGCATTCACCTCAAAAGCTAACCAAACCTTTAAACAGACTTATTCGGAAAAGATATAGTTACGATACTGTTGTCAAGTCATTAAGGATTGCATATTTTGGTATTAATATTGATTCACTCATAGGGTCTTTGCATCGGAAATAAACACATTTATTCTAAAACCAGTTGTTGGCATGATACGGGTTATGTTCTTCTCATATATTTTATGATGGTATGATACTAAACCCCTAACGGGAGGGATTGTACTTGATTTTCATATGATGAAGACATAATCTTTCAATCAGTTAAATTGAGGTCTGGAACTGGCATGTCAGTAACTGCTAGTAGTCCTTTGTTCATTTATGTATCATTGTCATTTTGCTTAGTTTCTATTGTTACCTATTCTGACATCGGACTCGCACTTCTTTTAAACTGAGTTTTACTGTGCGTATTGCTATGTGTTTCTTTATTCTACATTGGCTAGAGGTACAGGGGAAGGTTGAGATCTCACAAAACATGTTTAACCCCGCCGCATTTTTGCGCCTGTCCCAAGTCAGGAGCCTCTGGCCTTTGTTAGTCTTGTATGTTTTTTAATTTTAGTTCATTTATATGTTTCGGAGTTTAGTGTGACGTCCATTTTCACTGAACTAGTACACAATTTTATTTAGGGGCCAGCTGAGGACCACCTCCGGGTGCGGGATTTTCTCGCTGCGTTGAAGACCCATTGGTGGCCTTCGGCTGTTGTCTGCTCTTTGGTCGGGTTGTTGTCTCTTTGACATATTCCCCATTTCCATTCTTAATTTTATTGTGTTCAAAAATGTCTTCATTTATTTTCTCATAGCTTAATACATTAATCTGTTTGTGTTTTTGTCATGGAATATGGACATTACACTGTCAACGTTTTTGTATGATACTATAGTATACAAGTCGTGGTCTAATTTGTGAAGATTTGTTCAGATAACAAAACACTTACACTGTTTGTGGCATACATAGCAATCAATCGTAACGGCCAGCAACAGCAAAGGCATGCCATAATTGCAGAACACATATAGTCTCTAGGTTCTGATTCATATCCTCTATCAATCTAAAAAAGTGAATAGAAATAAGTAGATGTGGTATGTGAATGTTGATTTAAAATGATTTTTTTTCTCCCTCGACTGGGATGGGGGACTTCGACCTTTTCGTGGTAGTGGTGAGCCGCTGAGACATATTTACCCGCTCTATTTTGAATAACAAAAATATACATCCTATTATATTTTTTTACAAAGATATACCTTCAGCTGTCTCATGCTTGACAAATATCTGATGCATTTACGACTGCAGTTTAAATTTCATCTGTGAATTAATCAGTTCCAGATACTTATGATTCAATATGCAGCTGAACATAGTGACCTATTCAAGCGGCTCATCTCTACTTCTCATTACATTGTAATTCATTGTTGGAAAGTTTTGATTTATATTAACGCCACTGTTCTAAATTTTTTTATAGTAAAAAGCAAACAGAAGGTTCTTATAGAATTAAGAAATGTGATATGATTGTCAATGAGCCACCTTTTCACCAGAAACCAAATGACGTAGATCCTAGCAACTTATAATTACCTCCCTTTCAGCTTGAATTTGAGTTCTATAATACTGACTCTCAGGTGGAAAATAACGGTCAGTATGTTGCATCTCGTTTACATCCACTAGAATCTGTCTATCTGTGTAGATCTGGGCTATGAAATGACAAAATAATTATATCACCATAACGTATAATCAATCATAAGAGCGTAGATGAAATCAACTGTTAGCATTATCTTAAATATTTATGACAATACAAGTTCTATTGAAAGTAGTTAAACAGGCAGATAAAACTTGAATTTTTATTAAAAGCAAAGAATGCTACTAAAATGCTATTAAATGAATCAAAAAACTAAATATGTCTGTACTTTCTCGTTTGTTGTATTCTTTAAAAAAAAGATAAAAACAAATATCTAAAATTTGATCGGCTGTTCAAGTCAATATTTTCTCAATTCCCTATACATTGAACCATGGAATATTTCATAACGCTTGTCATTCGATTACAACATTTTGAAAATTAAGCTCTCATTATTTTCGTTCTTTCTTAATTTCAGCTGTATAGGCATTCAAGTTGAAGTTCGGAAATGAATACTGAAGGTTTTAGTTCAAAATCGTATTTGTTTTCGAAACTCAAGTCTTGATCTTAACATTGAATTTTTCTCTAGCCTTTTGACAATATGCATTTCTTATGAAATTTAATCATGAATAAAGCGATGTATATAGCTTGTTCGGTATCTGATTTTCATTAGTGAATGTTTATTTTTTCTTCAAAAAGAGCAAAACCCGCATAGATCAATTTTATTCTCGTAGTTGTAAAGTAACCATCAGTTCATTTACAGGTTTGGAAATTAATTAACTAAAAATTAAACGAAATGTATATACATGTACTAGTATGTAATATTCCGTTTACCTATTGTCGCCTTTCTCGTTACTCCTGTTTAAATACGTTGATTCGTCATACCCTGCAAGTGGCATCTCAAAAATGGGACAGCAGCTTAATATGTCTGTTATCAGAAACAATATTAACATTTAAAATTCTAAAACGATACCGTTGAAATATAAAGCAAATACAACACGAATCCCCTTCAAAACAATGCTGCAGATGATCATTTGTGCTATGGGATTATGAGTGTTCCTGCTCTACTAGGGCCACCAATCTACTTTCTCGTTACAACAAAGAAATTTGCATTATATAACAAATGAAGACGGACTGGATTGTGAAAATGAAAATGACGTTCTATATGTTAAGAATAATATACATGTAAATCTCCATGAAAATGATTCATTTAATATAATTGCGTATTTTTACGAATTGGTCGATGGTTCTTATGTAAGCGGGTTTTTAATTTTTCCTTTAAAAGCTATCAGTTTACTTTCAGCAGGTTGTAAAATTATCTATGTAACAAAATCAAATAGATTGCAAGAGACAATCTTCCGTGAAAATAAAAAAAAATATTATATAGCTAAAGATGCGTCCAAATATTTCCGTATTCATCTGGTAAATAGTTGGGATTTTTTTTTAACACTACGACATTTTTTTTGTATGTTTGCATTTTTTACCAAAAGCATTTTAGTTTTTTTCACTAGATATTCTCCAGTTAAACGCGATTTTTTTTTTAAAGACCCTTGCACTGCCGACACACATAACAAAGCTAAGCTAGTCTAATCTTTTTTAATATATCATAATTCGTCAATCCTTGCAATATAATAAATTAACATGGGTTTACCTTAGATATTGAGGCAAATATTACATCATCAACGGCCAATACAGCTACTTGAAACCAGCTGTTTCATGACAAGATTTCGCTTATACCGTTAATATGCTATCATTTTCAATTAATCTTATTTTCATGGAATATTTCTCCTCGTCATTATTTGTCAATAAACAAGTTTTGTACATATATGATTGCTGTATTTCACACAGACATGAAGTCGACTACATATAAATGATGAAGTTTTTGAGTTATGTTGATGTCTGATAATTAAAAAGAGGAATATAGTATTATGTACATGCAGGATGCAATAACATAATATGTGTTTTTATTTATATGCCAATAGGATTTCTAACGTCGTTTTCTTGTTATTTTAATGGTTACAATTGTATGGAAATTCAAACCTATAATTTCACATAGGAATTTGTTTTGCATCTAGAACTATAATACCTATAAGAGAAGCATTTGATTTCTCATTTTAAACATAACTTCCTTATTTTGCTAATTAAACCTGTTTCCTGGATTGCTTTTATCTGTTCAACTCATATCCTTTTTCTGTTGAATTAACATGTAATAGCAAAACCTGGATATAAAACTGCATTGTAGGTAAATCAGTTCTATGTACTCAATTAGTAAGCATCAGTTCGTATTGAAAGAAATAATTACCATTTTTATACCTCTCTGTAAAGTTTATGATCAAATTGCTATAGTCATCCAGGTTATAGTTTACTTTTCTCCTAAAAATGATAGTTATATATCGTTAGAAATGCATAAAGACAAACATGATATTTTGGATGAATTATTTAGGAAGATGTTGATCATTATTCATATTTTTTAATTGTTGTATGCAATCAGATCTTCAGTGTAAAAATGTGCATTTGAAGGCCGTACTTTGACTTATAAAATACGTATAAGTGTGAATACCTGGTTAATGTTGTATGCATATTGAAGATGATGACCTCGTTTTATGGACTCGTTTTTAGAAGATTTTCAGATGATAAAACTTAATTAATATACAGCGTCATTCTCAATCAAAAGTATCCGTTTGAAACAACTTTTGTTTTGTTTTATGAGTTTATATATATATAACTGATGAGAAACTAAAGTTATTCAATATTTAAGTTATATAAACCAGTTAAAACCACCTATCTTATTATTGACACTTAAAGCATATTCAATACTAGTGTAGTTACTTTTTTAAGACCGTTCAAATTACATAACAAATTATATTGCAACCAGATCATTTGAGTCTTTGACAATTTGTAAAATGCTCTTAGCTCTTTAAAATGAGGCGCATATATGAACCAACCACAAAATGTCGACTCACTCAAACTTTTGAGGTATTATTTAAACTGAAAGTAACGTAACCAGAGAAGCAGTTATAGTTATCCTGAAGTTTAAACCTGTAGATTAAAAGTTAATTAACCATTTTAATTGTTTTTGTAATTTTGGTAATTGAGTAAACTAACATTTTAACAGTCAGTATTAATGTAAGTAACAGAAATGTGTGATGCGGATGTTGAAAATTTATCACGAACAGCGAAATTGCACGTAATTTGTTCGGTATCTACTTTTCATTTGTGAACAATGTTTTCAAAAAGGAAAAAACTTGCATACTAAAGTAATTTTGACTCGGATGGAGAGTTGTCTCATTGGCACTCATACCACATCTTCTTATATCTATAGCTCAATTTTATTCTGGCAGTTGTGACATTGCATCAGCGTCTGCATACAGAGGATATATGTGTATTGATACGATATTTAGGATCTTGCGTTTCCTTTCATGATTTCCTTAAAAGAGAGTTGATGCTTACAAGAAAGCTTTTGAGCCAAGGGTTACAGGTGGTAAAGAGGAAGTCGTCCCTCCGAGAGTTATGTGATATCACCGAATGAGATTTATAACCGATTTGAATGAGCAGCACAACGGTCAGGAAAATCTTTCCTTGAGATAAATTGAGTAATTTTACGAATTGATCGACGGTTTACGTATAAGCATGGCTGTTTTTGTTTGAAAACTCTCAGTTGATATCATCAGGATATAAAGTTATCTGTGTAACAAAGATTTCATTACAGAAATGCAATAAGTTGCAAGGGAGATAACTGCCGTACGAGACTCATCCGTGAAAATGGTTAGAATTTTGAAAATCACCAATCAAAATATTTAGTTATTTCGACTTCTTTTCTTTCAGAGAATGTTAAGTTTTATTACTTTTGCCAAATGGAATTGATTTAAGAAAAATATATCTTAAAATGACAACAACATAAAAACAATAATAATAAATTGTTCATTCATCGTCCATAACATGAATAACTATGTTAGTGTTTAATCTGGTCCAAATTTATTGACTATACAATGGTTTTGTTATAACCATGTATGAAACGTATATTCATGATCTTTCTAACTTAACGTGTTTATTATAGACTTTGCCCGAGGATTGATTTGTTGAGTAACTGAATTGTTGTATGTTAGACCAGAAATTGATCTTCAATGTATGACGAACCATTTTGATTGGCGTTTCATAATATCATGTCTTTCTGTTCTGTTTATGATATTGCTGTTTGAAATATTCTATGAAGTGCAGTAACTGATAGAAGGGCATGATTTTTAATCGGCAGATTAAGTACTTGAGCATACTTGCGAAGATTCTTTAGTATGAAATGATTTGTTATTCAGTTGAAGTTTTTTTTGTGTTCTAGTATGCTGGTATTTTCGTGTTACTGCATTCCAGCACTGGTTTTCTTCATCATACTTTCCTACATGATTTTTCCCCAATCTGCTACTCTTCACGAGTTTGACTCATTTCCATGTGTTCGTCTCGTATCAGGAACCTCGTCGCAAGTAGTTGTCTTATGTAATATCCTAATAGTGAACGTTCTTAAGTTAATCCGGTTTTGATGCAAATCTATGAATGTTTCTGTTATATTTATTCACAGCTTAAAATAAATCGAGACAATTTACAGCTTGGCATATTATGAAAATCTGTATATTGTTGAGGACTGTATGTTGTTATCATCAGTTTTATCAGCAATCAAAGCCGGGGATCAAAGTTATTGTGAAACTTCCTATTTGAGAGGTGGTGTGAATTTCCCGTTTCTCAGCAGTAACATACCCTCTGCCCCATCGTATGGTGTTTACATATCTCAGTTGATACGTTATGCTCGTGCATGTTCGCACTATACGGACTTCATATACAGGAGTGTGCTCCTTACGCAGAAACTGCCCCAACGGAGTTATGAGGAGGAAAGATTGAAAATGACACTCCGTAAATTTTATGGAAACCATCACGAATTGGTTGATCTATACGATGTGTCTGTGTCTAAACTAACTAACGACATTTTTACCACGTCTTAGATTGTGGTTTACCATCTACGTCGTCTGGTCTTCTAAGTACCGAAAGTGACCTATTCCCGAATATAACTGTTTTGCTGAGTGTAAATTCGCATTGCTATTTGACGTGTCTCGGTATTTATACATCCAACATTCATGTATTTAGTTATGATGTTTCATTTGTAATTCTGGTTGGATGTTGTTTCATATCTTATCGTTTGTGGTTTTTATTCTATTTTTATTTTCTATATGTATGTAAAAATAAAGATATTAATCAGCTAGTTCAATTATATGATTTTTAGTTGAAAGCAACTATATGCACAGGATTTATTTGTTTTTACACAGTTTGATTTAGAAGAAAAACCGACATGATTATAAAATACAAATAATTACACCATTGCTAACACAAATTCTATATTGATATTCTTGTAATGGCTAGAAAATACATCAAATAACACCATTACAAACTTAATTTGTTTGCACCTGTCCTAAGTCAGGAATCTGATGTTCAGTAGTTGTCGTTTGTTGATGTGGTTCATAAGTGTTTCTCGTTTCTTGTTTTTTATATAGATTAGACCGTTGGTTTTCCCGTTTGAATGGTTTTACACTAGTAATTTTTTGGGGCACATTTATAGCTTACTGTTCGGTGTGAGCCAAGGCTCCTTGTTGAAGACCGTACTTTGACCTATAATGGTTTACTTTTATAAATTTTGACTTGGATGGAGAGTTGTCTCATTGGCACTCATACCACATCTTCTTATATCTAATTAATCCCAATTTTATATTTTTTTTAGAAATTTACCTGTGACGTCACTTTTTTGTGGCGTTGATAAATTCGTGTGAAGCACATTTCATTATTCTATCGTGCTGTATTTGTGTTCTGTCGTAAATTAATTTTAGGTGTTCGTTGTTATTCTGTGGTTTACATGTTGAAATGTACTATTATGTTATTTATATATGTACTTCTCTGTCCTGAATGTTCTTGCATTTATTTGTACTGTATTTCTGTCACGTAATATGTCATTTAAGCGGTATTTTTAACATTGCCATATAAGCGGGAGGTTTGGCTAGCTATAAAACCAGGTTCAACCCAACATTTTTTCTTAAAATGTCCTGTACCAAGTCAGGAATATGGCAGTTGTTATCACATAGTCCGTTTCTATGTATGTTGGCGTTTGTTTTTGTAGCAGTTCAGTGTTTCTGTTGTTCCGTTTTGTTTCCTCTTATAGTTGATGTCTTTCCCTCAGTTTTGGTTTGTGACCCGGATTTGTTTCAGTTAAATCGATTTATGACTGTTGAACAGCGGAATATTTACTATTGCCTTTATTCAAGTAGAAAGATTTTGTATAAAATTATGCTTAAAATCGTTTCAAAAAAATTCATAAAGAGAGAATCCAGATTATTTATCAGTTTTCTTATCTGTACCAAGTTTTGCAGTAAAAGGAAATGAAGTTGCTGATGACTTCAAGAAGGGTTTTAAAAACTTGTCGGTTTCGCAGAATGTTGAGGTTTCCTGTAATAACATGGTCAGGGGGTTAAATCTTAAGATCGAAAATGATCAGTATAATGAGTGTTGTTTTCAGTATCAACGTCGACCATTATAGGTTTAGAGTATTAAAAAATGAAAATTAACACTTTATAAGTTTTATGCGTCCGAAGTGCTTTTCTGGGTGTTCCTTCATTAGGAACTCTCAAAGACGAATATTCGAAAGCCAAGGATGAATAATTACCGCATCAGTTGAAGTTAAGAGCCAAATCCTTTAAGGTCAACTTTGCTTGAGGGAGTTGAAACCTTAGTTTTTTTTTAATGACTTCTAAATCATAAACAGACAATTTAAGAAAGTTTTTTTATATTTTATAGATCATGTCAGTACCGAAGTATTGACTACTTGGCTGAAATAAAATATCATCTTTGCTAGACTGTAGGTGTAAGCATATTCGGACTTTTGAGAATTTCAGAAAAGTAGCTAAGTCAGACAACGACTGCAATATCGGCAGCTTTGTATCCCGAAAGAATCACAAGACGCCTTTTAAGAGTATTTAATTTGTTTTTTAATCTATTTGATATCGCTTTAGATGATCCATTTTGTATCAAAGTTTTTTTTTCAAAATCAGTAATACGAAAATCAACAACATAGAAAAAATGGCATGGTTTTGTATAGTTAATTTTTCGTATATACACGTATGTGACACCTCCTATTCCAAATGGACAAGTTTATGCTGCAGGGAGTTTTCCCTAAAGGCTCATTTCGAGATCTGTATTAAATCATCTTTGCTCCTTTTTGATGATTTTTCAATGACTGGTTGGGCTGAATTATATTTACAACTTTCAATCAATGTTTAAAATCTGGGCTCACGATTGTGTACTATGTATTATACTGCAACTACCGTATACTCTGCACCTCTATTACTTTCTTTAAATAGATAACTGATATACTCACTTTTTGTTATAGGTATGTTTTCAGATATACATTGTATGTAATATTAGCCTAGGTTTATCAGAGAAAATAAGTTTGTTCTACAAATGTAATAATTGTGACCTATGATTACACTATACATAAGGAAGAAGTTCTGAAAGAATCAAAACTATTGATAGATATAAGAAGATGTGGTATGAGTGCCAATGAGCAATGAGACAAATTTGTTTTATTGTTTTGTTCCGCATTTGTGAAACCAATCACTACAGAAAGAGGTATTTGCATTAATTATAAAAGCTAGCTTTGCATATTCTATGTGTTATTAAAGAGAATTAGGAATATTGAAAAGATAAAAAAGCAATTCCAATAACAATTGATGCAACTGTCCAATTTAAAGCCTTATTATTATATCTTCTTGCTGCATCATAATCACGGTTTGCTCTCGCTTCGTTTGCCTACAAAAGAAGTGCTCCAGTTTTTAGATAGAATATATTTAGCAACAAATGACGAGCATGACAAGATCTATTACTAATTCAAATACCTGAAATTTTCACTATCAAAAAGATATCAACATTTTTGTATTCTGCACAAAACAGTTGAAAGGGCTCGGTTAACCTCGTCCTTCTCCAGTTTCTAAGTCTCATACAAAACATTAATATTTTTCTGACAGTGACACAACTTGTTTACGTGTTTTGGATATTATCTTGAAAACTTTAACAGAGCAACTCCAGTCTGCAAATATTATTAGCTAGTCATTTCTACCACAAATCCGACTTCATATATGAGTTATATCCATTTAATGAGCATGTTTACCTTTTTCTACAATCGCAAAGGAGAGAAAGATAGTTCAAAAAGGGTGTTCTAGCATAGAAATTGTTTTCCTTTCTTTCTTTGTAAAATCAAAATATTCTTTCTATTTCATCTTTATTAAAAATACTGATTTCTTTTGTTTATGTACTATTTTGATTTAAATATAATGATCACCCATTTTGCGTTCTAAGCTATTATCTTGAAAACTATAATACACATTGTAATGAGAAAACAAATCAACATAACTCAAATCGTGTTTTAACTGTTATAATAGATGCAGAGAAACTGTTTCCTTCAAACGTTATCGGCAAGATAATCTTGAAATAAGTCAAAAACTGAAATTAACTATTAAAACAGAATCAGGAATAATAAAAAAATGTAATTTTAGCACGATAGTCAAAAACTGTTTACAGTTCATGAATACTCATTGCTGCAATAATACTTTTATTTGTTTTCTTAAATGATTTTTGTTTTCCATTTCTTTTTATTTTAATCGAAATATATTTTCTTGTCCGCACTCTACAATTTAAATTCTAAATTTGTAATTTGTGGATAGAACGCAATCGGGAGAGAATCGTAAAATAGGACCTGATTAAAATAACGTGTAGCCATCTTTTTTCATAATTTTCATAAAATTCATTTTATTTAATGAACAAAAATTCTAAAACGAACTAATGGTTGAAAGCTATATGCGAAAAATCAAAAACATTGGCTAATCAATTGTTTAAACAACTATACAACAAAATTGGTTTTTTTTCATCCTTGATTCTACAACAGAATTGTTTTTTCATCCTTGATTCTACAACAGAATTGTTTTTCATCCTTGATTCTACAACAAAATTGTTTTTTCATCCTTGATTCTTTAATTCTAAATGATAATACGTCGAGTATTCAGCACTTACTTGGTAAGCCGCATAGACGGCAACCAAACCTAATGGCAAGCAACAGCAGACACTTGCACAAATGGCACAACAAATATATTCGGAATTGCCTCCTGGATTTTCATCTCTCCTCGGTCTCTATAATATTAAAATATGACGTAGAAGGTACAAATCAACTTAAGCAAAGTAAAACTAGAGGAATCACATGAACTCCAAATGGAGCAAGACCGGATTCGTCAACCTGGTCAGCGTCTACTGATATGCACGCATCATCCCCCATGCGAATCCATACTCAGTCAGAGTATCCCAATCAGGAAAACGAAACAATTGGAACATTTACAGATCATAGGACTATTCTGTTATCGAAAGTATGTCGCTAGAGAGTTTAGACATAGAAACATCGCATTGGTCAACTGATTCGTAGTGACTAAAAATCTTTTTTTGTTATAAAAAGAGCCCACCTCCGTATAGTTTGAACATGCACTGGCGTAGCGTATTAATTGAGATATGTTATCACCACGCGATGGGAGTAGAGGGTAGGTTGCTACTGAGAAATGGATAGTTGACGATTGAAAAATTAAAATCATAACGTTCGTCATAGATTATAGTCGTACATCTGTTTCTATATCGATGATTAGATCAAGATATGAAACATATTTAACAGTTTCGGTACTTTTCCATAATCTGAAGTTTAATGGGTTATATGAGACGCAAGCAATCTCTAAAAAATGGGTTATTGGGTGACAGGACACCATCAATATAACCGAAAGTGAAATGAAATTAATTCACAAGATACTTTTTTTGTCTTTGGAAATGTTCTATATGAAATCTTTTTCATATGAGTACAAAAACAAGTCGGCTAGTAGGAGGACATAACTAATACCTACTGAAATATCGTTTGTCTGTTGAAATTGCAATTCACAAAACTCAACAAATGTGTTGTTGATCAAAAAGTCCAGTATTTTGATGATTATAAACTTCTTCGGTGTATCCACTGTTAGAATCAGTGGGTTTCTTCACAAAGTAAAATGTTCATGACCTAAAACAAGGAAATTTCTTTCGATTCAACAGGGGAATAGCAGTATAAAGCATAGAAAAATCAAAAATTTTGATATCACTGTAAAATCGTAAAGATTGTAAATAGGATTTTATAGTAGATCTTTGGAATGTTTTAGAATTAATATCAGATTGACACTGCTGGTTGAATATTCCTCATTACAATATTTCTGAAGCCATATTTTACTATAGATATTTAGTCGAAAAAAAAATGAAAACAACACGTTAAAAATTGAAAAATCTTGACTAACAGGCCATAAATCGTTATTTATATGAACTTTGTGTGCTTTTGAGCAACACGACGGGTGCCACATGTGGAGCAGGAACTGCTTACCCTTCCGGAGCACCTGAGATTACCCCCTGTGATTGGTGTGATTCGTGTTGCTCAGTCTTTGGTTTTCTATGTTGTTTTATGTACTGTTGTTTGTCTGATTGTCTTTTTCTTTTTAGCCATTACGTTGTCAGTTTATTTTTGACTTAAGAGTTTGAATGTCCGTTTGGTATCCTTCGCCTCTCTTTAATGTATCCAGTATAAAGAAGGCAGATTTTCATCGTCCTTTTCATGCAATTACAAAGGATAAAAATCATTTAAAACATGAAACGTGCCGAATGTAACAAGACATACAAGTTAATATCATTCTTCCAGACGTTTGCGGACACCAAATTGAGTTGGTTGACCGATATCGAATATCTGTGTCACAGATGTCAACGATTTTTTTTTTCAATTTTCGTACCCACAATATCGTTCATTTTTCCTCTATTATGACATCACCGTATGCGACTTATCACAGATTTCGTTCTAAAATGAGCAACACGACTGGTGCACTATGTAGAATAGAACCTGCTTACCTTTCCGGAGCATCAGTGATCATCCCTAGATTTTGTAGGGGTTCGTGTTATCAGCGAAAAATAAGGAGATGTGGTAGGTTTGCAAATGACACAATTATCCACATCAATTAACTTGACAGACGGCGACCAACGACAACTACCAAACTACAGGCTCGTGACATTACAGGCACATTAAAGTTAAGACCTTTTCATCTGATTTTTATAGTTTGCACTTATGTTGTATTGTTAGACCGCTAATTCAGGGTAGAAGAGGGTTTGGGGCAATCAAACAAGTTTAACCCGCCACATTCTGTATGTCCCTGTCCCAAGTCAGGAGCCTGCATTTCCGTGGTTGTCGTTAGTTGCTGTATATCATATTTGTTTTTCGTTCTTTGTTTTGTACATAAATCAGGCTGTTATTTTTCCCGTTCGAATGGTTTTTCATTTATCATTTTGGGGCCCTTTACAGCTGACTATGCGATATAGGTTTTGCTCTTTGTTGAAGGCCGTACGGTGACCTATCGTTGTTAACTTCTGTCGTTTGGTCTCTGATCGAGAGTTGTCGCATTGACACACATCTTCTTATTTTTATACATATAGAATGTGGCGGGATTAAACATTACTATGAACGTTCAACCCACCTCCTAACCTGGGACATTTGTGTAGAAGCATAAAAAAAGAACAAACTGTCTTTAGTTTTTTTCTATTTTATGTTTTGTAGACTGTTATTTGTCCTTTCGTGGTATTTCGTGTTTTGCCATGGTGCTGTCGGTTTTTGCTCGACTTGAATTTTGATTGTATGTTTGTATTATCCGTCTTTTTTACTGATACTTCTGTAAAAACATCAAGAAATGCACAATTCTAATCGCATCAGTATTTAAACCGGGAAAGAAATTACAGCTAGCCAAGATTTTGGATAAAAAGTATATTTAAGAAAACAAAAACAATATCCATAGATATGTTGAATATTTTGAGGGGAATATTTTCATTCAATCATCATTGGTACAATTTGTTGTTGATTTTCCTAGTCCTGCTTTTTAAAAGACAGGCGAAGGATATCAAACGGACATTCAAACTCACATGTCGAAAATAAACTGATAACGCCATGGCTGAAAAGAAAAAAAAACAAACAACAGTACACAAAACACAACATAGAAAACCAAAAACTGAGCTACACGAACCCCACCAAAAACTAGGGGTGATCTCTATTGAACCTTTATTGAAAAAGAAAACGAATTCAACCATAATCAGCGGCACAGAAAACCAACGTGTACATCTGTACGGATATTACTTGACTATGCAAACTGAATTTAAACTCCCTAATCAAACAGAAGTGGAATGCCCATTTACAGAATTTCAGAAATACCATGAAAGACGGAATATAATATAATAAATTATCGGTGCTGATCATGATATAGCAAATTTATAAATTATTAACGTAAGATTTGTAACTACATAAGATGTGTATAACAAGATCCTTCTATCTCATTACAAATTACACTTCTTTTGAGATGTAGTTTAAAACCACTTCAGGATAACACCATGACTTCAAACCGACAAAACATGCAATACCATAGAAGACATATTAAAAAAAAAACTAACACAAGAATGCAAACTTTATGTTAAACAGAAGAAACGTCGATAGAACCTGAAATGACTTTTTATACAATACAATATTTCCTTTAGTGGATTCGTTACTTTATACTCATCTTTATCTACTTTATGTGAGGGGGACGAGGGGTTCCCTGATTCCAACTTCCCTATCCCGTCCCAAAGTCCAAATTCCCTTCCCCTACCTCCACGTCCCTCCCCTTTACTCCCAGACGAAAATCAGTCAAAACACTTTTCCACCAGGTCCCTATTTCTACTATCCCCACTTCAACTGGTTCCCATCGACTGACGCGCATTTCCTTCCCCCTAACTCCCGCTCCTCTCATTCCCATGTTCTATTACCCCTGTTTATCCCCTCTTATATACAAATCACTAACTTTGGTAGAAGAAATCTTTAGAAATTGATTCTCAGATACACATGGATCGACAGAAGTTGATGGTTGATCTACATTTACTGGAACGGTATTGTATGTTGGCGAAATATCTGTTTCAACACATATATGGTCAACTGAAGTATATGGAGGTGGTGTGTCTTCTTCAGGATTTACCATTGATGTAAGTAGGTTGTAAGCAGAAGAAGATTCAGGTTTGGCAAAATGTTGATTTTCGAGTAAAGTAGGTGACTGTTGTTTATCGTCATATTCTTCGTGATATGTTGGTGATTTATCAGGTTGATCTGGCTGGACCTCGGCTGCAGGATATGGCTTGGACCCATATTCATTCAATGGAATTTGACTGTAGTTTGAAGACTGATCTGCAAAAGTTAAAATTATAATTACATTATGAAGATTTTAAAGGGTACAAAAAAAGAATAAGTAAAATTAAGCTACAAAGTCGAAAAGTGATTTTGAATGACACAGAAATATTTAAGAAGCACAATAAAGATATTTTACATACATTTTAGTTTGCATTATCACCACTCTGTTCAGAGTGATTGGTTGATTGATTATTGCTGATAAACTCTATTTTCTTTCAGCAACCATGACTATTTCATAGCGGCTAGTTTGTATTAGTGGAATACCCGGAGAGAACCACCGACTTATGGCAATAAAACCTGCAATCCTAGTCAATTAATATCGGAGTCGAACAAACCATCCAAAAGTTGGGTTCGAATTCATCACCTTAGTGTTGACACGTTAGTATTTACTGTAGACGAACTACTTAGACAACTTGACCACCGAGCTCCTCCCACATTCAGGCCTTTTGATTTATTCATGGTACAAACCTCACCAATTGCCTATCTAGACTGTCAACTTAGGCCTATGACTACTAAAGTAACTTGTTAAAATTGCCCTAAGGATTTTATCATGCCAACAGTATTTTGTTTATTTCTAAATGTACTTCTATTTTCAACTTCAGGAAATTGGTCGCAAGTCTGTTTTTGAAACTATCCAATATATACTACATATTTTATAGGTTCAAGCAGATGGCGTTATGATAGATATCCAACAGATCAAAAAAATTGTATTCCTGGATAGTCTAGCATGATAAGTGGAAAATAAACAAGAAAAAAAAAAAAGAACGCAAATAAGTATATGTTTAGTTTATTGTTGATATTCACCCCATATGTACCAAGTGTTAGATTAGTTTTATTGATATTAAAGAAATTTCTTGGTATTCCTAAACGGAAGATTTTATACACACAGAAAAGAAGTATACTTAACAACAAAATTATTTTCATTTACCTGTGTATAATATGACGCAGGTGTTTTTTCAAAAGTGATGATTTTCTAAAATTGTTTAACATTTCACAGTGGTATCATACTTTAACTTTGTTTAAACATGTTTATTTACTTTTGACCTTAATTATTTATCCCTTATAATTTTATTAACTATGTACTTGCATTCAGGTATCACAGATCAAATTTATTCGTTCATTGTGTGTTAAATTACGTTTTTGATCGAGTTAAGCCTTCCAATTGATATTTTAGAGTGTGTCTTTCTATGTTGTGATGTTATACTATTGTTTCAGAATTAATGTGGTCTCAGATAGTCTTAACCATTAAAATTAACAGCATTCCAAGATCTACAAAAATGCCTATATTACTGGCTACTTATAAAACTTATTTCCTCTTGACTATTTTAGCAGTTGACCATTTGATGCATGCATAGCAGGAAACGCTTACGCTTTCGATAGACCCATTCTCGCTTCTTTTGGAGTTGATACGATTCCCTTCTTTAATCCACTAACGATGTATACAAATTAGATACATACACGAAATTAATAATTGACTGTTTATTTTGGTTTTGTCCTAAGACAAATGTTTTACTCATTGTTCGTTTGAAAGGTCGAAGGTAATGACTCAAATAAGAAATATCTACTACAGAGACTTGGTGGAAAATTTTTTGAGGAATTGATACAAAATTATGTTAAATCGTGTGAATTCAAATAACCATTTAAAGATGATCTGGTGTAAAATTATATTACCTGTCACCTATTAAAATTGGATATTTATGCATCCGTCATCGACGAGACTTATAACGATATACCGTAGTTCGTCCGTTCGTCTGTTTGTCAACAGGTCGAACGATAACTTAAATGTGCTATACCCAATTCTAATGAAATGTCATCAAATCCTAAGAATTAACGTAGAAAAGGTCCTTTTCAATTCAGATTTTTTTTTGGTTAGTCGTATTAGGGTTACCATAACTTAACTGTCAGATTAAATGATTTTTTTCGCATGTCATATTCTAATTCAAGTTTGGTTTGAAAAACAATTTCTTCAAAATTCTATGATGTTATTTGAATTGATAGAAGAAAGCTCGATTTTCATTTTTTGTTTGTTCTGGAACTTTAACCGTTAAATGTAAGGCAATTGCTCTAAATCGTACAAAATACGGAAGTAAACGTAAAGTATACCTAACTTTTCGTTAAGTATTCATTTTCAGAACATGCATGACCATATAAGAAACTTATTTGTATATTAGGAGACAGATTTATAAAAGTAATTTTGCTTGTTTCTGAATTCTATTTATTTCATGTATCATAATTATATACTATGTATTGATTTATTTGAATACATATTGTTCATACTAAGTATTCATAACTACACGTACAGTGTTCATATTCACTCGTGACAATCCGTAACAATATTGTTACGCGAACATAATGCAATCGTAAGCAACACATAATTATCCATAAATAATCCGTAAACAAATCGTAAAACCAACGTAACAAATCGTTAAAAAAATTGTGACGAGTCCTTTGCTGATTCTTGTGAGCAGTTTACAAATGGTAATGTGCTGTTACAAGCCGTTTAGAGATAAATAATCTATTCAGCAATATAAATAGGGGTAATGGACAAATCTACCGTATGACACTTTATTTCTTGAAATAAATGTTTACAAGCAGTATCAGATAACAATAATGATCAAAATAACAATAAAAATAAAATATATTAATAAAAGTTTGCATCTTTATAATCTTGCTAAAGTCGACTTTTTACCAGTTTCTCTACTTTGCATCAATAATTGTAATTAGAAGAAAGGCAGTGGCAAATGAGTATAAAAAAGTCACACTTATAAAATATGTCACTGCTGATAAATTATCAGAAAAATATTTACCATTATAACAACATTTGTACGTCAAGCCAGTTAATAAGTTGAGGAAGTGGACCGAAATACCCTTTCTATGTTATATTTCCCAATTATCAGACAACATTATTGTAAATGGTTTGTTTAATAGATAATAATAGAATGAAATTATTAATAGAAAACAATAGGTTTTTAAACTAACATTCCAAGGCTTTTCTTGTGACTTCGTAATTTTAATATCAGAGATTGATATCGCTTAACAAAACTGGGATATTTTACCTTGTTCACATCATTTCATTAAAAAAATAAAAAAATAAAGATAAGAATACTGTATATAAAGAAAACCGATTGACATGTAAAAAGTTAGTAGTTTCAGGACCGTTGTAAAAATTCTATTTTCATATCCACGATTGTTATCATGATCCACTCCAATGGTATGACGTATCAACGTGTACTCAATTGAATTGTGTCATATTTTTCATGTCGGGGTCTTTAATCATGAAAATATCCGACTATACAGAATTTGTTTTTCTAATTGTTGAAGGTCGTACGGTTGCCTACAATTGCTTATATTCACTTTATTTAAACTTTGGTGGATAGCTGTCTCATTGGCAATCATACCTCATCTCCTTATTTTAATATTAATGTCAAAATTCTAGAAAAAAACACTTAAATGTTAAATACCAGACTGAATACTAAATAACGGCTCGCAATGATGTTTATTACAATTGTTGATCAGCGTCAATTTTTTAATCAAATTATGATACGACTTAGAATTTATACGGATAATATTCATTTCTGACCTTCAACTTGAATGCCTATACAGCTGTAAAATAGAAAAGAAAAATTGTGTTATCAAATGACAAGCGTTACGAAATATTTTATGGTACAAACTTCAATGTGTAAGGGGAATGAGGTAGACATTGACTTGAACTGCAGATATAATTTTAAAAAAAAATGTTTTTTGTCTTTTTTTCAAAACATAGAACAAACGAGATAGTATAGTCATAAAATGTTTTCTGACTCATTTTATAGCATTCTGTGCTTTTTTGTGCAAAATCGTGGTATCCGAGTTTTATTTCCTTTTTTGTTTGTTCATGTGCCTGTTTAATTACTTTAAATAGTCTTTGAATTGTCCAACATATTTTAGAGAACAGCACAATTGAAATCAATATTATTCTGTCATTTCATAGCTCAGATAAACCCAGACAGACAGATAGGATGTAAACGAACTGCAACATACTAACCGCTAAATTTCACCTGGGAGTCAGTATTATAGAAAGCATCATCAATTCAACAACAAGTGAGATAACTATTATATGCTAACTTCTATATCATTTTGTCTCTGATGGAAAGGTGTCTGATAGGCAATCATTATATATATATATATTTTTCATAAAACATTCCGTTTAATCTATATTATATAAAGAATTACCAGTTTTAAAAACTGAACAGCGAGGTTAATGTAAATCAAAACAACCAAACGACCATGAATAAATCATTAAACTTTACTTAAAGAAATAGTATTAAATCAACATTAACTTTTTTTCAGATTAATAAAGGGATATGAGTAAGAACCTACAAACTATATGTGTCCTGTAATTTTGGCATGTCTTTGGTTGCTGGTAGTTACAGTGTAAGTGTTTTGTTATCAGATAAATCTTAGCATATAAGACCATGGGTTGTATACTGTTATATCATACAAAACTTTACAGTGCAATGGATATTTTCCATGACAAAAACACAAAAAGATAAATATATATAAAGCTAGGAGATAATAAATGAAGCTATATTTTATGAGTTCATTCTTAAAACGAGAGGTTAAAACAATAACACCTCTAGTCTAGTGTCAGAGCAAATGATAGCTTGCTATATGATACATCTACGAATGATTGAGGGTATCCATTAATGACAGTAAGTCGACCCCTAAAATGTCTATTTGTAGGGTAATTAGATGACTGGTTGTCGTCTTATTTAGGTGTTCACAACATCATGAAAGATTTATCCGTTTGAAAAATTTAGTGTGTCAAAAAGCGAAAAGTTAGCACACCAAATATATGAATAAATGCACCAAAGTAATTACCGTTTGCGGGTATTTTTTATTTTGATAATGATTTTGTATTGTATTTAATGATTTACATAAGTAAAGCAATGATTAAGTCATTATATGCTAAGGTTCATTGCAGAAAATATGTTCTTGTAACGTGACAAATCACATGCATCAAACATGTTAGAATTATTACCTCTTAGTTTGACTACAAGTTGGCATGCAAGTTATGTTTATGCTACTGAAGTTTTGCTGCAATTCAATGTCAAAAGGGTCTGAAAGGAATAGTCAAAACCGTCACTTTAAGATCTTATCCAGCTTAAAATGAAAATTTTTTGACGAATCATTTCTAAAATTTATGACTTATCTGAGGTAAAAGTGCCCTTATATGAGAATGTTTACCGTCGCAGCATTTTTATATATTATCTTGTAAAAAAATAAATGATTAGGCAGACTCTTAACCGCAAAAGTTACCAGGAACAGAAGATTTGCAAGAATGTTTAATGGAACACTCTATTGACTTCTTATAAGAGTTATTGCCCTCAAAACAGGATTTTTTTTATAAATTTAAGCTTTTTTGTTTTTTAGTATTATGAAAATATCATTAATAGCTGTAAGTTGTAAAACTGATTAAAAAGAATTAGACTTAAATTAATTGTAATGATTTGTAATGATTCAAACTACAAATTGTCACATTGTAGTAGTTATTGACCGTGACTGAAAATGTTTACAAATATGAGCACTATTTAATAAACCACAATAGATAGACAGCAACTGTAAAGACAAACATGACAAGCAATACGAGATCTGTAAGATAAATTATATGACTGAGATAATCAAATGTATGTTTATAAGACTGTTCACCTGAAATAAAGATGTTTTGTAGAAACCGCGTTTTAGAATATTACCTTGAAAACACTATGTAATATAGAGAACAATAACAGCAAAATTATGCAAAATAAAAAATATGACTAAAAATTCAGTTGTTTCCTTATAACAGTTATTTCCTTTATATGACGATTGTTTGACCAGTTCATCGTCATCGTGAAGGTATATATAGGCAAATAAACGACCGTATAAGGTAGAAGCCAAACTGACAAAAACCTAGCAACAGAAAGTCAACAGTTAAAACGTTTTACAGCACACCCGATTCGTGAAAAATAAGACAAGAAAAAAATTTGAACAAAGACTTTTTGAATCATCGTATCTGCTATCAAAACTAACTCCCAAAATGAAAAAAAAAATATTAAGATATGACAAACGACAACCGCTAACGTGGTCCCACATAAGGTTAACCGCATAAATTAACAGCAATCAAAGATGTACAAAAATCTCTATATGACTAACTGTCTCCATATACAAGTTCTTTCCTTTGACTGTTTTATACAATTAGCCGTTTAATACATGCATAACAGGAATCGGTTACGCTTTCAACGTATCATGTCTGGCTCCTTATAGAGTTCAAGCGATTTCCTCCGTTTTACCTTGATTTGTCTTCTTTATCGCTTTGTGAGATTTGAACATAGATAAACTACTTCCTTAATTTGTCTATTATATTGTTACGTGTTTCAGATAGAGAAAAATGTAAGCAAAACAAATGATAAACTGACAAGATATACAATGGAGATACAAAAACGAAATTAACAGTTGACTGGTTTAGCCATTATTCGTTTAAAAGATCTTAGATAATAACTAACACAAGACATATCTTTAGAGACTTGGTGGAATTGTTTGTATAATTGATAAAACAAATCGTGTCAATTTGTAAAATTTGAATCACTTGTAAAAGAAATCTTGTATGAAATCACCTGTCACCTATAAACGTTGGATTTTACAAGGCTGTCATCGAAGAAATTCATTATGGTATACCGTTGTCCTTCCGTCCGTCCGTCTGTATGTCATTAGGTCGAACGATAACTTAAATGTACTATACCCAATTGTAATTAAATTACTACACATCATTATGCTTGGCGGAGGAAAGCTTCCTCTCGATTCTGAAATTTGTTTCGTTAATTGTTTTAGGGTTACGAGACTTTAACCGTGAGATTAAATTATTTTATTTCCAAATCACATTCTAATTCGAGTTTGCTGTAATTAATTTACTTAAAATTGTATGCTGTTGTTGGGATTGATCAAAGAGAGCTCGATTTTCTTTTTTTTTTTTCTTTCAGAGTTATGGGACTTAAACCGTCAGGTTTAATGCAATTTTCCACGTATTGTACACCTACTAGAGTATGCTTAAAATTGTTTTCTCATAACTTTATGCTGTTATTTGCATTAGTTAAAGTAAATTCCTTTGATTGTGAATTTGTTTTGGAACTGGCACAATAAGGGGAGTTTTTCACATATTATTATGCAATGGTATGCTTTAAATTTACTTAAAACTATAAACAGTCATTCGTTGGTATTGGTAAAAGTAGGGTACCTTTTTATGTTGATTTTATTTATTTCTTTTACAGATAAGTGAGAATCCATATTTAAGATATTTTTTTCACATGTCATGCAGTTGAACTTTAGTATGTTTCGATAAAAAAAAACAACAAACAGACTTTACACAGCAGCTTGGATTGGTAAATGTGGACTAGCTTTTGATTTCAAAATTTCGGGTCATATATTCGAGAGATGCGTGACTTTTGACAATGATATGTTATGCAATATTTATATGCCAAGGTTTTCCTCATGCAACTTTTTTACGAGGGTTAGTTTACTGATTATACGATTAAACTAATTTTTTCTAGAGTTTATTGATGTGTAAACTGGGGCGATTACTTTACATCCTGAATAAATGTCCGTCAGACTTTTATGTAAAGTTTGTGTGTCAGCGACCCAGTTTACACATCAATAACCTCTGGGAAACCTGTGTTAAATCCCTATAGTTCTTAACCCAATCATTTGAACTTTTAATAACTATTTTATTTTCATTGGCATCTATTTTCCATCAAAAAGCACAGATGACATGTAATTACAGATTGAACCCCCATATTGACTGGCTGGAATTAATAAATGTTCGAATAATGCAATAACATCGATAACGAAACAACACCTTCCTCAAAAACCAAAATTTAATGAGATATTATCCGAATTTGAAGCACACTAGTAACGAAATAATGACATTGATGCGCCATGACCATTAGTGAATTTTGCGATAATTTATTTGATCATAAATTTAAGCATTTTTTAAGCTTTAATGCGTTATTTCTTTTTGCGATGCATTAGAGCACGAATAACAGTTCTGTAGTGTTTTTGTTTCAATATTTCAATGTTCTTAGAACCCCAGAATCCTAGGCACGTGTATCGCACATGAATTGATTCCAAAATAAAATTACGGCAACATCGTCTATCGAAGTGTAAACCAAGAGGAAAAGTTCTAAAGGACCAATCCCATGTAAGTATTTGAGGATATGCAAATCATATAAAAATTATATCGAATAAAAAAGCAATCTAAACGTACAAGGTATTTGCCCTTGTTTTGAAATTTTTTACCAGTTGCTGGATTATTTCACTGTTTTATATTATTTCAACAATCTCCAACAGCCTAAACGATTTCACGTTATGGACATCAACATATTGTAGAATATTCATACCATCTTTGGTTTTATTCATATACGGATAAGACAAGATCATTAATTTTGAAAACAATAATATATTCGGCGATATAAATAAATAAAATGATGAAATCTCCAGCATGAGAATATTTTCTTGTAAAATATATGTTTTCAAACAATATCAGATAACGATAATGTATGGTGGCCGGTTAAGGCCATTTCGCGTTTTCGCGAAAACGCGAAAACGCAAAATGGCTTTAACCGGCCACCATAATAATGATCAAATTACCAATAAAACTAAAATATATTAATATAAGTTTTGTTTTTAACAAACATGCTTAAGTCGACTTTTTACATTTTTTTTTCTCTCTTTTGCAACAACATTTGTGGTAAGAAGAAAAGAAGTAGCTGATGAAGTATAAAAAAAGTCACACTTTCCAAATATATCACCGCTGATAAATTATTGAAAACATACTTACCCATTAAACCAACATTTGTACGTCAAGCTAGTCAAAATGTTGCGGAAGTAAACCGATATATCCTTTCTTGCGGAAAAAATAAATTTTACAAAATTTCATACGATAATTTTTCTTTTGTTCACCCTCCTGACAAGAATATGTGATATTTCATAATTATACAGACAATATTTTTGTCAATGGATCGTTTTCAATAGTCCTTTATACTTACCTATCCCTCTAAATTCTAAGGCTTTTTTCGTAACTTCCGTGTTTTAACATCAGAGATTGATATCGTTTCGTTTAATAATAAAACTAAGATGTTTTTCCATGTGGACTTGCATTTTATTAAAAGAACTAAAAATTCATCGAGTATAATACGGCAAATAACGAAGACCGATTGTCATATAATAAATCAGTGGTTGCGGGTACTTTTGAGAAGATTGTTGTAAAATAATTCCTTTTTTTTTTGTAAATTTTGATCAAATTTAGCAAACTGTATTTTGAAACAAATTCAATTTTTTTTATGATACACCCTTTCCAGTTGTTGGAAATTGTACGTGTAAAATGCTTTTTTTCAAAATAGGAATAACTAATTCGACAAATTTAACAAAACCTGGCCAAAAAGCCATTGTTACCTCTTGTCATCACTTTGGGTCCGTCGTCTGTTTTTTCCTCAGCGGGATTCGAACCCTTGCGTTTGTAACATCGTGGCAACACCGCTTGCACCGTGTCAAGCGCCCTAGACCACTGGACCACCTAGGCTACATAAAAATATAGCTTTCGGTAGTCGATGTAATGCCTGTCCTCGTCGGCTTTATCTAGGGTTTTAACACAGTACATAACGTATAGTTGCATGTAGATGGTGTACCTTTCAGATCAGCTATTTTGTCTGTCGTAAAGGAGGATAATGTTAGTTACAATGCCGTCACATCAAATTTTAAATTTATTATGCACATCTTAACATGGAACAACTTTATGACAGACATTCTCCATCGGGTAACACGTGGTTATACAGAGTTAACACCATAATATATATATAATTCGTCTCAAATTAGTCTAACAATGTTAGATCTTCAAATGTTTGTTCTTCCCTCAGCGGGCTTCGAACCGTTGCTTCTGTGACATCGTGGCAACACCGCCTGCAACGTGTCCAGCGCCATAGACCACTCGACAATCTTGGCTATCTTTCAGATCAGCAGATTATTACGACTGGATTATTCGGTTTAATAACCTTGAACATTATTATAGATAGACAGAAACATGATCAACTAGACAAGATTTACAATTAAGTTGACATGATTGAAATTGTCAGTGACGAGTTTTACCATTTTTTGGAAATTTTGTCTATTACAATGTCTTTTGAAAACTAAAATGGATAAAAGAAACTTTAAATAGCAAAAAATTATCAGGAATATAGGATCTACAAATAAGGCATCATGGCCGAAATCTTCAGTCGACCCTTTATTTGAGTTGTTGCTCTTCAATGGGAAATTTTTACAATTCTTTTTTCTGCGTTTTTACTATTATCTGGAAAATTATTACACAAAATTAGAAATTTGAAAAGGAAAAATGATCTGCAGGATACGATCTACAAATACGTCAACATGACTGAACTTGTCCGTTAGTTCTTAATAGAATTATTTTTTCAATGATGATTTTTACTGAAAAGTGGCCATTGTTAAAGATATATGTGAGCAACACAGGCTCTCTAGAGCCTCTAGCATTTAATTCTTTTTGGGTTATAAGTAGTTGTTTTATCCTAAATTTTCAAAGTTCTTTTTTTTAAAGATAAACTGACACTTATTTCTTAGCTAAGCTTGTATACTTGTGGATAAGGGTATAGATGACACTCTTGCTGAAAACGCACTTGCTGATAAGGCACCATTAACCTCCCAATATTGCCCATATGCAGAACAACTAAAGTTGCTTTCCATTGTTTATCACCCATACATAAAAGCTAGGAACTATAAGATAAGATATTTAAGATCACAAGAAGTTGAAAGTATTATTAGTAATAATAGATGCCCTGTTCGAGCATCAAAAACCTGTACACAGGACGTGGACGCCATACCTTAGTGTTGGACCATTCAACCCTCCAAGGTGGACGTGGACGGCATACCCTTCAGTTGGACAAGTCTACCCTCCAAGTAGGACGCGGACGTCATTCCCTAGTGTTTGACAAGTCTACCCTCCAAGATGGATGGACACCGTTGAAAGTTGACAGCATACCCTTGAAAGTGGACGCGTTTTTTTTTTCGGAATACTTGGAAATCTCTCTCACACTTCAAGACACTAGATCGGGTTCAGGACTTGGGATCTGCTACACAAATATGTAGGTGGTTTAAGTTGTTTTTATATTATTATTATTATTATTTCAACCAAATATGGCTTCGAGTTTGCTGTCAACCTTAATCAAGTCAGTTAAAGAAAAGTAGTTTTAAATGTCCTCCATCTTAGATCCCCGAAATCTTAATTCGAAGTATTAAATGCAATACAGGCCGCAGGTTTCTGAATCATCGGATTGAATTTGATTGCTGACAACACAGTATTGCGGTCCGTTAACGATGAGTACATTTCTAAAATATCGTTGATACGTTTCCGGTAATTGACCTGAGGAGTCGAAATTCGGGTGGGCCCGATGCGGGAAATGAAGAGCAACCCAATGACTACCCTTTTGATCACAGTTGTCCGTATTGATCTAGGCCTGTCGATCACATATATAGGCAAGTCGTCTTCACAGCAAACGGTCACGGGTAATCCGATCAAGGTATCCTCTACGTCCCTCCCTGTCATCGGGAGAGTGATGGCGGTTTTCTTCTAACACCCTTTATGACTATGGGCTTTAAATCCACGAATATGAGCAAACGCTACTCCATAATCCCGACATGCTATGAGATCTTATCTATCTTCTTGTATCTCAGAATCTTCGGATGCGAAGGATAGTTTTCTTTAATGTCGGATATGTCTTCTTCAGTTGTGTTGGTAAGATCGTCTTCCTCTTCTCAGTGATGTTAAGGCAACTTCGATTAGATTTGGTCAGGGGGAGGTAACCCCGAAAAGACCTCATTAGATATTCATATATTTATTAATGGCCGAGAGCCCGTAAGCTGCGTCTATCGATAAAAATGTATGATAACAAATTACATACTTGTAATTTGCATTTGAATCAAATTAAAAACCGGTATCAATATAGTATGATTTATTTACTGAAACGCGAATACTGTATGTTTGTGCCTTAATTATTCTGTAAACAGTTGCAATAGCTGTTTTTCTTGCCGAGATTATCCGCTTGTGGGACCCCGCCTCCTTTTGCGGATCAACCAATCAGAAGACGATCGCCGTCGGAAAGATGCTTGTGGTTTTCAAAATGGAAAGCACCTTGCAGCGGAAATTATTTTCACTTCTACGTGAAAATATAAGAGAAAAAGAAGAAAAGAAAATGAAAGACACCAAATATGTAAATTTATGAAACATACGTTGTTTCTTTTGTTAATCACTCCTTTCAGATGGCGAAAAATGGCACAGTATAAGGAAAGAAAAAACGAGTTCAGTGTTGGCAAGCATGGTATACACGTGGGCAAAACGAAAGTAGACTGTAAGAAATATATGAAATTAAAATAATTTATAGAATCCAGTCAGTAAATGAAGAGAGTATCGAACGAAATAAGTTCCTTGCATCTTGCCAAGATCCCATTCTCAACAAGCACCATGAAATTCGTTCCTAATTTACGTTTTGCAGGCATCCTGTCGGGGTAAATTTTAACACAGTTCCTTTGGAGCCCGGAGCCCACGTTGCTGGAGCCGGGATCCCTACCTCCAAAGCATGAAGACCTATCACTGGAGCCAGGGCAAAAACCTTGTTCGAATGAATCATTAGCCCCTAATTTGGAGCCTGGGGCACACAAACTTACTCAAAGGAACCCTGATCCCTTAATTTGGAGCCCACAAACCGTGTTATCCCCAATTCCAGTCTTAAGTCCAGATTATAATATTTTCTGCTGAGTGTTGTCGGTATTTTTCAACACCCGATTTTTATAGATCCCTACTTGAAGTTGAAGGCGTCAAAGCAAAAATTAAAAACAGCATTCATTCCGAGACGTCATAATCATTTGGACTTATCCTGGACCTTTGTCTTTCTCTGGAAAATGCCTGCACCTTGGAAAAATTATCTTAGAAATAGTATTTTTCACATGTACACAAAGTCAACAATATGACCAATTGCAAGTTTATATACTTGTTGATTGAATTGAACAACTTTGAACGCATAGTCCAAATAATATTATGAGTTCTTGAAAGGCTTTGTTAATGTTTTACTGTGAAGCCTTCCTTTGACCGTCCATCTTAGGAAGGCATTACAGCAAAAAATTAAAAAGAAGCCTTTCATCAGACAAATTAATATTGGACTAATAGATATATGTCGTTTGCTAATCATGACTGCCCACCTTGACATATTCTTTTTAAATATAGTTCTCATCAATATTTAAATCAAAAAGAAAACTGCATGCACGCAGATGATATCTATATACATGTTTATGTATGTACCTCAGTTATAGCAGACATTGACAAGGCAGTAAATTGTTTAGTACTGTAGATTCAGAAAGAATTGCGAGGTTTTCATGAATGTGAATAATGTGAATAATGCGACTGGATGAGTATTGCAATAATAAAAACTCATATTCTGGTATCAGATACATGTATCTGTATGCAGATTTTCCTGAATTCGCAATAATTAACCTCATATTTTTGTCCTTTCTTTCAAAAATCACAATAATAAATGCACAATAATTTAAAAATTTACTGTAAAAATTCTAAGAAACAACTATTATAACTAGGTGTGTTCAACTTTCTATATATATCTGATATTGAATAAGAAATAGATGTCTGATATTGAATTAGAAATTAGAAATAGAAAAATGTAAGAATATTATATGCTGTAAATTCAGAAACTATTTTTATAAATGTGAATAATGCAACTTGGTTAGAATCACATTCTGATAGCGATACGTAAAACTGTATGCATATTTTCCTGAATTAAAAATAATTAATTTTTTCAATAGTTGCAATAACAAATGCATGAAATGCATGCAATAATTTCTGAATTTACATAATTATATATATAGGCTCCTGTAATAGATATGCTCAAATCTGGTTTAGGATAAGATTTTTTACAGTTATTTGCAATTATCAATATCTTTTTTTATTTTAGGATACAGATATGAATGAATGAAGATTTGTATTCCTCTTCAATTCATCTGAAATCCTGATGATTGAGCGGTCTTGCAAAAAAATGTATATACGGAGTCAGATGGGTTAGTGCATTCATTTCCATAATCTGGACTCAGTAACTGTTCCAGGGTAAGTGGTTGTAACAAAAGTTTGATGTTATAATTATTTGTTATTTAATAGAGACAACAAAAGAAGAAGACTTTAAAAACATTTTGTCTTTGGGTCGAATTGAGAACTTTACAGGTCGAAAGACATAGCCTGTTACACCATGTTCACCACTACAGTAAATGAGTGTATTATCTGACACCCTGCTCATTTTGATATGTCTGTCAACTGACAGAAAATGAAAAACCATCATAGTCAGTAAACCTTGTTACCGTAACTTTTAACTTTACCAAATCATAAAGAATTAGGCTTTGTATTAATTTCCACTAATTGTGTTCAAGAGTCATGGGACTTTAAAATTTGACATGATAAGCAATATTTCATGTTTTGCACAATTTATGAAGAATATTTTTCTCATTTACAATTTTGATTCTGGTGTTCTATACTGATACTTTCTTTTGAGAAAATGTGCATCTGTATGTTTTTTTTTGTTTACTAGCTATAGCTAGGACAAAGGTAAAATACAGGACTTTTCATTACTGCATTAGAAAAATTACTACTTCTAATTTTTTTGAAAATTAAAAGAAAATCAAAATCCTTATCATATACCAACTATTGATCTGCATGTTTTGTTAAAGAACAAACATCCTTCAAAGTAGTAAAGTTATTTTTTAAAAACTGCAAGTGTGTGCTTGAAAAACATGTACAGGAACCTAGCAGGTATACCGGTAATTTCACCAAATTTAAAACAAATGACGAAGTTCAAATTCATGTCATTTGAGGAAAAATAAAGAAAGAGAATGAATATTCTGAATGAATGCACAACAGTAATATATGTACCTATGCCTTTTATAATGCAAAATGTTCTAGCCTTAAAAATGAGGACTTGTTCAATGAACAAACCCTATGTAGGGTGGACTAACATTGGAAGAACAATCACTTCCATCTCAGACTCTTCTTTGAATGGGGCATAACACGAACAGTTTGGGGTTAGATTTTTAATCCATTATTGACACAGTTGGTCTGTTGCCTAGATTTTTACTTTTATGTTTATAACACTGCTGTATTTGCATTCTGTTTATTGCTTGTGTTGGGATATTCTCCTGGTATAAACCACCCATCAATGTAGACATGAAACAAATACTTATACCAAATATCCAAGTATATATAGACACTCTCTTATCAAATATATGAATAGACACGCAATAAAAGGCTAATAAATACCAAAGACTTTGTAAAGTGGGTAGTCGCACGACAACGCCGATGCTATATTTAATATGAAATACCAAATTCATCTGTTATTATGATAGATACTTCATTGTAAAAAAATTGCATTAATATTTGTTTATGATCAATGATTCAGAAAAACAGTGTTTGTTTGTTTGTTTTCTTTGGAAAATTTGAGGCCAAGAGTGGAGGTCTTTGGAATAGAAATCTATAGATTTTCTTTTCTTTATGGAGTAAAATGGTATTTCATATATATGTTGTATCAAATATCTAGATACAAGATACAAATTACATATTATCAATTTACAACCCCCTTCAAATTCTTTGTATGAACAATATGATGACTAGACATGTCACATAATGATCTGCATTCCTTATAAAAATAAGAAAATGTGGTATGATTGCCAATGAGACAACTCTCCACAAGAGACCAAATGACACAGAAATTTTAAAACAACTGTAGGTCACTGTACGGCCTTCAACAATGAACAAACCCATACCGCTTAGTCCTGCTTATAGTATATCCACTTTGTACTTTTTTATTGATATTGGTTGCATTGGGCATGAAAATAATGAGGTGATATGATTGCCACTGAAAGGATCTCTAACAATCTATTATCGCACCGCGGGTAAATTATTACGTTGTGATTGGTTTAACGCCGTCACGTGGTGACCCCCTATGGAGCCGTAGGGGGTTAGTAAGTTTCAAAGTGGGTTCATGACGTCACGGTTACTGTTAATGGTGACGTCATCTATTGATGTTTTTGTATTTCATTGTTTTTTTTTTCTACAAAACGCTGCAGAAAAAGTATCGCGTGCGATAAATTCGTTATACGGTTCACTACTGACCCCCTACAGACCACAGAGGGTTAGTAAAATCCATAGGGGATTCGGCCTTCGGCCTCACTCCCTATGGATTTTACTAACCTCTATGGATCCGTAGGGGTCAGTAGCGAACCATATAACTTATATTATTAGGACAAAGGTATGTTGTTAAGTTGGTCAAGGCGTGTAGTTTCTAAATATACATATATATATATATATATATATATATATATATATATATATATACAAATAAAAAGTAAAAATATTTGTATAAAGCATATTCACAGGTATAATTTCTATCCTGTTTGAGCTGAGTAACAAAACAGATTATGTTTTGTCCTCCATATACTGCAATGAGATGTCGTATCATTGCTAGGATCAGAACTTTTTATAAGGGGGGGGGGGGCACTGACTGCCATAAGAGGGGTCCCGCAACAGTCATGATTCAGTGATTCCCTATATAATCAACCAAATTTTTCCCACAAAGGGAGCTAGACCCCCGGATCCGCCTATGGTCATTGACACAACTACCCACTAGAGTTCAAATTAAGTAGATGTAAGCAATTTTACTCAGCCACTATATAGCCCTCAAAAATGAGAAAAACCCATACTGTTTAAAAGGACCCAGCCTGGAAAATGTAATATAATTCCAAAAGACGGACATTAATCAACGACAACCACTGAACTAAGGCTCTTGACTTGGGACAGGCACATACAGAATGGTGGGGTTAAACATATTTGTGTGTGCTCAAACCTCTAACCTGGGACAGAAGTGCAACACAGCATAGAACAAACTGTAAAAATCAGTTGCTATATAAAATTCACTTGAATATTGAACACATAATTTTAGTGTGTTAATGAAATTCTTGAGCAGTGTAAATTTTGCTGGATCAGTGGAGTAGAAAATATATTTAAAATAAACCCAACCGAACCAGTTGTGGGGGTGTTTTAGTACAGCAAACGATTTGTATATTCTGAGAGCCTAGCTCAGTTGTTTGATTCTTCCCTACATTTCCCTTTTCCATTACCAATTTCTGCCACTTCAAACTTTAAACAAAGTACACAATTTTCACACTGACATTGAGAGTGGTGTCTACTGAAAATTTTGTTGTCTAGAAAATGCAGACTATATGACTACTTTGATGATGTTAATGCAGGTCAACTGTAATCCAGGCAAATATTCAGACAAATAAGAATATGACTGGATTCAGGTAGGCGGTGCACAATTCGAAAACAGAGTTTTATGAAACTTGGGACAGTACGATAGCCAAATTTGGAAAATATTTTTTATATTTAACGGGTGAAGACTTTTTTTACAGTTAACATTAAGATATAGTCCAACCTTCATAGATTTTTCTTTTTATTTGGCAGATTAACTCTTTTAATGAATCGTTTTACATTTTTTCTCACACATTTATCTTATGTAAACCTTAATTGAGTTAAATTCACGAACAATATAATTAAAAAATGCATATCTAAAAGCAAACTTCCGACTGATCTTGGAAAATACTGTTGTGTAAACAAATTATTTTTTTATTCTTACAATGATAAAAGTTGCAAATATATATATTTAATGAATAAATGAAAAAAATATATCTCCGATATAAGTTAATACAAATAAAACATTGCATGAAGTCCATCGTTTGAAATACGCGGCATTTATACTTTTCAGGAATTGTGTTTTGTCAGCAGCTGTTCCAAGGAGTACCGATCGCATCGTCAAAACGTTTGCTGATAATGAACGTAAAACAATATTTAACAGTACACAATTAAAAAATTAAAAACGCCCAGAGTGTTACTGAAGATGGATTTACTGGATTGTACATGATTTAAAACGACTGATATCTCTATTAAAAGAATACTGCTATCCAAACACTGGTATGTCTTCATATCAATGAAATATCATGGTGTCAAATGGGAAATTCGTAAAAAAATCACATTTTTCATCGGATTTACATTAATGTTTACCGTAAGATAGTATAATTTCATCTTTGGATAGCTTTGTTTAGTTAATATACATTCAAACGACTTCATTGAATCTTTGTTTCACCTTCAAAGATTCTTTTAACACGCTGAACTTTTGAGTTGAAAATGTAATATACGACCTTCAGTGGTGAATCGGGTCACGTGACTACTTTCACTTTCGATATGAAAAATACATGCAAGAGTGAATATCGGTCTCAATGTTTCATTCTACGATATCTGTTTTCATGAATTTTTTGCCATTTTTTTTATGATCTGCACTTCCATAAAACATGCATTTTTACGTATTTTTCTTGGTAAAGTGCCTTAATATCACTGCGTATCTTTCTGTCTTCCCACACATACACGCTACGGCAAAGATTGCAATTATACATAATCATATTTACCCTAATTAGAGTGTGTAGTTTTCTCTTATAGAATTATTACTTCACTTCCTTCGAAAGTGTAGCAAGAGAAATACGTGGTCATCTTTTTGACGACATATTTGCAGACTATCGTCTCTCAAAACGATTTTGACGTGATACATTCGATTGGAGTGGTATCAACTCCAATAATGTACAGAGGTAAATTCTAATTGTGGTATCAACTCCAATAATGCACATTCGCACGATCCCTCCAAATTATACCGTTTTGGAAGGCACACTTTGAAATTTTCACCTACGTTATTTTAAACGCTTAAAGCGCGTGTTCGCTATTAATAAATAAGTAAAACTCGTCCATAGTGTTCATTCAAGTTTAACCTTTAATTCTCTCTTATAGCTTTGTTGTACATATAGTTCACCTCAAAACCGTATTTAAGAAATAAACGTAAATAGTGTTGTGCATAACTATTTTAATTCAGGTTCCAGTAGACGAATTTATCTTCTGTACGGCTCGGTTGGAATAATTATTATAACTCAATTTATAGTACACGTCAATTAACCTTTTGTCGTTTCTGTTTAAAGTCAATGCCTCATGAGTGAATCTTCCTTTAATATCTCTGTTCCTTAAGCATTTAGTTGTGTTCGTCATTTTTCGGAATCATATGTTAACTATATAAGCATATGTTGACTTTTGAACAATAAGTCCTTAATATATACATTTGTAGGATAAAAGGTAGTATTTTACTTTATAAAGACATAAAACTTGTTTTGATTGGACCGTATGATATTATTATTGCTTAGTTCTTACCAAGAGCCGCTTATATACCAAGCCAGTATCGACTAATTCAAACTGGTTCTTGTTTCTCTGCACGAAAATAATTCCTTTATTTTAGCCCCCATTATTCTCTATTCTTTATTTTTGTGCCCATATTTCCATATTCTTTATTTTTTTCCCTATTATTCTCTATTCTGTAAACCCCATCCACACCCTCCTATATAAATATATAGATTGATCAAATACATTACCCGTGCAATTTTGAGATAAAAATCAATTATGACCGCGTTATTATTGAATGAAAGTTTCTTAAATTATTTTTAATTTTCCCCACCCCCTGTCAGTTCATTCGCGTCAGTTGTTTAAAAATTGCTTATGAACGTAAATTATGACCAGATGAAATATTGTACATCTGGATACATGTAATTGAAAAAAAAAGTTTATAATGACATCTTATTTCTAATCACCGGATGTGCTTAATTCTTTTAGCTAATTATTTGGGGTGTAATTTTAATTCTGTATATGACTTTATGACTGGTATCAATTAAGTGGTCCAAAAAAGTCGGAAAGCAATAATGAGGAATGTTTACGATTGTTTACACGATTTAAAAAAACAGACTCTTCTCATTGCTTATTTAAGTTAACTGGTGTTTATTTAAACAGCATATATAATAATATATGTATTTCATAAACCTGTACTGATATAAATAATTTTCCAGGTGTTTTAATTTTGTTTACTTAAGTTCTTTGAGGTAGCATTCGTTATGTTTTTAACATATTTTCCTCATAAATTCGGCTTAGAATAATTTAGCCACGCCTTTTGTGTTTTACTGGAACCTTTCAGCGGGTGATATATAATTCAATCTATATTTTAATATTTTTGAAGCTTAAGTTGCTCATTTCCAAAATGCAGTTGTACATTGCTATACGACATATTTTCACTTGTTATATTGAAGTCCACCCTGAACTGTTTCCATACAAGGCTTTGTTCTGGGACGAAGACACTATGTGGTTAAGCGAGTGAAGGAAGATGTGATGTGCATGGAAACAAGTCAGGGAATTTGTGTATTTAAGAAACTGGCGTTAAAATCTAATCACTTGGTTGGAATAACTTGGAAAGATCGTCGCCGGATTTCAACCAACCAAGTATCTAACTATGTGCAGATAGACGGTCACCGAGTGAGAATTTGCACGATTTTCCCTATCATAGATGGAATTTCACAACGGTCCTTTTAAGGGTCCTTAAATCTTTCAAACAAGAATGTTACTTGTTGTACAAACTATTCCTTTTCAGAACTATCACAGGCTTATCGTTTAGGGTTGGTGTTAAGTGAAAGGGTTAGCGTTTAGCTATGAAGGATCCGCTCACGTTTGATAGGGTGCGCCGTCCACTTTCAAGGGTATCAATCTAAAAAAAAGAACATTTTTTTTTCTTTTTAAATCTTAAACCACCTACATGTATGTGTAGCATGTCTCAAGTTCTGAGCCAGATCTAGTGTCTGGAAGTGTGAGAGAGATTTCAAGTATTCCGAAAAAAACGAGTCCACTAGCTAGGTATGACGTCCGCGTCCACCTTGGAATGTTGACTTGTCCAACTAAAGGGTATGCCGTCCACGACCACCTTTGAGGGTAGACTTGTCCAACAGTAAGGTATGGCGTCCGTGTCCCGTGTCCAGATTTAAGGGTCGAATGGTCTAACACTAAGGTATGGCGTCACTAGTCGCGTCCACCTTGGAAGGTCGAATGGTCCAACACTATGGTATGGCGTCCGCGTCCCGTGTCCAGGTTTTTGATGCTCGAAAAGGGCATCTATTACTACTATTATTTGAAGGAAATTTTAAATAAACTGTTTAAAGTTTTGTCTTTTTTCTAGTTCTCGAAAGGAAAACATACATTAATTGGGAAAACACAGATGTGTTAGCCATGCAAAGTGAAATAAAATATGTAAAATTTATCGAAAGAAATTAAATTATATTTCGGGTTAAAATAAGATTGCCTGTTTTGTTATTGAAAGAATACTTTCGAAGACCACTAAAATCAGTTAATCATGCTGGATAGTTGTCTAATTGGCAATTTAACACATCTAATTATTTTAATTAAGTCCCTTGAATATCATGCATATATAAGTAATTATTTATCTATTACCTATTGGAAACCATGAAAAAGCAGAGTAAATACACAAAATTCAACAATTGCAAATTTCGAAAATCTCCTGATAATCACGATAATGACAAAAAGGTGCAATATATTTTTTTCGCCCTGATATTTTCGTCTCAGTTGAACTGTTTGTTTTGTTGTATATATATTGGCGAACAAACCGCATCCCCTGGTTTCAGGTTATCTGTAGTACTTTATGCATCAATGTGGAATTAAATCTGTAGAGATATGGAATTATTTTCAAAGAAACTAAACAATATCTTTCAAAATTGGTTTGGAAATATAACGGAAGGAGGGCTTTGGGATTATTGTCAAGGAAAAGATTTTTTTTTATAACTGATTTGGAAACATGATGGAAGAAGGATTTAGGGATACGGATTATACCTCATACTTTTGAGTAAATTCGACATTTTGTGGTTGATGTAAACATGTGTCTTATTTCTAATAGCTCAAAGCAGAGAAAACAAATTGTCAAAAGGACTTAAATGATCTGGTTACAATATTTCTACTGTTTTTATTAATCAAAAAATTTAAGAACTAAAGTTTCCCATTAGTTATTTACTACATTGTTGTAATTGAACAAACAAAATGTGTTTCAAATGGATACCTTTGATTGAGAATGCTACTAGAAATTATGTTTTACCATCTGATTTTTTAAATGTCCACATAGGTTCATAAAACGAGATTTTCATCTGCAATGTACAATATTTATCAGGCCGTATAAACACGTAAACATTCTGTCGATACTTATATTTTGTCAGTGCATAAGGTAATGATTTTCACGTTTTATGACTTCTTATGATATAGGCCGCTGGATGTATATTGATTTCTATTTTTGTCGGGGATAACATGGTTCATTTATTAGTTGAAATTAGTTTTTAAGCTATCTGAGAGTACTTTTGTCGTTTGTTTTTTTTTTTTTTTTTTTTTTTTTTTTTTTTTATTTTTAAGTTGATCCTCGGGCTTTGCTGTTTATAATTGGAAATCATAAACATCTGTAAAATTATTCAAATACACAAAATGCACAGGTTTGGACGCCCGCAAATATGTTTAACCCCGCCCATTCTGTATGTGTCTGTCCTAAATCAGGATCCTGTAATTCAGTGGTTGTCGTTTTTTTTTTTTGCTGCATATCGTATTTGTTTTTCGTTCATTTAGTTCAGTAAATAAATCAGGCTGTTAGTTTTCTCGTTTGAATTGTTTTACATTTGTCATTTCGGGTCCTTTTAATAGCTGACTATGCGCTATGGGTTTTGCTCATTGTTGAAGGCCGTACAGTGACCTATAGTTGTTAATTTCTATGTCATTTGGTCGCTGCTGGAGAGTTGTGTCATCGGCAATCATACCACATCTTCTTATTCTTATATATACAAAGCGTAGTGAACATCCACAAAGTGTATACAATGACATAGACGTCACTAGAATTACAAATCAGGTGCAATCGATTAATAAATTTTTTCAAAACACATGCATGTATTTTGGAGAGTTCATTGCATACAACAATTAACAAAGACGAATAAAGATCAACATCTTCCAAAATAATTAATCCAAACTGTCATACCTGTCTGCATGAATTTTTAGTGATATATAACGAGATGAAAGATGAGAAAAACTATATTAATTTAGAAATATGATGGTTGAATGGCTTAGTGATGCGGATTATACCTCAAACGTTTGAGTGAATCAACATTTTGACATAAATACACAATTATAGCAATTTGATCAAAAACTTTACAGAGAGGTACAGAAAGAAATTAGTTCTTTCAATACACGAATTGATAACTAATGAAATGCATATAAATACTTAAACTGCAATGCATTTGTTATATCTAGACTTTGGTATAAAACAAACTCATAATGCCATGAAAAAAGACGAAAATCAATCATAAGACAAACAACAGTATTCAAAACACATCATAGAACACACCAAAACCCAAGGGGTGATCTCAGGTGGTCCGGAAGGGTAATCGATTATATAAGGAAATTATTTAGTTTAAAATCGAAGTTGTAAATTAGAAATCGAATGTTTCTAATAGGTAGTACTGTTCTAGAATTCTTTTGCGAAATTCCGGATGTGAATTTTTTTACTGTAGCCATTAGAATATCCGGGAAACAACGTTAATAACCTTTTTCGCATATGCAAAAATATTTTTTTTTTAATTTATTGCATCAATCCTGCAAATGTAGATAATACTACTTTATCGGCAATTACAACATTTCCCCTTTGATCTTGCTGCCTAATATTTTCAATATCATGGACAGGACTTGATACTCGAAAATATTAGGCAATGACGTCATGTATCAGTGCAGTAACGTCACATGTTCTTGTCCATCCGCTTCAATTTATCAATGAATTCATTCATACAACCGAACAACGAACCCAACGTTTTGTACGCGAAAAAGTAGTTTTACTTATTATTTCATTTTACTTCTTATTCTTTACAAAAAACATAGAGTTAAGACAGATTGCCGATAAAAAGAATAATGGCATTTAATTTTTTGATACTGACTTCATCAGCTCGAATATCAGCTCGCCCTAGCGGGCTCGCTTGATATTCTTGCTGATAAAGTCAGTATCAAAAACAAAAATGCCATTATTCTATATATATCTTTCCTTATTTGAGTTAATTATCGGAATCAAAATAACTCAACAAGCTTCATTATTTATATGTAGCCGACTTCATTTCCGTATGAAATACAACAATCATACATGTACAAGACATATTTATTGACAATATTTAAAGAAAAGAGATGTGATATTGAAAATGTTAGCATATACACGGTGTAAGAGACAATAGAGTTATGGAACAGCTGCTTTCATGTTACTGTATTCATCGTTGACAATCGCGATGTAAAACGATGATATTTACTTCAATAAAATTGTAGAAAAAGTTCTTTGAAAGGAAAATGTCTAATTTCAAATTTAATGTATATTCATGTTGAATATAGTATCTCAAACAATAACAAATTTTAATGTATAAATAATATTTGACTAGTTTAGATTTGTAGTGTGTGTCGGAAGTACAAGAATCTTTAAAAAGATTTTCGTTAAAGTTAAGAATATTAAGTAGAAAAACAACCATAAAATCATAAATGCCTTCGGTAGAGAACGCATACAACAATGAATGTAGAAGTGCTGAAAGACAAAATTTATTCTATATAAATATATATCTAATTTTCACTGATGATTGTCGTATGGCAATTACCTCCCTTGCAACCTATCGAATTTCTGTAATGTATGCTTTTTATATAGATTTTGACTAGTAACGAGAAATTAGGTGGGTGACGCTAGTAGAGCAGGAACTAATAACCTTCCCATAATACATGTGTTCACGTGTAGCCTTGTTATAAAGGGATTCCTGTTGTGTTTGGTTGATTTTTCAAAGCTGTCTTTTATAAAATTTCTATTTTTGCATTGTTTTCTACAATTTTTATTACATTGCATATGCACATTTTGTTAAATTTTCAGTTAATTAAATTTAGAACCTTTAAAAGAACTAATTTTTTTCTTTACAATTACGAGAACAGAATTGATATATGCGGATTTTGCTATTTTTTGAGAAAAAGATGTTAAAAAAAAGCAGATTCTAAAGAAATGTCAGAATGCGAGAAAAAACCATTCAAATATAATATACAAGACTGAATACTAAATAACGGCTCGGAAAATTCAATTTCAAGTTTTGAATCAAAATATGTTATGATTGTGAATTAAAACGTTCAATATTTATTGCTGACCTTCACCTTGAATGCCTATACAGCTGAAATATAGAAAGAACGGACATTACGAAAGCTTTTTGTAATCGAATGACAATATGTACATATTTTATGGTTCAAGATTCAAGGTATAAGGGGAATGAGGTAGAGATTGACTTGAACTGAAGATCAAATTGAAATTTCTATTATCTTCTTCTAAAAACAAACAGTCATACTTAGTTTTCTTGCTCATTTTATAGCATTCTTTGCTTTTTGTTCAAATTCGTGCTATTCAAGATTTATTTTTTTCTTTTTTGCCTTGTTCATGTGCCTGTATAAATTACCTTAAATAGTTTATGTATTATCATCCATATTTTAGTAGATGGTTACAGTTGATTTCATCTACGTTGTTCTATATTTTGGTGTTAAAATTGTTCTGTCATTTCATAGCTCAGATCTACACAGACAGACAGATTCTAGTGGATGTAAACGAATTGCAAAATACTATTATATAATATTATATAATATTTTCACCGAAGAAAGAAGTAAAATAACAAAAATACCGAACTCCAAGGGAAATTCAAATGGAAAATGGTAGTTGGTTTATTGCTGCTAAGGTGGGGAAAATTAATAATACAAATTAAAATCGTCTCGCTTGTCATAGATTTGGTACTAAGATGACCGCATATAACAAATTCGAGGCATACGTGTAAGTCTAAAAAAAAGAGGCGGAGAAAGTCGTGTTTGTTGTATCTTTAATTTCTAGTTCTGGAGGATATATTAATAGAAACCAATCAGAAATGTTTGGATTATTAATATAAAGAACACCATCAATATATCTGAATGTGAAATTAAATGATCGGGCTTCTTTGATTTTCTTGTTTTTGAAAAGTGTCTGAAGGAACTTCAACTCATATGAAAATCAGAAGAGGTCGGCAAGGACAGGTGCACAGTTCGTTCCCATGAGAGTCAGTATTATAAAACTCAAATTCAAACAACTAGGATGGTAACTATTATATGCTAATTTCTTCATCATTTTGGTCTCTGGAAGAAATGAGACTCTGTGTCTCGTTAGCAATCATATCACATTTTCTTATTTTCATAATTACCTTTTTTAAATTTATATAATAAAAAGAATAACCAGTTTAAACAACTTAACATTGGCATTAATGTGAACAAAAACAATCGAACGACCATGAATAAATCAATAATCTGCTGCTGAAAGAAATATTATTAAATGAACATTGCCTTTTTAGATTGATAGATTGATTGAGTGTTGGTTCCTTAACGTCAAGTGGCAAATATTTTATGCATGTTCAGGACGAGAATAAATCAACAATAAATAAAACAGGTAGGTCATGTAATAGAAGCCGTTCTGGATGGCGGTCGGGGAAATTTAAACATCAGATAACGTGTTCCGTAATGATTATACGTTTTGGAGGTTTTTCTTTGTTGAAGACCGTGCAGTGACCTATAGTTATCCTTAATGGTCTTCAACTTTTACTTTATTTGGCTTTTTTAACTGTTATGATTCGACCGTCACTGGTGAGTCTTTTGTAGACGAAACGCGCGTCTGGCGTACACAATTTCAATCCTTGTACCTATGATGAGTTTATGTACATCCATGTCATTTGCACTCTGGTGAATAGTTGTTTCATTGACAATCATACCACATCCTCTTTTTAGAGGAGGAAGAAAAAAATTTGTGTAGTTGTCACATTCTCAAACAAGTCCAGAACAACACACATCTAGGAGTGCAAATATCCTAAGATCTGAGGTGGACCCATACAAAACAATGGTTGCAAAAAAGGCAAATTCAACCCTAGGTTTTCTAAGGAGGAACATAAGGTACACAGGAATGTAAGAAAACTGCTTACATTTCACTAGTTCGTTTAACGATGAAATATGCAGCAACATTATTGGACCCCCTACAGCAACAGCAACTCTATGAAAAAATCTAGAGGGCAAGATGCAACCTATACATAAGGTAGTAGTAAATCTAAACTTATTAAATTTTAGAAATCTTGGATGGAGAGTTGTCTAATTGGCACTAATACCATTTCTTCTTCTTTATATTTGATTTGTTTTATTCAATTGTTCCACATTTGTGAAATTAATAACTACAGAAAGAGGTATATGCATAAAAAGAACAGCTAGCTTAAGATATTTTATGTGTATTTGAACTAATATTTGAGGAGAATAATAATTTCGCAAAGAATCGATGAAACTCTCTAAGTAAAATCCCTACAATTATGCTTTCTTGCTGTATCATAATCATCACTGCGTTCTCTCGCTTTGGATGCCTACAAAAGAATTCTATTAAAGCATGGTTTTTATAGAGATTTTTATCCATTTATCTATTATCTTCAAAACTACAAAAGATAACGATATAAACTTTCCCATAAAAAATAATCAGCTAGACAAGATCAACGAAAAGGTCAAGAGACAGAAATCGTCGGTAATATATATGATATAATGTTCACCCATTTTGCGTTTTTAATTATAATCTTGAAAACTATAATACAATGATGATTTGCAACCATTTTTCGTTTTTGGCGAATTATATAGTTAATAGAGAAAAACTGTAAAAAGCTAAAATTGTCACCAAAGCAAGGTTTAAAATAAACCTACTGGAGGAGTGATGGGATAATCGAAGCTGTTAATTTTCTCCTTGATAATATATGTGTACGTTTCGGCAATCAAGTTTATCGAAAGGTTGTAGGTATTCCAATGGGTACAAATTACGCCCCTTTAATAGCAGACTTGTTATTGTACTGTTTATGACCAAACTCAGTAAAGAACCATCTCAATTGCATTTAATTGATAAATTCAACAACGCTTACCGTTATCGTAATGATATTTTTGCGTTAAATAAACAAGAATTTTCTGAATATACTGCCGAAAATTTACCCATAGGAACTTACTTTGAATAAATCGAATATAAACCGTTATAACTGTCCTTTCCTTGATTCAGATATTTCAGTTTCACACGGGAAACTCTACACTAAAATTTACGACAAAAGGAACGAGTTTTCGTTCCCTATGTTAATTTTCCTTTTATGGACGGTGATGCTCCTTTGGCACCATCTTACAGTGTTTATATATCACAACTCGTTCGTTATGCACGTGTCTGTTGTGACGTTTTGGATTTCAATGAACGTAATCTATGTATAACCGGTAAATTATTCAGTCAAGGATGTCGTTACCACAAATTACTTAAACATATTAAAACCTTTACTAAATTCTTCCATAGATATACAGATTTGGTTTTGAAGTTTTGTTTGGTTTTAGTTTTTACGGAGATGCTGTATACCGAGCCCGGAAATTTAGAAATGCTTCGAATAAACTTATCGATCCTTTAAATTAACTTATTTTATTACCAATTCAACACTGTAATTAGATCTTTGAATATTGTTTTAATTGGTATTATTATTGATTTTGTCATCAGTAAATTTAAATCAGGCTAAAAATCATTGTTATATACATATGCATATTCATGGCTCTACAATCTGTCGATACCTGCATCTTGGTATTGCACAAGGTCATGGTTTTCTCTGACTGTTTATGACGCTTTTGCACTAAATACAGATCTGTACTTAATGTCTGTTTTGCTATGGGGATGTATAATTACCCTGCCACGTCCACTCTGTGTTTTTGTTACTTCTTTTTGTGCTTTGTATCTATCCGATGAGTTCAGCCCTTTTTAAGTAATCTTTAGAGTTTGTTCAAATGTTGTACTGTTACTCAACTGTCTCCCAGGTTAGGGGAGGGTTGGGCGTCCGCTAACATGTTTAACCCCGCCACATTCTGTATGTGCCTGTCCCAAGTCAGGAGCCTGTAATTCAGTGGTTGTCGTTTTTTGCTGTGTATCTTATTTGTTTTTTCGTTCATCATTTTGTACATAAATCAGGCCGTTAGTTTTCTCGTTTGAATTGTTTTACATTTGTCATTTCAGTGGCTTTTATAGCTGACTATGTGGTATGGGCTTTGCCGTACGGTGACCTATAGTTGTTAATTTCTGTGTTTTCTTGTGGAGAGTTGTCACATTGGCAATCATATCACATCTTCTTATCTTTGTACAGTGGCCAACAACGCCACACTATTTCTTTTGGAAATATTGCTCTTAAATGTCGATTTTTACCGGGTTTGTACGTACATGAATAAAGGCAACAGTAGTATACCGCAGTTCAATAGTCATAATTTTAAAACCGAGAGAAACACATCAACTAGAAGAGGAAAACAATGGAACAACAGAAACACTAAACTACAGCAAAAGCAAATCCCAACATACATAGAAACGGACTTTCTTATAACAGCTGCAATATTCCTGACTTGGTACAGGACATATTACGAAAACATGATGGGTTGAAACTAGTTTCATGGCTATCCAAACCTCCCGCTTATATGGCAATATAAAAAAATGCAACACAACAAGGTACCGCATGATGAACAGGATCTGTTTACTCTTCCAGAGTACCTGAGATCAGCTTCAGTTATTGGTGGGGTTCGAGTTCCTCAGTCTTTACTTTTTTATGTTGTGATTTCATTTTTTTTTTGCCATGGCATTGTCAGTTTGTTTTCGATAAATGAGTTTGAATATCCCTTAAGTATCTTTTGCCTCTTTTTTACACATTTTTCTACGTTTTTTTTTTTTTTAAACTATAACAGAGAAACTTTGATCAAATACAAATTACCAGCTAGTTAATCCTACCAAAACGTAAAATTACCGAAATCGTCCGTCAGCTTCATTTATGAATTATATCCCTTTAATGAGGATGTTTTTTACAATAGTAGAATGAGAGAAGATAGTTCAGCACGCGGTGCAATACCACACAATTGTTCTTCCTATTATTCTTTGTTAAATAAATCAGTTTTAAAATTTAATGAGTAGATGGTTCACTTCAAGTGTCATATAGAAACCCTACCAAAAAAAATAAAAGTTGTCTTTCAATGCATTTCAAGGTCATATTTTACAAAAAACAAACTGTAAGATCTATTTTACACAACACTATGTAATTTGTTTTAGGTATATGTACTATTTGATAATAATTTATTGCGACTTAAATATGATGTTCACCCATTTTACGCTTTTTGAAAACTATACAAACTGTAGTACCAACGATAATCAGCCAAATAAGACAAACAAATAAACCAACAGAACTGACATTGTGTTTAAACTAAAGTTTAATTTCTAATTCTATATGTCAATTACATCAGACGTCAGTATAGACAATCATGTTCCTTCAACATGAGACTGAAACATCGAAGTTTAGATATGATCCATATGGCTATGATATTACTGGGGACATCAGCATCGTTCAAAACTTTGGGTGTTTTAGATAAATTACGTGCTTTAGAAGGTCCTTTTGATTCGGTTCCACTCTTAGATATAAGCAACAAACGAATCAACATAATTGTAATTGTGTTTTTACTATTATAATAGATACAGAAAATGTGTTTCATGCAAACATTATCAGCAAGATATGTTCTTGAAATAAGTCAACATAACTAAAAAAAAAGTCAACTTCTTATAAGAGTTATTTCCGTCCAATGACAGTTTTTGGCTATTATCTTAGAACTATGATACAGAGAAATTGTGAATATTTGGAATGATCAGCTAGATAACATCTACAAATAACTGAACATAACTGAGAGGACTTCCATCAAACCTGGTAACAATATTACTGAGTGTGTGAAAAATGGTTGCCGCTGTTGCGAATGATTTGAATCTTGCATATTTTACCAGTTGATCATTACGGCTCCGGAGAACCGTTAAGAGTTACCTTATGATGTCCTTCAAGTATACCAAATGTAAATATAGAGACTTATTATAAAGTGGGCATCAGGAATAAAAAATGTAATTTTGCGCATCTGGTGCATTAAAATTGGTACTGTTTATGTCATTACCACGATAATTGAAAATTGTTTAATGTTTAAGTTTTTTCTCGTTGTGTTGATACTTTTATTTGTGTTCTAAAATCATGATTGTCTTCCATTTCTTTTTTAAGTCGAAAAAAAGTTACTATGTCCGCATTATTCAATTAAATTCTAGATTTGTAGTTAGGAATAAAACGCAACCAGGGATGGGGATCTTAAAATAGGAGTTGAATAAAATAACTTGCAGCCATCTTTTCTTTTAAAATTTTATACAAGTCATATTATTCAATGAACACAAATCATGACACGAACTATTTGTTGAACGCTATATGCAAGATAAATTGGCTAGAGTGGGTGGCACATATTCGCCTTGGACACATTTTCGCCGTTTTGCTGATTTTTTCTGTAAAATTTGTGTGCCTTTACCCAATACTTGCCTAAATGGATGGTAAAGGCTGTTTGTAATGTTACAACTGTTGGTATTCCTCTTTACCCAATTTCCAAGGTTATTCGCACATATGGAGAAATACGCAGGTGTTTTTAAATGATTTTGGCAATTATGTAAGATTTATATGGCAATCATGCGCAGTCTTAAAGTAAATATTTGCGAGAAAAAATCGTAAAGGAATGATCTCTCAAGCTAATTCATGTAATTGCAAACATTCGTTTTTATAATATACCAGGATAATTAGGATGGTCATATCATACATTGCGGCGAAAATGTGTCCCCCATAGCACACGAACAACTTGATTTCCTCTTGAGTTTGCGTTCTTTTTTAGAACAATTAACCAATGTTCTGAAGATAATTTCTTTATCAAACATTTTTTTTCATATAGTTAAATTTCTGAAACCTTCATAAAAAGTTCCAAATATTCGAGTGTAGGTCGGATGTAAGTGGAAATGAACGAATAATGCGGCGAATATGGGTCTCTCACTCTACTTGATTATTTTAATAATCATCCATAAAAGTATATTATTTTAATCTTAATTTCTTTTAAAAATTCTAAATGATAATACATCGATCATTTAACGCTTACTTTATGAAAAGCAGAGAAAAAACTAATTAATGATTTTAATGAAGTGAAATCTAGAAAATAGCATCGGACGCATGCAATTTATAACGTGTTGTATTTTTTCACCCAAACTTAACACTATGTTATTTTCCTTTTAGCTACCAGAACTGTAAATGAAATGATAAAACATTGATAATTCAACACTTACTTTGTTGGCAACCAAGATAGCAATACAACCTTACGGCCAGAAACATAAGACACATGCACAGATGGCAAAACCAAGATAATCTGGTGGATATTTGTCCTTCCTACTTCTCTAAAAAACTCAAATTAAGCCCTAAAAGTAATAACTAAAACATCAAAGGTCAGGTAAGCGAAGGAGTTAAAATCTACATTTCGTACCTGAATATTATGTAGAAGAGTAGCCTTTTTGTCGTTAGATTTAAGAATTACTTTAACAACAGTGACCTATGAACAGGGTATAATCGTAATATATACACTGCAGAAAAGAACAAAAGTATTTACTGAAACATCGACAATACCCGAGCCTGTGTTAATACTACTGTCATATGGGCAGTCTAAAACAAATCATGTCACTGCCCAATATTTGCAACAATTCAATATCGTAAAACAATAACATTGAGAGAAAAAACTATTTTGCGACTAGAAAAAAAACAGACATTAAAGTTTTAAAAGGATTTATGGCGCGGGTAGCTTTTATTGCCCATTTTCATAAACAAAATAGATATAAAATATGAATCCTCGATCTCGTTGAAAAAGGGGGAATATGTTATTGATAATCATAATGTTAGATAAGTATTTCAGCATATTTATATGCGTGTCGGGACTATTATCAGGCGTGTTAACTTAAACAATATTTATTCAGATAAATCATCACATAACAGTATGATACAATTGAAATCAATATCTAGGATTCGGAAACTAGCAAAGTTGCCTTATCAAATCTGTCTCCTAAAATTATCAGGCATTTTCGAAAGTCACTGTTTGCATTTCATGCGATATTCTCAGTTTTTGAGATTATATTTTACTTGATTTGCATATTTTTAATAGATTTATGAGATTTAAACATCGGTTTCCTATTTTTGCCTCTAATGTATCAATGTAGGCTATTCTAGTTTACCGATGTTCAAATTTATTAAATCGTTTAAGAAGATACAAATCAGGATAAATAAAGTAAAACTAAGGAAATCGCATACATTCCAAAAGAAGCGTTACCGGGAGCGTCTACTGCTATGCATACATCACCAGCATGCGAATCTAAATTCAGGGAGAATGTCAAAATCAGGAAAACGACAGAAACCGATAATGCATAGATCATAGGACAATTCTGTTATCGAAAGGTCTTAAAGCGAGAAAATATGCCGCAAGCGAGTTGAGACACTAAAAACATCGATCGTATTAGTCAACCAATTCGTGATGGTGACCTTAAAACTTACTAAGCGCCGATTTCGGTCGTTCTTCTTCATTAATCTGATGGAGCAGTCTTTTTATGTAAAAAGCAAGCCTATGCTAATGAAGTTAATATAGTGTGAACATACACGGACATAACGTTTTAATTGAGATATATAATACCATACGATGGGACAGGGAGTGCGTTACTGCAGAGAAATGGAAAGTTGACGATTGGAAAGTTGAAATCATAACGTTTGTCATAGATTCAAGTCGTACATCTATGTCTATATCGATGAAAAGATTAAGCTATGAAACAGGCCTTAACGTTTCTGTAGTATCTTTAATCTCACTGGGCTATTATGAGACGCAAGCACTCTCTAAAATTGGGTTATTTGCATATTTACATCGTCCTTTTATGTTATTACAAAAGGAGTGAAAACATAAAAATAAACTTTTAAAAAGACAAAATTTGATAAGACAATCAAGTTAAACCCAATCTTTCGAACGTTTACTGGACACCAAAAAGAGTTGGTTGACCGTAATGTAATATATGTGTCACCTTTGTCCACGATTATGTCCAAGATTCATATCCACAATACCGTCCTTTTTCCATCGATTATGACATCACCGAATGAGAGTTATTGCAGAATTTTTACTTATAATGAGTATGATAGGTTCCACATATGGAGCAGGGCCTGCTTACCTTTCCGGAGCATCGGAGATCATCGTCAGTTTTTTAAGGGGTTCGTGTTGTCTGTATAAGATAAGGATAGGTGGTATGATTGTCAATGAAACAATTATCTACAAGATTTCAAATGACATGGTTTTTTGTAACTATAGATCATTGTTACCTTCAACAATGAGCAAAACTCATACCTTTTAATCAGATATAAAAGGCTACTACATGACAAATTGTGAAACAAATTAAACGAACATTTCAACAGCCTGATTTATGCGAAACACTAAACGAAAACAAATATGACAGGCAGCAACCAACGACAACCACCAAATACAGGCTCTTGACCTAGATTAGATACATATAGAATATGGCGGGATTCCAAAACATTGTGAGCGCTCAACCCTCCTTCCCATCTGGGAGATTGGTGTAACAGCACAACATAAGAATAGACTGTCTTTAGTTTTTCTGTGTAATGTTTTGTAGGCTATTATTTGTCCTTTCGTCCATTTTCGTTTTTCGCCAAAGTGATTTTTTATTCGATGAGAATTTTGATTGTACAAATTGGTATCATTCGACTCTTTTATTAAGGAGACTTCTGTTGAAAGCAGCAAGGAATGGCCAATTATAATTGCATCAGTATTAAAACAGGGAAAGGAAATAACAGCTAGTTAAGAATTTGAATTAAAAAAAGACATGTTTAAAAAACAATATCCACAATTAAAAATTTATTATGTTTAGATATATGTTTTTCGAAATACAAATGGATTTCTACCCCAGGAATAGATTGCCTTAGTTGTATTTGGCAAAACATTTAGGAATTTAGGGTCCTCAATGCTCTTCAATAAAGCACTTTATCTGAACTTTTTGAACTATTTTTTTCGAGCGTCACTCGTGAGTCTTTTGAAGTCTGACTACAAAACTTTAATCCTGGTATCTCATTGAATCTATGATGAGTTTATTCATAAATCAAATATTTACTATTTTGAGGGGAAGATTGTCATACGATAGTCATTGGGACAATTTGTTGTTGATTTTCCTAGTCCTGAGTTTTAAAGGTTTATTGAACAAAAAGAAAATTGTGAGTTCAAACCACAATAAGCTGCACAGAAAATCAACGTGTTCATGTGTATGGCTATGCAAACTTAATTTAAACTCCCCAATCAAAAAGATCAGGAATGTTTATTTAAACATACCACACAAAGCCTGTCATCAATCATAAAAGAATTTCAGAAAGACCATAAAGAATGGAATATAATAATTATCATGCTAATACAACGCAATCTTACTTATCAATTATTAACGTGGGATTTGTATCTCGTGGCGGCCAGTTTTTATTGGTGGAGTACCCGGAGAGAACCACCGACTTACGGCAATAAAACTTGTAATCGTAGTCAACTAAAATCGGAGTAGAACAAAATTTCCATGAGCGAACTCATCATCTCTGATAGATATGTTAGTGATTACTGTAGATGAACTACTTAGAGCACTTGGCCACCGAGCTCCTCGACACTCTATTCGGTCTTTTTAAAATTTATTCATAGCATATGGTCCAGATATATATAATAACGGCACATAATGTGGTGGGGTTAACTAGATTTAACGTGTGCACAAACCTCACCATTTGCCAACTGTTCAATTTGGCCTCTGATTACTGAATTAACCCTGAGTATTTTATCATGCCATCAGTATTTTGTTTATTTTAGATACACTTCTATTTTATAAGGAGATGTGGTATGATTGCCAATGAGACAACTATCCACCAAAGTTCAAATGAAGTGGATGTAAGCAATTATAGGCAAACGTATGACCTTTAACAATGATAAAAAAAAAATTTTTATACAAACAGACATTAGACTTAAATGACTGAAAAAATTTCATTATATTGACAATAGTGTGTGAACAAAACAAACAGATATAACAGGTAAAAATGTCAGACATTGGGTTACAGCAGTCAACATTGTGTAACAATTTTAATCACTATCATAACAAGCATCAAAGAATTCCCTTATCAAATCATGTCTGTCTGCATTACGAGATGAGAGGTAACCTATATAGGTTTGGAAATATGAATGATTGAAAGCTAAGGAGTACGGTTCATACATCAAACGTTTGAGTGAAATCGACATTTTGATATAAATGGACATTTATAGCAATTTGACTGACAACGTTTCGAAGAGGTACAAGAAAAGAAATTATTTTTTTCAATACAGAAATTGTTAACTGATTACGTGCATACAAATGCCGAAACTTCAATGCAGCTGTTATATCGAGGTTTTTTTTCATAAGTCGAAAACAAACTTACCATGCCATGATTTAAAACGAAAAACGATCAAAAGACAAACAACAGTATACAAAACACAACATAGAACACCAACCCTACCAAAGTATATGGGGTGATCTTAGGTGCCCCGGAAGGATAATTGGCCAAAAAAGAAATTATTTAGTGAAAAATCGAAGTTGGAACTGAAATATCAAATATGTCTACAAAAGACACCACTACTAACCGTGTATCAAAATAAACCACGCCTACTAATCCCATATGAAAAATACACGGTCACCATGCTGTTGCTTTTAATCAACCATATTCCTAGAAATGTATAGGAGGTAAGATAAATTATTGTACAAGTAAATTTAAGTCAAATTTTGTATATATTGTAATTTGAACAAGCTATTTTTGGACAATTTAACACCCCATACAAAATGATATTGATGATTGTCGTACTGCAATTATCTCCCTTGAAACATATTGTATTCAGTAATGAAAGCTTTGTTATATAGAGAATGTTTCACTCTGATGATAACAAACTCAGAAATTTTGAAAATACAAATAAGACCCGCTTACAAGTATCTGTAAAACGTCGACTATTTGTAAAATATGCAATTAGTCTCGTATTCTAAACATCTTGAACGCCATTTTCATTTTAGTCACAATCCAATCCGTGTCCCTTTGCTACAATGCGACATTGTTCTTGTAAAGAGAAAGTAGATGGCCCTAGTAGAGCAGGAACTACAACTCAACATTTATACATTTTGTTGATATTTTCTTCTAAAAGCATAGAACAAACGAGATAATATAGTCATATTTAGTTTCCTAACTCATTTTATAGTATTCTGTGCTTTTTGTGCAAAATCGTGCCATTCAAGTTTTGTTACTTTTCTGTTTTTGTTCATGTATGCAGATATTAGAAGATGTGGTATGAGTGCCAATGAGACAACTCTCCATCCAAGTCAAGGTATACGCAGACTGATTCTAGTGCATGTAAAACTTCAACATACTGACCGTTATAATTCACCTGAGAATCAGAATTCAAATTCAACTAGAATTGCTATTGCATTCAATAGCGGATGTTACCCATCCCCATTGCCACAGTTGCGGCAGCAATTTTGAAAATTCCAAAGTCGAATGCTAGATTTATACATATATGCCAGTTAACATTTCTGTAAAGTTTCAGTAAGTTTGGAGGATTTTGAAATTTTTCACATTTTTGCAGTTTCCATGGCATCGGCAGCCATTTTGGATATTCCAAAGTCAAAAGTCGCACCTATTCTTGCCAGTTAACATTTGTATTAAGCTTCATTAAGTTTGGAGCATTTTGAAATTTTGAACATTTTTACTGTTTCCATGGTAACGATGACAATTTCCAAATTTTTAATGACAGATGGCCCATTGGTACATGAGAGGGAACATACCATTAAAGTTTCACTGGGTTTTACCTACCATTTTAAGAGAGGAAATGCTACTTAAAGGTTTTTAAAAGGGTTTTTAGATCATTTTGACCTTGTTTGCATTGTTTCCATGGTAACGGCAGCCATTTTGGAAATTCCAAAGCCAAAGGCCACATCTACCCATACCAGTCAACATTTATGTGAAGTTTCATCAAGTTTGGAGCGTTTTGAAATTTTTGATATTTTTTCTGCAGTTTTCATGGCAACATAGTAGTTCCGATGATTGTCAAAATCATCCAAATCCTGTGTATAGTGGACAACTACATTGTATTAAAATTTGATGATTTCAAGTTTAAGCATACACAAATAGAATTACCCAAACCAATCCCAAAAATTTAATTTTTTCACCTTTTTTCGGTTTCTATGGTAGCGGCGGCCATTTTTTAAGTTCTAAAGGTGGTTCGGAAAATTTCAGATGGTGATCCTCATTATGGTACATGTAACCATTCATTAGGATTGGTTCACTAAACCCCCAGGATCCCTCGGACAAAAAAGGAGGAATAATAATAATAATAATAATAATAATAATAAAAGAAACGGAGGAAAAGCAATATGTCACCCGATATGGTCGATTTGGTGACATGATTAACAAGTGAGGTAACTATAAGATGCTAACTTTTATACCAATTGGTCTCTGGTGGAAAGGTGTCTCGTAGGCAATCATATCACATTTTCTTATTTCCATTCTAAAACCTTCCGTTTGATTTATATTATGAAAAATTTACATTGGGGTTAATGTAAATAAAACAATAAAAAACATGAATAAATCAGTTATTTGCAGCTGAAAGAAAGTTTTAAATCAACATTCACTTTTTTCAGATTGAAATAGGATATGAATTGAGATTATATGTGTCCTGTAATTTTGGCATGCCTTTGTTGTTACTTGCAGTTGCTATGTACATGTATGCCGCAAACAGTGTAAGTGATATTATCATACAAAACTTTGACAGACCAAGTGCCGTTTTCCAAGACAAAAGCACAAAAAGATGAATGTATTAAGATCTAGATATGTGAAAATAAATGAAGACATTTTTCACGAGTCCATATATAGAACGGGGGGTCCAAACATGAGGAATTCGTCTAGTGTCAGAGCAATAGGCAGTTTACCATGTGGTACATCTATGAATAATTGCGTGTATCCATTAATGACAGTAAGCCGACCCTTGGAATGTCCATTTGCGTGCTAATGTGATGATTGCTTGCCATCTTATTTGGGTGTACACAAAACCTTGAGAGAATTATCCCCCCGTCTAAAACAATTAGTCTGTCACATCGCGACAGGTATAAACACCAAATATATAAATAAATGCGCCATAGTCATACCGTTTGCGGGTAATTTTTATTCTGATGTGGAATATTTTGTATAGTATTTTATAATTTACATATTTACGTGTTATTCAAGTATTAAGTTATTGTATGCTGAGATTTTAATAAATCGATAAAAATGAAAACAGCACTTTATAATGTCATGCGTCCGAATCGTTTTTTTCTGGATTCACCTTTATCAGGAACGCTCAAAGACGAGTATTTGAATGTCAATGAAGTTCAAGAACCGAAACAGTTGAAGAGCTGTATGATTAAAAAGAACCTAAACAATATCCAAATCCATCCAACGTCAGTTTTGCCTGTGGGAGTTGAAACCTTAGTTTCTTTTATCATTGCAGAAAAATATATTCACCAAACGCGACAACTTATATGTATTAAACATATTAAAATAATTTCCTTATGGTATGACTGCATGTTGGCTCTCTTTTTTTTTTTTTTTTTTGGTACAGATGTTTTGCTGCCACTCAGTGTGAATAGGGTATGAAAAGAATAGTCAAAACCTTCACTTTTAGGGCTGATCTACCTTAAAGGTGAACAATGTTTGACGAAAGATTTCACAAACATGTATCTTACTCAGCAAAGGATATAACTGTCAGCAACGATAGTGAAACCTATTTAATACGTATAAATGTATTATCCTCCGTCATATATCGTCATACTTTGAACTTACAGTGAGACATCCGATTGTTGTTAAGTGTAATCATTGATAAGGATATTAAAAAACCTTATCATAACTTTTTTATTCATTTAATAAAATGTCAGATTTGCAATTTATTTTTTTCAATCGACAATCTCTCTTCCTAACTTTTATATATAGATTTGTGCAACCCCCTCTTTTGTTCACATAATGCATATCTACCATTAAATTCTTCATCATAATTACTATTCAACATTTAATCTCACAGGCAAATGAGGAGAGAGCACAAGGACATTTTGAATGCAAGAAAGAAAAATCGTCTGACCCTAGTCATGATTGTTTCCTGACTTATTTTTGGAATAACTGGTGCTAATTTATAAAAAAAATTACACAATTTACATTCTCAGAATATTTCAATTAGTGATTTTTAAACTTCTTAAAATTTTCACAGATGATTGTCGTACGAATAATACTTGATTGCGAGCACTAGTGTCAAGCTATTCAGCAATTCTCAACCTGCAATTCTCTTGATAAAAAGCTATCCTGTAATTCGTCATCCTGTAATTGCATTTGGAAAACTACTTTAGCGACAATTTTATTTTTTTCGTTATCATGGTTTTTGACTTTTTTTTTTTTGTTCGAAGAAAAGACTTATATAGAAAACCAAAGAGTTTTATCTCCCATTAACAAATTTATAACTTTAGTTTACAGATTTCTAACGCATATTTACGGTTTTGTAACTAGATATAAGAGGATGTGGTATGAGTGCCAATGAGACAACTCTCCATCCAAGTCAAAATTTATAAAAGTAAACCATTATAGGTCAAAGTACGGTCTTCAACACGGAGCCTTGGCTCACACCGAACAGTAAGCTATAAAGGGCCCCAAAAATTACTAGTGTAAAATCATTCAAACGGAAAAACCAACGGTCTAATCTATATAAAAAAAAAAACAAGAAACGAGAAACACTTATGAACCACATCAACAAACGACAACTATTGAACATCAGATTCCTGACTTAGGACAGGTTCAAACAAATGCAGCGGATTTAAACGTTTTAATGGTACCAGCATTTAACATAAAAAAATCATTATGACGATTCAAACAACGTTTTATCTGTTAAGTCCAGGATGTGATTCGCATTCACGCATATTTAACCCAAATTTGTGATTTCTAAACGTATATTAACAACAAAAAATGTATAATTTTGATGAATTGATTTTCTCAAAGGAAGACCGACAATACAACTTGACATTTACGGTTTTTTAACCAGCACTTTGAAAGAAAAATCATGTTAACGATTGCAATAAATTGCGATATATTAAGTCCATGATATTATTCGTATTTACGCCTATTTATCCCACATTTACGATTTTTTAAGTCATATTGACAACTTGAAAATACAGAATTTCTGTTTAAATTAATTTGCACATGTAAAACCAACTATTTAACTTTTCAAACAACTTCAGAACTCATTTTTGCGATTTCTTGACTCATATTTTTATAATAAAAATTGAAATATTTGAATTTGACCGTTTTGTAACCCATATTTACGACTTAAATGTATAAAATCGATGTTTAACTTATCTTTACATCTATTACCGACAATGAACCAACATATTTCATCCGAAATATGGACTCTGCTCTGATGAATAGCTATTGGATAGTACTACAACAGGATAGCAAACAATTTCTGGAGTAAACATTCTTAAAGGGCGAAAAAGATCTTACGAAACATAGAAAAAAGCCAAATTCTATAAAATACGCATTAGGGTAGCCCACTTTCCAACCCATTGCCTCGGCAGTTCTTTATGGCTAGGTATTAAATACTCCGCCCTTATGAATAGCTATTGGATAGAATTACAACGGTATAGTGAACAAAATCTGGGGTAAGCATTCTTAAAGGCCGAACATATAGTCTAAACATGGAAAAAAAAGCCAAATTCTATAACATATGCATTGGGGGTACCCCCTTTCTAACCCATTGTCTCTGCAGTTATTTATTGCTAGTCATTATAAACTATGCTATAATGAAGATCTATTGGATATTATTACAACGGGATAGTAAACAATTTCTGGGGTAAGCATACTTAAAAGCCGGATATTTCGTCCAAAACATTGGAAAAAGGCAGAATTCTATTAAATACGCAATTGGGGTAACAACTTTCTAACCAAATGTCTTGGCAGTTTTTCATGGCTAGGTATTATAAACTCTGCTCTAATTAATATCGATTGTTTAGTACTACACTTATATAGTAAAAAATATCTGGGGTAAGCATTCGTAAAGGCCAAAAATTTCGTCCGAAACATGGAAAAAAAAATCTTTTAAATACGCATTTAGGGTACCAACTTTCAAACCCATTGTCATGACAGTTCTTTATGATTAGGGAGTTAAGACTCTGCTCTAGTCAATAGCTATCGAATAGTTATATAACGGGATAGTAAAGAATTTCTGGAGTAAGCATTCATAAAGGCCAAAAATGTCGTCCGAAACATGGAAAAAAAGCAAATTCTATAAAATACGCATTGAGGGTACACACTTTTTAACCCATTGTCTCGGCATTTCTTTATAGCTAGGAATCATAGACTCTGCTCTTATTAAGAGATATTATATAGTACTATAACGGATAAAGTTCGTCCGAAACATGGGAAAAAAGCCAACTTCTTTGATATACGCATTGGGGTATTGACTTTCCAAACAATTGTCTCGACAGTTCTATAAAATACGCATTGGTGATACCCACGTTCCAACCCATTGTCTCGGCAGTTTTTTATAGGTAGGGATTATAGACTCTGCTCTAATGGAGAGCTATTGGATAGTACTACAAGGGATAGTAAACAATTTCTGAGGTAAGCATTCTTAAAAGCCGAGATATTAAATGAGATATTATCCGAATTTCAAGCGTACCAGTAACGGATTTACCTCCAGCTTGAAAGTTTAATTCGTATATCGACATGACATTAAAGCACCATCATCATGAGATCATTCATGAGGAATTTCGCGGAATTTAATTTTATCATAAATTTATACATTTTGCTAAGCTCTAATGCGTTATTTCTCTTTGCGATGCATTAAAACAGGAATAACAGTTCTGTAGTGTTTTTGCTTAAATTTTTCAATTTTCTTAGAACCCTAGTATCCTATGCGTGAGAATCGTGCATGAATAAGTTCCGAAAGAAGTTTCGGCAACATCGACCAAAGTGTAAACCTATGGGGAAAGTTCTAACGGACCAGTCCCATTTAAGTATTTGAAGATATGCAAATCACATAAAGTAAAAATTTTATCGGATTAAAAACTTTCTAAAAGTATACAGTTTATGCCTTAGTTTAGAAATTTTGGTTTAGAATTGCTGGATCAATTCACCTTTTAATATTAGTTCAACAACGACCCCAGATTTAAACAATTAGGGAAAGATGATTAGCTTACTCGTTATAGACATCCACATATTGTAGAATATCTCACCAATTTGGGTTTTTTTTCATAATCGAACTAGACAAGATTAGTAATTTGGAGAAAAAAAATTATCTATTAGCCAATATAAATAAATAAAATGGTGAAATCTCCAGCATGACACTTTTTTCTTCTTTAAGTATATGTTGTCAAACAGTATCAGGATACAATAATGATCAAAATATCAATAAATATAAGATATAATGATAATAGTTTTCTTCTTGAGAAACATGCTTAAGTCGACTTTCTACCTGTTTTCTCTCGTTTGCATCACGATTTGTAGTAATATGAAAGGGAGTAGCTGATGATGAAGTATAAAAATTGTCACGATTACCGCATATATCACTGTTGATAAATTATCAAAAAAATATTTACCCATTATACCAACATTTGTACGTCAATCCAGTCAACAAGTTAAGGAGGTAAACATATATATCCTTTCTGGCGGTAAAATATAAATTTACATAATTTCATACGATACTATTTCTTTTGTTCACCATCCTGACCCGTAATTGTGATATTTTCTAATTATACAGACAAGATGTTTGTTAATGGTTTGTTTACAATAGGATTTTATACTAACCTATTCCTCTAAATTCTAAGGCTTTTTTTCGTGACTTCCGTGTTTTAACTTCAGAGAATGATATTGTATAACACACCTGAGATACTTTACATTGAGCACTGGATCATTGTATTAAAAACATTTAAACATCAATAATACGGGAAAAAAGAAGACCAATTGTCCTGTAATAAATCAGAAGTTTCAGGCATATTCTGACAAGATCGTTGTAAAAATATTCCGTTTTGTCAATTTCAATCAATTTTGACAAACTATATTTTGAAACAAATATTTATTTTTATGATGCACCCTTTCGTAATGTTGTAAATTGTTCATGTTAAAATGATTTTTTTTCAAAATAGATCCAACAACTAATTTGCCTTTTTCAACTGATTTTTATAGTTTGTTCTTATTTTGTGCTGTTACACTACTGTCCCAGGTTAGGAAAGGTTTGAGCGCTCACAAACATGTTTACAACAATGTAACCCCGCCACATTGTTTATGTGCCTGTCCCAAGTCAGGAGCTTGTAGTTGAATGGTTGTCGATGGTTCATGTCTGTCATATTTGTTATTCGTTAATTGTTTTGTTATTAATTAGGCCGTTAGTTTTCTCTATTGGATTGTTTCATATTTTTCATGTCGGGGCCTTATATAACTGACTGTACAGTATGGGTTTTTTCTCATTGATGAAGGCCGTGCAATTGCCTTCAATTGCTTACATCCACTTTATTTGAAATTTGGTGGATAGTTGTCTCATTGGTAATCATACCTCATTTCCTGATTTTCATATTGGAGTTTTTGCTCTTTAATGGTAAATTTACCATTATTTTGCCTTTTGCCTAACATCTGGAAAATTAATACAGAAACATAGAAACTTTAAAAAGGAAAAATTATCAGCATGATAAGATCGTCAAATAACTTGAAGTCAACATGATTGAAATTGTCAGTTAATTCTTATAAGAGTTATTCCATTTTTATGATGATCTTTACTAAAAATTAAAGTGGCCATTGTTGAAGAAGCAGAATCCCTAGCATTTATTCTCCTTGGTTTTGAAGTAGTTTAGGTTTCATCCTAATTTTTTAAATTCTTGATTTTTTAAGACAAACTGACACTTATTCCATTGCTAAGCATGTAGCCATGTTGAGATGGATGTAAATCATGTAAATCGCACACCTGGTCATAAGGCAACTACTGATAAGGTACCTGTTGATAAAGCACCAGTAACCTATCAATATTGTCCCTATGAAGAACAACTAAAGTTGCTTCCATGTTTACATCAAAGATAGATAAAAGCTAGGAACTATAAGATTAATTATTAAAGATCACAAGAAGTTGAAAGTATTATTCAATGGATAGATTGAATATTGAATAAACTGTTTTAAGCTTTGTCCCCTTTTATTGTAGTTTTTAATAAGAACATTTAAATTAATTGTGAAAACAATGATGGATTAGTCATGCAATGTGAAATAAATTGATATTTCATGTTTAGATAAGATTACTAGATTTTTTTGTTGAAAGATTATTATTTGAAGACAACTAAAAGAAGTTAATCATGCTCAATAGTTTACTCATTTGCAATAAAACCACATCTTATTATTTTAAATAAGTACCTTAAATATCATGCATATAAAAGTAATTATTTCTTTATGACCTATTGAAAACCATGAAAAAAATGATTCTGTACAAATTTCAATAGCTGCAATTTCGAAAATCTCAGGTTTATCACGATAATGACAAAAAGGTGCAATATAATTGATCCATTCCACTAATGTTTGAAGACAGAAGGTCTTTTCCCCCGGTCACTTTCGTCTCACTTCCACTTGCAGATGATTACATATACCATTTTTATTGTCTTGAACTGTTTGTTTTGTTGAAAACACATGTATACTTCAACCACAAAATGTCGATTTCACTTAAACATTTAATGTATAATCGTATCCCTAAGCCCTCTTTCCAGCTTATTTCCAAACCAATTTTGAAAAACATTTCTTTTTCTTGAAAATAATCCCTAAGCCCTCCTTCGATTATTCTTCCAAACAAATTTTGAAAAGGGTATGCGTTTTTTTTCGCCAAACATAATTTGTTTGCGCTACAACAGTTCAACCCCAGGGACTGTTCAGCCTGGGATCACTTAAAATTGAGAATGGAAATGGGGAATAATTCAAAGAGACAACAACCCGACCACAGAGCAGACAACAGCCGAAGGCCACCAATGGGTCTTCAACTCAGCGAGAAAATTTACTTTTGCACTCAAAATGAAGAATCCCCATCATGGTTGTGTAATTACAGAGAGTATACTGTGTAGGTTTTGTTTTGTCAGTGGTCCTCAGCAATTACATATTTCAGTTACCTCATGTCTGTCATCTAATATCCTATTTCGGAGATACAAATAACAAAACTACTGTTTCATTTGATTGTACCGCTCTGTAATGCTTTCTATAAAATTGCTGTAATTATCCAGTCTATAATTTACTTTTAATCATGAAAATGACCGTTATATCTCGCTAGAAATGCATGCAGACAAACATGATATTTTGGATGAATTACACGATGTTGATCATTGTTCATGTTTGTTAACTGTTATATGCAATTATCTCTTCAAAATATAAATGTATAAAAACATTATTTTTTAATTCATATCATCTCAGTCTTATTTCTAGTGACGTCCATGTCATTGTATACACATCGAAGTTGTTCACTACACTTTGTGTACTTTTTGTGTATTGAATAGTTTTTGCAAATTAGTATTTATTTTCAACAGCATAGCCTAAAAATCAGTTGGGAAGGGTTTTACTCGCCAAAAACGGTACAAAGAATAACAACAAATGACAAACGATATTACAAGACTAAAACAACAATCAGTACACATCCAACGGATAAAGTGCATACGATTGCAAAACACATTTAAAAAAAGCATAACTTTGTGTAATGACAAAATATAAGTATCAACAGCATGTATAAGTGTTAATACCTGGGTAATGTTGCATGCATATTGAAAATGAAGACCTCGTTTTATGGACTTTTTTTTTACAGAATTTTGGGATGATAAAACTAAGTTGATTTTCAGCGGCACTTTCAATCAAGAATATCCATTTCAAACTATTTTCTCTTTTTTAATACTTAATAACTAATAAGAAACTAAAGTTATTTAATATCTAATTTACATAAACCAGTAAAAACAACCTTGCCATATTACTGACGCTTTAAGCATATTCAATACTGGTGTAGTTACTATTTTAAGACAGTTCAAATAACAAAACAAATGATTTTCCAACCAGATAATTTAAGTCTTTGGCAATGTATTTTTCAACCCATAGTTCTTACAAATGAGCCGCATATATAAACCAACAACAAAGCGCCAATTCACTCAAATTTTAGAGGTATTATCAATACTGAAAGAATGTATATTAACCAGTAAAATGCAATATACTGTATAATAAAAAAATATAATTCAAGTGTTTCTTACCGATTAAAAATGCCGTTAAAAACACTTTAATTTTAGGGGTACGTCTAAAAACTGCTCAGGACCTCCTGAGTGCACTCAGGACTTAAACGTGCACCCAGGACTCTTTATAATTATCGTATGTGCACACATGACGGATATATGTATTCGTTGCAATCTGTTTATTTTAGTGGTAAATTTTGGTAGATTTTGAAAACAAACTTCGAGAGATATTTATTATTTTTATAAGATAATGGCACGTGTCATTGATTACACAACTACTCAGCCTTGATTATCCAATCAACAAAATTGATTGGATTATCCTAATTGCTTATGAATATCATGTTATTAGTACAGTGTTTTGAATAAAATTGAATTAAACATTAAACTTGTTTCGGAATTGTTTCATGTTACATGCATTAAATTTACTTTATGCGTAGTGCATTTTTACGATTATGAAGAAAATAAAAACTCGCTTTCAATGCATTTTCTCTTATGACCGTGACCTGTTATATATTTCTTGCATGAAGACATATTTCTCGTATCACACTACTCGGAGTGTGATACAAAAAGCTCAATTTTGATTATTAGAAAATACCTAAATATGATAAATGACAGAAACTGAGAGGAAAACGGAGATAAATTAATATTTCAGAATTTATTTAAATTCATCCAAGACTTGCAATACTGGACAAGTACAATTCTAATAAGAAATAAAATTTTACTATATGATTGATTGATTGTTGGTTGCTTAACGTCCAGTGGCAAATATTTCATGCATATTCAGGACGAGAACAAATTAACAATAAATACAATAGGTAGGTTCTGTAATAGGGGCGTCCGGGATTAAGGTTGGAGAAATTTAGACTGCCACGGGAAATGAGGGTATATTGGAGAGGGACAGAAATTTAGCCTTGCAACAGGGCACCTACGGACCCCTCAAAGAGTTGTTGTAAGGGTTCTTAACGTGCAAAGAGCGTGGCACTCTCTTTACACGAGGCATCGGATTTAACGTCCCCATTCTGACCGGACGTGGCTGCAAATTTGTACATCCCGCACAGCAAAACGGACGCCCCACTTTAGCAAGGATTTTACTGCCGGTCGGAGGAAGACCAATGATGACCATACTTCTATTCCCCAGTCACCCTTAGGGGCTTTTACTATATGAGATTTGATCATATGAAAGTACAGCAAGTTCAAGAAATGTATTACTGGACAAGAATGATTTTTTTTTTTTTTTTTGCATAAACAGTCTAACTAAGATTTAGATCTTTAAACACAAAAATTTCTATTGAAATTGGTAGATGGGAAAATAATCAGAGAGAACATTTTATTTGTACTTTATGTAATTCCGGTGGTATTGGCGTCAAGTTTCATTATGTTTTAGAATGTTCGGCAATAGACAAAAGTAGACAAACGCTGTTAAAACGGGGTTTTGATCCCCAAGGACGCCACATTTGGCAATAAACTTTATCAATATTTTTTTAACGTTTTCAAATGAAATAAATTGAATGGAAAATTTCCCGACTTTGTGAAAATTTCTCAATTGGCTCAATAATTACAAACAAAACGAAAAGTTTATTTAACATTTTTCAATTCAGTATGTTTATCATTTTTCAAAAGAAAACTTTTTTGTTTGCCAAGTTTACTTGTATGTGTTTATTACCATCACTAATCACAGTGACACTCCTAATTATTAAAGATCAAACGACCTAATCAACATGATAATTGGTATTGAATGTGACCATCGGTCATGCATATCCCAAAATACGGCGCGTGCCGATAAAACTTAAATAAATTCTCAAATATTGAATTGATTTTATGAAAACAAAATTATAAGATAAAAATTAAATTATCTATCGAATGCATACCCTTAACGCACACTAAAACATCTATTACATGTCCTGAGTGCACTTTTTATGTTCTGAGTGCACTCAGGAGGTCCTTAGCAGTTTTTAGACGTACCGTAGTTTTAGTGACCAAATAAGGCTAATTCCATGACCAGGTGTTTAGTGTTCGGTGACTCGTATCGGCTCACACTATACATGTATCAGACAAATTAACAAAAAAGCTAATTGCCAACCCAATCAAGGATGTCCACCTCGGCTTTAAATCACATGTTACAGTCGGTTGAAAATTACCTGTGTATATTTAGTTCTAACTATTAATCTAAAAAATAATGCATGTACAAGCTGTACATGTTTGCACATTTTATTTCTACAAATTACAAAACTATTTCAACTCTCTTCTCGAATGTACTTTTAAGGATTATGATACAATGTAAAAAAGGGGGTTAAAATAGTCAGTTTTAAAACATGTTATCGTGTTACCATTAAAAATACAAACTACAAGAACTGCACATAAGTTTCAGACATAGGCTTTCCATGAAGATTATATAAAATTAGATCATGATAAATTGTATGTATACCTATGGAAGATTTGCATGTACTTTCACGGCTCTGTTTCACGGCAATGGCTGCATTACTGCATTATCTATAGACGACACGTCGATGATCATAGTTATTTGCCAAATTGAAATTATCCCACACCAAATTTACTCTTTTTAAACACTTATTTCCTAAATGAATTCATATTATACACAGACCTTGCTGAGTGAACATGTTTAACTTGAGTTAGAGATTCTAAATAGTTCTAATATTTTTAAAACATCTTCACTAAAAAAAATCACAGTATACCAGCTTCACGTGTTATGGTGTATATATAAATATATACTTACTTTGAGCTTCAAAACATAATGTCATTTCATGAAAATGATCGATTGACAATTGCTTAACGTCCAGTGGCAAATATTACATACATGTTCAGAATTCTTTTTTTTTTATAAAAATAAAATGGGCGTTGATGACAGATATTTCATTGTTTCCGTTAGATTAATTCTCAACTGTTATGCACTATATGGGTAAACCTGTCTACTGTCTATTGACTGTATGTTGGTCTTGTGATGTCTTCTGCATATTGTTTTCGTGGGGTTGCTGTCTTTTCACTTATACCCAATATATTCTTACAAATGTACATTGAATTTCATACTTGTCGGGTTGTTAAAATAATTGAATGTCGTGGTAACGAGCAGTATTTTAGATTTTAAAGAATAATCGTGGAATAAAAACTTTACATACTTGGACATTGCTCATTTTCTTGATCAATATAACTGACAAATAAAACCCTTAAAAATTCGATTCATTTTTACTGTTAATTTTCAATGAAAAGAACAATCTAAACACAACACGTGAGAAAATAAACGGAAGCTTTAAACAAAAGTGTACATTATATCATAATAAAATATTTCAGACTGTCTGGTGGAAGAGTAAATGTTGATATTTGGTTTAACGTAAACAGAAACATTAGTTCATCAATATTATCATTTATTATACATAACCGCTGGCAGTGACATTTTATTTAAAATATAAATAAGGAGATGTTGTATGATGCCAATAAGACAAATTTCAATCAGAGTTTCAATGACAAATATATCAGCAATTATATGCCTTCAACCAATACAGACATGTACAGACCGAATAATCTGTCTCTTGTGTGTTTATACTTGTCATTTCATATTTAATTTGTCCACCGACCAGAGGAGGGACAACATTCTGCATCCGGCACGCATATTGGACTTATATTATCGATCGGTCGCAGTCACCTGGACCATGGAAATTTGTTGGATAATATTATACACATAAGCAATAATATACAGTTGTGATGATTATATAATATACATACATATATACAATCTGATGTTCAGTAGTTGTCGTTTGTTGATGTGGTTCATAAGTGTTTCTCGTTTCTCGTTTTTTATATAGATTAGACCGTTGGTTTTCCCGTTTGAATGGTTTTACACTAGTAATTTTTGGGACCCTTTATAGCTTACTGTTCGGTGTGAGCCAAGGCTCCGTGTTGAAGACCGTACTTTGACCTATAATGGTTTACTTTTATAAATTTTGACTTGGATGGAGAGTTGTCTCATTGGCACTCATACCACATCTTCTTATATCTATTATAATTGAATTTGGTATTTGTCATTATTTGCCGGGCATATACAAATTTATCCTTTTATCAAACTGCTATTTTCCGGGTGCTTTTTTGTACGGCATGGACATTATAATTGAATACTCGTTTATTAAAGTAATTTAACAAATTTTGGATTTTTATTTTGGTCAAAATTTTATTTTATACAAAATTATAAATATTAGACTCTTTTTTTTCATTTGTCATTAAAAAAAAAAAACACGAGAAAACAAATGAAGAACGAAACCAACCAATATCCAAATTAAACATGTAATTTAAAAACAAAAGCTATTTTACATGTTTTGTTTTGTTTTTTTCGGGGGTGATCATTTTTATTTCAATTATCTTGAATACCTAAAATACACAATACATGGTATTTGTTGCTAAGGTTTACGTATTTACGTATTTACTCACGGATTTGACAACTATTTTTTGACATTTTATTTGAAAATCGTCGTTTTTAGCGACGCATTATGCAGCAACGAATGGAGACTTAAGGAGCCTTTTATGTGTTATGCTGTATAAACAATATTCTTTAACTGTTATAAATTTCGATTGTTTTTTACTTGCTAACTAACGAAGTGTTAATAAAAGCTTGTGTCTAGTATTTTTACAGACCTCAAATAAAAATTCCTGTCATTACGGAACATAATCTTTATAGATACAATTTACCAAAAGAAGTAAAAATACATTACAGTTTTATGTAAAAGTTATTTTCGATCATCAATATTTCTTTCCATTTAAAACTATATTTTATGATTGCAATAGAGTATATTTGATATTAAAACATGAACAAATATACATTGCAAATTGAATGATATTCAATGAATTTTAATCTCATAAAACTACATGTCATAGTGAAATTTATTGATTTTTACAATAACAAAGTATAATTGTCAAGTCCGATTTAATCAATTGAGTATACATTTTTTAAAGGTTAAAAGTTGTAGAAATTTACCGAAATCCGTTAAAGCTAGGTAAATTTGTACGCAATTCCGAAAACATTTCATTTTAGTTGTAATTTATGCTCATTTAACCCTCACATATATTTTATTTTGGACAATTGAACAAAGCAAACAAATTTTCACGGAAGGACATGAATATAATTGAGAAATCAGGGTATTACAAACAAGCTCGAATAAAGGGAGACAAACCTTATGAATCTGCACAAACAATTTTATGTCAAAATTGATAGATTTACCTGGTACTGGATGCTACTGAAAATTCCAAATCAACTATTTTATCGATGAACTGACGTGTACTAAAATGTACTTAACAGTACTGGATTTAACGCTACGGGTTTTTTCTTAATTACCTAAACCAGTACTGACTGGTACTTAATCGATCGCGATAGTTAGTGTACTGAACATGTACTGAACAACTGAAAAAGATCTTGACATTTTTCCTTGCGGTAAATTCAGGCAGAGTTGTTTAGTTTAAAATGACCGTTTCAGTAGTAAAACCCGTTACTAGTGAGAAAAACAGTTATACTTATCTTTGCCCAAGGGATATATTATGAAGTTTAAACCTGTAGATTAAAAAGTAATGTAACATTTTAATCGCTTTTGTATTTTACGTAATTTCAACAGACAGTGGTAATGTAAGTAACAGTAAAATGTGATGCGGATGTTTGTGTTCGAATAATGTGATACTGGAATAATCTTCATCCAGTTTATGATTAGGACCAAAAGTTTAGGAATCCAAATCAAGTAAAATAACCATGTGGTCGCATCGAATCAAAAGAAGTGTCATGAATCAACTTTGTCAGAAGAAAATTCAATTAAGTTTATAATCCGAAATTTTATTGAAAATGTATTACTTTCAATATGCCAATTTAAGCGACCGAGCGGATGGTACCACCTGGAACAAAATAATTTCCTGTTGCAAATACATTTATAAACCATTGCTAACTATGCGTTCTGTAATGTTCTTTGAAAAGGAAAAACAACAATAAGTTGTTTATCAGTATAATTCAATTAGTTGGTATTAATAAAACTGAATTATCTTAAAATGAATATACTGAATATGAATTACCCATAGTAACACAAGCAACTTAATTCAATTTAATTGGTCTTTTTGATAATAAAGTGAGGAAATAAGAATAATTTCCTTATTTTCAAAAAAAACCTTGACCTTTGCACATTTTAATTGGTTTTAGGTCAACAATTAGTGAACGTTGTGTTGTTCTCATAGACTATAGATGTCAGGCGTCGAAAAGGGATGGGAACTTAAAACTGAATTCCTCGTGCTGAGTGAGTGCCATGCTTTCTGCGCGTTTTCAACTATTTAACAGAGTTTAAATGAAGTGAATGTTAGCGATTATAAGCGAACGTATGGCTTTCAATAATTAGAAAAATGCATACCGTATAGTAGGCTGTGCATTTAGTTTCAAAGACTATAAAACCATGATCTAAATTTGATCTGCAGTTCAGGTCATAATCTGCACCATTCCTTTAAACCTTGAGCAATGACATGTCTCTTTACGCTTGCTTTTTGGTTACAATATTTCGCAGCTATATCTTTCACTTTTTTAAAACTTTCTTTAATTTAGCTGCTTTATGTCTTTTATAGAAGAAAAAGATCTAAAATCTGATCTGCATTTTAAGTCAATACCTGTGCCATTCTCTTATACCTTGAACCTTGACATTTTTTACGTTTGTTATCTATTTACAAAATTTCAAAAATATAGTTCTCGTTTTTGATATTTTCTTTGCTTTAGCAGTGTAGGCATTCAGTTTGAAGGTCAGAAATTGATATCCAACACTTTAATTTGATTTATGATATTTATATTTTGTTTAAAATCTTTGGCGGTGAACAATTATAATACAATTTCGAGATTCGTTAAGAAGTTCTCAGTTTGAATGAGCAGCACAAAGGCAAGGAAAATCTTTCTTTAAGACGAAATGAGTAATTTTACGAATTGATCGATGGTTTACGTATGAGCGTAGTTGTCTTTTCCTTGTAAGCTCTCAGTTGATATCATGAGGATTTAAAATTGAAAAAAAGTTTTCATTACAGAAATACAATAGGTTTCAATAGGTTTCAAGGGAGATAATTCCTGTACGACATTCATTCGTGAAAATGTTTAGAAGTTTGAAATCACCAACTAAACAAATATGATATAATTACTTTTCTATTCTGATAACTTTAATTTGTATATTTTTTTTTGGAGTTGCCACCCGTATGTCACATATTTCTAAACATCTTTGGTAGAAATGTTAGTTTTGCTCTCCCCTTCTCATGTTTGTCTTTGCAAAACTGAAATAATACAAATCCCAATGTATTTACTTTTGCCAAGTGAAATTGATATCCTGATTTCCGCACAATATATCTTAAAATGACCACAAAATTAAACCTCATATTAATAAATTGTGCGTCATTGTCGACAGGATGGTTAACTATGTTTGATTTATGTCTGTCCCAAATCGATTGACTATAAAATTATTTGTTTTATTATAACTTTGTGTGAAAAGTATATTTATATAAAAAAAGATGTGGTATGATTGCCAATGTGACAACTATTCACAATAGACCAAATAACACAGAAATTAACAACTATAGGTCATCATATGGCCTTCAATAATGAGCAAAGCCCACACCGCATAGTAAGCTATAAAGGCCCCGAAATGACAAACGAAAAAATAACATCTAATTTATGTACAAAATAATGAACGAGAAACAACTATGTAAAACAGCAACAAACGACAACCACTGAATTACAGGTTCATGACTTAGGACAGGCAGATACAGAATGTGGCGGGGTTGAACTAGTGTTTTTGGCGACAAACGTTGAATTTTCAAAACTAACGTGTTTTTGAAAGACCATGCCTGATGATTGATTTGTTGAATGGTTTATTGTTGTTGTCAGATAAGAAATTATTTTTCATTTTACGACGAACCCGACTCTAATTGGTTCTTATTTGAAAGTAAGCGGTTACTGTGCTTGTGTATCCCGTCATAATTTGAACCACACTATTATTTTATTTATTGATATTGCTTTTACTGCTGAGTCTGTTTTTTGTGATGTCCATTTTACGTGACTCTGTATTTATGTGTCTCTTTATACTTTGAACGATAAAATTATTTTATGTCTACCTGTGCGAATTTCAAACGCGCGATTTTACGCCAGTACTTAAAACCTTCCATCCTTTATAGGTGGATTTTACATAGATATGTAAAATCGTATGATATAAGCATAATGAGGATGTTAAATTTGATGTATGCTTCTTCGTAAAATTTGTTTGTTTTTATAGTGATTAAGATGATAACACAATGTTGACTGCTGTAACCCTATTTTTGACATTTTTACGAATTGTGTCTGTTTGTTTTGTTCATGCATCGTTGTCAATATAATGGAATTTAATTCGACTGTCATACAAGTGAGAGGTTTGGCTAGCCATAAAACCAGGTTCAATCCACCATTTTCTACATAAGAAAATGCCTGTACCAAGTCAGGAATATGACAGTTGTTATCCATTCGTTTGATGTGTTTGAACTTTTGATTTTGCCATTTGATTGAGGACTTTCCTTTTTGAATTTTCCTCGGAGTTCAGTATTTTTGTGATTTTACTTTTTACACAAATACATTGAAATGTGTATGTAGGAGGTATATATACAAATACATGAACCATGTTCAACAGTTCAAAATGTCCATTGATTCGTCCGAACAATTACCTAGATTGAAAGGTCTGAACTGTCCCAAAACTATCCTAAATCTAGTCAATTTAATTTTGTATTGTGCCTTATATCAACGAAACGGTTCTCCTCTTATTAATTTGTATGCCAGAAGTCGTGACGGAAGACAATTCAAGACGTTAAATAATTCACTTGTATCAAGAGAATAAAATAGATTTACATTCAATGTAAAAGTTTGCATTTGTATAGAGTCGCAATTCAATTTGTCCAAAATAAAATGCAGAATATAATTTTGTAGTTTTATTTTACCGAAAATAGAAACATGATAACGTTAGCATGGAAATTATCTTTAATGACAACAATGCATGTTAATGATTTAAATATAAAAGTACTAATGTAATAGAAACAATTATAAAGAAAACAACTGAAACAAATATCAGTAGTGTCATACGATTTTTTTTGTCTCGAGTCTTCGTAATTTCACCGAGATCTTCCTTCGTCTGACTGTAAGATACATTTCAGTATAGAATTACTAATCAAAATAAACTTATCTTGCAGAATATAATGTTATACTTTTTTAGTTGATATAAGCATGATTTATTGACACCAGTAAATGTTATTACTGTTGATATACACGTATTACGACGATAGCACCAACTATTAATATTCCAAAAATAACCGAGGAAATAATCATGATTAGTGCCACACGATTTTTCTCTCTGGCTTCTTCGAAATGTCCCTGTGCTCTCGCATCATTTGCCTGTAAGACAAAAATGTACCATAGTAATTATGATGAAGGATTATATGATAAAGAAACATTATGTGAACAAAAGAGGGAATTGCACAAATCCAAAAAAAAAATGAAGAGGGATAATACAAACAATTTTTTTTTCATAAATCAAAAACGTGTTTTGTTTGTAAAAATGACTCCTAGGACCTTTTAATAAGTTTTAAGAAAAAGCAAAAAAGAATCCTTAATATTGCAAAAATTTGAAATACAATGAAAATTGTAAACGCACATTCGATTTTGCTGTATGAAGTCAAATGCAATTTGCAAGAATCCTTGTATAGAGTAAAATATAAATCATTGCGAAACAAGAAAAAAGGTAAATCATTTGCTAAAAAACAAAATATTCCTTATATGAATAAAAAAAAATCGCAAAAGGTACCTAAATTTTAGTGCATTTATTCATACATTTGGTGTGTCAACTTGTTAGGTTGTTACAAACTAATATAAATTTCTGACGGATAAATCGTTCATGATGTTGTGTACACCTAAATGAGACACATTAGCACACAAATGGAAATTACTTTTATTAATGGATACACACAATTATAAATGTACCATATGACAAGCTATCAATTGCAATGACGCTACACGTGTACACATATATCTCAATTTATTTTCTCATAGCTTAATACATTCATCTGTTTTCATGGAACGTGGACATTGTACTGTCAATATTTTGTAAAATACTATAGTATTCAAACCGTGGTCGAATTTGTTCAGATTTGTTCTGATAACAAAACACTTACACTGTTTGCGAAACACATAGCAATCAATCCTAACGGCCAGCAACAACAAAGGCATGCCATAATTGCAGAACACATATAGTCTCCAGGTTCTGATTCATATCCTCTATCAATCTGAAAAAGTGAATGTTGATTTGAAATGATTTTTTCTCCCTTGGGGGGATTTCGACCTTTGTGTGGTAGTGTTGATCTACCGCCCTTTTCTTATATACCTATATGGAGTTATTTTCTTTCAGAACGATAGGTCATTCTTTCGAAGAATCAACCCGGACGATACCATGTTTCAATGAAATATGCTCCAAGGCATAAAATAATGACCTGTGTGAGGTCATTTTTTTTCCTTGATAAAAATGCAAACTACAATTTACTTCAAAATTCTATTCGTCTGATAGTTTCTGTTGCCGATTTGGGAAATTATTTTTTAAAGTTCAATCTATGATAGGTGTAAAAGAAATCGTCATTGCTCGAATTTTAATTTTAGAAACAAATAATGTGAAGTTTTGCTAATTTATCGCTACAATACAGAGACATTATCATATATGCGAGATGAATTTTAATGTAAAACTTTCATAACACTTTAAAATAAAGCCAGATTTAACATATTCGTGTGTAAGATTTTGAAAATCTTATTGATTCACACTGAATAGATTGATTGATTGATGGTTACTTAATGTCCAGTTGCAAATATTTCATGCATGTTCAGGACGATACACACTGAATAGGAAATCATACTGTGACCTACATGTATTGATATTCGATTTCGTGTAACATGTACATGTATCACGATTTCGTGCCCCCTTCGTGTCAGTTCTTAACTTTTTTACATTTATGTATACCTTTTACTCTATCAAATGATTAACTAATAAAATATTCTTATATTCTATTGAATAACATTCACGTACCTCACAATGAGGTCGGGTGGGGGGAGGGTATATAATTATATCCTGTTTATCTGTTAAAAAATGTATTGCTATTCAAAAGAAAATCATTCTGAATACTTCATTCGATTTAATTAAAAATGTTGAAAAAATAATCACTTTTCCGCGATAAAATGTCATTACAAATAGACAAAAAAAAACATAGCACCTCCCCCTTTCCATAAACAAAGTTGGTACAATAAATTACTTACAAAATGTCTTGTATTTTTCATACACCGTTATCAGATGGTAACAATTCATTTGTGTCTTACTTTATGCAGTTACAGTAATATCTTTATTGTGTATGGATAATAATTTCTAAGGTTTATATCTAGATTAATTAGTGAGTTTTATTTCACATTCTAAATGAGCCGTAGGGCGTATTAAAACCTGAACGCATTAGAAAGGAATATCCCACTTTAGTGTGGTCGGTAAAATCTATCGAAGTGCAAACCTATGGAGAAAGTTCTTACGTATTAAGTATTTGAAAATATGCATATGACATAAAGTAAACATTTTATCGGATTAAAAACTTTCTGAATGTATACGGTATATGCCTTAGTTTAGAAATTTTAGTTTACAATTGCTTAATCAATTCACCTTTTAATATTATTTCAATAATGACAACCAGATTTAAACAATTAGGGAAAGATGATTAGCTTACTCGTTATAGACATCACCATATTGTAGAATATCCCACCAATTTGGTTTGTATTTTCATAGACGAATTAGACAAGATTAGTAATTATGAAAAAAAAAAAAAATCTATTCGGCAATATGAATAAATGAAATGGTGAAATCTCCAGCATGACACTATTTTCTTCTTCAAATATATGTTGTCAAACAGTATCAGAACACCATAATGATCAAAATTACAATAAAAATGAAATATATTTATAACAGTTTTTCTTCTTTATAAACATGCTTAAGTCGGCTTTTTACCTGTTTTCTCTCGTTTGCATCAAGATTTGTAGTAAGAAGAAAGGGAGTAGCTGATGAAGTATAAAAATTGTCACACAAACCACATATATCACTGTTTATAAATTATTAGAAAAATATTTACACATTATACCAACATTTGTACGTCAAGCCAGACAAAAAGTTCAGGGGTAAACAGATATATCACCCTCTTGACCCAAATTTGTGATATTTTCTAATTATACAGACAGGATGTTTGTTAATGGTTTGTTTTCAATAGGCTTTTATACTAACCTATCCCTCTAAATTCTAAGGCTTTTTTCGTGACTTCCGTGTTTTAACTTCAGAGAATGAAATTGTATGTCACACCTGAGATATTTTACCTTGAGCACTTGATAATTTTATTTAAAAATTAAAACATCAATGATTACAATACAGGAAAAAAGAAGACCTTTGTGAAAATATTCCTTTTTGTGAATTTTGATCAAATTTGACAAACTGTATTTTGAAACAAATATTTATTTTCATGATGCACTCTTCCGAATTGTTGTAAATTGGCCATGTTAAAATGATATTTTTTTCAAAATAGATCCAATAGTTAATTCGAAATTTGTAACTGACCTGGCTTAAAAACTAAACGTCCGTCGTCTGTCGTCGTCCGTTGTCGTCGTTGTCTATCGTCTGTTACTTTTTACAGAGTTCATCTCCTCTGGAACTGCCGGGCCAAATTTAGCCAAACTTGGCCATAGTCATCACTTGGGTATCTAGTTTAAACAAATTGATCTGATTACCTCGCTGGCCGAAAAGCATGGCCGTCATACGGGTAAAATGCAATATTGACTATTATCTTGAAAACTGCTATAGGTAGAGTAAATCTGACATGGACAGAAATGTTCAAAATGGTGAGATCTACCTTATAATATGGCTATATATATATAGGTTTGAACGTTGTTTTTTAATTTAGACTTGTTTATATATATATATATATATCACAACTATCTGACGACTTTTTATAGGAGTCATTCCCTTTCAATTATCTTGAAAATTATAAAAGATAGACAGAAACTTTTAATACTAAAACTGATCAACAAGACCAGATTTACAAATAAATCAACATGATCGAAATCGTCAATCAGCACCTTGTTGAAGTTATTGTCCTTTAATGATTAGTGTTACCATTTTTTTGAAATTTTGCCAATCATTTTGAAAACTATAATAGAAAGATAGAAACTTTAAATAGCAAAAAATGATCAGCAATACAAGATCTACAAATAATGCATCATGGCCGAAATCTTCAGTTGACCATTTATGATGTGAACTGATTGACAGTTTTGGTCTTAGATACATGTTTTTTTTTATTAGTTGTTATTGGCTTTGAACTAGCTGTCAGTAACTGCGAGTACTCTCAGATCTGTACTCAATGTCCTTTATGTTGTTAGGGATGAAGGATGGATAAATACCCTGCCACGTCCAGTCTGTGTTTATGTTTGATGTTTTTCTGTTTTGTATCGATCTGATGAGTTACTAGTAAGCCTTTTTTGATTTTTATAGTTTGTTCTTATTATGTGCTGTTACACCACTGTCCCAGGTTAGGGGATGGTTGAGCGCTCACAAACATATTTACAACAATGTAACCCCGCAACATTCTGTATGTGCCTGTCCCAAGTCAGGAGCCTCTATTTCAGTGGTTGTCGTTGGTTCATGTCTGTCATATTTGTTTTTCGTTAATTTGTTTCGTTATAAATTAGGCCGTTAAGTTTCTCTATTGAATTGTTTCATATTTTTCATGTCGGGGCCTTTTATAACTAACTATACGGTATGGGTTTTTTCTCATTGTTGAAGGCCGTACGATTGCCTATAATTGCTTACATCCACTTTATTTGAACTTTATTGGATAGTTGTCTCATTGTTAATCATACCGCATCTCCTTATCTTGGAGTTATTGCTCTTTGATGGTGATTTTACCATTTTTTGCGTTTTTGCCTAACATCTGGAAAATTAATATAGAAAAAAAAGAGAAATTTTAAAAAGGAAAAATTATCGGTAGGATAAGATAGTCAAATAACTTAAAGTCAACATGATTGAAATTGTCAGTAAATTCTTATTAGAGTTATTCCACTTTCATTATGATTTTTACTAAAAAATAAAGTGGCCATTGTTGAAGATGCAGTTGAGCAACACGGGCTCTTTAGCATTTATTCTTTTTGGTTTTGAAGTAGTTTAAGTTTTATCCTAATTTTTTTTTTTTTTTTTTTTTTTAAGACAAACTGACACTTATTCCATTGCTAAGCATGTAGCCATGTTGAGATGGATGTTAATCGCATACCTGCCCATAAGGCACCTGCTGATAAGGTACCTATTGATAAAGCACCATTAGTCTATCAATACCGTCCCTACATATGTAGAACAACTAAGGTTCCTTCCTGGTTTACATCAAAGCTAGGAACTATAAGATTTACATATTTAAGATCACAAGAAGTTGAAAGTATTACTCATTGGCTTAATTGAATCTTGAATAAACTGTTTAAAGCTTTGTCTTTTTTTTTTTTTTTTTTTTTTAGTTTGTAATAAGAATATTTAAATTAATTGTGAAAACAATGATGGATTAGTCATGCAATGTGAAATAAAATATTTATAACTTATAGAAAGAAATTAATTGATATTTCGTGTTAAGATAAGAATGCTATATTTTTTGTTGAAAGATTATTATTTGAAGATACCTAAAAGACGTTAAGCATGCTGCTTAGTTGTTTCATTTGCAATCAAACCACATCTTATTAGACATTGTTAGAAAAGTCGATAATACTGCTGGCGCTCGTGTTGGATGGAAGATGAATAAATATGATGTGGGGGTCATCTCAAAAAGTACAAATACTCCATCATTTGTGTACCTGTATGGGCGTGTTTGATACCGCTGAGATAAATATTAAACAATTACAATTATTTAAGTACGCAGGAAAAGATCAAATCTATTTTTAAGGACCAAAAATAGTTAAAAGTCATATAAAACAAAATTAAAAAAGAAAATTGAACGTGTTTTATATATACTTAGAAGGCTACGTTTTACTCCAAAAGAATTGAACGTGACTTTTTTTTCAAAGAAAATCCTTTATATTATCAAAATTTTCATAAATGTACCGATATTGAATTATCCTTTCATAACTGAAATGTTTGCTGCAGAGCTGCATCAGACTTGCAGCTAACAAAATGCTTGCAGGAACCCTTTGAATAATGTTTGCAGATGTTTGCTGCAAACATCCTGCAAACACCGCAGCTTTTGCAGCAAGCTTGCGGCCAGTTTGCAGAAACAATTATGTTTGCAGTAAGATTGCAGGAAAAACTATAATACAAGGGATGTTTGCAGCTAGAATGCAGAAATCGTTGACAATTCTATATGTTTGCAAGAGCATTGCAAGAATTACATAAAATGACTGACCATGCCTATTGGTAACTTCCTGGAAGATAAAGATTTAAAATTTGAAAATGTTGATGGTTTTTGAGTCATGTTATATATTAGTGTTCAGGGAGCATTTTAGGTTGGAAATTAAGTGTTTAGTTTTCAAAGACATTATCTGTAAGTACATATTCTTCATAGAACTGTAAACTTGTGAAATTCGTCCCCTCTACTAATACCTGCATGAAGGTTTCAAAAACATTTTCAAACATTTAACTATTATACAGTACTCTCTGAGAGTCTGGAGATTGTAGCTTATTAAATATTATGTTGCAATAAGTCAAGTTGAATTTGGTGATAATATCAATATAACTAGCTGTATGCACAAAATAAATTTCAAATAAACCCTTTTTTGTATTTAAGATATTCATGCATGCAATTCATTTGAGCACTTGAACAACAAAAAACTTTAAATTAATTTTGAAAAGGTATTTACTTAAGCTTTGATAATTTAGCAAATGATGAAGTGTTTGAATTATTGTATCAGAATTTGCTGTGTAATATAGATAATGTGATGTGTACACAACATGATATTGGTTAATTGTATAATGTATGTAGTTCTTGCAAGTTTGGAGCAAACACGCAGGAGAAAGATTAATATGCATAAAAATGTTTGCAACAGGTCTGCAGTAAGGGATTGACTTCCCAGACACTAATTCTCCGATATTTTCCCGTATGCAGTGACCTTAACTGGAGAGGTTATAACTTCAGCCACAGTAGAGCGCAGGTGCGAGGGGAAAAGATGAAGAAAGTGATGAAAGAATGTAAACACACGTGCTCTTGGTGGTAACAGATTCTTAAAGAACAAATTTAATACAACAAATATTTAACAACTGTCAAGGAATAGTTTAATTAACAAATAGGAACGCATGGAAAATATAAAAACAAATGTCATGGCTCTTTCAATTCACTTATCTATCACACTTCTTCGTGTGCTCTGCTTTTATTGTTTATCAATGTCACGATCCGGTAAACTTTGGCAACAAACTCGAAAGTTAATTAGCTTGCGATCAACAACCACTGAATGAAATATTATTTGTCGAGAATACGTTATAGATGTGTAATAAATATAAAAAACGTTCATGCAAGACTTAGTTTACTATTTTGTGCTTCCTTCCAATATAATGAGTCAAGCCACTTCCAACTAATTTTTACAGTTTGTACTTATGTTGTGCTGTTACAGCTTACGCCACTGTCGAAGGTAAATAGGAGGGTTGAGCGCTCACAAACATGTTTAACCCCGCAATATTCTGTATGAACCTTTCACACTCAAGTGATTGTCATTAGTTAGTTTTAAATGCGCACACTGGTAGTAAACAGAGAAAATTAAAAAAATAAATAAAATAAGTACTAATAAACAGAAGATTTAATAAAAAATAGAAACACAAAATATAGCCCCCATCCCCCTCCCACCCGGATCACCTGTTATAGAACTAGAAAAGTGGTACACGATTTTTTTCTATATATCATAACCAAACGTCTTTGATATATATGATGGTAATTGTTAACTTTTCTAATGATTTTGATTTTAGAAATTAAAAGTTTGCAAGACATTGAAAGAAAAGATAAAAAACAAAATTAGCTTCAGCTGACATTGTTTCCCTTAGTTACAATCTCATACCATATAACAGACTTTTGTTACTGTAATTCAATCGACCCTTCGTGCCTCCTCTCGCAAAGGAAGTTGGGGGGGGGGGGATCTTGTAAAGGTACCGTCTGTCAGTCCTGCCGTCCGTAACACCCTTGTTAACACTCTATTCTCAAAATCGTTCCAGGATTTTAACCAAACTTGGTACATATTTTGTCCTTATGAATATCTACAATCCTAATGATTTTCAAGGTCAAAGATCAAGGTCACAGTTGGACTTGTTATTTATCTTATATCCTTGTTAACACTCTAGAATCATCATAGTTCGACATATTTTGACTTAACTTGGCATATACGTAACCCTTATGAATATCTAGAACCCTATTCATTCTCAAGTTCATAGATCAAAGAACTGTATGGAGACATCAAAGGAACGAACTAAATCAAAAAGTTGAACTGTGTGCTGGACTTGTCGAGAGACAAACTGAGTTTGAAACAAATGCTACCCAATCATACAATGCTTATGTTATTAGGCAAGTGACTACAAAATCCCACATTTGCATTTTAGAATAAAGCATCGAGCATTCATCTTGTGTAAAAGAGGACTTGTGTTTTCCAAAATGAATTCTTTATTCTGATTGTTTTTTAAATCGTTCCGGAATGAGAGTAAAACAATAGTTTGTTTCCACTGGGAGTTAAGGCGGGACAAGAATCTTGTACTATTAGTTTTTTGCAAGAATTTGTTGATTTCTGAAAATAAAATAAAAATATGCCTCCCTTTTCCACAAAAGATAAAGATTTGCCTTGGGTTTTTTTTTTTTTTTTAATCAAATAATTACAATTACATGTATGGTTATAATTTAATTTATCTTCAATATGCCACGTAATTGATTTTAAAATTCACATTTAATGATTAATTTTGGGTCTTTAAAAATGTTAGATTGATTATGTCTTGCATACTATAAATAACGTATTTCAGCGGTATCAAACACTCCCATATAGGTAATAAAAAACGATATAGTATTTATATTTTTGGAGATGACCCCCACATCATATTGTATTCATCGTCCATTCAACACGAGCGCCAACTGGAGTATCGAATTTTCTAACACGTATATTTTTCTAAATAAGTAACTTGAATATTATGCATATAAAAGTCACTATTTCTTTATGACCTATTGAAAACCATGAAAAAGCAGATTTGGTACAAATTTCAACACTCTATTCTCAAAATGGTTCCAGGATTTTAACCAAACTTGGTACATATTTTGTCCTTATGAATATCTACAATCCTAATGATTTTTAAGGTCAATAGTCAAGGTCACGGTTGGACTTGTAATTTATCTTATATCCTTGTTAACACTCTAGACTCATCATAGTTCGACATGTTTTGACTTAAATTGGCATATACGTAACCCTTATGAATATCTAGAACCCTATTCATTCTCAAGTTCATAGATCAAAGGACTGTATGGAGACATCAAAGGAACGAACTAAATCAAAAAGTTGAACTGTGTGCTGGACTTTTCGAGAGACAAACGGAGTTTATTTCGTATGAAACAAAATGCTACCCAATCATACAATTCTTATGTTATTAGGCAAGTGACCACAAAATCCCATATTTGCATTTTAAAATAAAGCATCGAACATTCATCTTGTGTAAAAGGGAGACTTGTGTTTTCCAAAATGAATTCTTTTTCTGATTATTTTTTAAATCGTTCCGGAATGAGAGTAAAACAATAGTTTGTTTCCACTGGGAGTTAAGGCGGGACAAGAATCTTGTACTATTAGTTTTTTGCAAGAATTTGTTGATTTCTGAAAATAAAATAAAAACATGCCTCCCTTTTCCACAAAAGATAAAGATTTGCCTTGGTTTTTTTTTAATCAAATAATTACAATTACATGTATGGTTATAATTTAATTTATCTTCAATATGCCACGTAATTGATTTTAAAAATCACATTTAATGATTAATTTTGGGTCTTTAAAAATGTTAGATTGATTATGTCTTGCATACTATAAATAACGTATTTCAGCGGTATCAAACACTCCCATATAGGTAATAAAAAACGATATAGTATTTATATTTTTGGAGATGACCCCCACATCATATTGTATTCATCGTCCATTCAACACGAGCGCCAACTGGAGTATCGAATTTTCTAACACGTATATTATTCTAAATAAGTAACTTGAATATTATGCATATAAAAGTAACTATTTCTTTATGACCTATTGAAAACCATGAAAAAGCTGATTCTGTAAAAATTTCAACAGTTGCAAATTTCGAAAATCTCTGGTTTATCACGATAATTACAAAACGGTGCAATATAATTGAGCCATTCCACTAATGTGTGAAGAAAAAAGTCTGTTCCCCCTGTCACTTTCGTCTCGCTTCCACTTGCAGATTATTACATATGCCTTGTTCTTTATTGTCTTGAAATGTTTGTTTTGTTGAATATATATATAATATATATAGGTGGCATTGTATATAAATTCAGAAATGCAAATCGCATCTACTAATAAAAATGTTTCCTATTAGAAAATAATGGCAAGTGAACCCAGGCTGAACAGTCACTGGAGCAGAACTGTTGAAGCGCAAACAAATTATGTTTGGCGAAAAAACCGCATCCCCTTTTCAAAGTTGGTTTGGAAGAATAATGGAAGGCGGGATTAGGGATTATTTTCAAGAAAAAGAAATGTTTTTCAAAATTGGGTTGGAAATAAGATGGAAAGAGGGCTTAGGGATACGGATTATACATCAAATGTTTGAGTGAAATCGACATTTTGTGGTTGAAATATACATGTGTCTTATTTTCCAGAGCTAAAAGCAGAGAACAAATTGTCAAGGACTCAAATGATGTGTACGTGGTTGCAATATGATTTTGTTGTGTAATTTGAACGGACTATAAATAGTAACTACGCTAGTATTTAATATGCATTATGGGGTCAATAGTGAGAAAGGTGATTTCTACGGTTTTTTAAATCAAAAAATTGAAGAATTATAGATTCCCATTAGTTAATAACTAATTAACAAAACAAAATGTGTTTCAAATGGATACCTTTGATTGAGAATGCTGCTTGAAATTAAGTTTTACCATCTGAAAATTCTGTAAAAATGATCAAATGTGTTCATAAAACGAGGTCTTCATCTTCATTTGCAATGTACATACAAAATTTATCAGGTATTAACACTCATACGTGGTCTCGATATACGTTATTGCACAAGTAAATGATTTTCACGTTTTATGACTTCTAATACAATTAGCCGTTGAATGTGTTCTGATTTCTATTTCTAGTTAGGGAGAACATGTTTTTTTTATTATTAAGATGAACGACTAATATTGTTAAGTCAATGATATTTGGTATGCAGTTCTATTTGTATTAGTAAGTCTCATCTCCATGGAGATTAAAAGGCCCATCCCTTCATCATGAATCTTACACATGGTTTACAAGTTAAAGTTTGTGTTTAGATTAGTTTTAAGTGAACCACTTCTGATATTTCAATGGTATATGGCATGCAGTTTTATAATTGAATAATTACATTACATGTATGTTTCATTATAAAACGTTATTTTGATTGGCCAACAGCAATATCGTGTCATTCTGAAATTAACCTTCATTTCAAAATGAAATGTAACATTCATGATGACACGAGCTTCCATAATTAAGTGCACAGGTGAATAAAAGAAAAACTTGATAGAAATCGTGTTTGCCTGATCCTAGCAAACAAAATGTAATTATAAGTATTGAATGCTTCTTTTAGTAATTTTAGAGGGTTGTAAAAGCGTTGACCGTGTGCACATTTTTAGAATGAAGCGCTTATGCTTATGCTTATGCGCTTCATACAAAATGTACTTCGGTCAACGAATTTAAACCCCAATGAATTTACAAAAAGAAGCATTCAATTCTTAATTGATTGTTGGTTTGCTGATTGTCCAGTGGCAAATATTTCATGCATGTTCAGGACAATCCAGTTTTATTGGCATTGTCAAGTTTATTTTACAAAGATTTATATAACTGAATGTAGAAGACCTGGATTTAACCGATGCCTTATGTCAGTAAAATTTATTGTCAACGTCCATTGTCTCTGACCTCATTTTCATGGTTAAGCAAGTGCTTGAAAAAAGTGTTTTGTCGTGCGAATTTCTCATTTATTATGAGTAAAAGATGAAGTCCATTTGGTTTATTAAATGATTTTAAGGTCTACATGTCCTCGTGGGGGATTCATATTTTCATCGTTCATTGGTCAATGCTGAGTTTTTATTGTTTGGTTTTTACTCAGATACTAGAGTCAAATAAAGTCACTTAATCTTTAACTCATATTTAATGTTTCGTTAGTCAATGTTAAGTTTTCATGGTTTGGTTTTTTTTCTCAGATAATAGCGAATAAAGTTAACAAAATTTGCTGATTAAATGATTGTTTGTGTGTTATTCTGTCATATAAAAAAATAAGGACATGTGGTATGAATGCCAACAACTGGAAAAGAACATGCCCAAAACCAGCTATAAAATAGCCCCGACATGACAAATGCAAAACAATTTTTAACAAGATAACTAACTTTCTGAATAATGTACAAAAGAAAAAATTATTATTACAACTCCAAACTATTACTAGCTTTTGTCAGGCACACTTTCTTTGATTGGTTAAACATGTTTGCTTGTGCCAAACCATCCCCTTAGCGAGGAGGGGGTTCCTGATTCCCACATCCCTACCCCTATACTACCAGACGAAAATTGTTTATTTTTTTTCCAAAATTTCCCTATTTTTACTCTCGATCTTTCGCCACCTTATTTCCATGTTTATTTACCCCCGTCCACCCCCTCCATACTAGGGACAGTTGGGAAACAACAAAAGATCATTGGTGATGTTCAGTTTATGAGATGCTTATAGAGTAGCTCTTATTTGAAAGACCAAAAAATGATATTTTTTTTAATTAATGAAATGCACATTTATACCCTTAGGGATTGAAGGCACACAAACAATACAATACAAAAAAATCACCAGCTGTGTATTAAGTGGGTCCAATTGTGTTGCTATGGTTATATATATGTCTCTAATTATAGGGTAAACAAGGTAAGTGCATACACTGCATGGTTTAGCACATCTTGCATGCATATAAGACGAGGATCTCGCATATTGCAATGACAATTATCGGTATAGAAATTTTCCAGTATATTAACTCTTCACGACAAATACCATGTAGAGGAAGCTTCACAATTTGATCAAGAGTAATACGTTCCATCCCTTTTCAGCGGGTCTTGCTGGTGATCAGTTAAATATGGAAAATATGGCGGTGGGGTAATTGAACAATAATGCACTGATCAACCTTTAAGTTGAAACACATGTATTTGAATTATAGTAATCTCCTGATGGACCAAAAACAATGCTGATTATGTATAATCGTGGAATAACAAATACAATGTAAATTGTCAATAACTAAAGGACAACAATAGAAGATTTTTTGACGCCATCTATGACTTATATAGTAGTGTAGCATTCCCAGTCACCATATGTCTTTAAATGCGGCAAAATTGGCGATGACTTAGGACAAAAGTTATTCACTGACCAAATGAAAGCGGCTTCTCGTGAATAAGGTGTTGAAAAATATGATAATGTGTTTATTTGCTTTGCATTGCATTTTCAGTTCGCATTTGTATTACGATTACAAACAAATGAGTTTGTTTCTGTGTCTACAAATCCAAAAAGCATTTTTATTTTGTTACTTGTGTCCTTCAATGCTTGTTGGGTAGCTACAAATCAATGAGGGGGCAAATTTGAAATTTACAACTGATGGAAAATATCGATTAATTAATTAATTATTTATTTGCATAACCTTTCGGAAAGCAAGCCCTTAGAAACGACCGTTGTTGCTACTTTCTAAAGGTTGTGTTGTTTTCGCGAAAAAAGGAAATTTGCAGCAATTTAAAATATTTCTGTTTTCTGTTTCTTACTTCCCGTTGGAGTCAGAAATTGATGTCTTAAGCATGTGTCTTGTTATAAAAGAAAATATAATTCAAATTGACCATAATAAAACAAATACGTTGAAAATTATGCAAATTGTCTGTTCGTTTTTTTTTTACTATTATCACAGATAAACTTACATTATATAAATTCTACAGAAGTATAAAAAATTTATACGTATCTCAAAGTAAAACAACTAATTAAAGTCTAAAGATCTGTCACCCTTATTATAAAACCCCGTTTGAGCTAAATTCCGAAGGAAAGACATTTTTGACATTGTTGGTTTTGGGCGCTTTACATTTGGCAAATTTGGGGATTAACATTTTGTACGTTTGCGCGCAGCTTTTGATTACATTTGCGCGCATTCAGTTCACAGGTAACAAAGGTTAGATGAAGATAATCCATAAAAATATGACTATAGTTATAATGAGTTTTGAACATGTTTGTAAATTTAAATTATATATTTTTCATGTTTAACTCTAAAAAAAATATACAGTGATCATGAGATATCCCGCAATGGCTTAAAACATACATGAAACTTAATTGTGAATATATCAGAGTAAATAGTATTCTGTTTCATAATTTTACGGAATAGTGATCGCTTGAATAAATAATTTAAGTCAGTTTGTAAAAATGAGTCAAGGTACACACGTGGAGTTTCGTTTTCAGAAATAAATCGTTGGAAAAATCATTAGTGTAAGATGGATTTAGTTTCCGTATTGACATGCAGAAAACTTAAGTCAGGGGATATTTCATGGCGATGCACTGTAAATAATTGCAAAAGGTATTTCACCAGATTCCCTATTTCTTCCAAGTCTTTGGGTATCACTTCAGTTAGCAGAACCCAGGCATACTACAAACGGCCCGGAATCATTCCATATTCACTACAATGAGCAATTTTATTCAACACATCCATGTATTTTTGTGCATGTTACGACAGTTAAAATCAGTATTTTTATCTTTAGATTTATTATGTTTTTACATTTTTATCTGAATATATTTCCAGGACTAAGTGCTTTTGCACAATAAAACAGACTTATTCTGGCGCAAATTTAATAGTAATGCGCGCAAATGTAATGCACCATTTTTTTTTTTGTCTCACACATCGATGTCAGCATGCAGGTGAACCGAATGTACACAACATTTAGTGTGTTTCAAAATACACATTTGTTTGAAAAGGCAATGGAGAATTCAGCTGTGAATTTGACTGGATAAATTATTCTCTTTTAATTAAATGTTTGACGTTAACTGAAACAAAAAGGTAAGGAATGTAATTTTATATTGTCTGTACAAAAGCTCAAAGCAAGATCAATGGAAAAAATCATTCAAACACTCGTGTTGTAAATATTTTATTTCTTCATATGAAGGACTCCTGTAAAGTTAAAATATTACGTGTACATTGGAAACGTTAAAGTCTTGTCCTCCTTCGAACATAAAGCAATCTGTATCAGACTTGCATTTTAATCACTCTTATTGAATGCATAATCATTGGCACATAAAATGTGACTTATTTCTGTTAAAAAAAATGATTATTGACTTATCACTCAAAAACTGCACTGAAATAGTTTTTTTTTTTTTTTTTCAAAATAGAAGAAAAAGTTATGAGATCAAATCGTTCTCAATATAATTTATTCACAAGTTCATGGATTTACCATTTAAATTATTATCCATTAGTTTATGCTTCTTTTTTTTTTACAATTTGGGTCCATACTGTAGAACCTGTATGAATGAGACAATATTTATAGTTATCTTTTTAATTAATAAACATACACACAAAAGCAAACAAATTTCCTTTTATTGAATTATTTACATCGAGATAGCTTTGATTATTATTTCTTTTAAGTATAAAACATATTGCAAGGGAATATTCAACTTTAGATTTGACATTTTAACCTGGTCTAGATCCAGTATTTATGCATATTTTGGCCAGCACTGGCCAATATACAGGAGAAGTTTATTGATGTGTAAGTACTATTTGGTTATTGCAGTAAACATATATACCAAAATATTAAAGGAACTCATGGAATAATATTTTATGACCCAGAGTAAAGGCACAGCCCTATTTCAGTAAAAACTATATTTTAAAAATGATAAAATATATGTACCTATTTAAATGTTTTACATATATCTGTAGTATAAAGATATAATCATATGTATTAAGTAAAAGGTAATTAATTATTTTAATTATGTTCACTTGTAAATAACGGCATATGGTGCTGTAATAACAATTGTTCTAATTTGTTGAACTGTCAACAAAGGGACGTAGCTCGTAAATTACTATCGCAACCGCTTCGTCTGAAATTTTGACAGATCGCAGTGGCACATTTGCGTATTACAGCGTATTAAGTGGCACAAATTTGACACAGACAAGTTCATAAAAAGTCTCATCACATAGTTTAAATTCAACATAGGTTGCCAAGAAGTTAAGAAAGAAATTTCAACTTCTTTGTTGAAAAAAAAAATTGACTCGACGGGTGACGAGATCGGGTTTGAAGGCTTCGTATTCTAATTCAGTATACGTTTTATCAAAACAATTTCTATGTTAGAACTTCTAAAAAGTAAACGCAATTGTCATTTAAAACATACAGCACGCTTTAGTTTCATTTGATACGACTTTTTGAATGAAATAGACTCGTTTCAGTTGAACAAAAAATGACCAGAATAATGCCCAAATATGGTAGTCATATGACTTCCATTGTTGTCTTTAGAAATGGGGTCAAACCAGGGTCAGCTTTCTGACTGAACGTCTAGTGACACATTTTTAAAGCAGGCACATATACAACGTATCAAATGAACGAATATATTGATATTGAGTTGCATTTTTTTTTTTCAAGATCGCTAGAAATAAGATGGACTAAAGAGAACATGCTATCCTTAAATAAGATTTTAAAGTCAAGTGGGACCTTTTTATTTGTAATTAATAGATTTTGTTATTTATAGATATATAAGAATATTTTGTTAATCAAAAACACTCATTGGATATTTCCTTTTTGTGGGTCCATCCTCGTATATCGACGTTTTGTTAATTTGTTGTGTTTGCATTTTTTTTTTTTTTTTTTTAATTTGTTGGAAAATTAGTCATTGCTGAAAGAGAAAAACCAATTCACATAGGCTTGATCATTTATTTGTCTGTGTTGAAGTGCTTGGATTTGAAATGGTCGGGTGCTTATTGTGTGAATTCCAGAAGAGAAGAAAATAAATGGGCATGGGTCATAAGTTGCAAATGAATCCTTCTGTATGAATTGATCGATTTTTACATATCTGCCTAAAATTACTGCAATTTTGTTTGATCTCAAAACCGTTGATTCCGATCTGTTAACAAATATAGAAATCAACAGTAGAAGAACCCATTTTTTTATTTTTGAGAATGTGTATGGTTTACCTCAAATGATTTTACTTGGTTTACACTCATTTCTTCTTTCTGATTTTTCTTTTCTCTGTAGTCAGACAATAAGCTGGTTTCACTCGAAGTCAGCGTATTTCATACGAGTTATTTCCCTTTGATTACTATACGTAAATTCGCGTGGCTTTTGATGACGTAAATACATTCTCCCAAACAAAACATCCGGAAAAACAAAGGTGTCCATTGCAATGTTAATTTCCCATACAAAATTTTTAAATGCTACGTACACGCATCTAGACAGTTTCAGAACGTGAATCGTGTTGTAATTTTAATTGCTGTTCGAAACAAATGTTTGCACAAATAAAAAAATAATCTCGACTTTTTGGTGGACAGCAAAGCTTGATCCAGACTATAGTTGAAATTAGGCTTTGAGCTATATGCGAGATCTTGTCATCGGTAGTTTGTGTCATTATTCGTTTCTTTGTTTTTTGGGGTTTTTTTTCTGATTTTTACAGTCTTTACTTAGGCTATGCTGTTGAATATTGGCAATCATAAAAATCTGCAAAAATTATTCTTACAGACAAAATGTATAAAAAGTAGAAAACATCTTCAATGTGTATATAATGACATGGACGTCAAAATAATTAAGAATGAGGTGAAATGGATTAACAGATACATTTTTACAAAAGCACATGAATACCTTGAAGAGTATCATACAAGTTTCTTGTCTTATGGAGACATGAATCGTACTTTGTAAAAAATCACTGATTCAAACAAAACATTATCTGAAATTGACATAATCAAGATGCTTGGTTTCTTGATTGACGACGTATTTTTTTACGTTTGGAGGACGTGTTTTTCAACAAACAATCGGCATTCCAACCAACTATGCTTCTCTTCTTGCCGACTTGTTCCTTTATTCATATGAGGCTGATTTCATACAGGAACTTCTTAGGAAGAAAGAAAAGAGGTTAGCAGTCTCCTTTAATTTCACTTTCCACTAGAAAATGTTCTCTCATTAAATAATTCAGAATTTGGTGACTTTGTTGAACGCATCTATCTCAACAAATTTGAGATAAAGGATATAACAGATACAGGTAAGTCTACCTCATATATTGACTAACATCTAGAAATTGACAATGAGGGTCGGTTGAAATCAAGACTTTACGACAAAAGAGACAAATTAAGGTATATTCAAGTATCTCAACCATTGACGAATTCTAATATATAAATAATATTGGAGCAGTTTATATTTGTAATGTGTGTCGGCAGTACCAGAATCCTTGAACACTTTTTCGTTACGTAAACATAAGAATACTAAGTGAAAAAAAAAATCATAGAATCATAAAATCCATGCTTTATATAGATAATTTAACATCATGATGATATCAAACTTACAGCTTTTGAAGGAAAAATTAGACCCGCTTATCTGACATCGTCCAACAATTAGTATAAATGCGCAATTAGTCTCGTATTCTCAGCACATGGAACGTCATTTTCATTTTAGTCACAATCCAGTCCGTTTTCTTTTGCTAGACTCCGACTTTTTGTCTTGTAACGAGAAAGTAGATTAGTGGCCCTTATAGCAAGGAACTAGTAACCCTCTGATAATACCTGTTTTCACGTGTAGCCTTGTTATAAAGGGGTTCCTGTTGTATTGGGTTTATTTTTCAACGTTGTCTTTTATAGAATTTCAATGTTTGCGTTGTTTGTTACAATATTTATTACATTACACATACACATTTTGTTCAATTTTCAGTAAATTTAATTCAGAACCTTCAAAAGAACACAATTTTCCCTTTACAATTACGAGAGAAGAATTGATCTTTATCGGATTTTTGAAGAAAAAAATGTTCAAAAAACAAAAGCAGATATCATGCAAACTACGCACAACGCACTCTTCGTGATTAGCTTTCATAAGAAATGCTAAATTACAGAATGCGAGAAAAAACACTAAAATGTTATTAAGACTAAAAACTAAAAAACGGCTCGCGAAATTTAATTTCAATTGTTGAGGGTCAGAGTTTTGAATTAAGATATGTTATGATTGCGAATTAAAACGTTCAATATTCATTTCTGACCTTCAACTAGAATGCCTTTAGAGCTGAAATATTCAAGGAATGAAAATAATGAAAGCTTTATGTAATCAAATGACAAAATGTATAAATATTTCATGGTTCAAGGTTCATGGTATAAGGTAATGGGGATGATATTGACTACTTTAGTTTTCTAGCTCATTTTATATCACTCTTTGCTTTTTGTTCAAATTCGTATATTTGCCGGTTAAATTACCTTAACTATTCCTTGTATTAATTAAAATTGTCATAGCTATTACAGCTAAGTTATGTAGTAATAATGAATTGATAAGTATTTGGTAGGAATAAAACATGTTAAAAAATATTAAAAAATACCATGGAAAACTGAACCCCCCTTTTCCCCAATCGAATTGAACCCGCTTCTATAAACCTCATATTTTCAAATTTTCATACCTTTTCAAACTATTCTATATAGTTATAATTCTTAACCTAATGTTAATTTGACATCCATTTAAAGGAAAAACAGGGGGTTCTATTTTCATATGGGATTTTGACCCGGGTTCAACTTTAAAGGAGTCAATTTTCTATAAGACACCGGTATTTGCCTTGTTTGACAAAAAGGTGAAAAGGAATATGTGTAGTTGAAAAAACGATGCAGACATAAAAGGTTTCATAAATTTTACAATTGATTAATTTAGGAACCAAACTTATAACAATGTTGTCAACTACGAGCTTTACCTCGGTAGAAAAAGTAAAAAAATTGATATGAAGTTAAACAGACGTACAAATGCAGAGTTTACAACAATGAGACAGCTACTCTATAAAAAAAGTATGCAAAAGACTATCTAGATAGCAACATACAACGTATACGTAAGGTACTGACACTGACAAAAATCTAATCTATTTTTGTTTTATTGAAGAATGTAGTATCTGCATTATAAGAGCAACTATTTAAGGATATTTTTTGTGTCTTTACTCTTTGGATAGAAAAATGATGATTAAAATTATTCCACAAATAATCGATAAAACTATCCAAGTCAAAGCCCAACGATTATATATTCTTGCTGCAGCATAATCACTTCGTGCTCTTGCTTCGAATGCCTACAGAAACAAAAAAATATAAATGCAGTTTGTAGATAGTGAAAAATGTTTAAAAGCAACAAATGACGAACAAGACAAGATCTATAAATAATTGAAATACAATAAATACTCAGTCGACTCCTCACAGGAGTTATTGCTCTTATATGACGATTTTTTTAACCATTTATCTATTGTCTAGAAAACTACAGAAGATAAAGAGAGAAACCTTAAGATAAAGAAAATCAGCTAGAAACAGAAATGTTTAGTTTATGAATAGAACGTAATCGGGGGGAAATCGTAAAAAAGGACCTGATTAAAATAGCTTTTTTTGTCATCTTGTAATTAACATTAACATTATTCAATGAACACAAATCATAAAACGAAATAATGGTTGAACGCTATATGTGAGAAAAAATGGATAATCGATTGTTTAATAACCATACAACAAAATATGTTTTGTTTTTTTTTCATCCTAGATTCTTTAATTCTATATTATCATACGTCAATCATTCAACACTTACTTGTCTGGCATAACAGATTGCAAGCACACCTGCTGGCCAGAAACAACAGCAACATGCAAAAGGTAAACAAAGATAATTGGATTCATCTTCCTCTGTGTCTAAAAAATTCAAAATATGCTTGAAAAGATATAAGGTAAACAAAGTAAAACTAAAGGAATCGCATGAACTCCAAAAAGGAACGAGACCGGATTCGTCGACATTGTAAGAGTCTGCTGATATTCTTGCATAATCTGCCATGCGAATTCACATTCAGTCAGAATATCACAATCAGGAAAACGACATAACCGGAAAATATACAGCTCATAGGACAATCTGTTATCGACATTTCCAAAGCGCGAAAATATGTCGCTAGCGAGTTTAGACACAGATTCATCGCATCGGTCAACGAATTCGTGGTGGAGACCGAAAACCTTTTTCGATGTGAAAAGCACACCTCTGCTTATGAATTCCGTTTAGTGTGAACATGCAAGGGCGTAACGTATTAATGGAGATATGTTATCACCATGTGTTGAGACAGAGGTATGTTACTGCTGAAAAATGGAAAGTTGACGATTGGAAAGTTAAAATCATAACATTTGTCATAATTTCTAGTCGTACATCTGTTTCTATATCGATAAAAACATCAAGATATAAAACAGACCTTTCAATTGGTATTTTATAGTGTGTCTTTCTATGTTGTGTTGTTACACTATTGTTTCAGGTAAGGGTGAAGGTTGGTACCTATTAAAACGTTTAAACCCGCTGCATTTGTTTGCACCTGTCCTAAGTCAGGAACCTGATGTTCAGTGGTTGTCGTTTGTTGATGTGGTTCATAAGTGTTTCTCGTTTCTCGTTTTTTATATAGATTAGACCGTTGGTTTTCCTTGTTGAATGGTTTAACACCAGTCATTTTGGGGCCCTTTATAGATTGCTGATTGGTGTGAGCCAAGGCTCCGTGTTGAAGACCGTACTGTGACCTATAATGGTTTACTTTTACAGATTTTGACTTGATGAAGAGTTGTCTCATTGGCACTCATACCACATCTTCTTATATCTACTTAAAGTTTCGGTAAATTAATCTCAAGTTTATTGGGCTACATTAGACGCAAGTAATCTGTAAAATGTAGGTTATTGGGTGACAAGACACCATCAATATATCTGAAAGTGAAATGCAAGTACTGAGAATGTTCTGTATGAAATCTCTTTCATAGGAGTTCAAAAACAAGTCGTCCAGTTGGAGGGCATAATTAGTACCAATTAAAGCTGTCTTTTGAAATAGCAATCAACCAAACTTAACAAATTTCTTGTTGATCTGAAAGTCAAACATTTTGATGATAACATCTTCGGTGTATTGATTGTTAGAATCAGTGTGGTTCTTTACAAAGTATTATGCTCATGACCTTAAACAAGAAATTTGTATCTACGATGGCAGTTTTTGTCAAGCATGCTCTAGATCTGTTCAATAAGACAATGTAATATACCTTTCAATTGAACAGAGAAATAGTAGTAAAACACGTAGAAAAATCAAAAATTTTGATATCACTGCAAAATCGTATAGATTGTGAATAGGATTTTGCAGTAGATCTTTGGAATTTTTAAGAATCCATATCGGATTGACAATACTGGTTGAATATTACTCATTGCAATATTTCTAAAGGCCATGTTTTAATTTAAAAAGAATGTTTGTAAAAAGATGTTAAGCCGAAAATCTTGACTGTCCGGCTATATATCGTTCTTTGGATTTATGTGATGTTTAGGTATCCTGTTTAAAGAAGGCAGATGTCCACGATTATATTCCAATTGTCGTACAAACCATACAGTCCTTTTTTTCCTCGATTATGACATAACCGAATGAGAATCACATATTTTGTACTAAAAATGAGCGACACGACGGGTGCCACATGTGGAACCGGGCCAACACCGGACAACCACCAAATAACAGGCTGCTGACTTAGGACAGACACATCTAGAATGTGGTGGGATTAAAAATTCTTGTAAGCGCTCAACCCTCCTCCTCCTAACCTGGGACATTTGTGTAGCAGCCCAAAATAGGAACAAACTGTCTATAGTTTTTCTATGTCATGTTTTGTAGGTTTATAGTGGTCCTTCCTTCGAATTTCGTTTTTTGCCATGGTGTTGTCTGGTTTTTTTTTTTCGACGTCAATTTTAATTGTACGGTTGGGATCATCCGACTCTTTTTAGTCCTGCTTTTACCACATATTTTTTTTTATATTTAGTAAATTCGTTACTTTATACTCATCCATATTTATTATGGAGACTGGGGGTTCCTGATTCCCTTCCCTGCTACCACTTCCCTTGAACTTAATTCCATACGAACATCAATTAAAAAAAATTTCCAGCATATCCTGTTTACTCCCCCACTGTAACTGGTTCCCATCCAATGACTCGCACTTCTCTCCCGCTGACTCCCGCTTCCCGCCCCTCATTCCCATGTTCGCTTACATCTGTCAACCCTCTCTTATATACAAATTACTAACTTTGGCGGTAGAAATCTTACAGTTTGATTCACTGGGTCGCTATTGTATGTTGGCGAAATATCTGTTACAACACATATATGTTCAACTGTGGTATATGGACGTGGCGTATCTACTTCAGGATTTACCATTGATGTAACTATGTTGTAAGCAGAAGAAGATTCAGGTTTGGTAAACTGTTGATTTTCCAGTAAAGTATGTGACGGTTGTTTATTGTCATCTTCTTCGTGATATGTTGATGAAATATCAGGTTCATCTGGCTGGACTTCGATTGATGGATATGACTGGGGCCTATGTTCATTCAGTTTAATTTGACTGTAGTTTGAAGATTGGGCTGCCAAAATCAAAGTTATTATAACCAAGGAAAATTAAGCTACAAAGTCGAAAAGTGATTGTGAATGACAGAAAAATATTTCAAAATCACAATAAACTATTTTTCATACATTTTGTTTTTGATTATGACCACTCTGTGCATATTGATTGATTGAGTAATTGTTGCTGATTTAATTTTCTTTCTTTCAGCAAACTTTCATGGTGGTTAGTTTGTATTGGTGGAGTTTACGTACCTGGAGAGAACCACCGACTTTTGGTAATAAAACGTGCAATAATCCTGGACTATTAATATCGGAGTCCAACAAACAATCCAAGAGTGGGTTTCATATCAGCACGTCAGTGTTGACATGCTAGTGTTTACTGTAGATGAACTACTTAGACCACTTGACCGCCGAGCTTCTCCCTGATATTTATGATACAGGCACATACTGTGGTGGGTTTGATTAACTGCGTCAAAAACTCGCCAATTGCCTATCTCGACTGTCAAATTTGGCCTATGACTACTGAAGTAACCTGTTCAAAGTGCCCTAAGTATTTTGTTTATCTTTAAATATACTTCTATTTTCAACTTCGGGAAATTGGTCGCAAGTCTGTTTTGGAACTTTTCCAATATCTACTTATTATATTATAGGTTCAAGCAGATGGCGTTATGATAAATATCCATCTAATCTAAAGGATTGTATTCCAGGACATATAAACATGATATATGGTAAATGAACAAGAAAAAAAACCTTTAACAATTAAAAACCAATTGTTCAGAGAATTGAAGGTCTTTTCACCATAAAACCATGTATGTTGATATGAAAATGACAAAATCGAGTTAAATATGTCATTTCCAGTGTCAGATGATAGCTAAATATGGTCTGATTCCAAAAATATATGGTTTTTATACACTTCTGTTTGAAATAACGGAGATAATGTGTTACTTCCGGTATGAAAAATGTCACTTTTGGTATTATATGATAGTTTACTGATTCCAAAAATATATGGTTCTATATACTTTGACGTTAAATAAGCACAAAAAATAGTTACTTCCGGTTCACACAAGGTCCAATCAAGTTTGATTTTCAAGGTCATATGGCTTGCAACCTAATTCAAGAAGTCCAATGGCTCTATCATGTATAGATATAAAGTTAAGGCAAAGGTCAAAATCTAGAACCTCAAGTTTACCTTTGACCTTGACTTAAATTTCAAGGTCATACAGTAAGGACCTCATATTAAAAGACCCTAAGTCTCTATTATATATGGTTATTTGGTAAAATCACCATACAGCTAGTTTTTTATATGAGAGGGGAGAACACTCCCATTTAATATAAACGTACCCGTACAATCAAAATTTGTGTGTTACAACATGTCGCAAATAGCAATTTAGTAAATATATTTTTTCGATATCTTTTGTTAAAATATCTCCTTTCTCCATTTGAACTGTACACGTATACCTAACAACAAAATTATTTTCATTTACCTGTGTTTAAAGTAATTGCAAATGGGTGATATTTTTGTTCAAGCATATTGTTTTTCTTAAATTGTTTAACATTTCACAGCGGTATAACATGTTACTTTAATTATTCTTCCCTTAGTTTATTTATTTTGTATTTACATTGTATCATAGATCAAATTTATTTGTTCAGTGTATGTTCACTGGTGTTAATATGTCTTTTGATTGAGTTACGCCATTTCAATTTATATTTTATAGTGTGTCTTTCTATGTTGTGATGTTACACTATTGTTTCAGATAAGGGTGAAGGTTTGGTACCATTAAAACGTTTAAACCCGCTGCAATTGTTTGCACCTGTCCTAAGTGAGGAATCTGATGTTCAGTAGTTGTCGTTTGTTGATGTGGTTCACAAGTGTTTCTCGTTTTTCGTTTTTTATATAGATTAGACCGTTGGTTTTCCCGTTTGAATGGTTTTACAATACTAATTTTTGGGGCCCTTTATATCTTGCTGATTGGTGTGAGCCAAGGTTCCGTGTTGAAGACCGAAAATTGACCTATAATGGGTTACTTAAAAATGTATAAATTTTGACTTGGATGGAGAATTGTCTCATTGGCACTCATACCACATCTTCTTATATCTAGATAGTATAGAAAAATTTAGTTTTCTGACTTATTTTGTAGCATTCTGTTCTTTTTGTCCAAAATTGTGCCATTCAAGTTTATTTCTTTTCTTTTTTGTTGCTGTGCCTATTTAATTACCCCAGATAGTCAGTGTATTGTCCTTCATATTTCAAAAGTTTACAATTGATTTCAAATTATTTTGTCATTTCATAGCCCAGATATACACAGACACGTTTTTCAGATTCATAGAGGATATGAATCGGAACCTATAGAATATATATGTCCTGTAATTTTAGCATGCCTTTGTTGTTACTGGCAGTTAGGATTGATTGCTATGCATGCCGCTAACACTGTAAGTATTTTGTTATCAGAATATATCTTAACAAATAAGATCACGGGTTGTATACTATAATATCATACAAAATTTTGACCGTCCAATTGCTATTTTCAATGAAAAGCACAACAAGGTAAATATTTAGCTATGAGAAAATGAATGAAGACATTTATGGAACAAGAGGTCAAAATATGAAGAACTCGTCTAGAGTCAGGGCAATAGATAGCTTGCCATGTGGTACATCTATGAATAATTGCGTGTATCCGTTAATGACAGTAAGTTGACCAATAGAATATCTATTTGTTTGATGACTGGTTGCCGTCTAATTTAGGTGTACGCAACATCATAAGTGATTCATTCATCTGAAAAAAATTAGTCTGTAACAACGCAACAAGTTATCACACCAATATATGAATAAATGAACCAAAGTTTGCGAGTATCTTTTATTCTGATATGGACTATTTTATATAGGAATTTATTTTTTTGCAATGATTAAGTCATTATATGCTAAGGGTTTTATAAATTAATCATTGCAGAAAAATATTTTCTCACAACGGACAAATTGCATGCATCAAACATGTATGTTCCACTTAATGATGTATTTAATCTTGAGATAACTTCTCGTATGTGTGCCACATCATACTCTCAGTTTTAGGCCAGTTTGTCCATCTATTCTTGGCCCCCATTTCTATATATCCACGTTAAATATGTCACTTCCAAACGTATATGGGGAAAGGGATCAATATACCGTTATTTACATATCAGACCATACTGGTTACCGGGACTTTCGATACACCAAACCAGGTACTTCTTATCTGAGAATCAGGCAATATATGCCCTAAATTTTAGAATTCATTTTATTCAAAAATATCAGGAATATGTGTTCTTCAAGGAACATCAATCCTTCACCTTTCATTTGATGCCTTAATTACTAAAATATATTCTTCATAGTTTGATATTTACACATATGCGTAAGAACTATATTGTTTTAAATATGTAGTACTTTCCGGTATGTTCTTTTTTGACCGGACCCGATTTGGTGGTGTTACCTCTTACATAGTCTATCCAAATCATTTTGCAAAGAAATCTGCTCAAACCGTTGCTAGAGGCCGAAGTGACTATGAGATGAAGAACAGCAAAAAAGACTCTGTTCCTTTGCTTTATGAGTGTTTTGTGATTTTGTGTCATGGATGGATAAACCATAACCTTTGTTTTTGCAAATGGCGTCCACGTGAATGTTATGCTGGTGATGATTTGCTGCAAATCAATGTGAAAAGCGTTTGAAAGGAATAATTAAAACTTTAACTTTTAAGGCTTATCTAGCGTAAAGGTGAAACGAATCATTTCTATCATGTATCTCACTCTAAAAAAGATATCATGTGGCAGGTGCACTCGACTCCAATCAAAATTGACTAGGTGTATCAGTTTTCCTACCGAAGGTCGGTGGTTCTCCCCGGGAACTCAGGCTTCCTCCACCAATAAAAACTTACTGCCACGAAATAGCACAATAATGCTGAAAGTGGCGTTAAACACCAATCAATCAATCAATCAACCAAGAAGGATATAAATGTCGGCTACGGAATTAAAACCTATTTAAAACTTATAAATGTATTATCTTCCGTCATATACCGTCAAAGTTTGAACTTACAGTGACAAATGCAATTGTTGTTAAGTGGAACCAAAAGTAAGGATATTCAAAAACTTTATCATAAAATTTGTATTTTTTTTACACAATGTCAGATTTGTAATTTCTTTTTTTCTATGAACCCTCTCTCTTCCTATTCTTTTTTTAATGATTCGTGCAATCCCCTTTTTGTTCACATAATCCATACTTACCATCATAATTACTATGCTACGTTTTATCTCACGGGCAAATGACAAGAGAGTACAGGGACATTTCGAAGAAGCCAGAAAGAAAAATCGTCTGGCTTTATGCATGATTATTTCCACAGTTGTTTTCTGAATAGATGGTGCTAACGTCGTAACACTTTTATCCTCACAGCAGTAACTAAATCATCTTTATGTTAACTTTAACATGTTTCTTTAGATACTAGGAAAATTATTAAAAGATATTCTACAAGACAATGTTTTGTTAGTATTGCTAAACTTAATTTTATCTAACAGTCAGACGAGGAAGTAGATACATTGGGATCCTTTTGTTACTTCGTTTTGTAGTAAAACCATTGAGAAGAGGAGAGAAAACAATACTTTCTTCAAAAGATGATAAAAAATATGTGACGTACGGGTGAAAACTCAAAACATTTACAAAAATTTACGTTTTCAGAACAGAAAAGAAATATATGAATATTTTAATAGGTGATTTTCAAACTTCTTTAGTTCCATGGTCATTTTATTAATATTCTGGTTAAAATAGTAAATACAAGATCGACAATTTGCATTTTATTAATATTCTGGTTAAAATAGTAAATACAAGATCGACAATTTGCACCACATACATTTCCAATTCACACAAAATTTCATGGAAACAAGACTTTGATGACAGCCCTTTGAAAATATTACAGATGAGAGCACTTATATATTTTTCAACTACGTACAATATCACGTAGAAAGTAGATTTATAATCGATTTTGTAATATACATCATAAAGTGTTTACATCTGAACCCGTAAATTTGGTGCTGTTAAATAGTAACATTTCTGTTTTAGAAATAATATGGTAATGTAGTACATGGAATGGATTAAATAGCAAAAATTGTCTGTAATTGACCGCATATATAAATCAACAACAAAATACCGATTCAACCAAATGTTAGAGGTATAAACAATACTGAAATAACGTAAACAGAGAAACAGTTAAACGTATCTTTGCCAAAGGCATATATTCTGAAGTTTAAGACTGTAGATTAAAAAGTAATGTAATATTTTAACCGCTTTTGTATTTTAAGCCATTTCAACAGATATTGGGTATGTAAGTAACAGTAATATGTGATGCGAATGTTTGTGTTCGAATAATGTGATACTGGAATAATCTTCATCCAGTATATGATTAGGACCTTAAGTTTGGGAATCCAAATCAAGCAACAATAACCATACGGTCGCATCGAATCAAAAGAAGTTTCATAAAGCAACTTTGTCAGAAATAATTTCAAATAAATTCCGAAATTTTATTGAAAATGTTTTACTTTCAATATGCCAATTAAAGCGACCGAGCGGTTGGTACCACCTGGAACAAAATACTTTTCTGTTGCATATATACTCGTCAACAAAAGAAACGATACAAGGCAATGATCCATCTTAGGAATGCTTTGGAGTTCATTAAATATGTAATCATATTCAAAAAATAAATTCCATACCCCGAAATCTGTCGACAAATGACTCATATTTGTCTTTAGAAAGATATAGATATTCTAAGATTTCCAGACATCTTTTCGCAAATTTAAGGAAAGCTTTCACAGATATTACCAGTCTGTCTAATTGTGTGATCTTTGCATAATAAATGTAACACTTTACCTGTAGAATACAATAATTTAAAATAAGTCATTACAATTCAAAACACTAAAAATGACACTGTCTTTATTCAAATTTTGTCTTGCTCCAAAACAAAAAACCACCAATTAGAAAATTGTTTTATTTATGTACATTCAAAAAAGGAACGCTCGATAATTTCTATTTTTTTACAACTGGCACATTCATTAGTTTCGGAAAGTTTGTATTTTTCAAAAAGATAATTATAAGGGACTATTCTGTGTAAAATCTTATATTGGAAAGCTTGTAGTTTGCTTTCTATAGTACATTGCCAGTGAATAATTTTGTCCCCATTTTTCATCACTAATCCTGTATTAAATACGATATTCCCGGGCTTGTATTTCCTATCATGATTTCTTTGATAGAGGATTGCTGCTCACAAGGAAGCTATTAAACAAAGAGTTCCAATAGGTAAAGTTGAAATCATCCCTTCGTAAATTTTACGGACGCCCTCACGAGTTGGTTGGCCGTTACAGAATATCCGTTTCATAGATGATATCGGATATGTTCCTAGTGTCGTAACTACAATCCCGTCCCCTTTCCACGAATGTGACCTACCGAATAAGACATTTTACCGGGTTTGTTATAACATGAGCAACACGACGGGTACCACATGTGGAGCAGGATCTGCTTACCCTTCCTGAGCACCTGAGATCACCCCAGTTTATTTTGGGGTTCGTGTTGCTTTGTCTTTAGTTTTTCTATGTTGTGACTTATGTACTATTGTTTTTCTTTTTTGTTTGTTTGTTGTTGTTTTTTTTTTTAGTCATGGCATTGTAAGTTTTTTCTTGGTCTATGAGTTTGAATGTCCCTCTGATATCTTTCGCCCCTCTTTTTAACCAAATAAATTCTTTTCTCACATAAAAAGCATCTAACGGATTGGAAATCTCCTCGGAACGTTTCCAAGCAGATAACGCTTCTTTATAAAAAAAAAAAAAGAGGTGCTTTTATATTTAAAAACTCAAATTTAAATCTGCTCATAAATAAATCCTGTAAATCAAAAAGAGGGGAAAATACTTTGGAAACATGTTTCCATTTGGAGTCATGTTCTGATAGAAATCGTTTTACCCACATAATACGAAAGGAAAACAGCTGTAATTCAAAATTTAGAGTGGTATGTGTTATTTTCTTATTAAAAATATGCGAAATTTTGGGGGGAAATTTTAGTTATATCAAAAATCGTATTTTCACCCAAAAATTCAAAAATCAATATTAGAACTTAAAACTTTAAACTTAAACTTGGTCTGCGTAAAATATTGAATGCCTTTGCAGATATTTGAATACTTTCTCATTTCCGAAATAAAGTGTAGACTTTTGTCATCATTTTCCGCAAAATAAATTTAACCCCAGTGTGAAATAATTCGGTAATTTCTAACTTTCCGATTTTCTCAGATTCTTTCAATCATATGCATTTGCTTTGCAAATGAATGCTTTTCATATGATAATTCAACAGTTTTTCCTATTTGATAATATTTAAGATACATTTTAGTTCAAACTAGTGTATCGTTTCTTTTGTTGACTAGTATATTTTAATCCATTGCAATCTATGCATCCTTTAATGTTCTTTAAACAGGAAATAAAATTGAGAATGGAAATGGGAGAATATTTCAAAGAGACAACAACCCGATTAAAGAGTAGACAACAGACGATGTCCACCAATGGGTCTTCAATGCAGCGAGCAAATCCCGCACCCGGAGGTGGTCCTCAGCTGGCCCCTAAATAAAACGGTGTACTAGTTCAGTGAAAATGGGCGTCACACTAAACTCCAAAACATATAAATAAACTAAAATAGAAAACAAACATACAAGACTAACACAGGCCAACTTTAAATTGTGTATCATTATAATTCAATTAGTTAATAAGTCTGAACTATGTTATAATGAATATACTGAATATGAATTACCCATATTACACAAGCGACTGAATTCAATTCAATTGAATTGGTTTTTTAATATTAAAGTGAGGAAATAAGAATAATTTCCTTATTTTCAAAATAGCCTTGACCGTTACACATTTTGATTGGTTTTAAGTCAACAATAAGGGAACGTTTATGTTGTTCTCATAGATGTCAGTCGTCGAAAAGCAATGGGAACTTAAAAATGAATTCCTGAAGGGTTGGAATATGGCCTGTAACACTACGAAATTTCTACCTTATCCAACATATCCTCACTTGTTAATGACAGTTCTAATTTCCAACCATTCACCCCACTCCACATACCTTGCAAAGTGTATTTATTATGAATGTGTTCTCGTCCTGAATATGAATTTGAGTGACGTTAAACTGAAATCTATCAAAATTATCAAAGACCTTGATTTGTTTGACAGACCAGAAATTGTTCTTCATTGTAAGACAAACACGACTCTTATTGGTCCTTATTTAAAATTAAGCGGTTACATTTAAATGTTTATGTAGGAGGTATACATACAAATACTTAAACCGCTTTCAACAGTTTAAAATTTTCATCGATTCTTCCGAACAACTACATAGATTGTCAGGTCTAAACTGTCCCAAATCAACCTATATCTAGTCCATTGAGTTTTGAACTTGCCTTAAATCAACGAGAAGGTTATCCGCTTATTTATTTTTATGTCTGAGGTCGTGACGTAAAATAATTGAAGGCGTTAGACAATTCACACGTATCAAAATAATAAAACTAATATTTAATGTATAGGTTTGCATTTGTATATCTGCGATTAAAATTTTCAAATATCAAATGCAGAATATAATTTTGTAATTTTATTTTACCGGATATATAAATATGATAAAGTTAGCATGTAAAAAATCTTCTGTAACAACAATGCAGGCTAATGACTTTAGTATAAAAATACCAATAGAAATATTTATAAGGAAAACTACTGAAACAAATATTAGTAGTACCAAACGATTTTTTTGTCGAGAGTCTTCATATTTTCACCAACCTCTTCATTCGTCTAACTGTTTGATACATTTCATTATAGCAATACTAACCAAAACAATGTATCTTGCATGATACTAAACAATACTTTTTAACTATGTAAAAGAATTTTGTAAAGTTGATAAAAACATGATTTATTGACACCAATTCTTATTATTGCTGTAAACAGAAACGTATGGCGACGAAAGCACCAACTGTAAGTATTCCGAATATAACTGAGGAAATAATCATTGCTCGTTCAAGACGATTTTTCTTTCTGGCTTCTTCGAAATCTCCCTGTGCTCTCGCATCATTTGCCTATAACATAAAAATGTACTATTGTGATAATGTTGGAGGATTATTTGATATTGACACTTTATGTAAAAAAAAAGAGGGAATTGCACAATTAAAAAAAATTTGAACAAGGATAGTTATTTAAATTTTTTTCCAAAAAATTCTTAATATTGCATAAAAAATGCAATACAAAGATATACTAAAGGCACGTTCGATTTTTCTGTATGAAGTCAATATGCAATTTCCAAGCATTCTTATTCTGAGTAAAAACCATAAGATTTATTCATTTCGGTTGGGAGTATTTGAGAAAATATGTTCCAATAATTTATGGATATGGAAATCATGTTCATATAAACAAAATATTTCATATAATAATAAAAAAATACTTGCAAAAGCTACACAAACTGTGGTGCATTCATACATACATTATTCAAGCCAAGGCTCCGTTTTGAAGACCGTACTTTGATCATTAATGATTTATATAGTGTAGCGAGCCAGGGGTGACTAACCCAACAGAAAACAAAATTTAAATCTCTGTATTCCAACCACTTGGAAAAGTATAAACTCTAGACTTACTGACAAGACTGAATATTCTACTAAATAAATGATAAGTTGTTCTCCTGCTTTAATAAAATCCCGGACAATCAGATTATGCATTCAGCTAATGCATGTATATATCCTGGTGAAAAGAACACCAAACAAGTATTGAAGTTTCCATTTTTATTATGTATGCAGTTTCATATACTAGTACATTAAATATGTATTTGAAAGTTTGTGCAGCAATTATAAAATACCGAAAATTTTTAGCACCTCTCTAATCCTCTCTAAACCAGTCCCGGAGTTCCAAATAAAAAAAATTGGAACTCTATCTTTTGAAAATATGTCACAGTTTCAAAATTGGTACACAAAATACATTATTAATTGTCTTAAAATTCGTGGAAAAAGGTTGTGATCTCAGTCCCATATAATACTCTATGTAGTACTATATAGGAAATGTACTGATATAAATACGAACTTTTACACGTTTGAGTCTTGCTATATAATTTACTTATTTAAACTAACATTTCTATATATATATAAAGTTTTAAATAATTTCTATAGAAGGTAATCAGAAACCTTTTCTGATTAAGATAATTTAAGTTTAGAAAACTGATTCCTTATCAGTTCAAAATATGTTTTAATTACTGTCAGGCCCTTCCTGATGCAGTTACAAAAAAATGTTGTTTAAAGAAATACTGTCAGGTCCTTCCTTATACAGTATTCCATAAATATCAAGGCAACTGCCAGGTCCTTCCTGAAACAGTACCTATTTTAAGATATCAGTTAGATCCTTTCTAACTGATATCGAATTAAATATGGTTTCCACACCTTATGGAAACCATAATACCTATTTCAAATATTTCCTATTTATTCCTATTTAAATTTAAGTGTGTTTAAAATACCAAGTTTTAACATCAACTAAATAACTATTTAACAGATTAACTTCAAGAAAACCAGAACTATTACAACTGAAGCATTTGCCAGCAAAATCTATAAAAATTAACTGAATACGGTTTGAAAGTTTTTGCTACAGTTTCCTAAATTTAATTTAACATGACTGATAAGAACAAAAGATCAAAATCTTAAGAGCCCGGCTCCTAAAAGTCCGCTAAAATAAAGTTCTACTTTTAAAACTAAGAAAACATTGTTTTTACCTTTCTAATAATTTCTCGTACTACTAAAATTTAGTTTAAAATAAAGAAAATTTCGTAATTTGCCTTAAAATTTACGTAAGCCAAAATTTCTGCCTTAACTAGCCAAAGTTTTAAGCAAGACTAACGTTTGAGTGTTGTTTTACGTCACTCGTTGGATTTTGTGGGATGTTGGATTGTTTGATGTTGGAACGTTGGAACGTTAGAAATTCCCGCGGAAGTTTTCAAGAAAAATAATTATTTAAAAAATAATTCGAAGTTTGAATAAAATATGTTCTATTTCTGTTATGTGTTCTAAAATGAACAATTTAAATATGAAAAATACTTAAAGCTGCTTGTCAATACAACATAATTCATATGGTGAACATTCAAATAAATAACATCATAAATCTATGCACAATTCAAAATATACAATTCAAACACTGTACTTGTCATATGACACACACACAATAATATCAACAACAAAATTCTTATACATGTATGAGCAGGGCTTGTGAATACATTTTACCTCAATAAAACATTTAGCGTCCTCGCAAATGTTTATAATTACAAAAAAAATTCATATGTTTTAATTTATTGTTTCAATATTTTCAGGTTGAAAGTTACAGATTAACAGTTTAACTGCAGTCCATTAAGAAACCAGATAAGATGTGTTTTAAAGAGCATAGCAATACTACACTTTATATTACAACTATCATGACTATGTCTCGTGAACGACTTGAAAATTACTCGTGGAATCCAGGAATGAGTACATTTACTTATGGACTTAGCATTTAGATTACTTCAGAATACTAAACAACAAATTATATATATGACTATCCTAAAAATGATTGAAATGTGACAGACTTGAGGATGCTTAAAATTACTACATGTACATATTATTCTACAAGAAAATTAAGAAAGTTTATCATGGCATGACAGATTATGAAGAATCCTGAGGCTGTTGAACACAGATGGTATAGTCATGAGTTGCCCTTATAAGGAGAATTGAACTTCTTTCAAAAATATCTCTAAAATGGCAGACTAAAACTTTAAATATTTCAAAAATTACAGTTACACCACAAACAATCTAACTGACTACCGAAAAGAACATATTAATTTCTAGCTTTACAATTTCACTTAACAAATTTTCTTTACAATACCAAATTCAAATGTCAAGTAGTTAAGTTCTATACATACATTTTCATTAACTTTTGATACTAAAACAAGTTAGTTAAAATTTATTAATTAAAAATTATTGAATGTAGGCCAAAATTTAAAAGTTCTAAAGATAATCAAATACAACAAAAAGCTAAGTGTAGGTTAGTTTTCTTTACTGTCATTCTTCTTTTCTACAACGGATTTCACTTTCGGTTGGCGTTGTTGTGGTTTGGGTCTGTTCAAGTATGGCTTCCTTCTTATTGGTTTGAATGGGCGGTTGGACAGGTTAGACAACCTGTCTAGGATGGTCTGTTGGCGACCCTGCACCCTCTCAAATTGTCTAACCTGCCCACGCAGGTAAGCAATATCTGTGGAGAGTGTTTGAATTGACTTAGTATTGTGTGCTATTTCTTTAAGTAACAATTCCTGAGTTGTGGTGAAAGTAGATAATGCCGTCAAGATCTGCTGGTTCAAGTTAGGTGTAGGAGGTTGGGCAAAAGAAGGTGGAGGAGTCTGCACTACTGGTTGAGGTTTTGGAGTTGAGGTTTGAGGTGCCTCAGACCCCAAAATCTGTGGTAGGATATACTCAGCGTCTTCGTCCTGTATTAAATCCTGATCAAAGATGTACTGGACTGATGGTGATATTTCAGGAGAGTAGGGATCTTGATCAGGATTTGACGTACATGTAGTTGACATAGGTGTTTCCGGTCTCATAGAAGATTCTTGATAGGTCCTGGTGGTGGTGGTTGGTACAGTTGAGTATAGGTTGGCAGAAGTTACAGGTGATAAAGATGTTGATGCTGTGGGTGTCTCTAACGGCAAGTAGTGAGAAATGGCAGATGAGATTGTTGTTGAATGGTCTGCAATGGAGGTCATCGTCACATCTGGCATGAAAAAATCATACAGGTCATCCGTTGGAGAGCTGGACTTCAATGGCATGACCTGGTTAGCTGCTGGTCTCACTGTCGCGGCAGGGACGTCAACAATGGATGATGGCACTGCAGGGCTGACGGGTATGGCAAGGCGGCGTAGGGAGGCTGCACCCACACAAACCGGGGGTCCCAACCTAGACTGCAGGGATGGCTGTGCTGTAGCAACAGCAACATGACAGCTGCTGCCAGTAGGGTAAGGGTGAGTGGCTGGTAAAGCTGCCACCCTTACTGGAGCCTTGGTCTGGACATGGTGAGTGGATAGTGGAGATGCTGCGCTCACCGGAGCCTGGGTCTGAATAGGGCGAGTGGCTTGTAGAGCCACTGCCCTTACAGGAACCTGGGTCTGCTTTGGATGGTTGAAAGGTAGATCTGTTGCCCCTACTGGGGTGGCCAGAGGTCTTGCCCGGACCTTGGATGCCCAATGCCTCTGTGAATCCAAAGCTGGCAAGACCTCATAGTCAGGAAAGTCTTGTACAGCATTGAAAACATGTGGTAGGAACTGGCGAACAAGTACTCAGAATCTCCTCTGAATCTGTTTTCTGTGATGCACAAGTTCCTTTGATTTACATGGGGCATGAATATGTCCACATGTTTGTGAAGTGCTTTCAGAGATTCACAGCGATACATACAGAGGGTACAGAAAATGGAGCCACCTCTAGGGTCAGGTGCCTCTTAGATATGGGCCTCCATACGGGTCTTCTCAGCCACGTAGGCTTCCTCTGTGGGTGGACATCTCAATCATCTGTATGCCAAGCCTCTTTTCGTCATACGGATTTGTGAAGACATCTGAAAAAGTAAGGGCAGATAAAAGTCTCCTGTTTAACACAGGGACTCGCCCGTAGTAAAAGTTCCTATATATCAGTTTGCCCAAAAATAAAACAGATCACAACCATCCTAGTAAATGACCTATTATTTTGGTTATTTTATTTTTAGTACACATGACCTTTGTGGCAATAGTGTTAAATTCTGTAAACCGTATTTGATACTTTTGCTGATTGAAGTTTATGCATAGAAAAGTTGGCATAAAAGAAATTAGACTTCAGTCTAATTATAAAACAATGATCAAAGTACATACGACTTTGCAAGGTTTAAAGTTGATAAACTTTAAAAGTACATGTGACCTCCCTAGGTCAAATATATAGCAATAATAATAACAAAATACTTTGACTTAAAACTAAGTCAAATTTATTGTCAAGGACAATAGTTACACATGTAGGACATACATGTATATATAAGGATTTCAACAAACACATTTTATAAATTTTTGTGTGTAATGTAAACACACATTTTTAAACGGCAAAACTAAACAATGTTTTGACTCGTCAAAAGAAGTCAGACTTTAAACTTTTTAATCCATTTGGGGTGGGATTGGCCATAATAGGGTTTCAGTTTGTCATGATTGACAACTTTCCTTTTGGTATGGGCATCAATTTGAATTTCATAATTCAGGTCATTGATTTTCTTGGTCACTAGACAAGGACCAATAAAAAGGGGTTGTAATTTGGGACATATTCCTTCCTTTTTAATCTCATTACGGTACCACACCTTATCTGAGACTTTATATTCATATAAATTGGTTTTATTGTCATAGTAGTCTTTTCGCCTTTTACAGGTTACTTCCAAATGTTTTCGTGCAACACAGTGTGCACGTTGCATTCTTTCTTTTATTTTTAAGGCATGATTGCCCCATGAAGTATCAGCTTCATTTGGGTCCAGGGGGTGCCCTTTATGTATTAATTCGTATGGAAGTCTAACTTCCTTCCCAACATAAGTATATTTGGGGTCAGGCACGTAGACTCATTCGGACTAGCTCTGTATGCACCTGCTAAACAGCCCAAGTTCATGTCCCAATTGGTCTGTTCTCCCTTTATCATGGATACTATACTACGATTAAATCTTTCCGTTTGTCCATTACATTTTGGATTTCTAGGACTTGTTCTAGTTTTCCTTATTTCCAGAATTTTACATAATTCCTGAAAATTTGACTTTCATAGGCACGGCCTTGATCAGAATGAATAGCCAAGGGACTGCCAAAACGACATATGACTTCATTTAAAATCAACTGAGCACATACAACAGCAGTCTTTAACAGGAAAAACCTCAACCCACTTTGTAAAATAGTCGGTCACAGTTAAAATAAATTTATTGCCTCTACGTGTGGTGGGTAAGGGACCTAGAAAATCAGTGGCTAATCTATCAAGTGGTGCTCCAACAGGCATGGTTCCTAGTGGGGCTCTTGATGACTTATGAGGGTGTTTATTTGCACCACATATGTCACATTGACTAATCCAGATATCTATATCCTCCCTCATTTCATACCAACAGTATCTCTGAGATAATTTGGCTTTTGTTTTCTTTTTGCCTAAATGGCCTGACAATAAAGAATTATGCATCTTTTCTAAAATTTCCCTTTTGAGTAGGAATGGGACTAAAAGCTGGGTATGGTCCTCTACACCATCCCTTCTACTAAAATTTTTATATAACAATCCATTTATTATTACAATGGAATCCCATATGTGCCAGTAATGTCGAGTCGCAGCACTGTTTTGCTGTATATCAGAATTTGTGGGTCTGTGACCACTTTCCTTCCATTTAAGGAGTGGTCCTAAATCGGGGTCATTTTCTTGCATTTTATGCAACTCAGTTTCAGAATGTCCACCCTCCCAAGGTGTCCAAATATTTTGGTCCTTCTCCTGTTGTCTGGTTTTAACCATACATATGGGGGCTGTAATTATTTCATTACTAGGGACTGGGTCATCTTTATTTTGACCTGTTATTGTCTGGTTTAGCATCTCTGACAAATTCACCAGAGAGCTATCCATATCAATTGCCCTTTTGTGGCATTTCTTACAGGGGCCACATTTTAGAAAATCCAAGTTATCAACTTGGGAACAGTCACATTCACGGGGATTATGGCATCTGGACATAGCGTCCGCATTGCCATGTTTTATACCGGGACGATACTCTACCGAAAAATTAAATGGTGAGAGTATCTCTAACCATCTGGCAACTCTGCCTTTTGGTTCTTTTAAACTAAAAAGCCAAATTAAGGCTTGGTGGTCTGTTCTGACACAGAATTTCCGTCCCAATAAATATTGTCTATAGTATTCAACAAAATGTCGGACAGCTAACAACTCCTTGTCCGTTACGCAGTAAATTTTCTATGCTTTATTGATGGTACGACTTCCATAAGAGATAACTTTTAATTGACCGTCTTGCATTTGGCTTAAAACAGCACCTATTGCTATGTCAGATGCATCAGTGTCAAGATAAAATTCACCCTCATCTTTTGGAAAGGCCATTATTTCTGTGCTTGTAAATACACTTTTTAATTTGTCAAAGGCAACTTGGCAGTCTTGTGTCCAATTGAACCCTTTGATTTTCTTGGTTAGTTCTGTTAGTGGTTTTACTAGGGATGAGAAATCTTTTACAAATCTCCTATAATAACTTCCCATGCCTAAAACTTGCCTTACTTCAGTGACAGTTTTGGGAGTAGGCCAAGTTAAAATTTTATAGACATTGTCAGGATTGGGTTGAATTCCTTTATTTGATATAACGTGGCCAAGAAAAGTAACTTCAGATTGAAGTAAGTCACATTTTTCTGGTTTTAACTTTAAACCAGCTTTAGAAATTCTATCTAAAATAATATCTAGCCTCTCCATGTGTTCTTCAAAGTTTTTACCAAAGACAATAATGTCATCTAAGTAGATGAGACATATTTGCCATTGGAGACCAGTTAAAACTAGCTCCATGAGCCTTTGACATGTGGCAGGACCATTACAAACACCAAATGGCATAGTTTTAAACTCATAGAGTCCATACTTTGTCGTAAAAGCTGTTTTAGGTCTATCTTCAAGTTTAACGGGAATTTGATGGAATCCACTTATTAGGTCGAAAACTGAGAATAAGTTGGCGCCTGACACAGCATCAAGACAATCTTGTATCCGTGGCAAAGGGTAGGCATCACAAACAGTCTTAGAATTAATTTTTCGGTAATCAACCGCTGGTCGAATTTTACCATTTTTCTTCCTTATAAGAAGTAATGGGCTGGCCCATGGGGAACTGGAATTTTCTATAACCCCCTGGTCAAGCATTTTGGTAATAATTTTTCTTTCTTCCTCTGCAAAGGCCAGAGGAACTCGCCTGGGTGCTTGTTTTATAGGTCTGGCATCTCCAGTATCAATTGAGTGCTCAGTTAAATGGGTCAGTCCTAAATCTGTCTCATGAGCAGAAAAAGCTGTTGCATTTTTATGTAAAAGATTGGCAATGGCTTCCTGTTCTTTTTCTGAGCGACCTTCAGAGGCCTCAGTAAATAAATTTATTAAATGTGGAGGAACAACTCCACTTTTCCCCCTGTCCGTAGTACCTTTTTTTGTGATATTACGGATTATGCCTTCATTGGTTTGCCAAGTTACTGGATTTGACTCAAATTGGATACGTCTTACACTATCAAAATTTGTTGAGTCTTTAGTGTTTTCTGATGAAAACAAAAGAATGGGTTGTTCTTCAACCTTTTCGGCTAATCCAACTACAGTATCTTGATTAATTTGAACCTCTTGATCAAAAGGGTTGATTAATCGGACTTTATTTGTTACATCATGGCATAAATCAACGAGACTAGATGCCATCATCACAGGATGATTTTCTATAAATTGGGGACTGGGCTCTATCAAATAATCTTGGGGTGGGGATGTAGGATCATTTTCTGTTTTATCTACAAAAACATCAATGAGTATTTCACTCTGCGGGGGAATAGTAAAATTGTCAGCAGCTCTGACTTTTCTAACAGGTTCAGGTTGTCCTATCTGGACACATGGAATAGTTACTCCATTTAACAATATACCTCCTTCAGTTAATTTAATATCTGCATATCGCCCTTCATTAAAATATCTAATCCCAACAAAACCTCATCTTCTATTTCAGCTACTACTAATTCTTTTGCTAGGGACAAATTTCCCAATTCAAGATTAAAACAGCTTTTCCTTTTCAACTAAGGGTTGGCCATTGTCACTAGCCAAGGTATTTGACTTTTCCAGTTTAGGTCTATCAGATTGTGGAATTTTTGAAAATATGAGTAGAAATTACAGTTCGAGCAGCACCTGTGTCTGCTGTAAAAGTCACCTTGACTCCTTGAATACTGCCTTCTATATATACACCGTCGCAACGTACGACTTGTCGACCAATTATGTCCAATTTGTTTGATTGAGGAGTTTCATCTTTAACTTTAGATGAAACTTCAACTTCCTCATCAATTTCAGGTACAAGAGACTTTTCATTAGTAACATCTAATGATTTTTCTTCCTCCTGACTACAATTTGTTTTAACTAAGGACCTATCATCTTTCACATCAGATGAATCATTGCCCCCTTTAAATTTAACTTCATCATTTTTTTTAACTAAGGACCTATCATCTTTCACATCAGATGAATCATTGCCCCCTGTAAATTTAACTTCTTTATTAAATAACTTTAGGAGTTCTATTGTCAATAGGAATACTTTCCTCTATCAAATTTTGACCTTTAAATTCAACCCTTGAGGTCTTCTCCCGGTCACCAGAGTCGACCCTACCTAGTTTAACCCAAATTCTTGTGCTAGGGGACCATTATAAGAATAAGCCCCTCTCTGATCATAGTTGGGTCTATTTTGAGCCCAAGAAGAATTAAATGGTGGTGGTGGTTTCATGTCCATTTTGTCATTTCTTTTGGGGTTACCAGTACAATTTCTGGCCATATGGCCAGGCTGACCACAGCGAAAACATATAAGTGGACCTCTGGGGCCATTATTTTGGTTATTATAACCAGGATGAGGAATTTGGCTAGGATTTGGCTTTGTAATCTGCTTATTTTGTATTTCAGACTGTTTACATTCAAACATTTTATCAAATAAGGATTTCAGTTCATCTTCTTTTATAGTCAAAGTTTTTGACTTTTGTTCAGTAACTTCTGTATTATTGGAATTTGGAATAGGATTTGGTTTGCCATCATCAGTGGTCTTTTACCGTTTAATTGTCCAAAATTTTCTTAACTTGTCTAACTGTCTTTTATTGTTTTCATCTGGATTAGGGTTTTCATTGTTTCAGAATAGGTTATAACCTCATGAACAGCCTCTTCTATTGTCTGGGGTCTTTATTCAATTCAATGTGAATACGGGCTTTGTAGTCTTGCAAGCCCAAAAGAAACCTTTGAAGCAGGTCTTCTTGTCTAGTTTTGAAATCCCTATTTTGTATGCCTTGTCATAGAGGCGCTTTAGTTCAGATGCAAAGTTTTCAGGTGTCTCACCTGAAAATTGCCTGCGCCTACTAAATTGTAGTTTGTAGGTTCAACTGGATTCAATGACCCCAAATCTGTTTCTTAATTCTTTAATTAATTTTGTATATTTGTCTAAAGTTTTGCTAGGCAGTTGGTCAAAGACAAAATCACCTGCCTCTCCCTGTAATCTAGGTATAAGCTCTCGAAGCTTTTCATTATCGTCCCAGTTATTTAGTCTAGCCACAGCCTGAAACCTATTGAGCCAAACTTCCCATTTCTCATTGCCTGTAAAGGCAGGAAGCTTAACGTTTTGCCCTGACTTTGGCCTAGACCTGGATTTGAAAATTTGGCTGGTGGCTATACTGCCAGTGTCTGAGAGTGAGGACTCACTGTCAGAGCTTTCACTAGATGAGTCTGTATCTGGGGTTACAGATCTTATTTTGGAGCGTCTGGATTTAATACGGGAATTGTGTATTTTAGGGGTTTTATCTGTATGAGATTTAGCCATAGGACTGGCATTCCCCTGGAGGGCACTCAAAACAGCAGAAACTATCTGTGTGGTCATGTCCACAAATACATTTTTGTTTAATCCACCCATTTCAATTGAATCACCTTGATTCATTTGCTGACCAGGCATGTCAGCTTCAGGAGCTTTATTTAGTTGCTTTTTTGAAGTAAGCGTAAGCTCTTTCTTTGAGTTTGTTTGACTGGTTTAGAGGGCTTTCCAGCTGTACTTGTGCTAGGTTTTGGTCTAAAGATGACAGTTTCATCTTCATGTTCATAATCTGATTGACCTGATGTGACATCATATTCTGTGTCACATTGCTCAGTTATATATTCTTCAAATTCATCAGAATATTCAGTGTCGGTGGCAGGAGCCTGAGTTTTTCTCCGTACCATATTTTCTTTTGGTCAAGAGTACGTATCACTGGATTCACTAATTTAAATGAATCCCACCGTGGATGCCAAAATCTGTAGCGAGCCAGGGGTGACTAACCCAACAGAAAACAAAATTTAAATCTCTGTATTCCAACCACTTGGAAAAGTATAAACTCTAGACTTACTGACAAGACTGAATATTCTACTAAATAAATGATAAGTTGTTCTCCTGCTTTAATAAAATCCCGGACAATCAGATTATGCATTCAGCTAATGCATGTATATATCCTGGTGAAAAGAACACCAAACAAGTATTGAAGTTTCCATTTTTATTATGTATGCAGTTTCATATACTAGTACATTAAATATGTATTTGAAAGTTTGTGCAGCAATTATAAAATACCGAAAATTTTAGCACCTCTCTAATCCTCTCTAAACCAGTCCCGGAGTTCCAAATAAAAAAAATAGGAACTCTATCTTTTGAAAATATGTCACAGTTTCAAAATTGGTACACAAAATACATTATTAATTGTCTTAAAATTCGTGGAAAATAGGTTGTGATCTCAGTCCCATATAATACTCTATGTAGTACTATATAAGGAAATGTACTGATATAAATACGAACTTTACACGTTTGAGTCCTGCTATATAATTTACTTATTTAAACTAACATTTCTATATATATATAAAGTTTTAAATAATTTCTATAGAAGGTAATCAGAAACCTTTTCTGATTAAGATAATTTAAGTTTAGAAAACTGATTCCTTATCAGTTCAAAATATGTTTTAATTACTGTCAGGCCCTTCCTGATACAGTTACAAAAAAAATGTTGTTTAAAGAAATACTGTCAGGTCCTTCCTTATACAGTATTCCATAAATATCAAGGCAACTGCCAGGTCCTTCCTGAAACAGTACCTATTTTAAGATATCAGTTAGATCCTTTCTAACTGATATCGAATTTAAATATGGTTTCCACACCTTATGGAAACCATAATACCTATTTCCAAATATTTCCTATTTATTCCTATTTAAATTTAAGTGTGTTTAAAATACCAAGTTTTAACATCAACTAAATAACTATTTAACAGATTAACTTCAAGAAAACCAGAACTATTACAACTGAAGCATTTGCCAGCAAAATCTATAAAAATTAACTGAATACGGTTTGAAAGTTTTTGCTACAGTTTCCTAAATTTAATTTAACATGACTGATAAGAACAAAAGATCAAAATCTTAAGAGCCCGGCTCCTAAAAGTCCGCTAAAATAAAGTTCTACTTTTAAAACTAAGAAAACATTGTTTTTACCTTTCTAATAATTTCTCGTACTACTAAAATTTAGTTTAAAATAAAGAAAATTTCGTAATTTGCCTTAAAATTTACGTAAGCCAAAATTTCTGCCTTAACTAGCCAAAGTTTTAAGCAAGACTAACGTTTGAGCGTTGTTTTACGTCACTCGTTGGATTTTGTGGGATGTTGGATTGTTGGATGTTGGAACGTTGGAACGTTAGAAATTCCGCGGAAGTTTTAAAGAAAATAATTATTTAAAAATAATTCGTAAATTCAAATAAAAGATATTTTCATATTATTTTTATATTAGAACTTTTACTATGTTATTTAATTCAATTCTCCATGGCAACAATAAATAAAGTTACGACTGCGCCACCGGAAATAGCGGCTAGTCTGGGAGAACAAAACATGTGTGTTAGCGGCTGACAAAATCACAGAATTCGCCGCTAAAACAACTTGACAACTTATAAAAACTATGTGAATACTTTATATACAACTCATGGATATACGAAATGCCGGTGAGTACAACTGTGAAAGCGTTAAATTAAAAATCGAACTAATAATCATCAACGATTAGCTTGACATGTTATAACTACTGCGCATGAGCTGGAATTTACACATTCATTCATAAAGATCAACACTCAGAACAGGTGCTCGTAATTTACATTTCATAGTCTACAATGGAAAATTCATATAACAACGATTCAATCAAGTGGACTGATATCAGGAATAACATTTCTTCATACAACAATCACAGTTTATTTACAACACGCATAAAAATAGCGTATTTCTTACAGTTACACTATATGGATTGACATCAGCACATGTTTAAAATGCATATTAAGTTTGGAACGAGGCAGCAGACGACAATTTAGCCTTATGGAACAAGATGAAGATGGACAAAAGTTTCAACAATTTCAAATGAATTAAACATAGAAGCTATGTTTACACAAAAGTTTGTGATACATTACAGATCAGTGTAAAGATGTTGTGAGAAGTATGTCATCTCAGTTTATTTAAGCTATGAAAAGTGAAAACTTTATGTGCAAAATTATTAATATTTCAAAATGAGAATATTTGTTGAAAGTTTCTAGTCAACAATAAAATTGAATAAAATATGTTCTATTTCTGTTATGTGTTCTAAAATGAACAATTTAAATATGAAAATACTTAAAGCTGCTTGTCAATACAACATAATTCATATGGTGAACATTCAAATAAATAACATCATAAATCTATGCACAATTCAAAATATACAATTCAAACACTGTACTTGTCATATGACACACACACAATAATATCAACAACAAAATTCTTATACATGTATGAGCAGGGGCTTGTGCCTTACAATAGTATATAAATCGTTGTCTTATTGATTGAAAGTTGTTCTGATAACAAAACACTTACACTGTTTGCGGCGTACATAGCAATCAATCCTAACGGCCAGCAACAACAAAGACATGCCATTATTGCAGAACACATATAGTCTCTGGGTTCTGATTCATATCCTCTATCAATCTGAAAAAAGTGATTTTTTTTATTTGCGTGGTAGTGGTGAGCTTCTGCGACACAGAGTATCACCCTATTCATATATTTCGAATAACAAAAATAAACACAATTTTATTTTTAGACAAAGATATACCAAAAGCGTTTATGCTTATGCCAATACATTGGGAGATGAACATATTTGACAAATATCGTATGCATTTACGACTTCGGTTTAGAACTCATGAAGAATTCAAAATTTCATTAGTTTCAGATACTTTTTGGTCCAATAATCAACCTTGTCATATATTTCATCTGAATATAACTATCTCATTATATAGCGTGCAGCTGAAAGAGGTGATTTATTCCAGCGGCTCATCCCAACTTCTCATTACACGGTAAGTGACACCTCCTTCGAGATTTCAACAGAACACTGATTATTAATTGTTGAGATGTTTTGATTTATTTTTACACCACTGTTGCACTGTGTTTTGTGTACGGTTGTTTGTTATTTGTTTTGTCATTTTTAGCCATGGTGTTTATTTTTATTTTATTTTGTTAGTATAAATCTCACTAAGAAGGAAATGTAATATGATTTCCAATAAGCGGTCGAAATGAAACCAGGCAAGTTATAATAACCTCCCTTCCAGCTTGAATTTGAGTTCTATAATACTGACTCTCGGGTGAAAAATAGCGATCAGTGTGTTGCAGTTCGTCTGCATTCACTAGAATCTGTCTGTCGCTGTATATCTGAGCTATGAAACGACAAAACAATTATAACATAATAACATAAGTTGTATTCATAGTAATTAAACAGGCATATAAATATTGAATTTTTAATAAAAGCAAAGAATGTTATAAAATGAATCAAAAACTTAACATACCTGTAATTTCGCGTTTGAAGTATTCCTAAGAAATACGATAAAAACAAGAATCTTAAATTTTATTTGCTGTTCAAGTCAATATTTGATCTATTCCTCCTCAACCTTGAACCATGTATATTTCATAACGCCTGTCATTTGAATACGAAATTCTTCAAGTTCAGCTCTCATTATTTTCGTTCTTTCTTTGTTTCAGCTGTATTTGCATTCAATTTGAAGATCGGAAATTAATAATGAAGGTTTAATTCATAATCGTAAAATTTATTTCTTTTCAAGTCCATAGTTTGGTTTTAAAATAGAATTTTTCACAAAGAAAGCTATGTATGTAGCTTGTTCAGTATCTGCTTTTCATTAGTGTGTGTTTTCTTTTCTTCAAAAAGTGCAAAACTTGCACAGACCAATTGTATTCTCGTAGTTGTAACCATGATTTTATTTGACGTATGGACATGTTTTAACTAAAAGTTTAATGAAATGTATATAAAAGAAAACTAAAAGGTATTGGGTATACTTCAATGGCTCAAAATCGGACTCAGACTACTCAGACTTTGTAAAACGTCACCAGTGTCTGAGCAGAAGGTTGATGAACCAGGGGTATGTCAAAGAACGTCTCGTCCTTTTTCTAAAAAAGTTCATCGGAAGGTACCAAGACCTTGTTGATAAATATTCCGTATCAACTTCACAAATAATACATGATGGTCTTAGTGTATAGATTCTGCGTACTTACGTTGTTAATCACCTTAATAACGTATTATATTGTTCTTTTATTTATCTTTATTAATATTACTTTTACTGTTTGGTCTGTTTTTGGCGATATCTATTTGACGTGGCTCGGTACTTATATATCCCGTCAATGTGTTGTTTGTATTATCTTTCATTTTAGCCAGTGTGCTTTGTCCGTGTGACCTTTTGTGTTTCTTTCATACATATGACGTGGTTCTGTACTTTTAAACATCCCGCCATTATATTATTGTTCTATTATAATTTTTGCATACTTTGAACGACAAAATTATTTTATATCTCTACCTGTGTGACGTTTATACGTGATTCTACACCAGCGTTGATGTTAATTTAGCCATTTTGTCACAGTTCTTAAAATATTTCAATCCTTTATGGGTTGATTTAACATACATAAAAAGAATACTAAAATAAGTAAGCAAACGTGGTTGTTAAACTTGATGTATGCTTTTTTGTGCTTCGTTGTTAGATATTTGTTTGTTTTTGTTCTGATTGAGATTGTGACACGGTGATGACTGCTGTACCTCTATTTTGACAATTTTACCTATTATGTCTGTTTTGTTCACGCATCGTTGTCAATATTATGGAATTTGATGCGACTGTCATACAAATGAGAGGTTTCGCGCTATAAAACCAGGTTAAATCCATCATTTTCTACATAAGAAAATGCCTGTACCAAGTCAGGAATATGACAGTCGTTGTCCATTCGTTTTTTTTTTTTTTTTGTGTTTATCTTTTGATTTTGCCATTTGATTAGGGACTTTCCGTTTTGAATTTTCCTCGGAGTTCAGTATTTTTGTGATTTTACTTTTTCAGTACAATACACACAAAAGCAAAAGAACAAGGCTTTTATTGCTGTTTTCCATTTCAAAGTCACACATATATGTAATATCCCGGTAACCCTATTGTTGCCTTTCACGGTTCTCCTGTTTAAGTACTGTGAAACGTCATACTTTGTGAGTGGCATCGTGATTACAATAGCGAATATGAAAATGCACTATAAAATATAGACACAATGAAATTCCTTAACCACATGTTAATTAAGTAATTCTACAAGTTGACTGAATTTGAAAGTTTTATCTTAAAACTCGGACTTCAGCTAAATATGTTTGTTATCAGAAACAAACATTATAAACACAGACCATTCTAAAAAAGACACCGGTGAAAAATGCCACACAAATCTCTTTTTTTAACACAAGGCTACAGGTGATCATTAGCGCTATTGGAGAATTAGTTGTTCCTGCTCTGCTAAGGCCACCAATCAAAATTCTCGTTACAAGAAAGAAATTTGCATAATAATACATGTAGACGAACTTGAAAAATTACTAAAATGAAAATGACGTTCCGTGTGTTAAGAATACTATACACAAAAATCGCCACAAAAATGATTCATGCATAATATTTTTTTTTAGATTTGGTCGACGGTTATTAGGTTGAATAAACTTTCGTCCGATTGTAAAATTTTCAGTGTATCAAAATTAAATAACATGCCAGAGAGATTACTGCCGTTTGACTGTCATCCGTGTAAATTAAAAAGATATATTTATTGCTATAGATGCAGAAATCATCTGGAAAACAATTGGTTTTTTTTAACACCTCTTCATTTCTTGTTTGATATTTGCATTCTATACCCAAAAACAATCATATTTTTGCACTAAGTATTCTGCAGTTAAACGTGGAAATTGTGTTTTTTTTTTCAATATTTTGCACTGCCGACACACTTATAAAAGCTAGTCTAATATTATTCATACGTCATAAATCATTATTCCTTGCTTTATATTATATTTTATTGCTTTACCCTATAAATTTGTAGGTAAATATCATCGTTTTACATCACCAACAGCAACTGGAAACCAGCTGTCTCGTGACTATATTTCTCCTATACCGTAAACATACGGTCATTCTCAATTCATCTTATTTTCATCGAACATTTCTACCCGATATTTTTGTCGATAAACATGTCATACCATGTATTATGATTGCTGTATTTCACACAGAAATAACGTAAGCTTCAATTTTAAATATCAAAACTTGATGAGTTATTTTGATATTTGATTATAAATCTATAAATCGAGGAAGGATATAGTATCATTGACATTTGCAGGATACATTAACTTAATGTTTGTTTTTTGTATATTCGAATAAAGTTTTTAACGTCGTTGTCCGGTAATTCTAGTGGTTACATTTACACTGTTTTTAGATTAGTTATTCCTGCATCATTCTACATTTTTATCTATTTTCAATAATAATGACACGGTTTAAACTGTTAGGAAGAAGCCATTAGCCGACATCATCTTTTTTCTGGTCATTTTTGCCCCTCCTCTTGCATAATACACGGAGGTTTCTAAAGAGTTTTTACGAATCGCCTAAGTTCACTGATCTTTACGATTTGGTAACTTTAATTACCAATTTAAGAAGAATTATATTCGGTTTATTACCGTAAAATTACGAGATTATAACGAGTTATTACGATGTGTTTACTGGAAAATCCCACAAAGTGTTACGAGTTGTCACGGATAGCTAGGAGCTCCTTTCGGGCATTTTACGGATTGTTATGAGTATATTGTGGAATGTTACTATTCATCAAAGCGTACGCGTGCTGTTTATGACTTGTTTACGTGTTGTAAAGAATATTTACGATTTTACAGGTTTTATACATTTTCCCAAATCGTAAACTAATCAATAAGAATACATGCAGAATATGTATCTGTTCGTTAAGTATTTAATACTTCACGTAAAATGCTCATAACCATTCGCAAGCAATACATAAACACATTGTTACTCGTCCACAATGCAATCGTAAGCAGCACATAAGCGCTTGTAATAATCCATAAATAATCCGTAAACATATCGTAAAATAACCGCAACATATCGTTTAAAAAGATTGTGACGAGTCATTAACGTGTATTGTTGTGACTCGCTCTCGAGCAGATTGTTACGAGTTATTTCCAACAATCGTAAAATGATTTTTCACATGTCAAAACAGTTGGAAAGCAAGTCCTTGGAAACGTCTGTTGTCAAGCTCTATCAGTAACAATAGCAGGGGGAATTAATTAGGTGGTGCTACAGTCGTCCGTGACGTCGAAAAGTCCGCCAAATCAATCGGCTAAAAAATTGACGTTTAAAGTATTTTTTTCAACTTGTCATGCTTTTATTGTAATTGATTTTTTAAAATTTGTAAGTTTTGCGACCAATATAGTTTCAATACGACATACATAGATTATCAAAAATAGCTTGTATTTGCTATTTTTTATCCTGTCCGTTCTAAAAATTATCAGCCATCTTTTTTGTTCGCCAAAAACATCGAATTTTGATAACTTGACGTTTGCGTATCCAAATACGGAAAAAAAAGGTAATAATCTTAAATGAAACAGGGTAATCTATTTAAAATTCCTACACAATTTAATTTGAAGCCATTATTTTTTACTGTAATACATCAATTTTTGTGACCACCAGTCATGTCAATTTGTACCTGGTTTGGGCTGCATTTCTACTTCAAAACAGTAAAGTTAAACTTCTTTTCATTCTACCTGTTTCCAAAGTACTCTAAAATACTGATTTTATAAAAGATATGAATGAAATTGTGATTAAAAATTGTTGTTTTTCACAATTCCATACGATACCTCCATTTCAAAGTAATTAACCCCCTTTTTGATCCCCTACACAAATTGACGGTGACATTGTTTTCTTTTTTCAACATACGTCATATAACGTTAACAAAATATGTGTCTGGGTCATGTGCATAGTGAAAATTTACACACTGGAAAAGTGAAACAACAAACAAAGATCTTCTTTATTGCGTTTGTAACTATGCGTCTTAGAAAATTTCATTCATACTAGAAACAAATCTGACAAATTAATGATAGCTTATGGATGGACAAAACCACAAAAAATAGCAATAGAAAATGCATTGTAAAGAAAATTTCTGGAGGAAAAAAAACATGAAAAAAGGAAATGAAGGTCAGTTAATATTATATTTATATTTTATAAGTTAAAAACCTTGTTCGTTTAACTATCTTTTAAGTAAAGTAAGCTACATTAATAAGAGCAAAAACTAGCTTATCAAGTCAAACAAAAAGTTAATTCATAGAAATGTGGTCTTACAAAATTGAATTTATTCAAATGTCAAAATGTTGTCAAATTTAATAATCCATTGATTTTTAAGTAAATTGCACAAGATGCGTCCCACCAACTTTCATTTGTGATATAAATATCCAATTATTCAGGTAAAATATACAAGACTTTGTTTATAAATAAGTAAAGCAGCTGATACAGCAACCTGAAGAGAAGAAGCCCCATTTTTCTCTCAAAAAGTTTACTTTAATAATCTATATAATACCCTGAAAAATAAGACATGGGCTACTGTGCTAGCTAATCTATTAGTTGGATTTTATAATAAAATTAATGATTTTAAAATTCAAAATTATGTCACATTCACTTAAAATTTTGAGCATCATTTTTTTACAGAATTTCTGTCAATTTTTTTGTTAAACTTTATATCCTTTTTCTATAGGATATTTTTTGGGCAGTACTGTACTGTTCAACTAAAAAACATAGGCTCTTTTACTTTGAAGAAACTTATTGTGACTCTTGGTCCCCTTTATAGAACATAAAATATTTAAAATTTCAGAAAGAGTATTCAAATTGTATAAATTATGTTTTATTGCACATTATTAGAAGTGTTTTAAAAAATATATAATACATGTAGGAGTGATCCTTCAGGCATATACCATTATTTATAAAATTTACAAAGTAAATTTCATCAGCTAGAGCTGATTTATATCAATATATATAGCTAGGTTTCTACATGACATTTCTTAATTTTTACTAATGTTTTTGTCTTTTAATTTTTACAACTAATCCTTCTCTGAAAAGTAGGAAGTATCTCTTCTCAATATTATAACATAGTTGTAAATCGAATTTCGTTTATTTTCTTCCTGATTTTTGAAAAGTAAACTTTTTTTTTTTTTGCTGGGGTTTTATTTTTGACTGGTGATATCAAGGGAAGATAATCACTTGCACAATAGGCAAAAAAACCACCTCTTCGTGTTGAAAATAACTTGACGTTTGCGTATCCAAAATTCTCTGGCCTAGATATTCATATCGAGTGTTTGTCTTAATGAGATGTTTTATTAAATTTAAATTCAGCCCATCATTTTCAGTTTCCTCGAAAATATTTAGATTTTTCGATCAGGAGACTGGACAATTTTCACACAGACATCAAGTTTGAAGATAAAAAATAAAGAACAAAGGACTTTGAGTTGGTGTGTAAGTTTTGACGAGGTAAAACTATGAATATTCAGGATTATTTTCATTAATAAGTGTTTATCATGACATTGCTATTTTAGTGAGTAAAAATGAGGTTTGTCTCATCCGTAGTTTTACCGAATTCTCACGGTCACGTTACCTCCATTGTTGCTGATAGACTTGGGGTCAAACCGTGACCTGCTTTCCAACTGAAAATGTTTTATCCTCTTTTCACGAATTCTTAAGAGATAGTTTGCCAGTTGTTGCGATGTGTCACGAGATATTTATGGATACCAGCGAGTTACTATCGGATGTTTGCGATTGAAACGGACACGTATGTTAATTTTGCGTTTGTGGTGGTGGTATAATATATACCGGTAAAATATGCCAGCCATCTTGGTGACTTTATTCAAAATTTGTGAAATGTTCATTTTTTGTGAATTTTCATCAAAATTGGCAAACTGTATTTTGAAAAAAAGTATCCTTTTTTATGATAACCCCTTTTCAGTTGTTGTAAATTTTTCATGCTAAAGTACTTTTTTCAAAAATAGATCCAATAGTTAATTCGACTTTTTTAGTTCACATGGTCCAAAGAGCCAATATAAGCTCTTGTCATTACTTGGCGTCCATCGTCTGTCGTCGTCCGTCGACGTCGTTATCCGTCGTCTGTTACCATTTACAAGGATCACTTGTTCAAAACTACACTTTCTTATCGGAATTTGTTTTGCATCTAAAACGGTACTGCCTATTATGATAATTTTTTGAACAACTATTCTCAACTAGATAACTAACTTACTTTGACTTTCAATGTCGACAGATTATTGTTCTATGCCCATGGAAGTTGAAGACATCGTTTTATGGACTTATTTGGACCTTTTTACAGGATATTTCGATTGTAAAACTATTTTTGTTAGAAAAAATTTATCACAACACATCAAAACTGTAAAGAAATAGTTAAACTAACAAACGGGAAACCCATGGAAATTATCAATGCAAATGTCATGACTATTTTAATTCACTTATCATTCAAGTTTTCCACATGCTCTGTTTTGATTGTTTATCAATATCACGATCCGGAAAACCTCGCCATCAAACTCGAAAGTTTATTAGCTAAATTATCAACAACCACTATAAGACATTTTATATGTCGATAATATGCTAAAGATGTGTAATGAATACAAAAAAAAAACAGGCATGCAAGACTTAATTTAGTATATATTTACGCATAGGATCAAAAGTTTTAATATCATAAAAATTTCAGGAAACTCGTTCCATATGACTTTAATAACTTAAAAAACACTAGTTTTTAATTCTCAATTGAAAGAAACCAGTTTTTATCAATTTTCCAACTGTTGGTGCTGAATTGTATTCGTTATGTATGATGTTGATATTGAAGATCGTTCAAATCACAATATCATATAATTTTGCAACCAGATGATTTGAGTCTTAAACATGTTTTTTGCCTATGGCTCTTACAAATAAGACGCACGTATAAATTAACCAGAGAGTGCCGATTTCAATCAAACATTTGATGTATAATCAAAACTGACGGACAGTAAACAGAGAACATAAAACCATTTCGATTGTTTTTGTATAGCAGCAATAGTAATATCTAAAATAACAACACATAAAGCAGCGTTAACGTTAGTAACATAGACATGTTATGTGCATGTCGGTGTTCTAGTAATATAATGCGTATGTCGTTATTGAAATAATTTGATGTGTATGTCGTTGTTTTTATAATGAGATCTGTATGTCGTTGTTCTAATAATGTGATGCGTTCTAATAATGTGATTCGTATGTCGGTGTTCTAATAATGTGTTGCGTATGTCGGTGTTCTGTATACTGTGATACGTATGTCAGCTTTTATAATAATGTGATGCGTTTTTCAGTGTTATAGTGATGGGATACTGAAATAAAATAAATTGAGTGTATGATAGGAACCAAGTATTTATGAATCCAAGTACAATGAACAGTGTGGTTGCGTGAAAACACAAAAAGTCTAATAAGTCTATAACCATCTTTTTCTGAAGAAATTAGAAATACGTTTCAGTACAAATTCGTTGTTAATAAACTGAAATTTTACTTAACATGTATTCCTTTCAATATGTCAATTACGGCACTAAACATCGGGCCGACACCACCTATTGATTTCTGAAAATCATTAAGACATAAACAATTTCTGCGCCCTGTAATGAATTTTAACAGGAAAAACAAAGTAAAATGAATAAACTTCTTTTAAGTTGTTTATTAGTAGATTTCAATTACTGGAAATTGTTAAAATGATTAAGACTGAATAATCTTAAAACAAATATACTTCAAAAATATTATACCTACCCATTGTAACACAATCAACTTAATTATATCCTATTGAAATGATTTTGTGATATTCAAGTGCGAAAACAAGAAAAGTTTCCGTATTTTTTTAAATAACCTTGACATTTCCACACTTTGATTGTTTTAGCTTCAACAATTAGTGAACGGATATTTTCACTCGACCTTTCTTTGCAGAACGTACATTGTGCATGTTTTCATTAAGAACATCATGCAGAATATGTATATTTTAGCTACTTTTAATACTGAATCCCGGGCGAGTATGTTGCATATACAAATAAGGAGATTTGGCATGATTGCCAATGAGACAACTATCAAATGAAGTGAATGAAGGCAAAAAAAGCAACTCTACGACCTTCAATAAGGAGAAACACCTATTATGTATAGTCGGTAGTTCATTTACCTCCAAAGACCATAAAACATGGACCTGAAATGTAATTTGCAGTTCATGTCATAATCTGCACCATTCTTTAATACCTGGAACCATGGATTGTCGATTTACGGGTTTGATTTGGTAATAGAATTTCTTAAATATAGTTTTCTTTAACAAAGGTTCCGTTGCTGCCATTTATATCCTTTGCTGAATGTGATCTATATATTTGTGAGATATTTTATAAGTTTAGTCAGTTCTGTTAGGAGATTTTGAGAAAATATGTTTGATTTTATAATACTGCTTCTCGAATGCAAGATAACAATCAGTATGCTGCAGTAAAAGACATCAAAGGTAAAATTGTCAAAAATTTATACAGCAGTCAATATCGTCTTATACTACTACTACTAGTAAAAAAAGGCAACAGCAGTTTACCGGTTTTCAAAGGTCATACATCGACTGAGAAAAAACAAATACGGGTTACAAACTAAACCCGAGGGAAACACATCAATTATAAGAAAACAAAGGAACAACAGGAACACTAAAGTGCAACAAAAACAAACGCCAACATACATAGAAACGAAATATTTGATAGCAACTGCCAATTTTCTGGAAATTTTAAGAAAAAATGGTGGGTTGAACCTGGTTTAATGGTTAGCAATACATCCCGCTTTATGACAATGTTAAAAATAAAATGACAACACAATGTGACAGAAATAAAGCACAAACATACAAAAGAATATTCATCGCAGATAAACGCACAAACAAATAATATAATAGTAAACACAACATGCAAACTGCAGAACAACAACGAACATATTCCGTCAACCACTATCACCACAGGATATATTAAAACAGTGACAAGCTTATGTAACTAACACGCAATCTCGAACTTTATACAATTATTTGAACAAAACTCATCGAAAGACTTTTCATTACAATGATGTAATAAAAAGGCAATTTTATAATTATCAGGACTACAAACAATAAGACTTAACTGATTATCCAACCGAAACCATTACAGACACATCAAAAATGAATACATGAATGTTTGGTGTACAAAATACCGAGACACGACGTATCGATATGCAAATTCACACTCGGGAATATGACAATGATGGTATTCAAAAGCAAATTTATAAGTATTAGGACAATAAACGATAAGACATATACATTATTCAACCGAAACCATAACAGAAACATTAAAATAAATACATGAATGTTTGATGTACAAAATACCGAGACACGTCGTATAGCAATGCAAATTCACACTCGGTTTAACAGTCATATTCGGGAATAAGTCACGTTCGGTAATTACATTTTTAGCAGACAGACGACATAGATGTTAAACTATATTCCTATAACAATAGTTAACTATTTCAACAAAGAAAAACAGAATGTCATTAAGACACTCTATGGACAAAGAACATAGAGCAAACATGAAAGACAAGAATACAAAAAATAATCATTAGACAATAACACAATGGCGGGCGGTATCAATACCGATCCATGCCAAAAATATGTAACAATTATGGACTAAACAGTGAAGGCTGAATATATATAAAGACAAATTTGTGAGGTAGATATGGAATATGTATCAACAAGGTCATGGTATCTTCCAATGAATATGTCTTTAGAAAAACACGTGGTTAAGATGATAAACGACGTCAGTACCTAGAATCTATATTTCAAGACCATCATGTTTTATTTTTGAAGTTGATATGAAATAAGTATCAACGTCATGGTATCTTTCAATGAACTATTTTAGAAAAGATTAGGCGTTCTTTGACATCAACCTGGTTCATCAACCTTCTGCTCAGACACTGGCGATGTTTTATAAAGTCTGAGTAGTAGCTGCAAGCTCTTGAATACCGAATTAAATGTGAAATGTATATCGCATATGCAGGTGAAGTTGGCATATTGCTTGTTGAGTTGGGAAAAATTTATAAATTCAGAATTCGTCTTGATCATAGTTTCTAGTACTAATATGAATAATATGTTAATTTTGAGGTTTAAGTCTAAATCTGTTGCGCTTACATTGACGCTTATTGCGAAACTCCTGTTTGAATACGTTGATGCATCATATAACCTGCAGGTGGCATCATAATTAGAAAAGCGCATATCAAAATAGACACTGTTAAACTCTAAATCATCGGCACATGCTAATTAACTTATCCAAATAGCTATGGAATTCAAAACTTTTAACCTAAACCTCGGACGGCAGCTAAAATGTATGTTATCGGAAACGTCGTTGTCAATATAATGGAATTTAAAACGACTGTCATACAAGTGAGAGGTTTAGCTAGCTATAAAACGAGGTTTAACCAACCATTTTCTACATAGGAATATGCCTGTACCAAGTCAGGAATATGAGAGTTGTTATCCATTAGTTTGATGTGTTTGAGCTTTAGATTTTGCCATTCGATTACGGACTTTCGTTTTAAATTTTTCTCGAAGTTCGGTATTTTTGTTATTTTACTTTATACAATATCAACATTAAAGTTTTTAAGTGACAAAGTTCAAAAATAAATCAGGAACAACACGAATCCCATTAAAACAATGCCACATTTGAACACATATCGTATGTCCGAGTTGGTATTTTCTACTAGGACAACCCATCTACGTTATTTTTACAAGAGGAAAAAATCGCATTCTAGCAAATGAGAACGGACTAAAATGGAAATGGCTTTCTATGTGTTGGGTAGACGATACACGTACGAACTTTTGAAATAATTAATCACATAATTTTATAAATAGATCGACGGTTGTTAAATAGGCAGGTTGAATTTTCTTTAAAGGCTCTCAGATTAATATCGTCAGGGTGTAAATTTATTTGTGTGAAAAAGCTTGTATTGCTTAATTGTGATAGGTTGCAAGAATGATACTTGCTGTACGACAATCATCCGTAATAATTAGAAAACAAATATACATAGACGCATAACAAATTGTTCCATGTCAATCTGGTAAATAGTTTTTTTATTTTATTTCAACACTTCTACAATCATTGTTGAATGTTTGCATGCTACATCAAACATTGATGATTATTTTATCTTGATATTCTTAAGTTAAACAGAAAAAAGGGTTTTTTTTCGAACACCATTGTACCGCCGACACACAATAGAAAGCTAAACTAGTTCAATATTATTTATCAATTCAAATTCGTCATCTCTCAGATATTATTATAAATATAAGTATGTATTAAATTAGAACCTAAAAGTTTTTCCTTTAACAGATTGGAAAAAAATCTATTAAGGTAAATATCATCGTTTTACATCGTCAATGGTTAATACAGTAACTTGAAACAAGCTAATTCATAACTATATTATATCTAAAACCGTTAATGTGCTACAAGTCCCAATATTTTTCTGTTCATGTACTATTCCTAGTCGTTATTATTGGTAAAAACCATGTCATGTACATAAATGATTGTTGTATTTCACACGGACATGAAGTCGGATACAGATAAGTTATGATGCTTGTTGAGTTATTCTAATATTCAATAATTAAACTATCAAAAGAGGAAGGATATAATATTATTTACATGCAGAATGTTATAACTTAATACAATTGGTTTGATATCTGCCCTCAAGGTTTTCCAATGTTGTCCGGTTATTCCAATAGTTATTATTGTATCGAAATCACAACTATAATAGAGTTCATTCAAAACCACTTGGTCGATGCCACATTAGCTGTAGTTTGCAAAACTTTTAGGAATTTTTGGTCTTCAATGCTTTTTAACTTAAAACTTAAATTAACGTAATTTGTACCACATCTCTTTCTTCTTATTATTTCATCACTGCGTGATTCGTTAGCTGACATATAATGGTAAATATTTATGCTATGGAATAGTTGAATATTAAAATCGATGTATTTAAATGCATGCAGAAAGACTGATTTCGATAAAAACATATAGTCTCATACTTTTTATGCATGAATCTTATACGTTAAAATACCTAACAATTAAATTGGAAGTAAAAAAAAAGAAACCAAAATAAATTGTATATTTTTACAATAACCTTGACCTTTGCAAATTTCAATCATGGCATCTATGATGAGTTTATTTACAAACACTTGTTCGGTGCCACTAATGATTGAGTTTTTCCACCGACGGTATCACCAGCCCAGTAGTCAGCACTTCTGTGTTGATATGAATTATTATGGATAAGGTCATAATTATAAATTAATTGTTTACAAAAAAAATGAATTTTTGAAATACTTAGGCTTTTCTACCTCAGGAATAGATTACTTTAGTTGTATTTGGCAAACTTTAAGGAATGTTTAGTCCTCAATGCTCTTCAACTTCGTACTTAATTTAACCTGTTTATCTTTTTTTTTTTTTTTTTTATATATATATTCGAGTGTCACTGATAAGTCTTTTGTAGACGAAACGCGCGTCAGGTGCAAATACAAAATTCCAATCCTGGAATCTATATAACAGGATTTTATTGACAACCACTGGTTCGATGCCACTGCTGGTGGAGTTTTTATCCCCCGAGGTTATCACCTGTTCAGTAGTCAGGACTTCTGTTTTGACATGAATTATCATTGATATAGGCATAATTATAAATAAACTGTTAACAAAACTATGAATTTTTGAAATACTAAGGGATTTACACCTCAGGAATAGGTTACCTCATCTGTATCAGGCAAACTTTTAGGAATATTTGGTCCTCAATGCTCTTCTTCGTTTTTTATTTGGCCTTTTTATCTCTGTACACGGGCGTCACTGATGAGTCTTTTGTAGACGAAACGCGCGTATCTGGCGCAAATACATAATTTCTTTCCTAGTTTCTATTACGAGTTTATTTGCACATTTTGATTGGTTTATACTTCAGCAGTTAGTGAACGGTTATGTTGTTCTTTTCTTATACAAATGTTAGGCATCGAATTGGGCTGGAGAAGTAAACCCCGAATTCCGCGTATTGAGTGAGTATTAAGCTCTATCCAAGTTTAAATACCTAGCAACTACTATCGATGGTCAAAAGATGGCCTGTAACAAGGCATTTCTATGTGGCAGTTCTATGTATCTACCATGCATTGCATGCGATCTACTTTGCAGAACCTACATACTGTATTGATTGGTAATTTGTCATAAAACCTTAAACTAAAAACAAATAGAATATTTGCAGCCGGACGTTAAGCAAGCAAAAATCAATAACTCGATCAATCATATTAACATAGTAATAATCAAAAGATTACAGTAAATAACTGTAGTGTATCCATGTTAACTATTTTAGTTAGGAAAACTAACTTTCCGAAAAGGTGAAGATGAGAGCAGAAAACTATTAAAGAAAAATTAAAATTAGGAATGAAAATCACGCTCAAAGAATAGAAAAACAGTCCATGCACACTAATAGGTCATCAACACAGTAAGAAAATCCCACAGCCAGAGACGCTATACAGCTGGCCCCTTAACAAAAATATGTACTAATGCAGTGAAAATCGACGTCACACTTAACTCCGAAACATATAAATGAAACAAAAAAAAAACAAAAATAAAAACATTATAAAGACTAACAAAGGACAGCGGCTTCTGTATTGGGACAGGCGCAAAAATTAGGCAGAGTTAAATATATTTTGTGAGATTTCAATTTTATCTTATTTTCTCCTCGATGCGCCCTTAAATTTACGGTAAACATATTTTTATAAGAAGCTAGCGCTGTATTATGTTTCAGGTAAAACAAATCGCTGATTACACAATACATAAAGGAGAAGTACTGAATAAAATCTAAACTACTACATTTGTTTAATTGTATAGTTCTCTATTTGTGAAACCATTAACAACAGCAAGATATATTTGCATTATAAAAAGTACCTAAAACCTCGTAGAAATATTGCACAGATGAATGAAATAATTCCAAAAGAAATTGCTGATTTTATCCAAGTATACGCCTTATTATTATATCTTCTTACTGCATCATAATCACAGCGTCTTCTTGCTTCGTTTGCCTACAAAAGAAATACTATTAATGCACCAGTTTTAAGAACTTTGTTTAGCACCAAATGACAAGCAGGATCTACCAATTCAAATGTCTAAAATCTTCACTTTCAGAAAGCTATGAACTTTTTTGCATACGGCAACAAATAGTCGGTAAACCTTGCCTTTTTAATTTTAGTTCATTTATATATTTTGGAATTTAGTGTGACGTCTATTTTCACTGAACTAGTGCAAAATCTTATTAAAGGACCTGAGGACCACCTCCGGGTGCGGGATTTTCTCGCTGCGTTGAGGATCAATTGGTGGTCTTCGGCTGTTGTCTACTCTTTGGTCGGGTTGTTGTCTCCTTGACATATTCCCTTTTTCCATTCTCAATTTTATTTCTCAAGTTTCTAAGTCTCATACAAAAACATTACTATTTTCCTAGCAGTTTCAGAATGTGTTTACTAGTTTTTGGCTATTATCTTTAAAACTGTAACAGAGCAACTTCAATCTGAAAATATTATAAGCTAGTCATTTCTACCCAAAATTCGACTCCATATAGGAATTATATCAATTTGATAATGTAACGCCACGGTGATTTGAAAGCTGATATTATCATTGTGGTAATATCCGTTCCACACTTGATACATGCAGATGTCCGTTGTTGTGTTCTGATTCGTATTTTACAGAAATAACTTACCTGGACCTCACATTATATATTGACTTCTTTAAATCTATATATCGACTTTATTTATGTGTGTTATTGTTCATTTTGTATTGGTTTAGACTTAGTTTCAGTATAACGCGCCAAATGTAACGTTACGTGTTCCTGTTCTTGTTTATGAATAACTTATGTATTACGTCCCACGTAACGACGATTTTGTATAAAATACGGAACTCATGTTCCTAGGAGGAGCTTCTTGGTGATACTATTTAATGCACCGAGTATGCTGAGTATTTGAATGCAGTGCACCAAGTAGATTTTCATGCACCAAGCATGCAGAGTATTTGAATGCAGTGCACCAAGTAGATCTTCTTGCACCGAGCGCTACAAGAATTGTTTTATTAAACTTGGTGCAAGTAATGCACCTTGTCGTAATGCATATTGTATAATTAACGTATTTTATTTCATGTCATATATTTTATGAACCACTGTATTTGTTGTATTTCTCAAATAGAAATAATACAATTAATGAACTTCCATTATGATATTAATTATTACTTCCTTTACCAGAGGCCCACAAAAGTTACGACGGGTATCCTGAGAAGAAAACTGCGGAACGTTACAATTAGGATGTTTAGCTAATTTATACAATATCAAAGGAGAGATAGATAGTTAAAAAAGTGTTATCTAGCATAGAAACTCTTTACCTTTCTTTCTTATTCAAAGTATTCAAATTGTACTATTTTAATTTACAAATAATGTTGACCCATTTTTTCGTTTCAAGCTGGAACGGGGACCCAACTATTTCCCCTATTACTTCAAATCAATTCTTTTCACATTAATGGCCAGATTTTTATTCTCTATATAAGACTGCATAATTTCATTTACTTTCTTATGCTAGTAGCCCCTTTTATGGTTTCTTTGAGAATTCTTGGAGGGTTATGATCGGCATTGAAGAGAGCAAAACTGTTTTGAGTATTAATAGGATTATTTTATTAACTTCCTGGTTAAAATCGAAAATAAAAAAAGTTGGACCATATACTCAGACAATCATCCACCCTATACATTTCAGAATCACTTCAGATTTAGCAAAAGTTAAAAGTTTTATCAATACCCTTTAGATATACTACAAATTGAAGCATCTGTACATTTTTATCTCAGTACAATATCTCATTAAAAAGATGATAGATTTATTAAGGAACGTCATTTGTTGGTACTGGACTGGTATCCTGTAACTGGGATCCTATTCAAGCTATATTCTTGAAAACTATTAAAAACATTTGTAATCAGCAAATTAGATCAACAAACAAATTAACACAACTGGAATCGTGTTTTCACTGATTTAATAGTCGGAGAGATTATCTTGAAATTAGTCAATAGATGAAATTAACTTTGATAAAACAAAATCAGGAATAATAAAAAAATACTATAGTTTTACCACGATAGTCAAAAATTGTTAACAGTTCATGAAGAATCATTGTTGTATTGATAATTTCTTTCGTTTTTGTCTTCATTTTTTTTTTTTTTTTTTTTTTATTTTAATCGAAATATGAAATCTTTTCCGCACTGTACAATTTAAATTCTAATTAGAAATTTATGGATAGAACGCAATCGGGAAAGAATCATAAAATAAGACTTGATAAAAAAAAAAACATGTAGCCATCTTTTTTTTTATTTTATGCAATTCATTTTATTCAATGAACATACATTAATGAACGAACTAATGGTTGAACGCCATATGCGAAAAAAAATAGATAATCAATTGATTAAACAACCCTACAATAATATTTTTTTTCATCTTTGATTCGTCTACAATTTTTTTATCCTTGGTTTTTAATTCTAAATGAATATACGTCGATTATTCAACACTTACTTCAATTGCCATACAGATGGCAACCAAACCTAATGGGAAGCAACAGCAGACACTTGCACAAATGGCAAAACAAAGATAATCGGACTTGTCTCGTGGAGCTACATATCTCCTCTGTCCCTAAAAAATTAAAATATGATGTATAAGATACAAATCAAGGTAAACAAAGTAAAATTAAGGATATTTCATGAACTCCAAAAGGAGCAATACCGGATTCCTCAACATGGTCACCGTCTTTTGATATGCATGCATCATCCGCCATGCAAATACACACGCAATCGAAAAATTTACAGATCAAAAGGATTATTCTGTTATCGAAAGTTACAAGCGCGCGAAATTGTATCGCTGATGATTTGAGACAAATACACATTGTATAGGTCAAATGATTCGTGGTGGTGACTAAAAACCTTTTTTATGTATAGAGCACCCATCTGCTTATGAATTCCGTATAGTATGAACATGAACAGGCGCAGTGTATTATTTGAGATATGCAATCACTATGCGATTGTTAATTTGAAATTAATATTATAGTTTAGTGGACTATTTCAGACGCAATCAATTGTAAACGTAAGTTATTGGGTGACAAGACATTGTCAATATAAATGAATACTTTGCATGATACTTTTTTCTTTGAGAATGTTTTGAGTAAAAAAACAAGTCGACCAGTAAATGACATAACTAGTACTCAGTGGTCTATCGACAGTTTGTCGAGATAGCAATCCATTAAACTCAACGAATATGCTGTTGATCCCAGCGGTTTGGTTATAATAAAAAAAATCGCTTTCAAGGTGAAAAACCTTTACCGTACACAGATTGTGTACTAAAAATGAGCAACAAGACGGTAGCAACATGTAGAATATGACCTGATGACCTTTCCGAAGCATTGGCGATCAGCCAAAGATTTTGCAGATGTTCATGTTGTCAATATAAAATAAGGATATGTGATATGATTGCAAATGAGACAATTATCTATATAAATTCAAATAACATGATAGACAGGAATTTGGATTGTACCTCTTTTCATGGAGACTTCTGTAAAAACAACAAGATACGCGCAATGTTAATTGTATCAATTTTTAAACCGAGAAAGGAAATTACGGTTAGCTCATAATACGGATAAAAAGTACATCTAAAAAAACATATCCATAGATATATTGAATATTGTGCAAGGAATATTTTCATACAATCATCATTAGGCATTTTTTATTTATTTTAATACTAATTAACGTGACTAATTAAATCATCGGTGCTGATCATGATAGACCAAACTCATTTATTATTAATCTAAGATTTTTTATTACATAAGATGAGTATAACAAGCACCTTCTAGTTCGTTACAAATAACAATTCCTTTGATATGCAGTTGAAAACACTTCAGAATAACACCATGAACTTAAACCTACAAATATGCAATACCATAGACGACATATAAAAAAATAACCAGGAAACACAAAAATTTTATGGTGAACAAATGAAACGTCCTAAGAACGTAATATGACTTTTTATACTATACATTATTGGCTTTAATGAATTCGATACTTTATACTAATCTATGTCTATTTTACATGATGGAGACTGGGGTTTTCTGATTCCTTCCCCTATTTCCTTCCCCCTCCTCTCATTCCCAGCCGATAATTATTCAAAATTAACCAGAATATCCTTATTTCATTACCTCCACTTCAACTGTTTCCATCCACTGACGCCCATTTTTCTCCCTCTGACTCCTATGTCCCGTCCCCTCATATTCATGTTTCAGTACCCCTGTCAACCCCCTCTTATATACAAGTAACTAACTTTTGTGGCAGAAATCGTTACAGTTTGATTCTCAGGTAAACATGGTTCGGTAGAAGTTGATGACGTTGGTTTATTTACATTTACTGGATCGCTATTGTACGTTGGCGAAATATTTGTTACAACACATTTATGTTCATTTGAAGAATATGGCGGTGGTGGATCCCCTTTAGGAATCATCGATGGCACTAGCTTGAATGCAGACGGTTCGAGTTTGCCAAAATGTTGATTTTTCAGTAAAGTATATGATGGTTGTTTATTGTCATCTTCTTCGTGATAAGTTGATGATTTATCAGGTTCATTTGGATGGACTTCAGTTGAGGGATATGGATTGGGCCTATGTTCATTCAGTGGAATGTGACTGTAGTTTGAAGGCTGAGCTGCAAAAATTAAAATTATAATAACATGATTAAATCGCACTCATTAGGAAAATATTATTTTAGAAGCACCATTAAGATATTTTACATATTTTTGTGTGAATTATCACCGTTCTGTTCTGAATGATTAATTGCGTGATTATTGGTGATAAAACTTAAAAGTGCCATACCACCATTGATTTTCCCCTACAAGTCTTTGTTAAATTTGCACTTTTCAAAAAATTGTGCAGAATTAAACTTTGTTTCAAATATAGATATATTTGGCATGAGTACAGTTTTATTCTGTCCAGTACTATAGAAAAATTTCACATCACATTTCATTGCATATAAGAAAATAACCATCACTGGAAGTTAAGCAATCAAATTTTCACCTCTGTTTTATCTGTGTACAAGCTTTAGTAACTATGTATCCTCAAGTTTCCAAAATATTCTATAGGAACCCCGTATTTATTGAGTCTGCTGAAATTTTCTAGTTATAGGTTAAAGCAGATGACCTTATGATAAATACCCATCTGATCAAAAGGATTGTATTATTGGATGTACTAGCTTGATAAATGGTAAACAAACAAGGAAAACACAGTAAACATTATAGATCATTTTATGTAGATTCATTAGACATGTTAATAAGATATTTCCAATTGATAATTCAGAGTAAAAAGCTTACAATTGAAACATTTGAATAATGAATCATCTCTAAAATATCAATTTAATTGTTGATTAACTCGGTAAGCCAGCGGCTTTTCTAACATTTTCGGGGTGACTGTCTTTCACCTTTTCTAATATGATTAATGCTAGGTTGGTTAGTTGGTTGGTTGGTAAATTGGTTGCATTACATCTAGTAGCTTCTAATTCTTCATAAATATTAGTTGATTAATCGATGTTTTCATACTGTCGATTTATGCATTCATAAATTGGTTGATTGGCTTGGTTTGTTTGCTTTATTGAGTGATGTTTTAATTTCCAGCTACACGTAAAGAGACAGATACTTTATATTAATTCGTTGATTGAGTCTTACTGTGACTTCCAGTGACAAATTGTTTATTTGTGTTTTAATCATGATATTTCTAGTCTGGTTAAAGTACAAATAACACCTCTCTACTCCTGTTAAGAAAAACATACTCCCACATTTCCCTATATAGTTTCAATTTGAACATGCAAAGATTAACTACTCTATAAACAAGTATTTATACCTTTTCATTATGAATTTCCTTTTTTTTTTGTAAGAATTCCAGGAACGTTGGTTTGTGTATTTGTTGTGAATGCATTTGGTTTTTATTGGTATTTGATATTAGACTACCATCTTAACTTTTGTGATTCTAAAAATGTACGTATTCTACTTTATCTTTTACCTAGAGAATCGTCCCCGTTAATTTAATTGAGGAAGTGGTCCCCGTGATATCTCTTTGTAAAAGGGCAGTAGTTTTGTCACTGGACGTGCAACAAACAAGTAATCAATCAATTACTAGTACTAAATGTGAAACACCTGTTTCTTTACATTAAACTATGTGTCAATAAATATCAATTGGTACCGTTTATGTTATTACTACCACTGGGTCGATGCCTCTGCTGGTGGACTGATAGTCCCCGAGGGTATCACCAGCCCAGTAGCCAGTACTTTGGTACTGGCATGAAAATACGGATTTTGTGTTATTAAAATTTGCTGTTACAAAATTTTGGAAATTATTTAAAGTTAAGGAATGTATCTCCCTCATGCAAAGCTCTGATTCCTTGCCCAGCTTTGGCTATACTTTTTGGTCCTTTCTGGTTTATAGCTCTTCATATTTTTAATAAGCTTTGGATTTTCAAATATTTTGGCCTCGAGCATCACTGAAGAGACATTGATTGTCGAAATGCGCATCTGGTGCAGAAAAATTGGTACCGTTTATGTTGTTAATACAATAGTACACAAAACACAGCATAGATAACTAAAGACTAAGCAACACGAACGACACAAAAACTGGGGGTAATCTAATGTGATCTGGAAGGGTAAGAAGATCCTGCTCCACATGTGCCAGCCGTCGTGATGTTCAAGTTATTGCAAACCCGGTAATGGCGTCTGTGAAATTTACGAAGGGATGATTCCAACTAGTCAATTTGAACTCTTGAAATAAATCATGACATCAGTTAATCAGGTAATAAAACTACCAATCAATACATCTACAGTCCAACAAACCAACCAACCAACCAATCAATCATCCCATCAATAGGAAGAATTTGCCATTTTTTATATTATACAGTTTATTAAGTAAGCAATCGACTAATTATTATCATTAATTTATTTTAATTAAACCTGGTATCAATGTTTTATAGTGTTTTTATTATAAAGTTTTGCAAAACAAAAGACAATAAAATTGAAAATGAGAAAATATTCTAGTATCTAGGAAAAATAAGACAAGGAGAAACAATAACAGGTGATTCTGGGGATTTCGAAGGAAATATTTACCAATATAAGCACTATCCGTTCCTTTCCACGAAAATCTACCGAATTAGACTATTTACTGGGTTTGTAATAACATGAGCAACACAACGAGTGCCAAATGTGGAGCAGGATCTGCTTACCCTTTCGGAGATCCGGAGATCACCCCCAGTATATGGTGGGGTTCGTGTTGCTTAGTCTATAGTTTTCTATGTTGTGTCTTGTGTACTATTGTTTGTTTGTCTGTCTTTTCTTTTTTAGTCATGGCTTTGTCAGACTATTTTCGATCTATGAGTTTGAATGTCCCTCTGGTATCTTTCGCCCCTCTTCAATAGACCACAATAGATGGGCAAAAAATGTATGCAGCAAACATTATAAGGAATACAAGATTTACAAATATATTATATTATTCAGATCATCAAATGCTCTTTATAAGACTGTTGACTTGAAAAATATATGTTTGACCAATTTCTGCGTTCTGGAAAATTATCTTAGCTTAAATATTAGCTTGAAAACACTATTCATGTATGATGTAAATAACAATAATAGCTAAACTATCCAAAAAGACAAGATAAACGAAAAGGCCAAATATAACAAGTGTTTTACCTATTGTGTCTGTTTGTTTTGTTCACGCATCGTTGTCAATATAATGGAATTTGATGCGACTGTCATACAAGTGAGAGGTTTAGCTAGCTATAAAACCAGGTTCAATCCACCATTTTCTACATGAGAAAATGCCTGTACCAAGTCAGGAATATGACAGTTGTTATCCATTCGTTTGATGTGTTTGAGCTTTTGATTTTGCCATTTGATTAGGGACTTTCCTTTTGAATTTTCCTCGGAGTTCAGTATTTTTGTGATTTTACTTTTCCTTAAAGCAGTTATTTTTTTCAAAAGACGATTATTTGACCAGTACATCATGATCATTAAAGTAAAAATAGACAAATAGGTAGAAGTCATACTGACAAGAACATATATATTACATAATAAACAATAAACAAATCAAAACTTGTTCAACGATAACCGTTAAAATGGTCCCACATTAGGTAAACCACATAAATTAACAGCAATTCAAGATGTACAAAAAGTCTATTTGTTACACTTTGTAAATACAGCTGTATCACAAACCGCACCTCTTTTGGGGAGATATACAACATTCATAGATATTTCCTTGTGTTTGCCTACTGGTTCCCAGATATTATCTCTATGTTTCATCTCGTAGAGACATAACTTGGGAATGTTTCCGGTATAAATACACACGAATAGCGGTGAAATTGAATCCGAGGAAGACCAAAAGTGAAGGGTGGGGAAAGAAAGAATTTTAGTTTAATCTCTAGGAAGTTCGGGGTATATAAATGATGAAAATATGCCACACAGCCCTATCTTTGACCTTTGAAAAACAGTAGTGCATATGAGCTTTTCAATCTAGAACGTAATTTTTTCGAAACTTCATAGTAAAAGTGGTACGGTTTTAGCCGTAAAATGAGTTCCTATGGGAAATTGCATTGTCTAATTTACAAAAGTGCAATTGATATGACTAAAATGATTAACTAGTGCCTTCTAAAAGTTCTTTCCTTTAAACACTTTTTACTATCAACAGATTAATGCATGCACAGAAGGAATCGCTTAAACTTTCGACGTAGCAACTATTTTTTTTTTTTTTTTTTGTCATTTATTTATAAAACATTTGTAAAAATATTGTAGAATATCCAAACTACAATGTTGAGTTTTCACAGACTGGTAAGACAAGATGGGTCATTTAGAAAAAAATAATCTATTCGACAATATGAATGTGTATAATGGTGAAATGTCCCGTATGACACTATTTTGTCTTCAATTATATGTTTTAAACATTATCAGATAACCATAATAATCGAATGTGTTAATAATAATAATAATAATTATAATTAATTATAAAATAAAATGTTTTTCAAATGGTTATCCTCCTAAAATATTGCTTAATAATCGGCCAGTGGACTGTTTTGCATCAAGGTTTGTAGACAGAAGAAAGGGAGTAGCTGACGAAGTATAAAAAATGTCACACTTACCATATATTTCACTGCTGATAAATAAAAAGAAATATATTTACCCATTATACCAACATGTGCACGCCAATCCAGTTTACGAATAGAGGAAGTGGACGGAAATACCCGTTCTTGTGATAAAAGATATAATTACATAAATTCATTCAACTATAAAATATTTCTTTTATTCAGCCTCCTGACCTGAATATGTGAAATTTCCTTATTATACAGACAATATTTTTGTGCATTGTTTGTTTTCAATAGGCTTTTATACTAACCTATCCCTTTAATTTCTAATGCTTTTTCTTTGACTTCCGTGTTTTAACATCATTGATTGATGTTATTTAACAAAACAAGAATGTGTTACCTTGAACACTTTTTTAATTCAAAACATTAAAATTTCAAAGATCACAATATGGCAAATAACGTTTAAACATATTTCATTGTCTAAATATACAATAGGATTGGATACAAGTTATAACAACTTGATATAATCCTCACCAAATAAGTACAATATACAAAATTTCAAGATGACAGCAATTATATAAATCAGTACATTGTGAAAATATATACAATAAATATATCATGTTTAAACAGTAACAGTTGGATACGAGTATACTTTAAGATACAGCAATATTAATCAAATAATCTTTTTGTATGGCGTTTATAACTATGTATATTTCTGAAAAGAATTGTATTTTGTTCAACACTAATTTCGTCTGTTCCAATAATATATGTTCTATGGAAAAAGCAACTAAGTGATGAATGTTTTCAAAGGACTGATTTCTAAAATTTATGTAGGGTGGATATTCTAAGAAAAAAATGAATCGAATCTTCTAATGGACACCTACATTCACAATTTAGGTCATTTACTAAATTAACTCTGTATAATTCAGCTTTTGAAGGACTACATCTGTGTCGTAATTTTGTATGCAATATATTTTCCATCCGATTGTCATATTATGAATTAGTGGTTTCAGGTATTTTTCAAAATTTTACATTTATATTTGACCATACTGTGAAACCAGTTGTACTGTATGCTTCTGAAATTCTGGGCATATTTGACACCAGAAAATGTAATAAATATAACAGTGAAAATATATTTGACCAGATTTTGAATACTGTACCAACTGAAAAGATAAATCTCAATATGTGCAGATATTTGCTGAAAGTAAATAGAAAAACATGTAAACTGGCATTGTATGGTGAGCTAGGCCGTTTACCATTGTATATTGATATTATTATGTCAATGGTTAAGTACTGGATTAGATTGTATAATGATAAACCTAAAGATGCTTTACTGTCAGGAGCATTAGCTGAAAATATTACTATGATAGATAATAACCAACAATGTTGGCTTAGTTGTATTCAATGTATTTTGAATTAATGTGGATTTTCACACTTTTATAAGAATCCAAAATCTATTAAAAATAATTTTTTGTTAGTATTAAGAAAGTGTCTTCAGTGTAAATTTGAAAACAGTGGTCTCAGCAACTACAAACTAGTGATAAATTGAGAACATATAGATTATTTAAGAATATTTTAAATTTGAAAATATTTATCCGTTGTAACTAAAGATAATGATAGAGTAAGTATGACAAGGTTCAGAACCAGCAGTCATAAACTTCATATTGAAATTGGTAGATACACTATACCAAAAACTCCTATAGATAACAGGATCTGTAAGAACTGTAATATAAATTTGGTTGAAGATGAGTTACATGTTCAAAATTTTCTCATTTAAGGAAGGAGTTAGTGTACAACTGTTTAAATAAAAACATTACTAATACTACAAATATTAATTCTCAGTTTATGTGGTTGTTAAGTAATGAAGACACTGATGTATGCAAAAGTATAGCTAAGTACCTAAACATGTGTTTTTTACTTAGAATAAAAGTGTGAAATTTTTGTTTGCTATTTATAATGTACTTATCTTTTTTTTACACTAGAGTTACTCCCCCTGGAACACATGACACATAATATTTTGATACTTGTGTAGTATTAATCTTAGTTAGATAGTTTAAATGTTATTCTTTGTTGTATCTATGCTATTCATGATTATGTTCATAATTGAGCTTTCTTTAATAAAATATTTCGTATTTCGTATTTCGTATATTTTGACAAAATCGTTGTGTAAAAGATGTAAGTTGCTTCCTTTTGTACATAAACAGAAATTATGTTCAAAAATGAAAAAAAGCTCGAAACTGTAAGATGATTTGCTTAGGACCTTAATAATATGAAGGTATTATTTTAACTTAATAACATCTTGAATTTACTCTTTAAAGTTTAGTCTTTTATAGTTCACAATAAGAATACATAAATTAATTTGGAAAATATAATGATGTATTAGTTATGCAATGTAAAATAAAATATTTAGAACTTATAGAAAATAATTAACTTATAATTTGTGTTGAAATAAAATTGCTAGATATTTGTTGAAAGTTTTTATTTGAATACAAATAATGCTGGATAGTTGTCTCATTGGCAAATATGCCATATCATATTGTTTAGTCTAATTTCTGTGATATCCTTTTTACGTGGATCTGTACTTATACATCCCGTTATTGTGCTATTGTTCTTTGTTACAATTTTTGTATTCTTGTCTTTCATTTTGGCTAATGTGCTTTGTCTATATGCCTTTTTGTGTTTCTTTGTTACATATAACGTTGCCCTGTACTTATACATCTCGTCATTGTGTCATTGTGCTATAGTAAATTTTTCTATCCTTGTCTTTCATTTTTGCTAATGTAGTTTGTCTATATGCCTTTTTGTGCTTCTTTGTTACATATTTGTAGGTTTTTATAGTGATTAAGATTATAACACAATGTTGACTGTTGTACCCCTATTTTGACATTTTTACCTGTTATGTCTGTTTGTTATGTTCACACATCATTGTCAAAATATTGGAATTTTATGCGACTGTCAAGTGAGAGGTTAAGCTAGCTATAAAACCAAGTTTAATCCACACTTTTCTAAACACATGTCTATACCAAGTCAGGAATATGACAGTTATTCATTTGTTTGATGTATTTGAGCTTTTGATTTTGCCATTTGATTAGGGACTTTCCGTTTTGAATTTTCCTCGGAGTACAGTATTTTTGTGATCTTAATTTTTGGAACGGGCATAATCCGAAAAAATCTTGGCTTATCGTTTCTTGCTCGTTTCGGACGGGACGGGACGGTCGTGTAAAACGGGTTTTTTTACCGATGTCTTCCGTCAGCCTCGTTTCACTGTCTCATCATTGTCGGATCTCTGTAGGATCGAATTACGGAGAATTGGACGAATCGATATTGTTTTTTTCCTGCGAAAGAAACAAATCGATATTGAATCGAATTGAGAATGGGACAATCGGGACAAGTTCGACTGGAAACAGCTGAATCAGGACGCTTCCTGATTTAATCCACCCGAATCTACATAAGTATAAGTAAATGCCTGTACCAAGTCAGGAATATGACAGTTGTTATTCATTCGTTTGATGTGTTTGAGATTTTGCCATTTGATTAGGGACTTTCCGTTTTGAATTTTCCTCGGAGTTCAGTATTTATGTGATTTTACTTTTTCCTGGACAATATCTGATTGTTGTGATAAAATAAATGTTTTTACAAATTTAGTAAATTTCCAGCCACGATAAACTGAGACTTCATCCGACTTCAGACAAATTTTAATCGGTAATAGTCGCATCAAGGACGGCAGTTAAAATCGGGAATGTGTGACTGAGGCTTAGCGGTGACTACACTGTTGTCCGAAAACAACTACACAGAAAGGAGTATATTCGGCTTATTCTGTTTTAAATAATACACACAAATGCACGCAATGTCATTGTGCACATAACTTTTTTCTTTAAGAACTTAAGAAAATTGTTTGTATTGACACCCTTGTGTTACATCCCTTGGATGGTGTAAACTTCCCAAAAAAACGTGTATGTTGTAATGGTGTATGGCATATGGTGCAATGGCAGAAGGTGTATGGTGCTATGGTGTATGGTGTAAGGGGAATGGTGTAATGGTGTAACGTGCGATCGGGAATCGTGTGAATGAATGGTGTATGACATTTAAAACTATGCAAAATATTGATAAGAACTGATTTTTTATTTTATACATTAATTTACAATATTGTGATCAAAATTCGTTTTTTTAAATAAATAAATAATTTTGTAGTCGCACGCTTTCTTTGAAATTAAATTGCATTATGGTGTAATGTGTAAGGTGTATGGTGCAAAGATGTAACGTGTATGGTGTAATGGCACAGGGTGTATGGTGTAATGGTGTTTGGTGAATGGTGTAATGGTGTATGGTGTTAGTGGGAAGTTTACACCATCCAAGGACTGTATTACACAGACCTAATAAAATTTAAGGAATAACCCCATAGTATTAACCCAAAAATAATGAACGATGCATTATAACAGTGATGGTTTTGATAAAAATGTATGTTTGTTTAGTATGGTTTATAAATATAGTAGTTTTATTTTATTATTGATAGATACAAGATAGATTAGATTGTTTGTTTGTTGGGTAGTAAGCGTGTATTTTTGAATAAGTACCTCCAGTACTGTGTAGACTAACCGACCTCAATAGTGTCTGAATAATTGCATATGCCGAATAGTAGGCCGTTTGGGATCGTTTTGTTGCGATTCGATTACTGGTTGACTTTCCCTTTTGAAATGCTGTGTTTGAGGAAATATAATATGGTGTTGCCTTCTCCAGATGTTGTCAAAATGATGTGTTTGTTAATGTACGCAAAATATGTATACATACAAACTAATATATCTATTTTCATTGATGTATAACATGAAGTAGTAAAATTTAGTCTAATTTAAAACATTTCGTATTGATTACTTTAGTATAGTTAATAGATCACAACGGGTCGACAGGAAATTAAAAAAAAAACTTTTCAGCTTCTCGAATTCACGTTAACTTATTTAAACATTTAAAAATCTTATACAATCTTGCATAAACGGATTCGTAACCAAGCTTGACCGAGTTACGATTTGAAGTCTATCAAATCCTAACAAACTTCCGCTTTCGTTTCATAACATAATAGAGTGACCTTCATTATATACTTGAAGTTTTTCGCTTTCTTTAGATAAAACAACATATGTAATTCAGCTCAAAGATTTAAGAGAACTGTTTTCTACAATGTCAAGTTAAACTTGATTGTTCTCGTCTCTAAGATCAATATACATGCATTAAAACTGAATAATTTGACAAGGTGTTATGGATGAACCACTAACTGGCATTGATGAATCAGATCTTGAATCCCTCACAGGTATTTATTTCATTTAAATGTATAATACTTCAATACAAAGTAAATATCGTTGGCTAAATATCAAATATCAAAATGTTGCCCTTTCAGAGCCCCTGTGTCCTTATAAGTCATGATGGACATTTTTTACCGGCAAAAACGTTCTACAACACTAAAATTTTATAAATCCAGGTAAAATTGATCAAATTCTTTAAATATTTCTATTCTTATCAGATACCTTGACCAAGTTAACATTATTAGAAGAGCAGCCGCGCTTGTGTGTCCTTTTACTTTAAACTGATCCCCTCTGCCCTTAAATCCTAGCTAGAACACTGTCGCTGTATATATTCCTTACGATGGCACATATTTAGAAATACCACAATTTAAACAAATATCATCCTTTAAGACAAACAAATACATCTGATCTATTATAATAAAGGTGAGACGAAAGACTCCACAGCGACAGTGAAATTCCCAAGTCGAAAACAACCCAGCAAAGCCATTGTAAATAATTTAAAACGAGGACTTGACAAAGAGAAGTCAACAAATACAACACAAAAACAAAAAGTAAGCAACATGAAGCCCTTATAACACCGGTCTCAGGTGCTACGGAAGGTACAGCAGATCTTGCTCCACATGTGACACCAATCGTGTTAAACTTATTAATACTGAAGCAACGGTTATTGAAAATAACAACATTTATCTTTTGGATGAATGAGTAAATAAGCGGTTGGGTGACAGGGGATTTAGGTCAAAGCAACGCAAAATGTTAAATACGGACCAGCAAAGGAGAAATAAAGAAATGAAATCGAAGGAATGTTCACATGCAAAGCTCCTGTTCTGGGATATCTATTAAATTTGATTATTATATTCTAATAAAAACGGTTTTTTTTAAATTGTTATGCGAGTTAGTTTAATGCCTAAAAATGTTTCTTTTTTAGATATTTTCGCGTTACCATTTACAGTTCAAGAGTGGGACGATGAAGCAAACCTATCACCAGCACATTTATCTTACATCATTAATATTCTACTGCCAAAGCGACTTATCACTTTAGATCGTGAAAGTAATATAGAATCACAACTGAAGGAATTTTGCGAAAGTAAAAATATTCAAAATGCTGTTGCGGTTGGCAGCTCGTCAGAAGGGTTTAATATTCCAAACTCTATGACTATTGAAACAGAATCACACATCGATACCAATTGTGATGTTGATATATTGTTACTTGAGAAGGAATTTCAAATAAAAACTCCTACAAATTCATTGGTTTGTAGAAGGAAACAAATGTGCATGCAACTTTGGAATCCTGTGACGTTCACCCAGGCTACACACGAGTACGTTTACACCAATACAAAGATAACGAAGACATTGTAACGCTGAAAGATAAAGTTTTCCTAAATGGTAAGCAGAAACAGGGTAAACGGTTTATGCGTTTTAATCTTCAAAGTGATAAGGATGACGAAAAAGTCATACTGGTGCATGGCCCAGCTGTATCAGTTGAGTATTCAACAACCTTGAACGCTGAAAATATTACAAAATACGGTCTCCGGACATCACTCGACATAGTGCTTGCTCTTCCAGTAACAGATTGGCCATCAGAGGCAAGGTTTTGGATAGAAAGGTGCAAGCAAAGCAAATGGCTTGGTAACGAATTCGTTGATAACATTGTGTCCGATGGGTGTCATGTTGTACCTGTTGCCCACAAGAGCAGTCATAATCCCGACATTGAATGGAGAATTTCATTCGCTACATCAGAAAAGCAAATAGCAAGGAAGGCCATTATTGACGAACAAAAACAATGCTATATTTATTTCAAGCTGTTACGACATTTATGTCTAAAAGATTTAGACGTGCTCTCGTCCTATTGTTTAAAAACGGTTTTCTTCTACGCTTGTGAAAGAATTCCAAAACCTATGTGGGAATTGCATATTGGACAATGTTTGATATACTTAATCGATAGTTTGATAAACTGTGTCAAAAGAAAAAATATCCCAAGTTACTTCATACCAGAAAATAATTTAGTGGATCATATTCCTCTTGAGAATTGGCAAGAAGTGGAAAAAAGACTTGTTCAAATTCGAAAAGATCCTATTTCACCCATTTTGAAATTTACTGATTCCAGAATGATCGGCAAAGCGGACATTCCGTACGTTTTCCGTGAGAATATATCATATGTTTTAGAAGACAATGAAAAATTTAAAACCCAAAGAGATATCAAATGATCGGCTTCGTATGCCTTCTTAACGACGTCATTCCGAATGAGTTTGCTCCTGTTGAATGGTGGAAAGGCAAAAGAATCGGTGGAGATTTTACTGGATTCCTATCCTACAATGAATCGATACCTTGGCCCTATGCCGCTGATCTGCTACCTCAATAACGTAGCAATTTTGATAGAGGATAGTCGCCTTCTACTACTGCTTCTTCAAGAACTTGTAGCAATGTCAAGTGAACAATCCGAATTTGAGTGTTTCAGAGAGAATCTGGCATGTGCTTATCATGCTGTAGCTTACACATATCATGAAAATTCAACGGAACGAACTGAACATTTAGACAAAGCTGAAAAAATCATGATAGGTGAAATTCATTCAAATGGTTTGAACTCATGCGGAGTGATGTATGGAATTATCCTTATGTCACAAAATCAAATTCCAAGAGGCATTAGACACTTTCGAATCGATTATAAATGAAAAAGATGAAATCCAACAATATACCCTGGCATTTGGTAAAAGTGAGCAAATATTTCTTGATACAGATTTGCAATTAGAAATAGCAACAAATGGAAACATAGAAGGCCGATGGGTTTATTTTGCCTACTACTTTCTTGTCAAATGCTTGGTTCAAAAAGACAAAATACCAAAACTTTCGATCATTTTAAATGATTTTCAGCAAATTTGTGAAAAGTCTCGGGACACTGTCGGTTTTAAGCTGCTAGCTTATAGTTACAAGCAACGTGGAGAAATGTGTAAAGCAGAAGAAGCATTTTTAGAGGTTTTAAAGAATTGTCCAAATGACGAGTTTATTCTATCATGTATCACAAACTGCAACTGAAACATGAACATGTAATTCTATTATCTTTAATGTTAAGTTCCTTATAAAAAAAAATCAAAGTTGTCATGCTTTAAATTTTGCCCACCAGACGCCCGTTTCGTCTACATAAGACTCATCAAAGACGCTCGAATAAAAAAAAGTAATAAGGCCAAATCAAGTATAAAGTTGAAGAGCATTGAGGACCAAAAATTCCGAAATGATTATCCCAAATACTGCTAAGTTAACTATCTGTGCCTGAGGTAGAAAATCCTTACAGAACTTTCTAGTGCATTGATAGGTTATAATGGAGGAACATACTCAGTTGGATTGAAATGAGGTGTGAGATGTGACCATTCGCTATCCAGTAACAAGCGTACTAAGACGCTAAAATTATCATTAGAAAATAGAAAAACAAAGTAACGTTCAATTTTCAATTCAAATTAATTCAGAACAAACGGAGATGTACTCGATTAAATAATCATTTACTCTAGAACATTATCATGCACTCATTATCACAAATTTGCGTAATGTCAACATTGTCCAAAAAATGGTAACGTTTACAAATTGTAAATACAGTTGGACGGCAAACGATTTAATGGCTTCTAAGGTTAAGACAAAAGGTCGGAGTTTACGGTTTTTTGGTAAACGTGCATGACTCGTGGTTTTTTTACTCGTATCGTCTTATTTTTACTCGTACGTTAATAAAAATCAAAGTGTTCAAATCTTAAGTGAATAAGCTTCATTATTCTTAATAATTATTACTAAAAAGTGTTGTTAAAGTATTCTAAATTGACGAGTGAAGTGAAACTTTTTTTCTGAAAATTTGCGTAGGCCCACAGAAAATCCCTAATTATTCCTTAAATAGGTATGGTAAAGTGTTGAGGGGTATAAAATATGAAGTAAAACCATTTTTTACATTAGATTTTAAATATAAACGATCTGAAATTCACCGGAACCAAAATTGTGTCAGCTTATTCGTGGCGAAGTGGAGATCAAAGGGAGATAACTCCGTACACGCATCGTAGGAAATTGCAAGTTCACAACAGTAAATTCGAGTTAAATTAATGATTGTAGTTATATTTCGACACTTTCTTGTATAAGTATTCCATATTTCATGTTCCTTTACTCATGTAACATTAAAATAGTTCTGGAATGGGTTTTTTTCAAGTAATTACAGGTTTGTGAAACTTCCAAAGAAGAAAATTATAGATAACTTACTTTTCTCTGAAACTTGGACTTATAAATTGCTATACATTGTATATTCTCAAACACCCTTTTGATAGATGGAATGATACAAGTATTTGTTCTACTTTCTTTGTATCAATATTCTTAGAAAGCACATGAAAATAAACTCAGTGTTTGTTCATGTAGGTTGTTTATATAGAACAGTTTTTTCATATTAATTTCACTCTAAAATTAGACTTTAATTAATTTAATTTATATATAAAAATAAAGTATCTAAAATTGAAAGTTTTTACTGTGGTGCACCGAAAATGTTGCATCAGAAATGAGATTAAACAAAGTTATTTAGACTGAAGAACTTATAGATTCTTTGTCACTTGTATGCTGATCATATGGGGAAAAATAGTGATATTATACATTCTAACACAGCATCAATTGTGAATTGATCAGCAAGACTCGCATCTTGAAAACTAAAATGTCTATAGTTCTCTCCTCTAGACATTTTAGTTTTCAAGATGCGAGGCTTGCTGATCAATATACATATTTAAGATTTCTCTGTTAAGAGTGAAGAAATAACTTATTGACAGATTTTTGTATGGGAATGTTTTTCTTGATATTTTTAAACATAATATTTATGTTACCAACTATTTTTGTTTTTCTACTTTGATCTACAAAGAGATGGGTTCTTCCTTCTGTGTGACATCAATGATCATCAGGCTAATTATTGGTAGCCTTGTTTCCTGATGTAACAATGCATAAGGCAAATTCTGAGAAAAGCAAAAACCTTTCAGCAGATCCAGGTCTGTTATAAAGAGAGGAGGGATTATTCCATATAACAGAAAAAAAATATTTTGATTTCATGCTAAAAAGTTATATACAAGAGGGGTTCATCAGCAGAACTCGTGTTACAATAGAATTTAAATTTGCATTACATTTAAATACAATATGGATAAAAAGAAAATGTAGACAAATGTTTTTTATTATACCTGCTTTAAGATAAGAAACTATATAAGATGTACAAGTTCTGTTTCTCGCTCTAAATCAAGAGAAAAAAATCTGAACATCCAAAAAGCCAGAAAGGGATTTAAAACATTGTAAATTAATCAACACAAAGAGAACTGAACAAAAAGCTGTAATGCAATATATGATATCATGCAGTTCACATTATTTCTATTATTACAAGTTTTTGATTTTTTTTTCTTAGATTTGAATTCAAAACTCCTACAAATAACTGTTGAGTCCTTTAATTAAACCAATGTATGTACATATACTCTATTTTCCTCTTTGTACATACATGTATATGAAAAATATCAAATGCAAAGTAAATATGGTAATTTACATTATAATAGCCTCATTTTTTATAAGGGCCTAGTTTAGGAAGTCCCTGGACCTACTAGACCTATTTCTTAGGCAAGGTGTATTATATAACTCTTGAAAGCTTTAAATTGTAAAATTAATTATATCTGCTGTTAAACGATAATAACACAATAGTGGTTATTTCTAAGTATGTTCAGTAATAACAACGTGCAATTTAAGTAAACAAACATCAATGAACGACCACGTGTTTGTCTGCTGTGCTTGAATTTAAAACGAACCCATCAGCTTTATTTACACGAATTTTTGCTACAGCAGACAGTTAAACATGTCATATTACATTATACGTTTTATAAAAAAAGGTATTTGTTGTTATGACTTGTGTATGCATGGAAATATAATGAAGATAACATTGATTTTTACCGTAAAAAATTGAATACAAAACATTCCAGAGATATACACACAAAACACATCCCACTTTTGTAACGATGGATGGTAACGTATAGCCACTTATATAACAGTAAATGCCATTGGATAAGCTACCCTACACAATAAAAAATATACAAATTCAGGATTGGCTAGGTGATTGTGTCAGCTCTCGTTTTGATGGAAAAGTGTAAACATTGGAATCCGCCATTTTGACGTAGGAAACAAACTAATTTTCAATCTTGGATTAAAGGACATTGTAAACACTGCCGGCGTATCATGCATAACCAGTCATGTAAACATATATCTTTTGATTTGTTTTCTACACTTACTATTCTATGTTTAAGTTAATTTAATGTTTTGATTTCCTACAGAACGGAACATCGTTCTCAAAGATGCAGTAGAAAAAATTATAGGTGGCGCTGTTTGTGGGCGTAAACATTTTACGTACGGGTACTTTTTGTGTCGACAGATTGACCTTTATCTGTCAGATTCAGGCGTTTGCCGTTCAACTGCATAACTTATAAACGTACATGTATTGTAAGCATGCCAGTTTCAAGCACATGAACATGATAATAGCCTTCTACTACTGCTTCCTCAAGAACTTGTAGCAATGTCAAGTGAACTATACGAGTTTGAGTGTTTTAGAGGGAATCTGGCATGTGCTATTATGCTGTAGCTTACACATACCATGAACATATAACGGAACGAAACGATTACTGTGTATGTACTTTTTCGCGGTGTATTTATTGTCACGAATTTCCGCAAAAACAAATACACGATAATATAAAATCATACAGTTTACATATATTTTTCGGAAATACTTCGAAATTAAGAACACGCGAATTCATCGACAATACCAAAACCGCGAAAATAGTACACGCGAAACAAAGCTGAAGAAATCATGATAGGTGAAATTCATTCAAATGGTTTGAACTCGTGTAAAGTGAAGTAAAGAATTATTGGGTATTTTCGAATCGATTATAAATGAAAAAGATGAAATCAAACAACATACTCTGGCATTTAGAAATAGAAACAAACGGAAATATTGAAGGCCGATGTGTTTACTTTCAACAAATATGTGAAAAGTCTCATGACACTGTCGGTTTTAATCTGCTAGCTTATAGTTAAATGCAACGTGGAGAAATGTGTAAAGTAGAAGAAGCGTTTTTAGAGGCCGATGATTTAAGCTCTGGACGATTTTTTTTTATTTTTGACTACTGTGCTTTAATAATTAGGTAATCTCTTGGATAAATAAGTGATGTATTTTGAGTAACTAAACTGTTGTACAATTTATTAATCTGCGTTCGATTTTGATTTGTTTTCTACCAGTAGCAGAAATGACAAAGAAAGGAATGACAAGAAGGTAAGAATCTACTCACTTCCATTTTTAATGATCAGCCGGACATTTTTTATAGTCCTCATATATATATACTTACATACGTCAAAACTAGAAACGATTTCTTGACGATTGTTTTATAATTTGGAATTCGGATATATCTGTCTCAGATTTTCATTCTGATTTAAATTTTTTAAATCCACATATTCGTTTCACAATTAACAGAAATGACAACAAAATGCCGTTTTTCGATATTTTAGTACTTATAACGGAAGACAATCAAATTGTCACAGATATCTTCTCTAAAGACACCGATACATATATGTATTTAAATTTTTACTCAAACCATCCAAAACATGTAAAATTAAATAAAACTTTTAATCTAGCGTCAAGAGTAATTACTATTACGCAATAAAAGATTGGAAGAATTAAAAGTGTATTTAAAAAAGCAGCAATATCCGAAAAAAAGTGATAGATTACGGAATTCAAAAGGCACTGATGAAAGGACCAATCATTACAGAATCACGGCGAATCCGAAACAACCGAAGAATCATCAAACAATTTAGACAAAATTATCCCGTTTGTCACAACATATAATCCACGAGATTATGATATATTTAGTTTCATGCGACAAATTGAAAATAATTTACACAAAAGTGAAAAAATGGACAAAGTCTTACAAAAAGAAGATTATCAACAGTAAAAGACAGTCAAAAAGTCTAAAACGATATTTAACATCTTCAAAATTCGACTTTAATGAAACTTTGGCTATTGTTAGAAAATGTACCGATAGACGATGTATGACATGTCCAGATTTAATACAAGAAAGGTCAATTTATTTCAAAAATGGAAAGCATTTCACAGTTAAACAAAATATGTCTTGTAAAAGTTCAAACGTCATTTATTCTCTCATATGTTCAAATTGTGAGGAATTCTATATTGGAGAGACAAAAAAGGAACTGCGGACTAGAATGACTGTACAAAGACAGCAAACCAATCATGAAGATTTAACAATCATGAGGGCTAACGACCATTTTCATCGTTGTTCTAATTGACGATTTAAAATATTTCCATTGTATATGGTCAATCGTCAAAATGATTTTCTCCGGAAGAAGAAAGAAGAATTATTCATAAGCATTCTCAATGTTACACTATTGTTTCAGATAAGGGTGAAGGTTTGGTACCATTAAAACGTTTAAACCCGCTGCAATTGTTTGCACCTGTCCTAAGTCAGGAATCTGATGTTGACTAGTTGTCGTTTGTTGATGTGGTTCATAAGTGTTTCTCGTTTCTCGTTTTTTATATAGATTAGACCGTTGGTTTTCCCGTTTGAATGGTTTTACACTAGTAATTTTTGGGGCCCTTTATAGCTTGCTGTTCGATGTGAGCCAAGGATCCGTGTTGAAGACCGTACTTTAACCTATAATGGTTTACTTTTATAAATTTTGACTTGGATGGAGAGTTGTCTTATTGGCACTCATACCACATCTTCTTATATCTACCAACCCGGGATTAAATGATAAATAATATTTTAATTTTTACGTAACATTTTAAAGACTTTACTCCAATTTTAAAATGACATAAGTAGTCTCCCTTGTTTTAGTTAACGTCATACTATTGTTAACGTCAATCAATTGTTTTATGACACTTATGTATACAAGTCACATTACCAGATGATCTGTGAAAGCAGTGAAAGCGCTAGTAAAAGTGATGAATTGAAACTGTTATTATCTTTTATTAATTATATATATATATATATATATATATATATATATATATATATATAAGCCGAAATATTTGTCAACACGATTTTATAAAATCATCTTCGTATATTACCATCTTATATTAGTACCGTTGTGCAAATCTTTAGACTTATATATATATAGAATAAAGGACTTTTTGTTTTTGATACTGACTTTATCACTGTAAAATATCAGGTGTAAAAATTGCGGTTTATATAAAAGTCTAAATTGAAAACAACGTTCAAACCTATGATTGCGTTGGATAAAAACCGCAATTTTTATACGTGTGCATGTAAAACAAATTTCTTGGTAGAGGGGTCTAAACACAGCACAAACAACAATTTCCAAAAGACCAAAAAAAAAAGTGAAAAAGTCTATTTTAACAAAACGCATTTGACTAACAGGTCGAACAACTGATGTTCTTAAACCCTGCTGACTGCCATTGGCGATTGCCGAATAAATTGATCACCAGATCTAACGAAATGGATCTTAATATTAATATATATATATATATATATATATATATATAACTCGTCTAAACATCAGCCCAACAATGTTAGATCTGTAAATTTGCTTTCGCAAATTTTTTGTTCTTCCCTCGCCGGGATTCGAACTCATGCTACTGAGATATCGTGACACCAAATCGTCTGCACTGTATCCGACACGCTAGAACACACGACCACCTAGGCTTCACGAATAATAAAGCCTTCGGTGGATATATATATATATATATATATAAGAAAAAGTTAAGTAGAATCCGTATGCTGGTAACATATAAGAAAATTATTAAAAGATAATAACGGTTTCAATTCATCATCTGTGAAAGCAGTGAAAGTACTAGTAAAAGTGATGAATTGAAACCGTTTTATCTTTAATAATTTTCTTATATATATATATATATATATATAACCAGTCTAAAAGGGTACAACATCACCAAAAATGACAATAAACGAACAAATGTAACTATAAATATTTCGGATAACAGATATCCTTCATCAGTATGAGCACGATGTAAAATGAATCAGATCAAACTATTCTGATTATTAAACTATAGCAATCTTGATTTCTATACAATAAAAAATTGAAACAGTTTTACCCGAACATCATATGTAGATTGTATGTTAAAACAGTACAAACAGAAGAGGCGCAGCAAAATAGTTCCGTTTGTTTTAACATACAATCCCGCCTTTACTAACTTTTCACGTTTGATCCGTGCCAATTGGCAAACTATTGCCAAGCACCCACAATTGTCCAAGATCTTTCCCAATCCTCCTGTCTTAGCTTTTGGAGACCAGCAAGTCTGAAAGACTTATTTGTGAGAGCTGACGTCTCCTCTAATAAAAGCTGTTCAACTGCAGGATGGTGCAAGTCGTGTGGTAACAGACGATGTCTGACTTGCCAACAAATACAGAATACTCAAACATTTACTTGCCACTCCACTGGGTCTGTGTACACTATATTTTGTAATGTAACTTGCAAAACACAGAATGTTGTATACATTCTTCAGTGTCGATGTGGCATGCAGTATATTGGCGAGACAGAACAGCCATTCAACAAACGCATGAATGGTCATCGAAGTGACTACACCTGCAAGCCCGACCTCCCCGTAAGTCGTCATTTGAGATCACCTGGGCACGCCCAAGCTGATCTCAAAAACCTTACAATCACAATCATAGACCACAACGAGGGTTGGTCAAGGACCGAAAGACTTGCTCAGGAAAGGTTTTGGATAAGAAAGCTAAGGACAGTTTCCCAGAGGGCATAAATGAAAAACATAGAATGAGTCACTCATTTTTCCTACCATCACTCATTTTCCTGACATCATTTGTTTCCAGTTACTCCGGCTTCCTTACTTGACTCTTACAGTTTTAAGGATTCTTTTGGAATTTTACTAGTTTAAATACCAGGGTTCTTTTCATTTGGGAGGGATGTACAAGTACGCATCCACGTCCAATTATTTAACCTTAGCCAAATTTTACTATTATTTTTTCTTATCATTATAAAACTGCTATTTATTTGGGATGATTAATACGCAGCCTCTGTTTGACATATGTTACCAGCTTATATCGATCAGTGCTGTTTTTTTGGGAATGAATTTACACACAGTTGTTGTAACATCTTAACTGACGTCATTTTGAAATTTTAGAGTTGTGCCAGTTCATATCTCTAATTACTATTTTCATTTTAGGCATGTCTTTGAGTTTTTTTTGGGAAATTTTAAAATTTATTAGCGTCTCTACATATGATGTTCGGGTAAAACTGTTTCACTTTTTTTATTGTATAGAAATCAAGATTGCTATAGTTTAATAATCAGAATAGTTTGATCTGATTCGTTTTACATCGTGCTCATACTGATGTAGGATTTCTGTTATCTGAAATATTTATAGTTACATTTGTTCGTTTATTGTCATATTTGGTGATGTTGTACCCTTTTAGACTGGTTATATAATATTTTGTAGTGTACTGTATCATATTTATGTGATCCATCACCCCTATTATTCAGTCATTATATATATATATATATATATATATATATATATATATATATACAACTCGTCTAAACATCAACCCAACAATGTTAGATCTGTAAATTTGCTTTCGCAAATTTCTTGTTCTTCCCTCGCCGGGATTCGAACCCATGCTACTGAGATATCGTGACACCAAATCGCCTGCACTGTAGCCGTCCCGCTAGACCACACGACCACCTAGGCTTCATAAAAATGAAGCTTTTAATCTAAAACTGACGTGGAAAGGTAACACCCGGCCACCGAAAGCTTCATTTTTATGAAGCCCAGGTGGTCGTGTGGTCTAGCGGGACGGCTACAGTGCAGGCGATTTGGTGTCACGATATCTCAGTAGCATGGGTTCGAATCCCGGCGAGGGAAGAACAAAAAATTTGCGAAAGCAAATTTACAGATCTAACATTGTTGGGTTGATGTTTAGACGAGTTGTATATACATAATGTACACAGCCATGTATCACCATCACTGCTGGTGATCCGATGGATAAATCTGTTGTAGAGTTGTCACTGGCTCAGACGTACTTATAAATATAACTATTTTCTGTGACTGTATCTTACATTAATTTGTAGGATCCTTTACTATAGATAATTTAGCTGATCTGTAAAATAACATCTCCATGCCTTATATATCATGTACTGTAGTACGACGCTAGATTAAAACTGACGTGGAAAGGTAACACCCGGCCACCGAAAGCTTCATTTTATGAAGCCCAGGTGGTCGTGTGGTCTAGCGGGACGGCTACAGTGCAGGCGATTTGGTGTCACGATATCTCAGTAGCATGGGTTTGAATCCCGGCGAGGGAAGAACAAAAAATTTGCGAAAGCAAATTTACAGATCTAACATTGTTGGGTTGATGTTTAGACGAGTTGTATATACATAATGTACACAGCCATGTATCACCATCACTGCTGGTGATCCGATGGATAAATCTGTTGTAGAGTTGTCACTGGCTCAGACGTACTTATATATATATATATATATATATATATATATTAAATGACTGAATAAATAGTCAACGATAAATCTTACGGGGCGATGGATCATATAAATATGATACAGTACACTATTATTCAGTCATTATATATATATATATATATATATATATATATATATATATATATATTAAATGACTGAATAAATAGTCAACGATAAATCTTACGGGGCGATGGATCATATAAATATGATACAGTATTATTATTATTATTCAGTCATATATATATATATATATATATATATATATATATATATATATATATATATATATATATATATATATTAAATGACTGAATAAATAGTCAACGATAAATCTTACGGGGCGATGGATCATATAAATATGATACAGTACACTACAAAATATTATATATAACAAGTCTAAATAGGTTAAACATCACCAAAAATAACAATAAAACGAACAATATGTTAAATATTTCGGATAACAGATATCCTTCATCAGTATGAATCACGATGTAAAATGAATCATGTCAATTTATTCTGATTATACTATCACAATCTTGAATTTTATACAATAAAACAGTTAAAGCGAACATCAGAGACGCTGGTACAATTTTAAAATTTCCAAACACTACGCAAAGACCTGCTAAAATAAAAATAGTTATTTGCGATATGAACTGGCACAACTCTAAAATTCCAAAAGTGACGACAGTTGAGATGGTACAACAACTGCGTGGAAATACAGTCCCAATAAAAAGCCCTGACCGATCTAAGCTGGTATAATATTTAAAATATGACAACGATAGAGCAATTGCAACAGAGACTGCGTATTTAAACATCCCAAATATATAGTAATTTGTTTGATTAGAAAAATGAGTAATAAATTTTTACTAAGGTTAAATAATTGAACGTGGCTGCGTACTTATACATCCCTGCCAACTCTGTAACTAAAACTAGTATAATTCAAAAATTCCTGAAATGTGTAAGAGTCCAATACGGAAGCCGGAGTTACTGGACACAAGTGATGGCAGGAAAATAAGTGAAGGTAGGGAAAATGAGTGACTCTTCTATGTTTTTTCATTGATGCCCTCTGGGGAAACTGTCCTGAGCTTTCTTATCCAAAAACTTTCCCGAGCAAGTCTGTCGGCCTTTGACCAATCCTCGTTGTGATCTATGATAGTGATGGTAAGTTTTTTTAGACCAGCTTGGGCGTGCCCAGGTGATCTCAAATGACGACTTACGGGGAGGTCGGGCTTGCAGGTGTAGTCACTACGATGACCATTCATGCGTTTGTTGAATGGCTGTTCTGTCTCGCCAACATACTGCATGCCACACCGACACTGAAGAATGTATACAACATTCTGGGTTTTGCAATTTACATTACAAAATATCGTGTACACAGACCCAGTGGAGTGGCAAGTAAATGTTTGAGTATTCAGTATTTGTTGGCAAGTCAGACATCGTCTGTTACCACATGACTTGAACCATCCTGTAGTTGAACAGCTTTTATTAGAGGAGACGTCAGCTCTCACAAATAAGTCATTCAGACTTGCTGGTCTCCGAAAAGCTAAGACAGGAGGATCGGGAAAGATTTTGGATAATTTTGGGTGATTGGCAATACTTTGCCAATTGGCACGGATCAAACGTGAAAGGTTAGTAAAGGCGGGATTGTATGTTAAAACAAAGGGAACTATTTTGCTGCGCCTCTTCTTTTTGTACTGTAACAGGTCATTGCGTCTGTTATTGTTAGCACGCGCAAACCCCTTATCTATGTCCCATTTCTTATAACCTCGTTTGGTTAAAAATCCGCGAAGTTCCTGTAACCGTTGAGTGACAGCCTCCTCAGAGGAGCAAATCCGCTTTACTCTGAGAGCTTGACTGTACGGGATACTTTTTGTACAGTGTTTGGGGTGACAGCTTTGGGGAGAAAGGTACTGATGTTTATCTGTAGGTTTACAGTAGAGGTCTGTTGATATGACACCGTCCTTTATAGATGTAGTTGTGTCTAAGAAAGATATCTTAGAGTCGGATATTTCATATGTTAATTTAATTGACTGGTGGGCGTTGTTTGCATTTCTGATAAAATCATCCAATTTTTGTTGGGATTCAATCCATTTCATGTCAACATCATCGATGAAACGGACCATGACAGAGGTTTGGATAAAGATGTTGAAATTATTTGTTTCTCTAATTTGCCCATAAAAATATTGGCGTAAGAAGGTGCCATTTTCGTCCCCATCGCTGTCCCGTTTATTTGAAGGTAATTCTCACCATTAAAGGTGAAATTGTTGCATTTCAGAACCAGAGTAAGCAGCTGGACTAAACATTCGGTAGGTGGTTCTAAAGTGTTGCGCGAGTCCCATATTTCCTTACACGATTGTATTCCGTCATCATGAGGTATGTTGGTATACAATGAGGTGACATCTAAAGTGACAAGGAGGGTTTCCGGAGGAAGAGGGTTCATGGATTCCATTTTACGAAGATAATCTGTAGTGTCTTGAATGTGAGATATATATATATCGTCGCTGGGCTTCCAAAATGTCGTATATGACTTTTTTTGCTAAAACTACTTTTTGACACAAATCGTCTTGGCGGAAGGAAATCTTTGATATTCCAAAATAGCATACAGTTAGACCAATCAAAACATTTGAAATAAGACAATTATAAAATTGCCAATCTCAATTGTTTGTAAAGTTTGCTTCCAAAATGTTGTATGTAAACTTGAAAATTGTTGTATAATGGCTTTGGGAATCAAATACTTGTACATTTCTTTATTTCTGTGAAAATAAATTAAGTTTTTGTGTAATCCAGAAATGTCAAAGTGTTTATTTCACTGCTATTTACAAAAATGTTCAAGTTCACATACGACATTTTGGAAGCATGCATTTCGACCAAATTTTCAAAGCCTGTTTGTGAGATTTTTTTTTTTTTTTTAAATTAGTAATTTACTACATTTTGGAAGCCCAGCGACGATATACAAGTATAAATTGAAAACAACGTTCAAACCTATGATTGCGTTGGATAAAAACCGCAATTTTTATACGTGTGCATGCAAAACAAATTTCATGGTAGAGGGGTCTAAATACAGCACAAACAACATTTTCCAAAAGACCAAAAAAGTGAAAAAGTATATTTTAACAAAACGCATTTGACTAGCAGGTCGAACAACGGATGTTCTTAAACCCTGCTGACTGCCATTGATGATTGCCAAATAAACGGATCACCAGATGTAACAAAATGGATCTTAACTATAAATTTAATACCAAACAGAAAACATATATATATATGATTATGGAGATACCGGTCATAAGCAATTTACCTCTTTCATTGATAACCAAAATGCAAACATGGGCAATAGGATTATCGAAATCCCGGACGTAATAATACAATTATCTTTATAATTGTTTTACTGCTGGTCATTAATGTTTTTTTTTTTTTTTTTTTTCATTCTTACTGTTTTTTGCGATATATGGTAAATTTGTCTTTTTGTGTTATATCATTTCCTTTTTTCCATTCATATTGTTGTTAAAATATATGGTAAACCAATAATATATATACACTCGGACAAAAGTTAAGGACGACCAATTTGTATTTCTAAAATATTTATTTCAAGATAAAAGTAATACAAAATTAAGTAACTCATCTGAAACTTGTCAACAAAAAGTAACATACAGATACAGGTATATTTTTTAATCGATTTTAATTATTTAATACGATGTTTTAAAACACGTGTATGGCAATTTACTTGTTATTGATATGTGACAATATAAGCACGCGCATTGTTTATGTGATTTAGCTTCCGCCTTCGGTCAAGCCGAACTATCAAACACACTGACCTTACGTTAAGGCATGGTATATAACGAACAAAGCGGACCAAAAATCATCGGTAATAGGGTTTGCATTTGGCAAATAATCCATTGGCAGAAGAGAGTCAATTCTTGTTGTAACCGGTTGACGACAGAATTCAAGTTTGCAGAGAGAAAAACACTGCATATAAGCCCAATTATGTTTTAGGAACAACAGCGTTTTGTGATTCAGCATTTACAAATAATGAAAATGATGTGCACATTAAAAATTTTTACTGGTATTTCCCTCGTCATTTTTCAGCTGTTATTAGAAAAAACACAAAATTTCCCAAGCACATTGTGCAAGTCTTGTACTTTCGTTTCAATACTGTTTGTGATTCAGATTTTCACCAACCATCAATTGAATTACAAAAACATGCTGTTGAATACTTAATTTTTAGGTTTCTATTACTAAAAATCAAAGTGTTGCTTAATTTTTGCAGATTGTATATAATTGCTTGCCTTTCAGCATTTATTTGCAATTGATGCATTGGAAAATTCTTGTTTGTTTAAATTTATTGCGATAAAATAACTCTAACATCATATACCGTTATGTCCATGAAAACATGATTCAAACCAAGAACTATTGGAAATTTTCATTTTTCTAGTATAGATTGTCAGGTTTCCGATCAGTTCTGAACGACACATGTCGTAAGCTATTATATATTCAAGAACATAAAACACGCCAAGTAATAAGAATAGATTTTGACAAAATGTTTCCAGAACCATAACACGAAATTCAGTAAAAGTTGGAATTTTTTAAACCTAAAAATTATTTTTTTAATCCTCAAAATGAAAATAAAATGCCAAATTTGTCAAACTGGAGTTGTGAGTATCTTTTCACCCGAATACAACGAAAATAAATTTTGTATATAAATCTGGCCACTGGTTTATCTCGTATGTATTTTTTTACAATGGTCATTTTAGGGTCCGTTATAGCTTACTTTGCGGTGTGAGCAAAGACTCCATGTTGAATGCTGTACTGTGACCTATAATTCCTTAGATCGACGACTTTTGGTCTTGGATGGAGAATTGTCTCTTGGCAATCATATCACATCTTCTTATTTTTAAATTTAGTTTTAGAATCATTTTTTTTTCGAATGACCAATTTGAATTTGCTGATTTTAGACTTTTACTTTTGAATCTCTTGAATAAAATCTGTTTGTCACCACAAAACGAATATTTCCCTGTAAATTGGGAAATAGTTTCTAGGCTGTGCTTAAAATATAATGGAGACATGCTTATTTTAAGCGATCACGAAATTGTGAAACTACTGTACCTATATTGAAAAACGTAGTGCGTTTTTTGTTTTGTTATGTTAACATGTATTAATAGAACGTTTATTGATTGTTATGACTTTCCGTTTTAAACGTTTCTTGGAGTTTGGTATGTTTGACAGCTTTTCACATAGAAAGAAACACTTTTCAAGAGTATTTGATTAGTTTTTCAATCTATTTGATATCGCTTTAGATGATCCATGTTGCTTCACAGTTTTTTTGGGGTTTTTTTTTCGAAATGTGTAATACGAAAAACAACAAATAGAAAAATAACATGATTTTGTATAGTTTCGTTCTCATATATAAACGTTTATGACACCTCCTATTCAAAATGGACCTAGCTTATGCTGCAGAGAGTTTTCCCTAAGGGCTCATTTCTAAATTTAAATTAAAATTTGTTTTTCCTTTTTTGATGATTTTTCAATGACCATTTACAACTTTCAATCAATGTAAAAACTTTGGGCTCATGATTGTGTACTTTGTATTATAATGCAACTACCGTATACTCTGCACCTTTATTACAATTTTTAACTAAATAACTGATAAACTCATGTTTTGTTCTGGGTAAGTTGTCAGATATATATACAGTATGTTATATTATATCATTCTAAAAAAATGTATGTATAGTGAAACAATGAGAAAAATACTTCCAACACCAATTGACAATCTAATCCAAGTATAAGCCATCTTATTATATCTTTTTGCTGCATTAACATCACCACGTGCTCTTACTGTTGATGCCTACAAAAGAAATACTACTAAATTCAATGCAGTAGTTTCTAGATAGAATTTTGATAGCAACAAACGAGTAGCATGACAAAATATATTGCTAACTCAAATGCCTACCATCTTCAATCGACTCCTGACAGGACGAATTTTATCAATTGATCTTTTGTCTTGAAAACCACTAGAGATAAATAGAGAAACCTAGAATTATCTTTAAGGCATAATCTTCAATAAGCCATAGGGTTTTAAATCGCAAGACTATTTGTTGTTACTATTAGATAATGATTTCTGTACTGCAGTTAGAATACTTCCTGTTGTGTTTTTCTATTAAATATAGTAACAAAATGATATTTTGTGCACTGTCGATTTCATGTCACGTCACTTTTCTTTACTATTTGGGATCCGACTTCGTTTTTATTTTTGTGGTAAAATTTCTTACCTATCATTGTATCCTTTTTTGGCTTCAATATAAAAACAGTATTAGTTCAATGTCAGAAAAATATTTACTTTTTTGATATTCGGCACAAAACAGTTGAAGGGCCCTTCCCCCGTTCCCCAGATTCTGAGCCTCATGCAAAAATTGATATTTGTTATGACAGTGAACTTACATTGTATATTTTCCACAATTTGTTTAGGGAGCAACCATTTAACTTCAAAAGGGGGGCGGGGGTATGGTTTTTTCTCTGAATCAGAAAAAATATTTCGCGAACAATTTTATTTACTTTTTTAACGCTGTCAATCAAATTTTTTTTTCAAAATTTAACACTATAAGGTATGGGAAAACTCTGGGTTCAAAATATATTTTTTTTGTCATCTGCTTGAACAGAACATATTTTTTCATCAGACTGGGGATCAGAATATTTTTTCAGAAAAGTTAAATGGTTCTTCCCATACGTGTTTTGGCTATTAATAGTATCTTGAAAACCGTAACAGAGCAACTTCAATCTGCAACTATTATTAGCTAGTAAATTCTACCAAAGATCCGAATTCATATAGGAGTTATATCCATTGATAGTTCAAAAGGGTGTTCCAGCATACATATTGTTTTTCTTTTATTTCTTTGTAAAATCAAAACTTTTTTTTCTATTTAAGCTTTGTTCAAAATAAAGTCAAACACTTTATGAATGGATGTTTATCCCTGTCGGGTAATCTAAGAATTGTTTTTTTTTTCATCCTAGATTCTTTAATTTTAAATGATTATACATTAATCATTCAACACTTACTTGGCTTGCATTACAGATGGCAATCGCAGCAAATGGCCAGAAACAACAGCAACTGGCAAACATGGCTAAACAAAGATAACTGGCATTGTCTGGTGGATCTTCATCATACATCAGACAACAAACATGCTGTAGGAGATGATAAAAATCAAAGTAAGCATCATAAACAAAGGATAAGAAAACTAAGGGAATCACATGAAGGTGTAATACCACCATTGATTTTCCCCTATTAGTCCTTGTTAAATTTGCATATTTCAAAAAATTTCGCAGAATTTAGCTTTGTTTCAAATAAAGTAATACTTCGCACGTGTAAAGTTTTAACCTGTTCAGTACTATAGAAAATAAATCACATAATGTTTCATTGAATATAAGAAAATAGCCATCACTGGAAGTTAACCAATCAAATTTTCACCCTTTTTCTTCCTGTATACATGCAAGTTTTAGCAACCATGTAACCCTTAGTTTCCAAAATATTCTATAGAAGCACAAAATAAAAGATAATGCTGCTTTGAAAAACGCAAGAAATAATTATGACACAATTTTTTTTACTGCAATGAAACTTCCTACAACTGTCAAATTCAAGGGAATATTTTTTTTCGTATGCAACCGGATGTTACGTACTATGATTTGATGGTTTTACACCTGACCTCCAAAAGAAGTAAATCTGCCCAGCGTCCACTGATATGCATGCATCATCAGCCATGCGAGTCCACATTCAGTCAGAATATCAATATCAGAAAACGTAATCGAAAAGTCTAAACGCGCGAAAATATGTCTCGAGATAAGTATAAGTCAAATAGTTCATGGTAGTAACTGAAAACCTTTAATTATGTGTAGAGCACACCTCTGATTGTGGCTTCCGTAAAGTATGATTTCGTTAAATTATCAAGAATTGTCTTAATATGCTGCCGACATTTACCCACATCACCTTACTTTAAATAAATCAAATATTAACAGCTATCAGTCTCCTTTCCTAGATTGACATATTTCAGTTTTACACCAGTAACTCTACACAAAAATTTACGCCAAAAGGGTGATTTTTCTTTTCCTATTGTTAATTTTCCTTTTTTGATGATGATGTTCCTATAGCACCATATTACGGTGTTTATATAGCCCAACTCGTTCGTTATGCCCGTGTCTGTAGTGACGTTTTGGATATCAATAAGCGTAGTCTGTGTATTACTGGTAAATTATCAAGTTAGGATTTCGTTGCCACACACTACAAGAAACCTTTATCAAATTCTTCAATTAGATACAAAAAGTTTTCAAGTTTGGCTGTACCTGTAAAAAACTTATATACGGAATAGCACATCCTTAATTTAAAACGATAATGATGATGATGCTGCTGCTGCAGGTGATGATGATAATGATGATGATGATGATGATGATGATGATGATGATGATGATGATGATGATGATGATGATGATGATGATGATGATGATGATGATGATGATGATGATCTTTGGTTGGTTTTTACTATTTTTATGTTTCTTTACATATAATCCACAACGGCTGCTTTCAGGGCCAGGGTGATCAGCTGCGAAGCCTGCAATTCACGACGAGGTGTTGCTGGTAGATAAATCATTGACACCATAGTAGATGACTGTTTCTGCATTCAAACTACGATTCAGCTAGCCCTTGGACATCTGTGCAGCATATGACTCTCACCCATCCACAATGGGTTTCAGAGTGTCACCTACGCGGGTTTACTGTGCGGTAGTCTCATAAACTAGTTTGTCGTTGCATTATCTAAACAGCGTAACATGTTGTAGCTAACGGATAATCAAGAGCTGATCAAGTAAGTCCTTTCAGCTGTAAGAACTGAGACGTGACTATTATTTAAACGAGCCCGGAAATTTATATACGATCCTGGTAAACTCATCAATCCTCTAGAAAACCTTCTTTTAAAAGGTTACCGATTCAACACTGTAATTAGATCTTTGAATATTGTTTTTATTGGTATAAATATTGATTTTGTTTTCAGTAAATTAAAATCATACTAAAAAGTTTTGTTATACACATGTTCACTGCAACGGTACTAAAATTTGTCGATACCTTCATTTTGGCATTTCACAAGGTCATGTTTTCTCTGACGGTTAATGACGTCTTTACACTTATTCCATTGGATGTTGGATGTGTACTGATTGATATTTTAGTCTTAGATAAATAATTGTTTTATAAGTTGTTATTGGCTTTGAACTAGCTCTCAGTAACTGTGAGTACTCCTAGATCTATACTTAGCATTTTTTTTTAGTTAGGTGTGAGGGATGGACAAATACCGTGCCCCATCCGGTCTGTATTTATGTTTGAATTTTTTCTGTTGTGTATCTCTCGGATGAGTTAGGCCTTTTTTCAACTGATTTTTATAGTCTGTTCTTATGTTGTGCTGTAACGTCACTGTCCTAGATTTAGGGAGGATTGAGTGCTTACAATTATGTTTAACCCCGTGACATTCATTATGTGCCTGTCCAAAGTCAGGAGCATGTAGTTCAGTTGTTGTCGTTGGTTCATATCTGTCATATTTGTTGTCGTTAATTGTTTTGTTATAAATTAGAACGTTTGTTTTCTTCATTGAATCGTTTCACATTTTTTTGTTGGGGCCTATAAATCTGACTTTACGGTATGATTGTTTCTCATTGTTGAAGGCCGTATGGTTGCCTTTAAATGCTTACATCCACTTTTTGTGTATAACATTGTTGAATTGTTATCTCATTGGCAATCATACCTCATCTGCTTACTAGTATTTTTATAAGGTCGTAGCGTTTTTATTGAGATATGTTATCACTATGCGATAGGCAGAGGGTAGGTGACACTACCAAGAATTTACCCACTTTTTTTTTTTTTTTGGTATAGTCGAACATATATAAGTCATCTCAACAATGTGGGTATTTGGGTGAAAGGACACTTTAACTAAAAGTGAAATAAAATAGATATAAGAAGATGTGGTATGAGTGCCAATGAGACAACTCTCCATCCAAGTCAAAATTTATAAATGTAAACCATTATAGGTCAAAGTACGGTCTTCAACACGGAGCCTAGGCTCACACCGAACAGTAAGCTATAAAGGGCCCCAAAAATTACTAGTGTAAAACCATTCAAACGGGAAAACCAACGGTCTAATCTATATAAAAACGAGAAACGAGAAACACTTATGAACCACATCAACAAACGACAACTACTGAACATCAGATTCCTGACTTAGGACAGGTGCAAACAAATGCAGCGGGTTTAAACGTTTTAATGGTACCAAACCTTCACCCTTTTTCTGAAACAATAGTGTAACATCACAACATAGAAAGACACACTATAAAATATCAACTGAAATAAGTTACTTTTTGGTTTTGGTTTTGTTGAAGTTCTAGATCAGTATGAAATCTTTTTCATATGAGTACAAAACCAAGTCTGCCAGTAGAATGACACAATAAGTACCCATTCAAATATCGACTGCAATATAAATCTATCAAATTCAACTAAAGAGTTGTTGAGGAAAAAGTCCAGCATTTTAATTATTATGAAAACAACACGTTAAAACTGAAAACTCCTGACCACCCTGCTATATATCGTTCTTTGGTTTAATTTTTGTGATAGAATTATCCAGTATAAAGGAGGCAGTTTTCCAAGGTTCTTTGCATGTACATTTAATAACAAAGGATGTAATACATCAAAAGTGCAGATTGCATAAGACAGACAACTAAAAGTTATGTTTTCATACGTTTACGGACACCAACATGAGTTGGTTGACAGTTATCAAATATCTGTTGTCACAGATGTCGACGATAATGTAACAATAACCGACAGACAATTATGTCCTTTCTCTACGATTATGACGTCGACAACACCGTGTGAGACTTATCACAGATTTTCTTCTACAAATAAGCAACACGACTGTGAATGTGGCGGTACTAAACATATAATGAGCACTCAACCAACATCCTAACCTGGGACATTCGTGTAGAATCATATTAGATAAGAACAAATTAACTTATTCTTCTATCAGATAAGTTGTAGGCTAATGAGGCTAATATTTGTCCCTTCATCATATTTACTTTTTTGCCATGGTGTTGAAGACTTTTCGTTGAACGATTTGTAGTACCCGCCTCGTTTTTGACGAGATTTCTGTCAAAGCAGCAAGAAATGCGTAATTCAAATCGCATCCGTATTTAAATCGGGTAAAGAAATTACAGCTAGCTATGAATATGGATAAAAAATACACAAAAAATCATAATATTCATAGATATGTTGAATATTTTGAGGGGAATATTGTCAAACGATCATCATTTAGGACAATTTTTTTTAATTCTATACTGATTAAATTGATTAATAAATCATTGGTGCTGATCATGATATAGCAAACTTATAAATTATTAACGTAAGATTTGAAACTTCATCAGATGTGTATAACAAGCACCTGCTAGCTCGTTACAAATTACACTTCTTTTGAGAAGTTGTTTGAAACCACATCAGGAAAACACAAAAATTTAAACAGACAAAACATGCAATATGAATATAAAGTAAAAAAAAAACGACCTCCGAGGAAAATTCAATCAAATGGTGAAATCAAAAGATCAAACACATCAAACGAATGGTTAAACAACTGTCATATTCCTGACTTGTTACAGTCATTTACTTGTGTGGAAAATGATGGATTTAATCTGGTTGTATAGCTAGCTAAACTTTTCACTTGTATGACAGTCGCATAGCATTCCAGTATATTAAAACCGATCATAGAAGACATATTAAAACTAACCAGGAAACACAAAAATGAAACCTTTATATTGAACAAATGAAAGTCGTAAGAACCTAAAATGACATTTTATACTACACAATATTGGCTTTAGTAAATTCGTTACTTTATACTCATCTATGTCTATTTTACATGATGGAGACTGGGGTTTCCTGATTCCCTTTCCTGCTCTCACTTTCCGCCCCCTACTCCCATTCGACAATCAGTCAAAAAACTTTTCTTTCCACCATATCCTGTTTACTCCCCCTACTTCAACTGGTTCCCATCTAATGACTCGCACTTCCCTCCTGCTTACTCCCGTTTCCAGCCCCTCATTTTCCTATTCCCTTACATCTGTCAACCCACTCTTATATACAAATCACTAACTTTGGCGATAGAAATCTTACAGTTTGATCTGGATCGCCATTGTATGTTGACGATAAATCTGTTACAACAGTTATATGTTCAACTGTGATATATGGACGTGTCGAATCCACTTCTGGATTTACCATTGTTGTAACTTTGTTGTAGGCAGAAGAAGATTCAGTATCGGTAAACTGTTGATTTTCCAGTAAAGTATGTGACGGTTGTTTATTGTCATCTTCGTCGTGATAAGTTGATGATTTATCAGGTTCATCTGATTGGACTTCGATTGATGAATATGACTGGGGCATATGTTCATTCAGTTTTACTTTACCGTAGTTTGAAGATTGGGCTGCAAAAATTAAAATTATTGTAACCAAGTTAAATTAATCTACAAAGTCAAAATGTGATTGTGATTGACAGAAAAAATATTTTAAAAGCACAATAAAGATATTTTTCATACATTTTGTTTGTGATTATGGCCACTCTGTGCATTTTGATTGATTGAGTAATTATTGCTGATTTAATTTTCTTTCTGACAGCAAACCTTTATAGTGGTTATTTTGTATTGGTAGATTTTAAGTTCCTGGAGGGAACCACCGACTTTTGGTAATAAAACTTTTGGTATTGGAGTCGAACAAACAAACCATAAATGGGGTTTGATATCAGCACCTCACTGTTGACATGCTAGTGTTTACTGTAGATTAGCTACTAAGACCACTTGACCGCAGAGCTTCTCCATGATATTTCTGATACAGGCACATACCTTGGTGGTTTTAACTAAATGCGTCCAAACCTCACCAATTACCTAAACATATCTATACTGTCAACTTTGGCCTATGACTACTGAATGAACCTGTTCAACGTGCCCTAGGAATTTTTGTATCTTTGAATATACTTCTATTTTCACTTTCGGGAAATTGGTCGCAAGTCTGTTTGGTACTTTTCCTACTTATTATAAGTTCCAGAAGATGCGTTATGATAAATATCCAACTGATCTAAAGGACTGTATTCCAGGACACATTAGCATGATATATGGTAAATGCAGAAGAAAAACATCTTTAACAATTAAAAACCAATTGCTTAGAGGATTGAAGGTCTTTTCACAAAACAAATGTATTTTGATTTGAAAATAACAAAGCTAAACATGTTATTTACAGTAGCAGATGATAGATAACTATGAACTGATTCCAAAAATATATGGTTTTTATACACTTTTGTTTGAAATAAGGGAGATAATGTGTTACTTCCGGTATGAAAAATATCACTTCTGGTATTAAATGATAGTTTCGTGATTCCAAAAATATATGGTTCTATATACTTTAATGTTAAATAAGCATAAAAAATAGTTACTTCCGGTTTACACAAGGTCCCATCTAGTTTGCTTTTCAAGGTAGTATGGCTTGCAACCTAATTCAAGAAGTCAATTGGCTGTATCATATATAGATATAAAGTTTTGGGCAAAGGTCAAAATCTAGAACGTCAAGTTTACCTTTGACCTTAACTAAAATTCCAAGTCCATACAATATGGACCTCATATCAAAAGACCGTAAGTCTCTATTATATATAGTTATTTGGTTAAATCACCATACAGCTAGTTTTAAATATGAGAGGGGGAGAATACTCCCATCATATATAAACGTACCAGTACAATCAAAATGTGTGTTACAATATGTCGCATATAGCAATTTAGTAAAAATATTTTTCGATAACTTATATGGCTTCTGAAAATAAGTAATAACAAGCCTATATCAAAATTTAGAACACGAACTTGGCCTCGTTTTTCTTATAGTGGACAAAGGACCTCAAATCTAAACACCATAGGCATCTATTACCAGTTACAAATACATATCACTTATTTCAAATACATAAGGGGAATAACTCTCATATGCAGTCTTTGTAACATACATTTAACAGATTCAAACACTTACATTAGTTTAAACTCCAAACGAAAAAATCACTTGAAAATTGTAATGGTACATATTCAATCAACTGACCATATGTATATGTTAGCGGCAATAAGTGAAATTAGGCATTAAGCTTAAATCCTAGGCAATAAGCTAATGCCTAGGCACTTAGTTATTGCCTGAAATTTTCAGGCATTAAGCTTATTTCCTGAAATCTGATGACGATTATTCAACCTATTGCAAAACATAATTTTAGGCAATAAGTGAACTCTAGAATTTATGTACATGATGTATATTCGGTAATTTGTTCTTGATATAAAATAGTTTCTTAATTATATTCCCAAAGTTAATATACATTCATTAGACAGATCTACAAATTTTAGTATTTTTCATATTCAAAACAGAATTAACTCATACTTTTGTGTGGTATTACAAAAAATAAAAAAAAGATTTAAAAAAAACTGATTGTATCCAATCGACAAGGAGGTGAGATTCTATATAATAATTATAATAATTAATTAAAAATTTTACATTTCACAAGTCGAGCTGGTTTGAACTGGTCAAAAGTTGACAAAATTAAGATATGTTTTTTTGCTCTCACAATTTTTCCAATTTTTTTATTGGATAAGTTTATTTTCTTTCTTAAAAATTTTGTTAAATACCCCGAGGCCATCTTGTCTTGTGTTAGCATTAAGTGACAAAATGTCTATTGAGGACAAATTTCATTAATCTTTGCGGTCTAAATTCGAATCAAAGAAAACAAGGAACATATACCCTATAGAAAAGTACCATGATCTTTGGCAAGGATTAAATCATCAGAAAAGAAGATAACAGGAGATTACTACAATTAAAAAAAGTATGACATTTTTACCATTGGAGGTTTTGAGATGTTGATAACTAAAGTCAAACGAACTCTATTGCATTTTGAAAAGGCACATAAAGAAACAGGGTATGGCGACAGAGACCGCATGATTAAGCAACTGAATAATGGATATGCTAATATTTCCTGTGATGCTTTTGAACTATTTCTTTCTTTCACTTTGAGAAAATTTTAGTATGAAAAAAACAACATATAGGGAAAGGAGAAGTCGTGAAGCCCATTTTATCTGAAGACTTTAACAGTAGACGACAAGTTGATTTGATGGATTTTCAATTAAACCCAGATTGAAACTATTAATTTCTTATGGTGTTCCAAGATCACCTTACACAACTTTGTAACATTAAAGCTATTGCGTAAAAATGTGCCTCAGAGGTTGCTTTTAATCTAATTATATGTGGAACTACTGTTAGTGAAGAGGGTACGGTTCGAAGGTGTAATGTCCAAATTGTACGATTGATACCAACAGAGTTCGCCATCGTTCTGGAGCTATGGAAGCAGGCAAACACTATGATAGTCAGAAGCAAAAAAGAACTAGGACACCAGAAGTTGGTCAAACAGTGGCCGTACCAATGCCAGTCATTATCCGGAGGTCAAGGATTTTTCAAATGTGCATGTAAATCAAAATGTTTAAATAACCAATGCAACTGCAAAAACAAATGAGAGACAGTGCAAAATTCGATGCCACAGTTCCACAACATGTGATAACAAATGATTTGAACACAAATTTCTATCAAGTTTCATATTTTTAAAGTATAATTTGATGATTTTTAATATGTATAAATAATTTATTTTATTAGTGATTTTATTTCCAGTAGATAACATTTTAAACTTCAGTTCTGATAATGTTATTATGCAATAAATGTATTTTTATTTAAATGACTAACTGTCTTTTATTTACTCGCAATTATATTTTAGGCATTAAGTTTAATGCCTGCACACATTTTTCTGGATTTAAGCTTAAATCCTAGGATTTAAGACTAACGCCTAACATCAATTAGACAATAGACTTACTGCCTAGGCGTTAGCGTATTACCTAGGATTTAAGGTTAATACCTAATTTCACTTATCGCCGCTAACATATATACATGTAAGATAAAAGTGCTTATTCATTCTTCAATAAATCAACCAGATAACAAGCATGGATTCGTCTATCTCATGTTGACCTACTCCGACCCTTTATAAGCCTGGTACCTTTCAAGTTTGATAACAATTTCCACCATTGGGTCGATGCCACTGCTGGTGGACGTTTCGTCCCAGAGGGTATCACCAGCCCCTTAGTCAGCACTTCGGTGTTGACATGAATATCAATTATATGGTCATTTTCAAAAATTAACTGTTTGCAAAAGTAGAAACTATTTGAAATACTAAGGATTTTCTTATCCCAGGCAAAGATTACTTTAGCCGTATTTGGCACAACTTTTAGAATTTTGGGTTCTAAATGCTTTTCAACTTTATATTGTGTGACCATTTCATCATTATCATGAAGTCCTGTATAAATAAAAAAATAAAAGAAAGTATGGGGTTATAAGTCAAACTGACACAAACCCAGCAACAAAAAAAGTCCAACATCTGACACGATCTATAGCATATACGATTCCAGAAAAATAAGAAACGCATAAATAATTGAAAGAATACTTCTAAATCTGCTATCAATATCAACTCACAAACTGATAAAAACATTAAGAATCGATAAACAACAACCTTTACTGTAGTCCCAGTTTTACCTAATAGAATTTAAAGGTCTACAAAAATGTCTATATAACTGGCTCCTTATTGAAGTTATTTTCTTCGCATGCTAGCCATTTACGATTTGATACATGCATATCAGGAAACGCTAATGCTCTCGATAGACCCAGTCTCGCTCAATTTGGAGTGAGGCTTGCAATTGGTTTGTCTTCTTTATAAATTTATGAAATATTAACATCGATAAACTATGGGTGCCTTAATTTTTCGATCATATCTAAACCTATTTAAAATATATAAACTCTATAAGCTGGATAAATAATCAACTAACAAGATATACAAATACGATACATGAACGAAATTAATAGTGTTGACTTGTTTACTAGAGTTTTGTCCAATACGTATGTTTTACTCATTGTTCGTTTCAAAGATCGAAGATAATGACTCAAATAAGACATATCTACTATAGAGATTGAGTGGACATTGTTTGCGTAATTAACAAAAAAAGTATATCTAGTTGTGTGGGTATGTTCGAAAGACCTTTAAAAGATGATTTGGTATAAAATCACCTGTCACCTGTAAAAGTTGGCTATCTATAAGTCCGTCGTAAACGAGACGTTTTATGATATACCGTATTTGAACAGTTTGAATGATAACTAGGGAGGGGTGCTAGTCTTATTTCACATTCAAATTCTAGTTTGATAATTTATTCAAATCTGTATGCAATTGTTTTGATTGGTAAAAGAAAGCTCAATTTTCATTTTTTCCGTTCCAGTGTTATGGGACTTTTATCGTCGAATAGAAGGCAGTTTTCCACGTATTGTATAAACTAGAGTATGCTTAGCATTTTTTTAAATAAAATTTAAGGCTTTTGTTTGGCATAGATTGTTACTATTCATCAAAGCTTTTTCGTGCTGGTCCTGTTTACGAATAAGTAACGATTATGTACGACTCCTTGCAATTTTGCAGCTTTTTTAATTTCCCAAAATCGTAAATTATTACGTAAGAATAGTATTTAAGTATTAAATAATACACTTAAAATGCTCATAATCACTCGTACAGTAAACACATTGATACCCGGCCATGAAATCGTAAGCAACACGTAAGCGCTTGTAATAATCCATAAATAATCCGTAAACAAAACATAAAATAACCGCAACAAGTCGTTTAAAAAGGTTGTGACGAGCCATTAACGGATTCTGGTGAGCAGTTTTCAGATGGGAATGTGTTTTTGCGAGGCCAGTTTACGAGCAGTTTTAACTTGCAGAGTGTTACGAGTTGTTCCCGACAATCATAAAATGTTCTTCGCATGTCAAATTATTTTTTGTCTTTTCACGGATCCTTACGACTTTTTGCGAGTTGTTGCGATGTGTGACGAGATATTCACGGTTACCAGTGAGTTACTATCGGATTCTTGCAATTGGCAACGAGTTCGCGATTCAAACAGACACGTATGTAAATTCTGTGTTTGTGAAGGTGCTATGATATTTGTATCTTTTGTGAAATGTATGTTAAAATATTGTAATATATCTAAACAATCCTGGTGGGTTTTTTGTCAAAAACGGATAAACCAAGATTTGTCATTTAGAGAAAAATTATCGCTTCGGTAATATTAATAGGGGTAATGGGCTATTCTACCGTATGATAATAATATGTTTCTTCTTTATAATCTTGCTTATATAAAAAAAAGAAAGAAAATGTGGCATGATTGCTAATGAGACAACTCTTCACAATTGACCAAATGACGTAGAAATTAAAAACTATCATGACTATAGGTCAATTTGTGGCCTTCAACAAGGATCAAAGCATATACCGCATAGTCAGCTATAAAAGGCCTCGAAATGACAAATGTAAAACATTTCAAACAAGAAAACTATCGGCCAAGTTAATGTACAAAAAAATGAACGAAAAACAAATATGTAACACAGCAACAAACGACAACCACTAAATTACACATGTTGCAGTCTTCTGACTTTGGACAGTCACAAACATACATAATGTATCGGGGTTAAACATATAAACGGGATATTGGTGTTGCAGTACAACATAAAAATGAACTAAACAAAATCATTTCAAATATGCTTAACTCAGCAGATGAATAGAAATTCTTGTACATCTCAACAACAAAAAGACACTAAGTACAGAGCTGAGAGTAATCGCAATTAATGACAGCTGGTTCAAAGCCAATAACAACTTATAAGAAAAATCGTCATTTTACCAGGTTCTGTATTTTGCATCAAGATTTGTAGTATGAAGAAATGAGGTAGCTGATGAAGTATAAAAAGTCACTTACCAATTATATTACTGCTAATTAAATATTCGAAAAATATTTACCCATTATGCCAAAGCCAGTTAACAAGTAGAGGAAGTGGACAGAAATATCCTTTTTTGTGGAAAACGATATGTTAACATAATTTCATTCGACAAAAAATATTTCTTTTGTTCACCCTCCTGACCTCAATATGTGATATTTCCTTATTATACAAAAACGATTTTTGTGCATGGTTTGTTTTCAATATGCTTTTATACAAACCTATCCCTCTAATTTCTATTGCTTCTACTGTGACTTCCGTGTTTTAATATCATTGATTGATATTATTTAAAAATAAAAACAAGAATATTTACCTTGCACACTTGCATTTTATTTAGAATTTAGAATATTAAAATTTCAACGATCACAATACGGCAAATAACAAAGACCGATTGTCATGTTATACATCAGTAGTTTTAGATGTAGTTTGCCAAGATCTTTATAACATTGTAATTTTTTATGAATTTAGATAAAATTTAGCAAACTGTATTTTGAAACAAATATCTTTTTTTTTATGATGACCCCTTCCGAGTTGTTGTAAATTGTTCATGTTAAAATTGTTTTTTTTTTAATAGATCCAATATATAGTTAATTTGACTTTTTTAGTTTAGCTGGTCCAAAAAGCAAGTGTAAGCTCTTGCCAACACTTGGCGTCCTTTTTCTGTCGTCGTTTGTCGTCGTCGTTGTCTGTCGTCTGTTACCTTTTACAAGGATCATCTCTTCTGAAATTACTCGGCCAAATTTCACCAACGTTGGACTCAGTCATCAATAGAGTATCTAGTTTAAATAATTTGATCGATTATCTTGCTTGCTGAAAACATGATCGACATGATAAAAAAGAACATAAGGGTTAAATGAAATATTAAAACTTGAGAATGGAAATGGGGAATTTGTCAAAGAAACAACAACCCGACCATGGAGCAGAAAACAGCCCAAGGCTTCCAATGGGTCTTCAAAACAGCAAGAAAGATATTGGTCTGTTATTGTGAAAACCGGTAGAGAAAATCTGACATGGACAAAAATTTTGAGAATGATGAGATTTACCTTATGTATATACAACTATATATATCTAAAACCTTTGCACCTTTTGTTTGCGGTATATCATCTTTTCCGCAAGTTTATTGTTTTCTGTTAAGTATTAAATTTTTAATTAAGATCCATTTATTACATCGGTGATCCGTTTATTTGGTAATCACCAATGGCAGTCAGCAGGGTTTAAGAACATTTGTTGTTCGACCGGTTAGTCAAATGCGTTTTGTTAAAATATACTTTTTCACTTTTTTGGTCTTTTGGAAATTGTTGTTTGTGCTGTATTTAGACCCCTCTAACAAGAAATTTGTTTTGCATGCACACGTATAAAAATTGCGGTTTTTATCCAACGCAATCATAGGTTTGAACGTTGTTTTCAATTTAGACTTGTAACTATATATATATATATATATATATATATATATATCAATACTATTAGACGACTTTATGAGAGTATTTGCCATAAAGTACTTTTCTACTTACGAAAATGCCTGTACCTAGTTAGGGAATATGACAGTTGTTTTCCATTCGTTTGATGTGTTTAAGTTTTTGATTTTGCCATTTGATTAGGGACTTTCCGTTTTGAATTTTCCTCGGAGTTCAGTATTTTTGTGATTCCTTTAATAATGATTTCTACCAAAAAGTGACTATTGTTGAAGACGCAGGTGAGTGATACTGTCTTTTTAGAACCTCTATCATTTATTCATTTTTATTTTTAAGTACTTTTTAAAGTGGTGTTTATTCTCAATTTCCAAAGTTATTCTTCAAGATAAGATTGAAACTTATTCTAAAGCTAAGCATGTAGCATTCTTGAGATTGGTCACGATCATAAACCTGCTGATAATACACCTGCTGATAAGGAATCTGTGTATAAGGCACCGATAACCTGCCAATATTGCTTTTATGTAGAAAAACTACATTTACTTCCCTTTGTACAACAACAGAAATGTTGTTCAAAGATGAATACACGCTCGATACTATAAGATTAATTATTTAAGACCACAAGAAGTTGAAGGTATTTTTTTAAAGGTTACTTAAATCTTGAATTCACTGTTAAAAGTTTTGTCTTTTTGTAGTTCGAAATAAGAATACATGAATTAATTTGGAAAATGATGCTAGATTAATCGTGTAATGCGAAATAAATATTTAAAACTTACAGAAAAAGTGTTGAAATGAAATCGATTGAATTTTTGTTGAAATAATTTTGTATGAAGACAAATCATGCTGGATAGCTGTCTCATTGGCAATCATACCGCATCTTATTATTTAAATTCAGTTCCGTGAATATTATGAATAGAAAAGAAAATATTTCTAAATGACCTATTGAAAACCATGAGAAAGCTGATTCTGTACACATTTCAGCAATTAAAGATTTCGAAAATCTCAGGTTAATCACGAGCATGACAAAAAAGTGCAACATAATTGAGCCGTTCCACTTATGTTTGAAGAATTGAGCTGGCACTTTCGTCTAAAGCCGTGCGGTGACAGATAGTTGATTACATCCACGTCAATTGAACGATGGTGGATAGTGTTCCATTGAAAATCATAACCCATCATCTTTCTAGCAGATAGGTAGAAAGAAATTTGTGTAGTTGTCACATTCTACAGGTCCAGGACAATGCGTACCTAGGAGTGCAAATAACAGAAAAGATGAAGTAGAACCACACACATAACACTTGTCGTAAAAAAGTTCAACCCTAGGTTTTCTCAACCAACCTGAGGAACTGTACGCAGGAAGGAAAGAAAACTGCTAACATAGTACATTCCACGAATGAGAAATCAGCAACAGTATGGAACCCCTACAGTGTAGCAGATACCAAAAAGCTAGATAGAATACAACGGCAAACATTAATATTTATATCAGCCGACTACAATTCAAAGAAGATTCATGCTAAACTAGAACTACAAAATCAACAAAATAGACGTTCAAGCCAAAAGTTTTTAATTGTACAAGTAGGTTGAGATGCTAGTTCCTGCTTTTGATCTTAGCGAGAAAATCCCGCATTCAGAGGCGGACTTCAGCTGGATCCTAAACAAAAATATGGACTAGTTCAATGAAAATGGACGTCATACTAAACTTCTTAACATATAAATGAACTAGAATTAAAAAAAAACAAACAAGAGTAATAAAGGCTTAACTATTTAATTTGTTTTATTGCAGTGTTCTACTTATGTGGAATTAATAACTACAGAAGGGCGTATATGCATTTAAAGAGCAGCTAGCTAAAGATAATTTCAATATGTGTATTTGACTTCTTCGGAGTAAAGATATAAGATGAAAATAGTAATTACACAAAGAACCGATAAAACTGTCAAAGTACAGGCCGTACAATTATATCTTCTTGCTGTATCATAAACACCGCATGCTGTTGCCTTTAATCCCTGCAAAAAAATTACCACTAATGCATTTTGGTGATAGAGATTTTATTACAGTTATTTATTATCTCGAAAGCTACTACAAAAGATAAAGAAAGACCCTTAACCATACAAAATTCAGCTAGACAATATGAACAAATAAGTCAAGAGACGGAAATCTTCAGTAATATATATAATGTTCACCCATTCAAAAATTCAAATTACATTTCATAGCATATCTGAAATTTAATTTCATTGAAAGGAGATTAATCAAAACTTTCTTTTATCTGTATGAGTTTTAGGACAAAAGAAGATGGTTTACTTCAAATGTCATATTTTTTCAAAGAACACATTATTTTACACAACACTGAAAATGAAGTAATTTTTACTAAGTTAGTGTACAATTTGAATAACAATTTATTGCGATTTTAATATAATGTGTTCGCCAATTTTTTAAATGAACATCTAGATAAGAGCTACAAATAACTGAATATATCTAAGTCGAATTCGATCAAACCTGGTAACAAAATAATTTTATGATTGTGTGAACAAATGATTGTTGTTGTTGCTAATGATTTAAAACAAAAAATATTAAATGATAAATCCGTTATAATTCTACACCTACTTTTTTGGCAGCCAACATGGCTACTAAACCAAATGGCAAGCAACAGAAGAGACATGCATGAAAGATGAGTCCAAAATAACCTGGTGGAAATTTTTCTGAACTATGTCTCTAAAATAACAAAATATGCTGTAAATAAAGATTATAAGTAATAAATAAAACATCAAAGGTCAGATAAGCGAAGGAGTTAAAATTTACAGTTCTTATCTGAATATTTTGTTGAAAAATAAACATTTCTATCACTTTAACAATAGTTACCTAGGAACAGGGCATACTCGTAACATATACACTGTAGAAAAGAACAAAAGTATTGAGTGAAACATTGACTCTATTCGAGCTTGTGTAAATACTACTGTCACAAGGGAAGTCGAAAAAATACGAGTCACTATTCAAAATTAGGAACAATTAAATAAATATTGTAAAACATCAACATTGAGAGAAAGATGGTTTTAGTACCGAACATTAGAATTTTGTAATGATTTATATGAGGGTAGCTTTCATTGGCCATTCATAAAATCTGAGATGTAAAATAGGACTCTCCAATCTCTTTGAACAATTGAAAACGGGTTATTTATAATAATAACAAAAGATAAATATTTCAGTGCGCTCCATATGCCTTTCTTGACTTTTACCAGATGTTAGAAAGTCTCTTTATGTAGTTCAAGCGATTCCCTCGGGTTTTTTAGCCAAGTTTTTAGTGGGGTTTCAGTCTTTAGTTTTCTATTTTATGTTTTGCGTACTTTTGTTAGTCTTTTCGTTGTTTTGCTATGACATTGTCAGTTTGTTTTCGATATATGAGTTTGAATATCCCTTTGGTATCTTTTGTCTCTCTTTCACATATTTTTCTTATGTTTTTAAAGCTTTAGCAGAGACTCTAGATCTTTTATCAAGAACAAATTGTCAGCTAGCCAATTCTTTCAAACCGTGAAATGGCCGAAATCTTCTGTCGACTTCTTATATAGTAGTTATATCCCTTAAATTAAGATGTATTACCATTTTTTTACATATACTATTTATGAGATTTAAACATCGGTTAATTATATATAGTTTTGCATCTAATGATAAAATTTAGGCACTAGTAGTTAACCGATGTATAATTTCATAAGATATTTCTATTATTCTCTTTAAAATCAAGCATTTCACAATATCATTTCTAGTGAAGTTTTGTTTCAAATAAAGTCACACTTTTTACGAATGAATAAACTCCCAGTGTGTAGCCCTGTAAAATTTCAACTAACATTCCATACCATATCTGACATTTCAAATTGAACATAATTGTCTTCTACCTGTTTTAAGACAAAAGTAGATGATTTACTTCAAATATCGTATAGTTTTACGAAACCCGACCAAAATAAAGCAACCAGTTTTCTGTCAATGCATTTTAATGTCATTTTTTTACAAAGAACACACTGTAGGGGTCTATTCTACACAACACTGAAAATGAAGTAGTTTCTTTTAGGTTTGTGTACTATTTTGATAACAATTTATTGCGATTTAAATATAATGTAAACCATTTTTTGAAAGTTCAGCTAGATAAGATCTAGAAAATAACAGTACCTAACTGAGAGGACTTCCATCAAACCTGGTAACAATATTACTTTGTGGGTGAACAAATGGTTGTCGCTTTTGCTAATCATTTAAATGTTGCATATCTTACTAAATGACCTATAAGGCTCCAGGGAACCTTTAAGAGATATATAATGGTGTCTTTCAGATATACAAAATGTGAATATAGATACTATTTATATTGACATCAGGATTAGAACATGTAGTTTTGTTCATCTAATGCATTAAAATTGGAACCGTTTATATTATCACCATATAAATCTAGTATTGTATAGGTTTTATGCATATTGGTCGTTTAATTGACAGTTTTATTTAGTTTTCTTAAATGTTGATTATCTTCCATGTCTTTTCTCTTTTTTGTTGGAAAAAGTAACCTGGTCCGCACTCTACAATCTAAATTCTAACTTAGAAATTTAGGAATAAAGAACAATTGGGGGAGAGGATTATCAATAGGATTTGAATAAAAATAACGTGTAGCCGTTTTTTTTTTTTTTTTTTTTTTTTAATTTTCATACAATTCATATTATTCAATGAACACAAACTATGACACAAACTATTTGTTGAACGTTTTATGCGAGATAAATTGGATACTTATTTTTTTTTAATAACCAGACATTAAGTATGTTAACTTCACCCTAGTTTTATAAGTTCTAAATGATAATATATCGATCATTTTACGATTAATTTATAGACAGAAAATTAAAAATTAATTGATAAACCGTATAAAGGTTAATCCAGAAAATCGCTTTGGACGCATAAAACATAAAACGTGTTGTTTTCATTTTTGACCACACACTTTACACCATGTTTTTTTCTTTTTTCTTTTTACCTATCAAAACTAAATATAAAATGATAAAACATTTATAATTCAACACTTACTTTGTTGGCAGCCACTATAGCTACTAAACCGAATAGTAAGCAACAGAAGAGACATGCATAAATGGCACAACCAAAATAATCTGGTGGATATTTTTTGGAACTGTGTCTCTACAAAAATCAGAGAAAATTAAATGCTGTAAATAAACACCATAAAGTAATTACTAAAAATTTGGATAAGTTAGAATAAACTTTTAGGAATTTTTGGTCCTCAATGCTCTTCAACTTCGTACTTGATTTGAACTTTTTTTTTATTCGAGCGTCCCTGATGAGTCTTTTGTAGACCAAACGCGCGTCCGTCGCAAATAAAATATTTCAATCCTGGTATCTATGATGAGTTTATTTATATCAATAAAAAGTAAAATCACAAAAATACTGAATTCCGAGGAAAACTCAAAACGGAAAGTCCTTAATCAAATTGCAAATTCAAAACCTCAAACACATCAAACGAATGGACAACAACTGTCATATTCCTGACTTGGTACAGGCATTTCCTTAAGTAGAAAGTAGACAGTCGCAGAAAAATTTCATTACATTGACAACGATGTGTGAACAAAACAAAGATACATAATAGGTAAAAATGTCAAAAAAAGGAGAACAGCAGTCAAGTTATTAGCTTAATCACTATAAAAAAAAACAAAAATTGTCACAATGACGGCGTGTATAAGTACAGAGTCACGTCATATACATCAAAGAAACATAAAAGGGCATATAGACTGTCACAGTGCATATTAGCGAAAATGAAAAACAAGAATAAAAAATCTATCATTAAACAATAACACAATGACGGGATGTATAAGTACAGAACCACGTCAAATGGATACCACCAAAACAGACTAAACAGACTAAACAGTAAAAGTAATATTCATAAAGAGTAATAAATTAATACTATAACACATTATTAAGATGATAAACAACGTCAGTACCCAGAATCTATACTTCAAGACCATCGTGAATTATTTGTGATGTTGGTACGGAATATTTATCAATAAGATCTTGATACCTCTCGATGAACTCTTTTAGAAAATAGACGAAACATTTTTTTGACAAACCCCTGGTTCATCAACTACCTGCTCACACACTAATGACGTTATACAAAGTCTGGGTAGCTGCTGCTGGCTCTTGAATACCGAATAAGTTGGGAAATGTACATGTATATTCCATATGCAGGTGAAGTTGGTATATTGCTACTAAGTATAGAGGATTTGAATACTTTATACTCATCTTTATTTACTTTATATTCAATCACTTACCTTTCGAGAGGAAATCTTAACAGTTCGATTCTCGGATACACATGGATCGACAGAAGTTGATGATGTTGGTTGATATACATTCACTGGATCACTATTGTATGTTTGCGAAATGTCAGTTACAACATGTTCAGTCAGTGAAATTTGACTGTAGTTTGGAGACTGAGCTGCAGATATGAAAAAAAAATCATAAGTACATATAGGAACCTCATGTACAGTAGTTGTCGTTTGTTGATGTGGTTCATAAGTGTTTCTCGTTTCTCGTTTTTTATATAGATTAGACCGTTGGTTTTTCCTGTTTGAATGGTTTTGAACTAGTCATTGTTGGGGCCCTTTATAGCTTACTGTTAGGTGAAGAACGTACTTTTACCTTTAATGGTTTTTCTTTTACAAATTGTGATTTATATGGAGAGTTGTCTCATTGGCATTCATACAACATCTTATATCTACTTACTCATTCAGAGAATTTTGAAAGGTATGAAAAGGACAGGTGAAATTAAGCTACAAAATCGAACAGTAATCTTAAATGACACAGAATTATTTTAGAAGAACAATAAAGATATTTTACATACATTTTAGTTTGCATTGTCACCACTCTTTTCCGATTGGTTGGTTCATTAATTTTTAGTAATTTATTCCCCTTTCAGCAACGTTGACTTTATCATTGTGGCCAGTTTGTATTAGCGGTGTACCGTAGAGAATCGCCAACTTATGGCAATAAAACTCGCAATCCTAGTCAATTAATAACACGAACCTGGCTTGTTACTACTGAAAAAAAACCCATGTTGCTATGCCAATAGTATTTTGTTTATTTCTAATTATAATTCTTTTTTCAACTTCAGGACGTTAGTCGCAATTCTGTTGTTGAAATTGTTTAAAATATGCATTGTACTACATATTTTTTTTTCTACTAACAATCGACATTCCCATGGGAACCAACTGTGCCTCTATTCTTGCCGACTTGTTCCTTTATTCATATGAGGCTGACTTCATACAGGAACTTCTTAGTAAGAAAGAAAAGAAATTAGCAGTATTCTTTACCTTTTTCTCTCACTAAATAATTCAAATTTTGATAATGTTGAACGCATCTATCCCATTGCAATTGAGGTAAAGATAAAACAGATACAGTGAAGTCTGCCTCATATCTTGACTTACATCAAGAAATTAACAATGAGGATCGGTTAGAACAACACCTTACGACAAAAGAAAAGATTTCAGCTTCCAATAGTGAACTTTACATTTCTATGTAGCAACTTTCCAGCAGCGCCTGCATATGAAGTATATATCTCCCTGTTGATACGGTATTCCAGGGATTTTATTTCCTATCATCTTGATTTTCTTGATAAGGTTGCTATTCACAATGAAGCCATTAAACCAAGAGTTCCAAAAAGTGATGTTGAAATTATCCTCCGCTATTTTTACTGATGCCATCACGATTTGGTTGACCATTATGGAATATCCGTATTACAAATGATAGCTGATATGTGCCTAACGTCGAAACTACAATTCCTTCCCCTTTTTCCCGAATGTGACCTACCAAGTTAGACTTATACCCGGGTTTGTACTAAAATGAGAAACACGACGGGTGCTTCATGTGGAGCAGGATCTGCTTACCCTTCCGGAATTCCCGAGTTCACCACCACTTTTGTTTGTCTGTTTGTCTTGTTCATTTTTAGCTATGGCGTAGTCAGTTTATTTTCAACAATTGAGTTTCAATGTCCCTCTGGTATATTTCGTCTCTCTCTTATAGGGACTCTCCTTTTTTAATCTTCCTCGGAGTTCAGTATTTTTGTGATTTTACTTTTTATAGGTTCAAGCAGATAAATTTTCGATAAATATCTAACAGATCAAAAGGATTGTATTCCTGGATACTCTGTCTTGAAATATGGTAAATGAGCAAAATGGTAAAGGGGCAAAAACAAACTCTAACGATTATAGCTCATTTTAAGTACATTCAGTTATCATAACGTACACTTCAAACGAAAAATCACTTGAGCTGTCGTTTAAAAAAACTTATCTTATTTAAGATCCTTTTTTTATCTATTATCTTGTAAAATTAAATGCTAAGAAGATATCTTAACAGCAAAACTTATCGGGAACAAGACTTGCAAGAAAGCTTAAGAGAACAATATATTGATATATGACAATATATAGGAGTTATAGTCTTCAAAGATGATTTGTTTTTAAACTTAAGCGTTTTTATATAGTATATTATAAAACTATAATTGATAGATGTTAACTGAAAAATAATCAGAAAAAATTACAATTTAATCAAAAGTAATGATCCAAAACTATAAATTGTCACATTTGAGTAGTTATTGGCCGTGACTGAAAATGTTTACCAATATAAGTCAAACTGACTCCAACCTTGCAACAAAAAGTCAACATTTGTAACGTTCTATAGCACACTAAATTCTAAAAATGTAAGACAAGTAAAAAGGGTTAACCGCATAAATAACAGCCATTCAAAATGTACACAAATGTCTAATTGATTCAACGATTAACTGGCTCCTAATAAATGTTCTTTCCTTAGACTACTTGTTTGTATCAACTGTTTGATGCATGCAAAGAAGGAATCACTTTAATACGCTTTCGACGTATTAAGTCTCGCTCCTGATGGAGTTTAAGCGATGTCTTTCATAATACTTTATCGCTTTATGATATTTGAACGTAGATAAATTACTGCCTTAATTTAACTATCATATTTTACACATTTCAGATAAACAATACTGTAAGCAGAACAAATAATAAACTGACAAGTTATACAGTAGAGATAAACAAAAATGAAATTAACAGTTGACTGGTTTTAGCCATTATTCTTAGTGTTAATGACTAACTAAAGACATCTGTATACACACTTGGTAGTAATTGTTCGTATGACTGATAAAAAAAAAAGTCGTGTCAGTTTGTAAACACTATTCTCTTCTTTAAAAATTTGTTGTCAAACACTATCAGAATACCATAACAATCAAAACAACAATAAACATATTAAGATATAATGAAAATAGTTGTCTTCTTTATAAACACGTTTAAGTCGGCCTATTACCTGTTTTCTCTCGTTTGCACCAAGATTTGAAGTAAGATGAAAGTGAGTAGCTGATGAAGTATAAAAATGACACACTTACCACATATATAACTGTTGATAAATTATTAGAAAAATATTTACCCATTATCCTAACATGTGTACGTCAAGCCAGTCAACAAGTAGAGGAGGTAAACAGATATATCCTTTCTGGCGGTAAAACATAAATTTACATGATTTCATACGATAATATTATTTTGTTCACCCTTCATGACCCGAATTTGTGATATTTTCTGATTATATTGACAAGATGTTTGTTACTGGTTTGTATTCAATAGGCTTTTATACTAACCTACCCTCTAAAATCTAAAGCTTTTTTCGTGACTTCCGTGTTTTAATTTCAGAGAATGCTATTGTATAACACACCTGAGATAGTTTACCTTGAGCAATAATTATTGATCATTTTATTACTTTCTTTTTGTAAATTTTTGATCAAATTTGACAAACTGTATTCTGAAAAAAATATTTATTTCTATGATACACCCTTGCGAATTGTTGTAAATTGATATGTTAAGATGATTTTTTTTTTCAAAAAAGATCCAATGGTTAATTCGAAATTGTTAAGTCACCTGGCTTAAAGACTTAACGTCCGTAATCTGTCTTAGTCCGTCGTCGATGTTGTGTGTCGTCTGTTACCTTTTACAAAGTTAATCTCCACTGAAACTACCGGACCAAATATTATTTATTAGTTGAAATAAGGCTTTCACCTATCTGCGGGTACTTGTTATCGGTAGTTTTTATTTTTCTTGTTTTTTCCCCCAATTTTTACAGTTTTTTCTTTGGCTATGCTGTTGAAAATTGGCAATCATAAGAATCTGCAAAAAATATTCTTATAGACAAAATGTATACAAAGTGTAGTGAACATCTTCAATGTTTATATAATAGCATGACGTCATAAGAATTAATTAGATATAAAAAGATGTGGTATGAGTGCCAATGAAACAACTCTCCATCCAAGTCACAATTAATAAAAGTAAACCATTATAAGTATGAGATAAAATGGATTCACAGATATTTTTTTCAAAAGCCCATGAATGCCTTGAAGGGTCTCATATATGTTTCTTGTCACTCTGATTCAAACAAAACATTCTCTGAAACAAACATAATCAACATGCTTGATTTATTGATTTATTGATTGACAACATATTTGTTACGTTTGGAGGACGCGTTTTTCAAACAAACAATCAGCATTCCAATGGGAACCAACTGTGCTCCTCTTCTTGTCGACTTACTCCTTTGTTGACTTTATACAGGAGTTTCTTATGATGAAAGATAAGAGGTTAGTGGGGTCCATTATTATAACTTTCCAGTATAAAGATGATGTTCTCTCGTTAAATAATTCAGAATTTTGTGACGATGTTGAACGCATCTATTCCATCGAATTTGAGATAAAGGATATAACAGAATGATACAGTTAAGTTTACCTCATCTCTTAACTTACATTTAGATATTGACAATGCGAGTCGGTTGAAAACAAACCTTTACGACAAAATAGATGATTTAAACTTCCCAATAGTGAATTTTCCATTTCTATGCAGCAACATTTCAGCAGCGCCTGCATGCGATGTATAGGTAACCCAGTTGATACGATATTCCAGGGCTTGTATTTCCTTCCCTTCGTAAATTTCACGGATATTTTCTCGAGTTGGTTAAAGTTAAGGAATAACCATTTCACAGATGAGAACGAATATGTTTTAATTGTCGTAACTACAATACAATCTCCTTTTCCCCGAATGAGACTTATCTGCGGGTTTGTACTAAAATTAGTAACACTACATGTGCCTTATGTGAAGCAGGATGTACTCATCCTTTCTGAGCACCTGAGATCATCCCGTTTTTTTGTGTGGTTCGTGTTGCTCAGTCTTTGGTTTATATGTTGTGTTTTGAGTACTGTTGTTTGTCAGATTGTCTTTTCCGTTTTTAACTTAATTTATAATGACGTTGTCAGTTTATTTTTTACTAGTCTTATGCATTTTAATGTCTCTATCGTATCCTTCTCTTCTCTTTTAACAAACATGAATAATGATCAACATCTTCCTAAATAATTTATCAAACTATCATGTATGTCTACATGTATTTCTAGTGATATATAACGTGATGTGAAGTAAACTATATCGATTTGCAAATATAATTGAATTAAGGCTTAGGAATACGGATTATACCTCAAAAGTTTGGGTACAATCGACATTTGGACATACATTGACATTTATGGGAATTTGATCGAAAACGTTACAGAAAAGTACAAAAAAGAATTTGTGTTCTTGCAATACACGAATTGATAACTCATCCGGTGCATATAAATGCTTAAAATACAATGCAACTGACAATGCCATGACAAAACACCAAAAACGATCAAAAGACAAACAATAGTATACCAAACATCATAAACACGAACACCATCAAAAACTGAGGAATGATTGCAGGTTGCCTGGAAGAATTATCGGTAGAATAAGGAAATTATTTAGTGAAAAATCGAAGTTGGAAATGAGAAATTAAATGTTTGTAATAGGTAATTATTTATCAAAGGTACCAGGCTTATAATTTGATACGCCAGACGCACGTTTCGTCTACATAAGACTCATGAGTGACGCTCAGATCAAAATTGTTAGAAAGCCTACAAGTAAAACGTTGAAGAGCATTAAGTACGGTTCCGGAATTCCTAAGAGAAATTGTAGATGTCCATTTTATACAATTGTAACAATAAGAATAACCAAAGAAACGACGTGAATAACCTTAGTTTTTAGTATATACAAAAAAAAAATCAATAAAGGCAACAGTAGTATACCGCTGTTCAAAAGCCATAAATCGATTTGAGAGAAAACAAATCCGGGTTACAAACTGAAAACAACCGAGGGAAACACATCAACTATAAGAGGAGACGATAACAACGTAACAACAGAAACACTGACGTTGAACAAAAACAAACGCCAACATACATAGAAATGGACTATTTAATAACAACTGCAATATTCTTGACTTGTTAAAGGACATTTTTTTAAAATGGTACGTTGAACCTGGTTTTATGGCTATCCAAACCAAGTTTGATATCCTTATCGTGTTAAATTATCTATATAAAAAGCATGCATTACTTTAAATCAATAGGTTGGATGGCAGATAATTGCCATACGACAATCATCAGTGAAAATTTTAAATTGATTTGAATAGAATTAATTTTTACTTTTAGTTAATCAGTATTTTTGATAATATTTCAACACTTCTACATTCATTGTTGTATGCGTTCTCTACAACAAGCATTTGTGGTTCTATGTTGGGTTTTTTTCACTTAATATTCTTATGTTTAACGAAAAAGTTTTCAAGGATTCTTTTACTGCCGACACACATTAAAAAACTAGTCCAATACCATTTGTGCATTAAAACTCGTCTTTGGTTGAGATAAAATTGAGAATGGAAATGGAAAATGTGTCAAGGAGACATCAACCCGACCAATGTTATTTTTTGTCGTTTAGTGGCTATTTATCAGTACTCTTGGTACACAAAATTTAAACATTTTTATAGCTTATTTCTTAAATCCTGTTGATTAAGACTTTGGTCGAACAATCTATATTGTTTAATCATAATTACCGTGAATGCTCAAGCATTGCAATCCTAATTACAATGTTTGAGCAAACGTTGAAACAGACAGAGTGAGCAAGCCAACCAAAGTCTTAATCTACAAGCATTTGGATATTATCTCTATAAATGTTTTAATTTTGCGGTCTGGCAGTGTACCAAGAGTACTGATAAATAGTCGCGTGCATATCTATGACACAGCATGAAATATTCCTCATGTTTATTACTATCATTCATGTTTTTCTATGTTATAAAATTGAGAATGGAAATGGGGAATATGTCAAAGAGACAACAACCCGACCAAAGAGCAGATAACAGCCGAAGGCTACCAATTGGTCTTCAATCTATCGAGAAAATCCCACAATCAGAGGTGGGCCTTATCTGGCCCCTAAAAATAAAAAATGTGTACTAGTTCAGTGAAAATTGACGTCATATACTATACTCCAAAACATAAATGAACTAAAATTGAAAAACATACAAGACTTAAAAAGGCCAGAGGCTCCTGACTTGGGACATGCGGCGGGGTTAAACGTGTTTTGCGAGATCTCAACACTCCCCGTATACCTCTAGCCAATGTAGAATACACAAACACACAGTATACACACAGTAAAACTCAGTTTAAAAGAAGTCCGAGTCCAATGATACATGTATTCATATCATATTTCATTGTCATATTCATCATCATATCACATTGACGTTTGACGAATGACAAATCCAAATCAAGCACACCTTTTTACCTGCATGCTTTCTAGTAACCGTGAAACAATCCATTCTTATACCTGTGTTCTATTTATTCAAGCGTTGGGACCTGCGAAAAGCTTGCGCCATATATATTTACAGGTTGGTTTTTCCGTTTCTTAGTGTAAAGGTTCGGTTATAATATCTTCGTTTATGCGGAGACATATATATACATGTGTATAATATATGTCTCTGGCTTATGATAGTACTGTTATATTTCTTTGAACAGTTACACTATTGTTAAAAGGCATATTTGTACTATTTGTAATTATCACTGTATATATATATATATATCACGTATAAAAATTGCGGTTTTTATCCAACGCAATCATAGGTTTGAACGTTGTTTTCAATTTAGATTTGTATATATATATATATATATAATATACTCGATTAAATTGTTTTACAATTTTCATTTCTATAAATTTGATATTAAACTTTTGACTCAAATTTTCACCAGAAAAGTTCGGCTTGCTCAAAAACAGATAATAAACCATTTGTAGGACTTATTTTTTATTGGGCTTAAAGTTTTAAAAGCATGTCAGTTCGTATAGTAAAATAGCTCATTGGAAAGTTTGATCTAACGTGAGGTACGAATCGTAACTCTTCTTCTTCTTCTTCTTCCAATAATTTGCATACCACCTCTGGTGTATTATCGCAAATGACTATTTACACATGCCCAAAGGAAACATCTTTCCAACATACTATGTACACAAATCTGGTTAAAAGCCATCGTGGTGTTATATACGAGGGGCCTGATGGGGGTTTCTCATCACGATTCACGAGTTGATTTTTTTGTCAATCACGATTCGCAGAAAATAAATTTCCATGATCACGGATCACGAAAATATAAAAAAAAAATCTGTAGAAAAACGGATCACGATAGCGAAAATGCGCCGATCACGAAGAACGAAAATAACCCATCAGGCCCCTCATATACAATTAAAACTGAAATATCTAACATGAAGCAGGTGTCTGGAGGCTGTCTTTGAATCCTTCCAAAGTGGAAGATGTGACGACAGGAGATGGTAGTTCCACAGACGAATTGCAGATGGAAAGAATGATTGCTAGTGGTTTTGTATTCTCGAGAAGGGTAGTAGGAATCTGGTGTCATGTCCTCTTGTTGTTAATGCTACACCCCTCGGTATTAAGTATTGCTCTGGTCGTATTGCAACAAGATGGTGTATTATGCGGTAGAGCATGATGGTCTTTACTCTCTTTCTAAGTTCTAATTCGATCCATTGCAGGGTTTTAAGCATCTGGGTTACACTACTGGTGGTTCTGTAGTCACCTGTTACAAAACGCGCTGCTCTTCTCTGCACCATTTCTAATTCTCTGATGTTTTTTCTGCGTTATTGGGTCCCAAATGATACAAGCATACTCCATAATTGGTCTTACTAGTGTGGTATAACATTGGGCCTTGATCAGACTCTTATTAGGACAGGAGCTGATATTTCTTCTCAAGAAAGAATTGATGTTGTTCGCTTTCTTGGTTACTGTACCTATATGGTAGTTCCATGATAAGTTGTGGCTGATATTAAGGCCTAGGTATTTAGCATTCTTCACTACTTCTAATGTCTTTCCATGTATGGTGTAGTTTATGGTAATTGGTTTTCTATTGTTTGTTTGTTGCTCGTAGTACCTCGCATTTGTCAGGGTTGAATTGCATGAGCCAAGTGTCCTCCCATTTCTGTAGATTGTCTAGATCTTTCTGAAGTAAGATGGTATCCTCCTCTTTACATATCTTTCGGTAAAGCAAACAATCATCTGCAAATAATCTAACTTAAGATGTTACTAGTTCTGGCAGGTCATTTATGTAGATAAGAAAGAGAAGAGGCCCCATTACAGTTCCTTGGGGAACTCCAGATGTTACGTCTGATGTTTCTGACTTCTTTCCATCTAAAACAACCTGCTGTGTTCGGCCCTGAAGGAAACTAGCTATCCATTGAAGTGTGTTCCCTCGTATACCATAGTAGCTGCATTTGTTCAACAGGCGTTGGTGTGGCACTTTGTCAAACGCTCTTGAAAAGTCTAGCAGTACACAATCCATTTGATCCCCGCTGTTGAGTCCATCTGCTAGATCTTGTATAGTAATAGCAAGCTGGCTCTCACATGATCTGTTTTTACGGAAACCGTGTTGATTTTCAGACAGGATGTTATTTGCCTCAAGATGACTGATGATGTTACTATGCAGTATATGTTCCATGATCTTGCTACAAATCGACGTCAGGGATACAGGACGATAGTTTGATGCTTTTCCTCTGTCTCCTTTTTTAAATAATGGTGTTATTTTAAGCCTCTTTCCATTGATCTGGTATTTTGCCTTGTTTAATTGATGCATTAAAGATGGTTGTTAGAATTGGTGATATTTCTTTTGCTAAATCTTTCAGTAGTTTCCCTGGTATAGTGTCAGGACCAGTCGCTTTATGTTGGTTAATATTTTTGAGTCGTTTGTAAACTGCGGCTTGTTGCACATTTATTTCTGGTACAGTTGGGTAGGGGCTGTTGCCTTTTGTTGGTACTTCTCCTCCTTGTTCTGATGAGAATACTGAAGTAAATGGGTCATTTAGTATATTGGCTTTTGTTTCAGTGTCACTGTGTAATATGCCCTCTTTACGTAGGGTGCTACTCCCGTTGACTCAGTACGTTTGCCTTTAATGAAGCTCCAGAATCGCTTGGGGTTGTTTGTGTTGTCATCACTTAACATGTCTGAGATGTACGAGTTATAGGGTTTCCATCATGTTGACTGGGCATCTTTTTTTATCTTCTTAAATTTGTTCCAGTCTCTAACTTTTCCACTCTTTTTTGCTTTCTGGTAGTATCGTTTTTTCTTTCTCGCCATTTGTTTTACTTCTTTGTCTATCCATGGTTGGCTAAATCTCTGGCTAGACATTTTAGACGGTATGTGTTCTTTCATTATTTTTAGCATTTATCTGTGAATGTTGACAACAGAGAGTTTATATTTGTGGATACTGTATATTTAGAGTTAAATTCCTCTGCAAATTTGGTAATATCTGAGCGCATTGCATCAATATTGGCTCGTTTCCAAATCAAAATTTTACGCTTTGTCGGTTTTTGATATTTAGTCCGACTACAAGATTCTACATATGCGATAGTGTCATGATCACTGATGCCTGGTATTCCTACACACCGTTGCACTAAGTTTGGTCTGTTTGTAAGAAATATTTATAAGGTAGCATTATCTCTTGTTGAAAAGTTGACAATTTGAGTAAGGCCAAGTTCAGATTTGGTGGAAATACATGTAAAGTGTTCGTTTATCTCTTTTGGGTATCTGTTACCTCTGTAAAAGGTACGAAACTACATGATAATGAACGAAGGTACGAAACTACATGCAGTAATAATTTGAAAGTGAAAGTAGATCTTTAATAGCTTGTTTAAAAAGTAAATACCAAGAAATGTGATTCGAAATGCACCATGTAAATACTGCATGCATACAGTAACAAAAAAGTGCTCTTCCTGTAACCTTGCTCATTTGCACAGCTTTCGGCTCCTGCAATTAAAAAAATGTGTCCAGCTGATCACTTTTAATTTAGCACTCTTATCTACCATTGTATGTATGTATGTATGTATGTACGTAGATCCCTCCGTTTACGGAGCACCCCTCGAGAGCTGCGAGGGTACAGTGGAATCCGTGTACACTCCCTATCGGGATTAATGGAGATGTGTCACTAACGTATATACAATGTTCAATATTTACAAGGACAATCCCCACCCCAACACCAGGGAGTGTTAGGACACCGGGCAGAATCTGTTATTATGGTGGAGGAAGCCGAAGTACTCGGAGAGAACCACCGGGCTGCTCGGCGGGAACAGACAAACCGAAGAGATATCAGCAGATTGATCTCCAGGTCAAAGTCGGGAGCAACTTTGACCAACCGAGGCCCCCATAGTACCCATTCTAGTTTAAACTCCGGTCTGGGTACAAGAGATGTGTGTGAGAGGGTGAAAATCACCCTTCTGATGTACTAATATTTTTAGCACCCCGAGTGCCTCATTGAACTGGAAAATTGTTATTTGGGCATCCAATTGCGTAATATGCTGTCAGAGTGGCGGATCCAGATGGGGGGGGTCCTGGGGTTGGAACCCCCTTTTTTTGGACGATCAATGCATTTGAATAGGGACATATGATTGGGAACCCCCCTTTTTAAAATGGCTGGATTAGTCCCTGTGTCCTCATTGAATCCTAAGACTACTATAGTAGTCACAGTTGAATACCAAAGGCTTGTTTAACATGTTTAAGATAAATAGATATAGGAAGATGTGGTATGAGTGCCAATGAGACAACTCTCCATCCAAGTCACAATTTATAAAAGTAAACCATTATAGGTCAAGGTACGGTCTTCAACACAGAGCCTAGGCTCACATCGAACAGCAAGCTATAAAGGGCTCCAAAAATTACTAGTGTAAAACCATTCAAAAGGAAAACCAACGGTCTAATCTATATAAAAAACGAGAAACGAGAAACACTTATGAACCACATAAACAGACGACAACCACTGAACATCAGATTCCTGACTTCGGACAGGTGCAAACAATTGCAGCGGGATTAAACGTTTTAATGGTACCAAACCTTCTCCCTTTTCTGAAACAATAGATTTGATTTTTGATTTTTGGTGTTTTAACGCCACTTTTAAGCACCGCTTTTGGGCTATTTCGTGGCGGCCAGTTTTTATTGGTGGAGGAAGCCGGGTGCCCGGAAAACCACCGACCTTCGATAGGAAAACTGACAATCCTAGTCAATTAAGATTGGAGTCGAGTGCACCCGCACGAGCGGGGTTCGAACTCACAACCTCAGTGTTGACTGGCTAGTGATTACAGTAGTAACTACTTAGACCACTCGGCCACCGAGGCCCCCCTGAAACAATAGTATAACATCAACAACATAGAAAGACACACTATAAAATATCAATTGGAATGGGTTAACTCAATCAAAAAACATAGTAACACAAATTAACACACAATGAACGAATAAATTTGATCTGTGATACAATGTAAATACATAGTTAATAAAAATAAGGGATGAATAATTAAAGTAAAAGTATAAAACCGCTGTGAAATGTTAAACAATTTTAGAAAAACATCAACTTTGAAAAAAATTACGTCATATTATACACAGGTAAATGAAAATAATTTTGTTGTTAAGTATACTTCTTCTTCTGTCTATATAATCTTCCGTTAAGGAATACCAAGAAATTTCTTGTATGTCAATAAGACTAATCTAAAACTAGGTACATGTGGGGTGAATATCAACAATAAAATAACCTGTTTTAATAGGTGTATAGTTGTATACTTGAATAAACCCACAGTGGCACTTGTCTCTGAAAAAGTACATATATACTTTATTATACTTTTACTATTCTTTCTATATCAGATGACCCACTTTTCAGTGTGAATCTTTTTTGAAAATTGTTCATAATCCAATACACCAAAATAGTAAGATATCATTAGGAGGGTAGGTATGCCCTTTACCGTCAGGCGTCAATCAGTCATTTTCAGCTACCGTTAGCAATAAATCAATAAAAATTTACTGTGATTCATCAAAATATCCATGTCATGATTTGTCATAAGTCTCTAATAGTTATAATGTTACCGTTAAATTAGGAAAAAAATAAATGTGAATTGTCAAAATCAGTTGATTTTATTTATCATCTAAAAGAATGTGTACAATTTATCGCCATGCACCAAAATAAACCGTAAACGTCATTTGGCATGACTTTTAACCATTCTTCATCATGAAGGTACTCCCATTATGACCCTCCATTAGGTACTTAATCTGTACTTTTAGAAATGTCATCCAGTCCCAAACTTCCATTATATATTGATTCTGCGGTTGTATATATATATTATATATATATATATATATATATATATATATATATATATATATATAAGTCTAAAAATTTGCACAACGATACTAACTAATATAAGATGGTATTATACGAAGATGTTGTTATTAAATCGTGTTGACAAATATTTCGGCTTAACAAATAGCCTTCTTCGGTGTCAATGAGTTTAACAATACTGATTGTAGGTTAAAAATAGATCAATAATACAGGTAAGTTTTAATCTATTGATTTTAATCCATAATCTCGAACATCATAATATAAACAAAACTCGATACTCTAATATACGTGACTGTGTATATTTACATTCCAAAATGAGTGAAAAACAAAACTTAGTATTTCTTATTGATGCCGTTTGGATGATGTACATTTAGTTCCTTTATCCAAAAGCTTTCCCGAACCTGTCGCTGGGCATCACTCCAGTGAATGTTCTGTTCAATCACTAGGATTTTCATGCGATTAAAGTCATCAAGTTTGTGACCTGATTGTCTGAAATGCTGAGAAACTGGGAGAAGTGGCTTCTTAGAGATATCACTCCTATGGCCATTGAGGCGTTTGTGGAAAGGCTGCTTTGACTCACCAACATATTGGAGGCCACAAACCGAACATTCCAGTATGTAAATAACGTTCATACTTTTGCAAGTAACATTGCAAAATATCTTATAGTTATTTTCAGTTGCCTTACTGTGAAATGTTGATGAATGCTGCATCTGTAGGCAGCATTTGCAGCGTTTTCCTCACACGAACGACATTCTCCAGAAGAACTTCTATTATCAGACACTTCAGCCCGCACTAGCAGGTTCCGCAGACTGTTGGGTTGCCTAAAAGCTATCATGGGAGGCTGAGGAAAAATCTTGGATAGTTTGGAATTCTTTTCAACTGTTTTCCAATGCTCACGAATGATACTAAAGCTGTTTTGAGGGATGGGTGGTAAGTGAGGACACATGGAGTCCTTTTATTTTTCTTTTATCTTTGTATTCTAAAGTTTACTCCTAGGAATTGATTCCGCTTTCTGAAAACTTTTTGATATTTCTGTGTTTGTATTCCCTTCTCTTCAAGCGGGTTTCAAGTTGACGTAATTGTTTTTGGTTGTTTCTGTGTTGGAACATATTCGCTTGACTCTTAGTGCCTGACTGTACGGGATGCTCTTAGTCAGATGAGGAGGATGGCAACTTTTGGGGACAGATAACGATGAGTGTCAGTAGGTTTAGAATATAGATCTGTGGATATGATGCCATCTGTGAGCGAGCTGGAAGTATCGAGGAAGGCTATTTTGGTTTAGATTTCTCATGAGTAAATTTGATACTTGGATGTATGTTGTTGGCATGAGTGATGAAAGTATCTAAATCCTCGTCACTTTATTCCATTTCATATCCACATCATCTATAAATCTAAACCAGGAAAGCGGTTTTCGATGGAAGATTCAATAAGTTGTTTTCTAATTTGCCCATGAATATGTTGGCATATGATGGAGCCATTTAGTGCCCATAGCAGTTCCATTAACTTGCAAATAATGATCTCCATCAAAAGTGAAGTTGTTTTCTTTAGTACCAGCGTGAGCATTTGACCAGGCATTCAGTAGGTGGATGTTTCACTGGTCTGGAATTCCAAACTTCTTTACATGCATCAATGCCATCTGCATGTGGAATATTTGTGTAGAGGAGGTGACATCCATAGAAACAAGTGTCGTGTCGGAGGAAGTGGATTTAAGGCCTGCATTTTCTAAGATAATCAGTTGTATCTTTAATGTGAGATGGTAAGTCTTCAACATGTTGACGAAGATGAAGTCAACGAATTCCGATATTTTTCCGTCGGATGACCGTTCGCTGAAACTATAGGTCTTCCGGGTTATTAACCTTGTGAATTTTAGGTAAAGATAAAATCTGCCCGGTTTTGGATTTTCTGGTTTCAAATATTCAAGAGTTTTGTCATCGATGAAACCATCGTTGTGCATTTCTACCAAGCTATCAGTTATTTCTCTGCTAAAAGATGTTGTAGGATCAGAGTCTAGTTTTGGTAGAACCTTGCATCGCCAAGTTGTCGTTCAGCCTCTTGAATATAGGCAGATTTATCCATGACAACCACTGCACTGCCTTTGTCTGCAGGTTTAATGACGATATTGTTGTTGGATCGTAAGTTTTCAGTGCAGTCCGTTCTTCATTGGTAAGATTGTCAAAGGTTTAGTGTTATTTCTGGTATTTCTAATAATGTGACAATCTTACCAATGAAGAACGGACTGCACTGAAAACTTACGATCCAACAACAATATCGTCATTAAACCTGCAGACAAAGGCAGTGCAGTGGTTGTCATGGATAAATCTGCCTATATTCAAGAGGCTGAACGACAACTTGGCGATGCAAGGTTCTACCAAAACTAGACTCTGATCCTACAACATCTTTAGCAGAGAAATAACTGATAGCGGTAGAAATGCACAACGATGGTTTCATCGATGACAAAACTCTTGAATATTTGAAACCAGAAAATCAAAACGGGCAGATTTTATCTTTACCTAAAATTCACAAGGCCAATAACCCCGGAAGACCTATAGTTTCAGCGAACGGTCATCCGACGGAAAAATATCGGAATTCGTTGACTTCCATCTTCGTCAACATGTTGAAGACTTACCATCTCACATTAAAGATACAACCGATTATCTTAGAAAATGCGGGCCTTAAATCCACTTCCTCCGACACGACACTTGTTTCTATGGATGTCACCTCCTCTACACAAATATTCCACATGCAGATGGCATTGATGCATGTAAAGAAGTTTGGAATTCCAGACCAGTGAAACATCCACCTACTGAATGCCTGGTCAAATGCTCACGCTGGTACTAAAGAAAAACAACTTCACACGATGGAGATCATTGTTGCAAGTTAATGGAACTGCTATGGGCACTAAATGGCTCCATCATATGCCAACATATTCATGGGCAAATTAGAAAACAACTTATTGAATCTTCCATCGAAAAACCGCTTTCCTGGTTTGATTTATAGATGATGTGGATATGAAATGGAATAAAAGTGACGAGGATTTAGATACTTTCATCACTCATGCCAACAACATACATCCAAGTATCAAATTTACTCATGAGAAATCTAAACCAAAATCGCCTTCCTCGATACTTCCAGCTCGCTCACAGATGGCATCATATCCACAGATCTATATTCTAAACCTACTGACACTCATCGTTATCTGTCCCCTAAAAGTTGCCATCCTCCTCATCTGACTAAGAGCATCCCGTACAGTCAGGCACTAAGAGTCAAGCGAATATGTTCCAACACAGAAACAACCAAAAACAATTACGTCAACTTGAAACCCGCTTGAAGAGAAGGGAATACAAACACAGAAATATCAAAAAGTTTTCAGAAAGCGGAATCAATTCCTAGAGTAAACTTTTAGAATACAAAGATAAAAGAAAATAAAAGGACTCCATGTGTCCTCACTTACCACCCATCCTCAAAACAGCTTTAGTATCATTCGTGAGCATTGGAAAACAGTTGAAAGAATTCCAAACTATCCAAGATTTTTCCTCAGCCTCCCATGATAGCTTTTAGGCAACCCAACAGTCTGCGGAACCTGCTAGTGCGGGCTGAAGTGTCTGATAATAGAAGTTCTTCTGGAGAATGTCGTTCGTGTGAGGAAAACGCTGCAAATGCTGCTCTACAGATGCAGCATTCATACTGGTGTTCTCATTTTGGAATATACCGGCTGTATAATCGGTTGTTTAGAGATGTTCGATGTTAAAATCAATAGATACCTGTGATGATCATATTTTCAAT